>CM024466.2:3720852-4320852 GCA_014182885.2 Eucalyptus caleyi
CAGACATTTTCGTAAGTAGGGAAATTAGGTTAATTGATTTGAAGATGTAAAGTGGCCTTCAAAGATGTATTTGGTCATTGGGTGAAAGTTAAAGTATATATTTAATATTTTTCCTTTCTTTTTGTAACTTAGACCTCAAGTAATGTTCCTCTTTTTTGTTTTTTATATCACAAGGACCTCACGAAATGTTTTTAACTTGCCCGTGACTCAAAAATCGCTTTATCTTTTATCTTTTGATTTCCTTGTAAGAGTTGGCGAGTCATGTTGGAGCAATACTTGCATAAATCAAGTACACATTAGCACACTCAATCTCAGCCGTTGGATTAGGTGGGTTGAGTTCACATAACTCAACGACTGAAGTGCATTGGTCCCATCATCATTTCTTTTTTTTTCATGATTGTTTTCTCAAAAGAAACTAATGGTGTACAACCGGACCGGGTATACCCGGAAACCAGACCGCCCACCTAGAAAACAGGGTCGGGAATTGGTTCCCAAAATTTGAAACCGGTTTAAATTGGTCCGGGAACCGAGTCCAATTGATAACCCACCCAGGAACCGGTTCCCGAGCCGATTTTAGAACCGGTTTTATAAGTATAGGTCCAAAACCCTATTTTTTTTCTCCTTATTTCTATTCTTACTCCCGTAATCACACGATATTTTTCCTCTTGGCTCTCTTAAACATGCATGGCACTCCTCCTCCGTCGTTCCTCTTTCTCACTAGCTTCCCTCCCTCATCGGCTCCCTCTCACACCGTTTGACAAACGGACAGTGTTTGTCGCCTCCAAATTCTTGTGTACCACGTGGATTGGCTCACCTAATTTCTCTTTGTAAGAGAAGTTATGCTTGCATAAATGAGTAACTTCATGTAGTAGTTGTGGGAATAAGACTAATATTATACCCATGTTTGTTGCTAATTCTTTGCCTTATGATTTTATTTATTATAATTAGCCTCGTGGATCCTTAATTTTTCGTTTAGTTAAAAAGTCCATGTATTTATTTATTACAAATTCTTAATATTCTAATACAAATTATGAGGATTACGTTATTTTCTTGCATATTAATATAAAATTCGACGTCATATAGGATATAGAGAAATTATAAAACAGATTTAAGTGGAAACAGGGTTGACCCTGGAACCGGACCGAAAAAATAGGGTAGGTCGGGTACAGGGCCCAATACAAATAGGGTCAAATACAGGATCCAAAAACGAGGAACCATTATAACAGGGTCGGGTATAGGGTCCAGGTCTAGACCCTACTCACCCTGGACCCGATCACCCCTAAAAGAAAGATCCAAAGCTTTGACTGTGGATTTTGTCCATGGTTCCGTTGGAAACTTCCAACCACCAAAAGCACATCCTACAAAGTAGTCAGCAGCCAATTTTTTTCTCATTAAGCCAACAAACCTGAGTCTAGGACACTTGGAGTGCCAAAACTTAGCACGAGATGATACTTAAGTACCAAAAGTTAAGAAAGTAACACTTAAGTGCCAAAATCAAAGCAAAATGAATTAGTTAAGTGCTAACGGCGATAAAATTCAACCAAAATGCTAATGTCGTAATTTTTCAGTAAGCCAAGTGCAAAATAACGTCGTTTTGATGCTGACGTGGTAAATAATTAATATAAAAATTAATTTAATTAATTTTAAAACCAATTTTTTAAGAGAGAGAGAGAGAGAGAGAGAAAGAGAGAAAGGAAGATAAACAGCAGTCGACAGCTGAAGGCTCAGCACTTGGCGCTAGTGGTGACCCTTGGCCCAACCGAGTGAAGGCCGACGACCCTCGCTGGATGTAGGGGAGAGCCGTGACCCTCGCCCCAGATCTGGGCGATGGCTCACAGGCCCTCACCGTCGGCCCCTGGCTAGGACTCGGCGACCCCAGCCAACTCTTCCCCCACCTTTCCGGCGATGGCGAGGAGGTGGTGGCGGCCGTGGCGAGGGTCGAGCCCTCAGCCGCCGGCTGCTCTTTATCTTCCTTTAAAAAATGGTTTTAAATTTAATTTAATTAATTCTTAAATTAAAATTCGAATTATGCCAAAATGACATCATTTTTGTATTTCTTTGTTGAGTCAGCCTTCCGGCGAACTACGTAAGCTAGAAAAATTAATAAAAAATTGCCTTGTAGGATTTTCGGTGGGATTTGCCATATGTGGCACTCAAGTATCCTAACTTTTGGCATTTAAGTGTCCCATTGTGCCAAATTTTAGCACTTGGGATGTTCTTTTACCCAGCAAACCTTTATCTTGGGAAAGTTATTGTGCTTGCACTGGGCCTGCTCTTTGTTTCCTCTATCACGTCTCGGTTCTCAAATTTATCTCATCTACATGTGAATTTCTTTTGCATGAATATTTACTTCGGACTCTTCTACATATTCGACATTATTTCCTTACATAACTCTTGGGCTTACATTTTGATATGTGCTTACCTGCATCATTCGTACATATTTGACTCATTTATCAATAATCTCGTATCTTTGAATGCCAAACATGACACTTTTGTAGAATTGTATGACATGATACACTTAAGATATAAACCCTCATAAAAATATGCTTAAACCATTAACATGCCTAAATGTATTTAACGGGCTAAATGTTAACTCATCCAATTAGTCATATCTATGCATGTCATAAGCAAATTGAAAAGGTTATTTAGCAAAGAACACATGTATTGTTTGTACATAGAAAGATTAATCCATTCAAACTCAATTTGAATATGTCTACAATCACTTGTCCTTTTCACGTCATGTTAATGATTCGTGTCGAAAATTTGTTGGAAGATATGCAGAATATTCACCAGATTATGATGAATATATTTTCCATATTGTAATTGATTATTTTGTATCGATCTAGGATTAGATCTAATATACTTTCCTTTCTTATTGAACATCCTTTGTATTATTTATATTCTCTTTGTACATTGAAACAATCGATGAAGTGCACAGAATACATTTCTCTCTATCCTCGATATTCTTCTCGCTTTCACTCTGTTTTCTGACATGGTCTCAGAGTGGGGTTCTTTTTCTTCTGACTTCCGCACTCCTGATTGCCCTCCGGACATTTCTTGTCTTTGTTGTTGTAGGAACACTAACCTGCAAAACAAGATTAGCACTCCGGTGTAGGAATCAGTATTTAAGCACTTCAAAACCAAGAAAAATCTCTTCTTCTTACCATTTTTTGCTTTCTTACCGTCACCATGGTTAAGGAAGATTCATCGATTTCTGGAGGAAAAGTCCCAGAAGAGTCAACTGTGCAGCAAGAACAGCTGAACCAAGAGCAAAGAATTCAGGCCCAGCCAAACCAAGGACAGCCCATCGCCGGCCAGGCCACGTCGGGACAACCGATTGCAGCCCAGCATGCTTCAAGGCAATCCATCCAGTGGCTACCTGTTCAAATGGCTCCCAGCCCATGGATCTATGGGCCCACACGACATAAATCCATGGTCGATGGGTCAAGGCTTTGGAGAACCAGTTCAGCCCAGTGGAGGCCCACCAACCATTCTTGGGGCAAGCCCAACCACTAGGCCGAATCCAACGAATGCGGGTTATTTGTTCAAACCGGGTATTTCAGGTCCGAGACTAAATCCCTACCCAGTTTCTCAACCCGATTTCCTGCCGTACCCGTTTGTCATCGCCAGCGGTCAACTAGAGCCCGGTCATCCGCTTTACACAACGACAGGCGACGAACCAGAGCTACGGCTCATCACCCAACAATTGTTGGGCCCTGACAACTATTCCAGCTGGTCGGTGGAGTTCCGGCGAGCGTTGGTCACGAAGGACAAAGAAGTTTTCATCGACGGCACGTTACCGATTCCGTCGGATGAATGAATGGCGCGACTATGGAGGAAATGCAATCAATTAGTCCGAACATGGATCGGCAATTGCATTACCACCGAAGTCGCAGCCGGACTTCCACCGACGGAAGATTCGAGAAAAATGTGGGAGAATATCAAAGAAATGTATGGAAAATTAGACAGGGTTAAAAAATTTTCTTTGACCCAACAACTCTCGGATCTAAAACAAGGAAACATGAGCATCGCCGCGGTCTACAACAAACTCTCCGCTTTATGGAATGAATTGGAGGCGGTCAAGGAGAAATTAGAAGGCCCAGATCTAACCTTGCAGCAGTATCGCGCCATCCGAGAGAGGGAAAAGGTCACCAGATTTCTGCTGATCTTGATCGAGTCTTACCAAATTTTTCAATCCCAAATTTTGGCGATGGAACCGATGTCGACTCTTGGCCGGATTTACCAGCTCGCCGTCCAAGAAGAAAGCCAACATCTTGTTGGCTCCGATTTGCATAGATCAGGCGATGGGATGGCACTCGTAGCTCATGCGAGTCACGGAGGAACCATGACCAGAGAGAACGAAGGAAGATAGACGCCGCAAATCTGGTTTGCAGGAGCAAACCCTAAAACCTTCAAAAGAGGAACGTACGGCTAGGATCTAATGATGCGATCCGACGATCCAAGAGGGCCCAATCCGTTCGTCAGATCCGATGGCCCACGAGGAATCTCTCCAACAGGATCGGATGGCCCACATCGCCTCTTTTCCGCACATGGATCCAACGGCCCAAATGAGGCCGCGACAGCTTCGTTTTTTAAATCATCCAACGAACCACATTTTGCCACGTCATCAAAGAACAATGGGTAAAATTTTAAAGGAAATGGTAAGTTATACTACGATTATTGCAAACATCAACATCATACAATAGATAATTGCTGGAAACCGCATGGTAAACCTAGAGAGAAAGGGAAGAGGGATTTTCCGACAGCTTTACAGGTGATAGGGCAACATACTGATAAATCAAATTAGTCAATTACTCATGATTAGTATCAAGAAATTATGAAGGCTCTTAAGAAGTTGGATGTTTTTTACAGCACCGGCAAGTTTTACAGGTACTTCTTATTGTTTGATGAATTCAATTTCGAAGACTGATTGGATAATTGATTCGGGTGCTAGTGACCACATTATCTGTGATGAAAGTCTTTTTTCGAAATCAAAAAAAATTAGACTTTCCTATTTCAGTCCAACTTCCAAATGGGAATGCTACCCATGTCACAATGATTGGCACAGTAATTCTTAATTCTCTTATCACACTCCATAACGTGTTTTATGTCCCAGAATTCCGTTTCAATCTCATATCAGTTTCTCGGGCTTGTGAAGAAAATTCATGTTGTGTCCTATTCAATCCTGATTATTGTTTATTTCAGGCCCTTTCGACTAGCAAATTGATGGGCTCGGGTAGAATTTGGCAAGGGCTATATTTTTGGACCAATTTTTCCAGTAATTTTGGTTCATCTTGCATTGAATTGAATAAACAATCATTGTGTAACATTACTACCAATGATAAGCTTTTTCTTAGTCATCAAAGACCGAGTCATTCTGCTGCTTTTCCTTACCCTCAATGTTCAATTTGTCCTCTGGCAAAACAAGCTCGTGTACCTTATGACAATAGCAAATCTCGTGCAAAAAGTCTTTTTTCCTTAATCCATGATGATGTTTGGGGACCCTATCATACACCCAATCGTGATGGTTCTCACTTCTTTCTAACACTCGTGGATGATTTTTCTCGTGCCACATGGATATTTCTAATGCAATCAAAGAGTCAAGTTCTTTCTCATCTAAGAACTTTCTTCTCCCTCTCCAAAAATCAATTTGGAAAATCAATTCAACGTATTCGTACTGACAATGGAAGGGAATTCTTCAATAGTGAATGTGCATTCTTTCTTTCTTCAAATGGAATTTTGCATGAGAGTTCTTGCACGTACACCCCATAGCAAAATGGTATTGTTGAGCATAAACATCGTCACCTCTTAGAGGTAGCCCGTGCCCTAAAATTCCAAGCTTCCATTCCCGAGACTTTTTGGGGAGATTGTGTGGTCACTGCAGTTTACTTGATCAATCGAATGCCAAGTCGTGTTCTCAACAAGAAGACACCTTTTGAGATGTTATATGGGAAGAAACCAAAACTTCAACATTTGAGAGTTTTTGGTTGTTTGTGCTATGTGACTACAATGGGGCCACGGGATAAGTTGAGTCCATGAGCTAGACGATGCATATTTATGGGATATCTGAATCTCACAAAGGGATATCGGGTTTTCGATCCGTCCACTGGGGATTTCTTTGTCAGTAGGGATGTTATTTTCCATGAGAATATATTTCCTTTTGATAAGGATTTATCTGATGAGTCCGATAGGGGAATGGATACTCATTTTTTTTTATCCGAAAAAGATCTATCTCCTGGACAATCATACATCATTGCACCTCCATCATATCTACCACAAGGTACAGTTTCTTCCCCAACAGTAGCCGTGGATATTTTAGATACACTGAATGAGGAGGAGCATACTTCTTTACCAATAACAGCATCTCCAGCATCAACTGAGGAGTCCCAAGTTTCTTCATTACCTTCACAGCCAACACCACAAAATGACCTGCCACGGCGATCTGAGCATGCTACGCGTCCACCCACATGGACAAAGGACTATGTTTGTGCTGCTTCAAATTCTCAAGGTACTCGTTACCCTATCTCCTCATATGTATCTTTTCATCATTTATCATTGGATCATATGTGCTGCATCAGTCGTGTGTCTGAGGAAACAGAACCGTCCAATTATAATGAGGCAGTAAATGATCCACGATGGCAAAAAGCCATGGAGACAGAATTGCATGCATTAATGGAGAATCATACATGGGACATTGTTCCTTTATCGTCTCATCGAAAACCAATTGGCTGCAAGTGGGTCTACAAGATTAAATATAAAGCCGACGGCTCCGTAGAAAGATATAAGGCTCGGTTGGTAGCCAAAGGCTTCACTCAACGAGAAGGTTTGATTACCATTAAACTTTTTCTTCCGTAGCAAAAGATGTTACAGTTCGCGCCTTCCTGGCCATTGCTGCATTTCGTGATTGGTCATTGCACCAAATGGATGTCCACAAAGCCTTCCTCCATGGTGATTTGGATGAGGAAATTTATATGGACATTCCACCAGGATTACGGAGACAGGGGGAGTCTAGAGTATGTCATCTCCGCAAATCCTTATATGGTCTCAAGCAGGCTTCTCGACAGTGGTATGCCAAGTTTACGGATGCACTTATGGGAGTAGGATTCAAACAGTCCAGACACGATTATGCCTTATTCACGTGAACAAAAGGTATGTCATCTATCTACTTGATGATATATGTCGATGACATACTTATTATGGGAAATGATGAATTTGTTGTGACAAGTCTCAAGAAATATTTACATTCCACTTTCCATATTAAAGATTTGGGACCACCCAAATACTTCCTTGGAATTGAGATAGCTTGTTCAAAGCAAGGGATCTCACTTAGCCAAAGGAAATTTGTGTTAGAAATCACATCTGAAGCAGGTTTATCAGGATGCAGACCAGCAGTTATTCCTATTGAGTATGTCAAGTTGACCACTGTTGATTATGATGCGAGTCTACAATCTACAGAGAATGATTTGTTGCTCAAAGATCCATCAAGCTATCAGAGACTGGTCGGGAAAGTCATCTATCTCACTATGACTAGACCAGATATATGTTATGCGGTCCAGACACTGAGTCAGTTTATGCATAGTCCAAAACAGTCCCACATGAATGCTGCATTAAAGGTTGTGAAATATTTGAAGAATTACCCAGGACTTGGGATTCTTCTTTCTTGTGATTGCAACATGGAAATGACGGCTTACTGTGATGCTGATTATGCGACTTGTCCTATGAGTCGAAGATCTATTACTGGTTTCTGCATCAAACTCAGGGAATCGTTACTTTCATGGAAGGCAAAGAAACAGTCCACTGTCTCTCTATCATCAACTGAAGCTGAATATCGATCCATGGCCAAGACCGTGTGTGAAGTAGTTGGTTACGAGGCTTACTTCTGGATCTCGGAGTACAAGTCAAGGGACCAACCTTACTATTCTGTGATAATGATTCCGCACTTAAACTTGCGGCAAATCACATGAAAGAACAAAACACATAGAGGTCGATTGCCACTTTACTCCAGAGAAGATTCAAGAAGGGATAATCAAAACAAGAGGAATCGGGACTATCGAACAGCCTGCGGATATATTCACTGAGCCTTTATGTCAACGGCAACATGCATATCTCCTAAGCAAGCTAGGTGTCTTAGACATATACAAGCCACCAGCTTGAGGGGGAGTGTTGGAAGATATGCAAAATATTCACCAGATTATGATGAATATATTTTCCAAATTGTAATTGATTATTTTGTATCGATCTAGGATTAGATCTAATATACTTTCCTTTCTTATTGAACATCCTCTGTATTATTTATATTCTCTTTGTACATTGAAACAATCAATGAAGTGCACAGAATACATTTCTTTCTATCCTCAATATTCTTCTCGCTTTCACTCTGTTTTCTGACAAAATTGGCCGTTAACAAAGCACTGCTACAATCCTTAACCTGACTCTTTATTTTAACTCTTCTACATATTCTTCATGCAATTGAATCGAACTTCTAGCTCCTGCAGCAGTGAAAGAGAATTCAAAAACAGAGAGAGATGGTCTCATTTTATGTTCACTTTTATTTATAAATCTAATCAGCTCATGGGTATTCGTTATTTTATAGTCAATTTTCACTGAGGGATAGAAGAGACCAGACAAGAACCCAGCGAGGGGGTTGTTGATTGTCTTATCGATGAGAGGGAATTTGGAAGTTTTGTCAATGGAAGATATCGTTCTCTTCAAGTCTTTTAACTCTCTTTGAGCAGCCAATTCTATTTTTCAAGATGTTCAGTCTCAAGTGAAAAACATGAAAAGTAAAAAGGCGATCACATCGTCAAAGTTCAACATGGGATTTTCATAGTGAAAATGAACAACCGAATTAATGAGTTGGCTTCCATTTTAATAATTTACGCTCTTAGTGAAATCTGATCCAGCTTAATAGGCTTAAACCCTGTCGATTATGCCCCAACAAGAAGTAACAAAGGGGAAGATATACACATCCGTTGATGTTTCGTCTTTCACAAGAGCTCGGGCAAAACATTAAGAAAAGAGGGCCCTACTTTTCTGTATTCTCAATGAACGAAACTAAGTTTTTAATTGGCGAATTACATTACCTGTTTATAAATATAAAAAAAGAATTTAGAGCCGGGGAGAATATAATGACAAAAGGAATTGTTTACGGGCTGTGTCAGTAAATATATAGAAGCATATTCTACTGTTCATCTTCTTACATTTGGACAAATTTCCTTATCGGGGATAATTGTCCAGTAAGTCTTTAGTACTTTGTGAGCATGTATCAAAGAGATCAATTATGAGATCCAAAGAAACAGAAGAAATAAATGGAAAGATCAACTTCTTACAATTATAGAAAAGATGGAAGAGTTGTTTATGCAAAAACATGAATCTGACCAGTTCATATCAACCATATTGTTTGTTGACGTTAATGCTCTAAGGCATGACTCTCCTATTTGACTTGTGGCGAGAGCTTGAGATATGGTTTTAACTCTAGCCTAATAGTTCATTCAAGACAATACCTGATGAATGGTAACCTGTAAGAACATGACAAGGACAAGATTCTAGGCTGTATTAATTTAGACATCTGTAACTGATTTTAGCCGAGAAATGTTCTCGAGCTTTATTTTTTTAACTTTAATAATTTGAGTCGTGACCAAAAGAGCAGCCGAGAGGTTTCACCCAGAAACACATGATGAATTGGTGAGTTTTCGCTATTCACTAATTTTCAATTAGCCAGACAAAATGCATTAGTGACAGATAAGAATCTATCATTCCGCGAACCACTTTAATCTCATGGGTTCGGATATAATTACAATGGCATAAAAATACCAGCTATACAAGTTTGTTCTAAAATTGCCTATGACCACGGGGCGACAATTTAGTTTCATACTTCCATTTAACTTCTAAGACAACTTTCAGTAGAGGGCTTCACATAAAACTATGTGGGCGTGCAGTGAATTTATCATAATGATTCCTTGTCTATGACTGTGCATGATAGGAACCATGGTGTGATGAGTGTCACATAGTGCTAAATAGAGCTTGAAAAGTTCATGAAGTCTGGATTAAGCATCGCCCTACTACAGACGTAAATGTTCTCATGAATGCCAATTAAACCAACAAAAAGTACCATGTTTTGCTAGTTGTTTATGAAACTACATAACATTAACTGTGCTGACAGAATAAGCAAGGTGACCAACTGCGGGAAGCATTGACAATCTTGAGGCTTTGCTTACCAGAACTCTCTTTAGGTCTTTTCATGGCCTTGCGCACTCTCCTTGGTATAGAACCAACATCATAGTTTGAGTTGGATTTGATTATTAGAGGAAACTGAATAAATTTTAAGAGGAAATTGGTACGAGTGGGCTGATTGGACATAGTAGATTATTGGAACTTATTAGGGAGAAATAAAAATGAAGGCTGTGCGAGCCGGGTTTCAACAAAAAAATTTCTTGCGAATGTTTGCAAGAATACTCTGTTCTAACCTTTTCCATTTTCAATCATTCAAGGATAGAAATATAGTAAGCATAAGCAGTTCAACAGAGAATTGTCTCAAATAAATTGCTAATAAATGCGACTGGATCTAGTAGCAATGAACTCCCAAGTTCCAACCCCAGATTGTCGACCAGTCTAAATCTGAAACGTTGATGGATTATCTTATGAAGGATGCCAATTTACCAATCGCTTTCAAGCATGTTTTGCAAGCAAATTTCTCAAAAGAATTCCACCTAAAGAAGCCTTATCATAAGAACTCTAATTCTTGATGCAATGGCAAGCATGTAATCCCTTGACCTAGTATTAGGACAAAGCAAACAACTCTGTCACAAAGCAAAAAAACACTCACATATCAACGCTGAACAGAGTACCAGTTTATTACCAGCAGATGTGGAAGTTCACAACTTTCCTGTCACCGTCCATCAATTTGAATCAGTGACATGTTTAGTCCCATGTCCTTGCGAGACTTTACTTGGCAGGTGCTCTTCTTTCTCAAAATCATTTTACTTGGCATCTTCTAATATTTCGTTCATCTCATCGTGCAGTGAGACTTTCTCAGCAGTAAATAATTGGACTTCGCAATGCTGATACATGTTTGGTGGGTTAGACATCCGTTAAGTTCCTAACTAGACTGATGGCCCCGAGTTCCTCTTTTTCTTGGCAATGTTGTCCTACTTTTTGAGTATCAATTTCAGTCCCCCACTAATTCTCATTCCATCTGCAAGTAAGCATTGCCGTTCGCTTCAGTCACTGGAGAAGTGTATTCAGGATTAAGTCTGACAACTCTCAGCATCCACACATTCAAGGATATGCCATGCCTCTTCTTCCATGGATGGGACTTCCGAATACTCAATCCATCATTCAAGGCCTCAGGATGTATAGTTAATGTAAAGTTGAATTCGTTTGATACCAGTTAGGACTACAGATGAAATAACAACAAATTTATTAGGAGTATCTAAGACATAGTGTTCTGAAACCAAGTCTGACAAAAGATATAATAACTTCACAAAGGTTCAGTTCACCACTTAGATAGGGTTAAAGACAGACTTCAGTATCCCTTAACTAGGTGACCAGTTCGTTCTTGTTTCACTATTTGATTTTCTTATGCATGATCATAATGTTAAGGGATGGTAGATAGCTTGGGCCCAAAAGAAGGGGAAAGTAAAGAGATATATCCCTAATCACAGCATCCTTTGACTTCTGATCAGAGTAATGGTATCAAAATTTGCTAAAAGAAAATGTAACACACATGGCCCACTTGTACCTCGCTTGATCTGAGCTCAGGTTGCATCACGTGGGGCACAGCTTCAACATTTATCACGGCTTCAGCTGGATTGTCAAGCTCCATATACAGGACACAGCATTTGAGGCAGAGAAAATTGCCAACATCCACCTTCATCCCAAAAATAATATCCTTCATATTACGATGTTCCACTTAACAGATCCATAATTTCACACATATACATAAAACTGCAAGAGTGAAGGCTCAAGTATGACAATTCGTGCTTATTAAAGACTGACACCAGACATATCATGTAATCATTGCCACAGATCCACACTCAGCAGCTAAGTCATGCAACAGCAGCAGCTAGACATGCGCTGGATGAGCACTTACAGGTCTCAAGAATTCAACTTGGTCAACTTCAAAGAACCAGGGTGCCGCACCCGCAAAGGCAGATGTGGTTGAAAAGGCCAATTAAAAAGCCCTTCGCATTAAAATCCTCCAAATATCCTCTCATGAATATTCATTTGCTCTGAATGGCATATTAATGAGTTCTCAAAACAAGCGTCCCTTATCAGAATGCTATCTCTGTCTGCCAGAGCTGGCGTAGCATAGAAGACACAACCTTTGGCAAATAAAGCTTGAAGCCTGGACAAGTCCTCCACCACAGTATCTCTGTTACGTTCTTCTCTCTTTCTTTTTCTCATTTTATTCCTTCTTCTCTACCTCTTGCCAAAGTAATTTTTATCTCTTTATCTCTGGGGAGATGGCCTTAATTGGAGATGATTTCCCAGTTCTAGTATCACAAGCCACAAATGTGAAATAGGCGGTTAGTGCAACTGAATCTGAGGAATCCTGGATTTCTGCAGGAAATTACCAGTATAAGTTAAACAGCAGAATGGATCAGTAATGAGACTATATCGGGGAAGGGACAACTTTGTGAAGATCTGACATCTGAGTATTGTGCTTGAACAAGTCGAAAACCTTGACAAACTGCCAATATTTCTTGGCAAGAGGATGTTGATTAGCAAGCTTCTCCATAGTTTGGATGGGTTTGATTTAATTATTTTTATTTTTGGTAATAAGAGAATGGTGAATGGCTAGCAAATTAGCAAACTCCACCATAGTTTTTATGAGTAGAGTAAAGAAAAAATGCAAGAGTAAATATGGTTCGCAAAGAATAAACACAAACTTAAGGCACGGCCATCAAAGTGACACCATCCTTCAGGATCAGGAGTAACGTGGCTTCTGCAACTGCTTAGTGGCAGCATATGGAAACGTGTATTCTCGCCCTATAAGCCAATGAAGCAATCATAACTTGAGGGGAGGAAGTAGCATGCTATCATCAATTGGAAGTACTGCTTCAGATACCTTCTATGGACTGAGTTACTCTCAGTTGGTACGCCATTGATGAGCACCTGACCCATGTAACAGCTCGCGCTATTTGCAAGTAAGTGTCAATGTGGATTGGCCTCTTGAGAACCATTCTGTCTACAGAAGCAGTGACTAATAATAGAGTCCTTGCGCTGCCATTGTCGATGAAGCAGTGCTTGTGACGGCCCGAGCGGCGGTGCGCGGGGAGGAGGGATGGCGGTGCGTCCGCGCCTCGGTCCCCGGACGTGCGCAAGGAAATGATCCTCTCCCTCTTGTCCCACATCGCTTAGGGGGGAGTCCTGGGCCTTGTATATAAGGCTTGGGTCCCTTAATATGTGTGACGCGTTTTAAAGCCGTGAGGACTCAGTGTCCAAAGCGGACAATATCACACAAGTGGGACCCGGGATGTTACAAATGGTATCAGAGCCGACTCCCGACAGCGTGTGGGGCCACAGCGAGGACCCTGTTCTGTTAAGGGGGGGAGAGTGTGACGGCCCGAGCGGCGGTGCGCGGGGAGGAGGGATGGCGGTGCGTCCGCGCCTCGGTCCCCGGACGTGCGCAAGGAAAGGATCCTCTCCCTCTTGTCCCACATCGCTTAGGGGGGAGTCCTGGGCCTTGTGTATAAGGCTTGGGTCCCTTAATATGTGTGACGCGTTTTAAAGCCGTGAGGACTTAGTGTCTAAAGCGGACAATATCACACAAGTGGGACCCGGGATGTTACAGTGCTGGTCCAAAATCAAAGCATGAAATACAACGGGGATGTTCTGTCACGCACAATTCTAATGATTACTTCCCACACTACATGAACAATGGCTAATACTAGAGAACTCAAACATTCTGATTGCAGAACTTGATATGGACAAAGATGGATGAGAATTTAGATATGCACATACACGAATGATAGAGACAAAGTACTTCTTACAGCAAAGCAGCAGCATGCTGTTCAATATATTCTCTAATTACCAGATGATCATTTCTAGATTATTCAAATGAGGACTTGACATTCAAAGTACAAATAGAAGAGTACTAGAACTGATTACCCACAGACTAAGCACCAGCATCTGTCAGTTTCATATCAGGAATTTATTGAAGCACCACAAACTTATTATCTAACTCTAGTAGTGTCAATGACATTACACGGAATTCATCTTCTGCCGAAAAAGCCCGTAGGAACTCTCTTTCTTCCAATGACATGGTATGCATTGCGTTGACACAAGCAATAGGCAGGGACAAAAACGCTCGAAATTCGGTTAAAACCACATTTCAACCATCGAACCATCATTCGAACCGAGAAACTTAAGCTGGAGAAACATCGCAGAAAACAAATGGCACCACGTTCAGAACCAGAAACAAAAGTATCACCATCCGATAGTTGTTCAAAGCTCAGTTTAATTTACCTTACAGCAGCATATAGTCCCGGCGAGAGCATTGATGTCATGTCCATTACAAATATACAAAATCATTTTACACTCGCAACCAAAAAGAGTCAAATTAGATTATTTAACAAATCGAGCGAGATTACACCACCTGAATTTTTTTTGTTTTTATGTGAAAGTTGCACTTTTTCATTTCAAATCTATTTCCTACAAAACAATCAATCAGTTGTCGAGAAAAAAAAGTCATAGGAAAAGTAGCCATATGGTCAGCTTCCTTATGAGAATGACAATGAGGGGACGATTATACACATTCGTGTTTTTAAATATGAATGTGAAATCGTGATATTACATCCCATCTTTGAGAAAATTACTATCCCTTGTGTAAATTTAAAATCTAGCATTTTACCTTAAGAAGCAAAACCTATTAGACTTTCTTATTTTTTTTAAAATTATAAGTATGAAGTGATTATTTACTATCAATGAGAGTAGACATATGCAATGCTTATATGTGGAACGACAATCCATCCATTCTCCACATTAGTCACAAAGATGCACAAACTAGTATATTTTATTCAAACAAAAATTTGTAGAAATGTCATGAGGGTGGTAAATAAGACAATATGGATGAAATATCTGAGTAGATCATTCAGTAGATTGCGAATGTAGATACTTGCCCCGCTCAAACTCATCCCAGAATTCGTAATACAGGCCCCATTCAGGTTTGTAGAAGCAACCGAAATGAGCCATTAACAGCCAAATAAAGGTAAGAAGCTCTCCACCTTTGCTCAGCACCTGCACATGTGCCTCTCCCTTAATATTAACTGCTGCATAAAGCAACATCCCAAGTCACCTTTGTTTCATGATATTCCACTTCATTTTCCCAAGATCTTCCATTTCGTGGGCCAACTGGACCCCTTGGTTGAGCAAGGATTCTGAATGGTAATTACCACCCAACACGGCCCTTGTTCGAGGGCCCACTGTATTGTACAATTTTTTGCACATCCCTTCCGGATCCTTGGTCACATCACTGATAATGTGGTCCCGAAGCTCGCGCAGCGTCTCTGACATCACATTAGACCGATTAAATAAAAGATATAACATATAATCAGACAAGATCTTGCAAAACTCCCTTTCATCATTTCTTTCAATGGATATATCTATGTTATACCAAATTTCAGTAGCAATGTGCAACATTATAAGATCGATATGGAAATTAGGCTCGGTGATATTCACTGAAACTTCGTTGAGATCTCGTCAACACAATTTACCCGGGAAAAACAGATTACCACTAGTCTTAACTATCTGCCTCACCTTTTTTGGATTATCCAATTTCCTAGATCCTTCTTTCACCTCGTTAAAGATGATAATCCATAGCTTCTTAGAAAAGGGATTCTTCGACACATACTTCGCATCCGCAATCATTGATCTTTTACCACAGAATCTTTCAATTGTCTGACCAGCTTGATGGACACAAGAGATGATCTTGTCAACCATTTGAAATGGCAAACTGCAAATATTTTTAATAATGATGATGCCCCACAACTGATTGCATTTACATATCTTTCTCGAACTCTCCTTCAATGCCTCAGAAAAAAGGTTGCAAGCGGAGATTGATTCTGACCACCTTCAAAATATTAATGGTGTATCTAAGACCTCATAAGTAACATTGGTGCTAGGCTCTACTTCACATGTGGCGTATCGAGGCTTCCTCAAGTAATTTGTGGTGGATACCAACTTGTGGAGAAATGAATCTAATTTAGATGACGTTGTGGTGTTATACTTGATTTCAGCAATAGTCCAATCGGAGAAAACGAGCATCAGCAGAGCTATCCCATCAAGAATAATCCCTCCAAAAAGAAGGAAATGAGTAATTTCCACATCAAGTTCGGGGAGCCCATACTTCTTCAAGCAATTGAACTAGCCCAAAGCCACCGCAACGCAAGTGCAAGTTATGATGCGGAAAATGTAGCTCCACTTGTGATGTATTGTCAACGCTTTTGTGTGGAGTTTTTCATAAATGAAATCAAGTTCAACTGATATCACTCTCAATGCATCCATCGCAGAAACTTTGACAAAATATTCATGGCTCATTTTGCGTTGTTTTTTGTGAAGATGAGATCTATGATGAAAACCTTAAAGATTTGAAAGAATGAGTAAGCATGCTTTATCACGATGCTCTCGTCAAGCTTTGCTCTTCCTTCATCAGAACATCCATGTCCATCCCCTAGAACATTGAGTTCTTCAAGCAATTGCGAGTCTGTAGCCATTCTTAGCTCCTTTTCTAAAAGCATTGATTCCCTTACCCTTGGAAGGCTTGAGAGATAAAGTGCCAGTGTCCTCTCTACAATTTTTATAACCCCTGCAAGAAATACCAAAATCGTTGGGATCACCAGTGACTTGTCGCTAGGAAATATCCACACAAAGATGTAGATGGCAGTATAGACTTGGAAGATGAGACTAAGCAAATGCCGTGGCCAAAGTGCACTGTCCTCGAGAGAAAAGGCGGTGATGGTGTCTAGACCTCCAAGATGTAGTAAGAGAAATGAGGCCCAAAATGCTTGAAGTCCTTCATCTACTTCTACTACATGAGCACTTGAATTGCCTCAGTTGTGAGAAATGAGCCCAACCGCAAATGCAGCTACCCAATCAGCCATCAAATAGGCCAACCACAAGAGGAAAATAATGTGGCGATCCGTTGTTTTCTTTCTAAGGGGTGCAAATAAAATGAGAAAAACCTGAAGCAAGAGGCTTAGTACGATGAAACCTTGGATGTTCCATTTTCTCCACAAATCCAATATAAAGTAAAATGCCATATTTTTGCGTAGTCTGAATTGTGTCTCTTCTCTCTAATATAATGTTGGTTATGACAAAACTATTCTCTCAACATCCTCACGAGAGTTTACATGCATCAAGAAAATAGTGCATTGCAAACTTTGTAAGGAAGCCTTGATGTAGAAATTGACAAGCAAAGCAAATGTTGGGAGGTGGTTTGGGTGATGTTGGGGAGGGTCACTGCTTGGGACTTTGAGACTTGGGAAGACAAAGAAGCACGTGCAGGGCATTAGCCTTGCTCTGCTTCCCATCCCCGCAAGCTATGTAGCACGGACACTCTCCGGAAGCCTTCGTGTTGTGTCCGACACTCCGACACGTGTCCAACACGTTCCGACACGTCCCGACACGCGGTCAACGAGTGTCGAAAAATCCAACACGTGGTCAACTCTCTCCAACACGCGAGTCCAGAATTCCGACACGCGATTCCGACACGCACGGGGTCAATTTTAAAAATTTCTAATATTTGAGGGGTCAAAATATAAATATACACAAAAGAAGTAATAAAAGAAGTAATAAAATTGCTATAAATATACACGCACGGGTCAATTTTTTTTTTCGGTTTTGTTTTTTTTTAAATTGTTTTTGTTTTTTTAAAAGTCTTTTACTATGAATGAAGTAATAAAAAATGCTATAAATGATAAATAAATAAATTTAAAAATATCATTTCAGCATTTTTCTTTAAACAATGTTTTTTTCCTCTAAGTTTTATGTATTATTGTAACAAATTAAAATAATGAATGATATTATTTAATATTTTTCGTGTAAATTAATTATAGGCTATAATTATTATTTATTTATGTATTTATATATAAAAATATATTTAATATATAACGTGTCGGAACGTGTCGAAATTTTCTATTTTTAAGGAATGACGTGTCGGCGTGTCCTGTCGTGTCGTGTCGCGTGTCCGTGTCGGTGCTACATAGCCCGCAAGGATCACAAGAATTTATATATCTGGCCTTATACTGTGGTTGTCCTTTTTCCTCCGAATAGATGATTTTATCACTTTACCATCGCAATGAAAACAAGATATTTGCCTATCATGTTTTTGATCGAAGCTTGAGTTTTAAAACATTGATACAGACAGACATTTAAAGTCGTGTAAAACTCCATCTTATATCTATAAATTAAAAAAAAAAATTATATTACGAGGACAACTTAATCTTACTGTGAAATTAAATATTAAACACCTCAAATCCTTCCTTAAAAGGTTTATCTTAACATTTCAAATTCGACATGAAGAGGTCTGCCTTAAATAGGTTAATTATGAGTCCATGTATATCCTCCTAATACAACAATTCTAATTAAGACGTGAGTCAAAGCACAAATGTTTTAAAGCCAAAGCTTCAAAAATACCTATAGCAAGAGGCTTAGTCTGACGAAGTCTTGAATGTTCTATTTATTTCACATATCCAAACTGAGTACCGCGTTTTTGCTTAGTTTGAATATTGTCACTCCTCTCTAATATGATATTGGTCACAACAATATATATTGGAAAAATAGTAGGGATTGAGATTATTCATTATTTATTTGTCAGCAAATACTTTGTGTCGGGTTGATGTTTTATCTTTATATTGATTCTGTCTCGATTCTACTTACACATCTATATGTAACTATCCAAGTTTTGAATTATGAAATTTCAGTATGAGTTAAGTGAAATATTTGGTGATCCAACATAGAAACACTTGATATTATTGATGAGTAAGATACCTGCAAAATATCAAATGAGCATTCAAATTGAGAATCGACAAAATTATGTAATACATAAATACATAGGAGAAAATATTTAGTGGCCGCTGAGGTTGTGTTTTTTTTTACTAAAATCCAATGACAAATTGACAAGTGTCCGCTGATTTGGTAAAAAAAAAAAATCTGCATCTGTCCACCCTTGGAAGCTTCCCCTCCGTCGTGCTCTCCGTCTCCCTCTGTCCTTGCTCGCGGCTCTGTCATCCCTTGCAGTCGGCTCGTGGTCGGCCCCGTCGACGGCCAAGCCACTCCTCCATCATCATGATGGCTCGCAGTGGTTTTCCGTCCAGATCTAGACCGGATCGTGCCTCTAGATCTGGTCTCGTCCATGGCGACGGGAGAGGTCGAGATCTCTAAGGCCATGGACAGAGCCTAGACATCAACGGGCGCGGGGGGTTGGGGTTTGGTTGCGGCGGGGAGGGTGAGGGAAAAAAGAGGAAGCCATCTTCTTGCAGTCGTCCCTTGCA
Source organism: Eucalyptus caleyi (assembly GCA_014182885.2). Taxonomy (NCBI): domain Eukaryota; kingdom Viridiplantae; phylum Streptophyta; class Magnoliopsida; order Myrtales; family Myrtaceae; genus Eucalyptus; species Eucalyptus caleyi. The sequence continues at coordinate 3,740,346 of CM024466.2, forward strand.
GTTGGCTCGTGATCGGCCATGGCAATGGGCGAGGTTGAGATCTCGAAGGCACGAACAGAGCTCAAATATCGAGATCTATCGTCCCTTGCAGTCGGCTTGTGGTCGGCCATTGATGAACAATAGAGACGACGCCCGAACGCGTTCGACCATGGATGAACAATGACGATGACAGTCATGGACGAGCGACGATTTCGGCCATGGACGGCCAGATCTCGAGAACGACGAGACGGAGAAAACAGAGGGAGCCGGCCATGCTCGCTTGGATGCAGCGGTGGTCAGCTTGGTCACAGCGCCGGCGACTCCGCTGGTGGTGACGGCCGGCGACTCCGCTGGTGTCCGGAAGAGGAAGAGGAGAGAGAGCTGAGGGGTGAAAGTTTTTAAATTTTTTTATTTAAATTCCATGTCAGCTGACACGGATTGATGGACGTGTCAATATGTTAGTGGAATGAGTGAAAAATGTATGCCACATATGACGCTGATACGGTGGTAATAAACCGCCAAATATTTTCTCAATAGATAGACATTTAATCAAGATACGATGTAGTCATATGGGGCTGAAGAATGAGTATTGTTTAATCACACTACTATATTTTAAAGTATTAATTCCTTGGTTTATAGAACCATATAAAAAAAACACAAAATTGATTGCACAAGCATCGATTTGACCAAAATTAAAGTTCACGGATGAAATTGAACACCTAATAAGAATTCAAAGACTAAATTTTTGTTTTGTCTCTTCTTCTTATTAATCTAAAAATACAATACTAGTTGATGAAATCGAGTAGTAAATGATGTGATATATCTTGATTGAATCTTTAAACATGACTCACTTGTTCAAGTAGTTAATGAAAGTTTGTTGCGTCATCTCTTTTATAAATCAATTTATCATTTTCTCTTCACTTTTGTAAGGGGTGCTCATATTGATTTTAGACTGGGTCCTTTTATTATGGGGAAAATACCTAAAATGTATCTTATAGTGTCTTGATAGTGTAATCTATTGGCTTTCAGCTGAAAGAGAAATGAAGGTCAAAAGTGCTTAGTCTATTTTAGCTGCATGGGCAACAAATTGCCTTGGTTGTGAGAGATAAGCCCGATTGCAAATGCAATTACCAAGTCAGCCATCAAATAGGCCAACGACAAGAGACAAAATATTTGGCATTTCCTTTTTTTTTCTTTTTTAATTTTTCTAAAATGTGCTAATAAAATGAGAAAAATATGAAGTGAGAGGCTTAGAGTAACGAAATTTCGGATGTTCCAATTGTTCTACGGATCCAAAGTAAAGGAAAATGTCATGTTTTTGCTTAGTTTGAATTTTAAGACTCCTCTCAACTATCCATCAAGAGGACTTACATGCATAAAAAGACAGTGCTCTGCAGACTTTATAAGGAGGAAGGGGGAGGAAGGGGGAACTTGGAAGGATGAAGCATCACATGCATAGCACTTGCCTCACTCCGCCTCTGCTACTGTGAATGGTGTGAGCGTAGTTAGATTGCCGGACAAGAATCTATATCACATTACTGGCCTTGTTCTGTTGTTTTCCTATTTCCTCCGCTGGATTACGTAATATAATCATTCTACCGTCATCATGGAAACAAGATACTTGCATATCATTTTTTGTTGATTGAAGTGCGACCGATCGTATACAGATGGACATTTAAAGTCGTGTAAAATTCCATCGCAATTTTTTTTTTTTTTTTTTGATTTAAAAGTAGTTTTTTTAATATTTGGGTTATGACATTAATCCTCTTACCTACTAATTGGTATGCGTTGGATGGGGAAATAATTATTATTTAATACTAAACATCTACAAACCCTTTGTGAAAAATGTATAACATTTAAAAAACTCATGATGATAAGGTCTACCTTAAATAATTCTGAACCCATATGTACCCTACTAATATCGTTTTTCCTGTTAAGACGCGAGCTAAAGCATAAATATTTGGAGCCAAAGCTTCCGAAAGACCTAAAGCGAGAAGCTCGGTATGACGAAGTGTTAGATGCTCCATTTGTTTCCTGAATTTGAAACGCAGCTATATCCCAAGCTTAGAGAGAGCAACGGAGAGGGCAGACAACAAATTGGAGAGGTGACCGCAGACGCCTGGACCTTCGCTCGGGTGTCTTTTCTTCAAACGAAAAAGAAGAAAAGAGAAGTTAGAGACGAAGAGAGAGAGCATGTCACGTTGAGAAACGGAAGGGAGGAGAGAGTAGGGTGACAAGTGGGGCCCACCTTGACACGCGTCGACCAATTTATAAAGCGTTTTATTGCAGACACGGAAAATCTGATGTACCCAATATTTTCTCGCATGATATTGGCCGAAGCCTTCCCCTTTAAGTGCATGATATAAGCCGAAGCCAAATTGGAGTTATTACAAGTGGGAGGCTTTACCAAAGCAGCTAGGTTTTCCACAGCAGAAACTTATATCCTCGCCCAGTCAGGAAGTTTGACCATTCATGTCGGGGGAGGAGAATACGTAACGAAATATATATTTATTAACTTTACCATGAGCGATCTTTCTTGAGTGGGAATTGAGTTTTACACAATTATAAAACAATCGAATGTTAAAATGTAAACTTACATATAATTTTATGCATAATTTTTAAATTTGAATAATCGTATAAATATTGGGAGGAAGAGTAAAGAAAATTTACTTTTTATGTTTACCTAAATTCAAATCAACATGCACACCTTTCAAACTGAGTTGATAAATGTTCAAACAAAGTTAGTACGTTATAATTCGCCTTTTCACGATGTGCTCATAAGTTCACATCAAGGCAGTAAATATCACATTTGTAAATATTTTGCAGGACCAATAGCCCTTGATTTTGATTTACACCGAAAAATTATTCATGAACATCATACATAATGACCTTAAGGTCATAAAAGATCGGTAGATATTTATTACATTGGTAATTGCACATATGGATTACTAATTGCCATTCTAGAAACTTTACTAACTACCCAAAAGTTCAATACATTTCATTAATATGATAATAATCTTTGAAACATGAATATGAAGATAAGGCAGCTTAACAGGCTCAAACTTTGTCCACCATACCCCAACAAGAAGTAACAAAAACGAAGAGACACACATGCATTAACGTTTCGTCCATCACGAGAGCTTGAGCAAAACATTAAGAAAAAAGGATCCTACTTTTCTGTGCTCTTAGTGAACGAAATTAGGTTTTTAATTGGTGAACTACATTCCCTATTTTGATAATTAATAAAAAAAGGACTTTAGATCCTAGTAAAATATAATGACCAAAAGGAATTGTCTACGGACTATGTCGACAAAGAAATTGAAGCATATTCAACTGTTCATCTTCTAACAATTTGGACAATATTCCCTATCGGGGATAATTGTCCAAGTCTTTAGTCTTCTTGTGAGGTGTATCATCAGCTACATCCAAGGAGATCAATTATGAGATCCGAAGAAACAGAAGAGATAAATGACAGATCAACTTCCTACAAATATAGAAAAGATGAAAGAGTTGCTTTTGCAAAATCGTAAATCCGACCAGCTCATATTCACCCATATTGTTGGTTGAAGCTAATGCGGTAAGGCATGTCGCTGGGCGAGAGCTTAAGATATGGTTTTAACTTTAGCTTGATAGTTGTTTCCTTCAGGAGAGAACCTGATATATGGTAACCAGTAAGAACATGACAAGAACAAGATTCTATACTATATTAATCCAGACATCCGTCACTAGTTTAAGCCAAGAAATGTTCTCAAGCTTTATTTTTTAACCTCAATAATTTGACTTGGAACCTAGAGAATAGCTAATAGGTTTTTTCCCAGAAGCAGAACGAATTGGTGAGTTCTTGCAAGTCACAGAGTTTCCATTAGCAAGACAAAACGCATTTGTACCAGAATAGAAACAGATCTTGAAACACTCTATTCTCATGGGTTCGAACACAGTCAAAATAGTATCAACAACACCAACTATACGAGTTTGTTCTAAAATCGCCTATGGCCCCAGGGCGACAATTTAATTCCGTACTTCTATTTAACTTGTAACACACGACTTTCAGTAGAGGGCTTCACATAAAAACTACGCGGCCCCGCAGTGAATTTATCTTAACGATTCCTTGTCGATGATAGCATAGTTCGAACCATGGTGTGATGAGTGACGCATAGTGCTAATTAAAGATTGAAAGGTTCATGGAGTCTGGGTTAAGCATCTCCTTATTACAGATGTAAATGTTCTCACACATGCCAATTGTACGTGCTTTGCTAGTTGTTTATGGAACTACATAACATTAACTGTGCCAAGAGAATCAGCAAGGTGAACAACTAAGCGAAGCACTGACAATCTTGAGGCTTTGCTCACCAGAACTCTTTTTAGGGCTTTTCATGGCCTTGTGCAAGTTCTCATTGGTATAGAACCAACATCATAGTTTGAGTTGGATCTGATTACTAGAGCTAACTGAATGGGCAGATTGGACATGTTAGATGATTGGAAACTTATTAGGGAGAAATAAAAATGAAGGCTGGGTGAGCCTGGTTTCAACAAAAAAATTCTTGCAAATGCTTGCAAGAATACTCTGTTCTAACCTTTTCCATTTTCAATCATTAAAGGATAGAAATATAGTAAGCATAAGCAGTTCAACAGAGAATTGTCTCAAATAGATTGTTAATAAATGCAACTAGATCCAGTTTCAATCAACTCTCAAGTTCCGACCCCAGATTATTGACCAGTCTAAATCTGAAACATTGATGGATTATCTTATGAAGGATGCGGACTTACCAATTGCTTCCAAGCATGTTTCGCAAGCAAACTTCTCCAAAGAATTCCACCATACAGAAGCCTTATCATGAGAACTCTGTCAATTCTCAATGCAACGGCAAGCGTGTAGTCCCTTGACCTAGCATTAGGACAAAGCAAACAACTCTGTCACAAAGCAAAAAACACTCACATATCAACGCTGAACATGGCATCAGTTTATTACCAGCAGATGTGGAAGTTCACAAATTTCTGTCACCATCCATCAATATGAATCAGTGACATGTTTAGTCCCATGTCCTTGTGAGACTTCACTTGGCAGGAGCTCTTATTTCTCAACATCATTTTACTTGGCATCTTCTAATCTTTGGTTCATCTCATCATGCAGTCAGACTTTCTCAGAAATAGTAAATAATTGGACTTCGCTATGCCGATACATGTTTGGTGAGTTAGACATCCGTTTAAGTTCCTAACTAGACTGATGTCCCCGAGTTCCTCTTTTGCTTGGCAATGTTGTCCTGCTTTTTGAGTATCAATTATAGTCCCCCACTAATTATCATTCAACCTGCAAGTAAGCATTGCCATTCGCTTCAGTCACTGGAAAAGTGTATTCAGATGAAGTCCGACAACTCTCAACATCCATACGTTCAAGGACATGCCATGCCTCTTCGTCCATGGATGGGACTTTCGAATCCTCAAATCCATCATTCAAGGACTCTGGATGTATAGTTAATGTAAAGTAGATCGTTTGACACCTGTAAGGATGATAGATGAAATAACAACAAATTTATTATGAGTATCTAAGACATGGTGATCTGAAACCAAGTCTGGCAAAAGATATGGTAACTTCACAAAGGTTCAGTTCACCATTTAGATAGGACTGAAGAAAGACTTCGGCATCCCCCAACTAGGTAACCAATTCATTCTTATTTCTCTATTTGACTTTTCTTATGCATGATCATTATGTTGAAGGATGGTAGATAGCTTGAGCCCAAAAGAAGGGGGGGAGTAAAAAGATATATCCCCTACCCACAGCATCCTTTGACTTCTGATCAGAGTAACAGCATCAAAGTTTGGTATTAAAAAAAAAAAAATTGTAACACATATCGGCCACTCGTACCTTGCGTGACCTGAGCTCAGGTTGCATCACGTCAGCCACAACTTCAACATTTACCAGGAGTTCAGCTGGATTGTCAAGCTCCGCATACAGGACACAGCATTTGAGGCAGAGAAAATTGCCAAAATCCGCCTTCATCCCAAAAATAATATCCTTCATATTATGATCTTCCACCTAACAGATCCATACTTTCACACATATACATAAAACTGCAAGAGTGAAGGCTCAAGTACGACAATCCGTGCTTATAAAAGACTGACACCAGACATATCATGTAATCATTGCTACAGATCCACACTCAGCAGCTAAGTCATGCAACAGCAGTAGCTAAATGTAGAAATACATCATGCACTGGATGAGTACTAACAGGTCTCAAGAATTCAACGTGGTCAACTTTAAAGAACCGGGGTGACAAACCAGCAAAGGCATTCGCATTAAAATCCTCCAAATACCCTCCCATGAATATTCCTTTGCTATGAATGGCATATTAATGAGTTCTCAAAACAAGTGTCGCTTCTCGGAATGATATCATTGTCTGCCAGTGCAGGCATATCACAGAAGACACGAACTTCGACAAACAAAGCTTGGAGCCTGGACAAATTATCCCCCTTAGTATCTATGCTACGTTCTTCTCTCTTTTTCCTCATTTGATTCCTTCTTTTCTGCCTCTTGCCAAAGTAATTTTTCTCTCTTTATCTCTGGGGAGATGGGCATAATTGGAGCTGATTTCCCAGTCCTAGAATCACGAGCCACGAATGTGAAATTGGCAGTAAGTGCAACTGAATATGAGGAATCCCGGATTTCTGCCAGAAAATACCAGTATAAGGTAAACAGCAGAATGGATCAGTAATGAGACTATATCATGGAAAGGAAAACTTTATGAAGATCTGCCACCTGAGTATTGTGCTTGAACATGTTGAAAACCTTGACAAACTGCCAATATTTCTTGGCAAGAGGATGTTGATTAGCAAGCTTCTCCAGAGTTTGGATGGGTTTGATTTATTTATTTTTATTTTTGGTAATAAGAGAATGGTGAATGGCTAGCAAATTAGCAAACTTCTCCATAGTTTTCATGAGTAGAGTAAAGTAAACATGCAAGAGTAAAGATGGTTTGAAAAGAATAAACACACATTTAAGGCATGGAGATCAAAGTGACACCATCCTTCAGGATCAAGAGTAACGTGACTCCTGCAACTGTTTAGTGGCAGCAGGTGGAAATGTATGTTCTCGTCCTATAAACCAATTAAGCAGTCATCAATTTGAGGGGAGAAAGTAGCATACTATCATCAATTCGAAGTACTGTTTCATATGATACCTTCTGTGGACTGAGTTACTTCCAGGTGGATCTCCATTGACGAGCGCCCAACCCATGTAACAGCTCACACTATTTGCAAGTCAGTGTCAATACGGATTGGCCTCGTGAGAAACTTCTGCCTAGGGAAGCAGCGACTGATAATAGAGGCCTTGTGTTGCTATTGTTGATGGAGCAATGCTGGTCCAAAAGCAGAAGGCTGAATACAATGGGGATGTTCCGTTATGCACAATTCTGATGAAGAATTCCCACACTATATGAACTATGGCTAATGACTATAGAACTTAGGCATTAAGCCTCTCGTTGCAGAACTTGAAATGGACCAAGATTGATGAGAATTTAGATATGCACATATACAAAAGATAGAGACAAAGTACTTCTTACAGCAAAGCAGCAGCAAATTGTTATAATACATTCTCTAATTACCAGATGACCCATTCTAGATTATTCAAACGAGGACTCTGCATTCAAACTACAAATGGCAGAGTACTAGAACTGATTACCTACCGACAGAGCACCAGCATCTGTCAGTTTCATATCAGGAATTTATTGAAGCACCACAAACTGTATTACCTAAGTCTAGTAGTGTCAATGAAATCATAGGCAATTCATTTTCTGCAGAAAAAGCCCATAGGAACTCTCTGTTTTACAATGACATGGTTTGCATTGCGTCGACACAAGGAATAAGCAGGGACAAAAACGCTCGAAATTCGGTTAAAACCACATTTCAACAATTGAACCATCATTCAAACCAAGAAATTTAAGCTGGAGAAACATCGCAGAAAACAAATAGCACCTCATTCAGAACCAGAAACAAAAGTATCACCATCCAATAGTTGTTCGAAGCTCAGTCTTATTACCTTATCGCAGCATATAGGCCCAGCGAGAGCATCCACATCTTCCACCAGCTTCCCCATCCTGAACTCCTTCCAAGGATTCCTATACTGATCTCCGAGCACATAATCACCTAGAAAACTCGTACAAAACGCTCGCCCTGCTCCTAGACGGACTCCTCGGAACCAATTCGCTCTCCGGCGACGCAGCACTCATGGTCGCACCAGCATCGCCGACCTCCTCGAATGTCTCGGATCTCGCTTCCCACGAGGTGTTGGTGACGGGCGAGAGAAGTACGCACCGAGCCACGAGCTGATCGGCTTCTGAACCGACGATCCGGCATAGATGGGCAGGGCGGCGGTGGAGGCCACCGGAAGGAGGAGGCTTTTGAGAGGAGGAGACGGCGGACTACCCAACTAATGTACGGAGGCTGGCTCATAGCCAACGCGCGAGTCGAAGAGGTTCCTGCAGTACGCGCCGTCGAACTTCTTGAGGGCGTCCATGTCGGGCCGGACGTCGGGCAGGCCGAAGGGGAAGTCGCAGCCGAAGGGGACACACTTAACGGAGAAGGCGTGGAACTGGCGGTGGCGGCAGGCCTCGTCCCTGATGTTGTGGACCGTCGCCGTCGCCGTCGCCGGCGGAGGCGACATCGCGGGAGGGTAGTGGCTGGTCAGGGCGGAGGCGGAGGCGCAGGACACTGCGGGGTGCTTTCGGCCGACGGGGAAGTGTCTAGGGTTTGGGGTCAGAGAGGAGGGAGAGTAGTGGTACATCAGCATGTAGGGCGCCGACGCCATTGCTTCTGCGTTGACAGGAGGAGGAGCGGCGGCGGCCGCGGCTGTGAGATGCTGGGGCTTTGTGGAATTTTCTGTATTTTGTTTTTTTCTTCATTTTTATTATTTTTTTGGATTTATCATCTTCGGAAAATCGGACGATGAAACTCGCGGGGATATTCTGGAAATTACCCAGTTTATTCGTATTTTTGAGGCGTCGCTTCTTCCGTATCAAGCAGCAAAGAGACACGTGTTTACGAGCGTACAAAATGAAAAAGAGGTGAGAAAAAATGGCAATATTCCTAAATTTGCATCCCGTCTATGAGAAAATTACTATTTTTTGTGTAAATTTACAATCTATACTATCTTTCTTCTTTTATTTAAAATATAATTATAAGTATGAACTGATATATTTATTCTAAATAAGAGTAGACACGGATAAAGACTTATTATGACGAATAAAAATCCATTGATTCTCCACATCAGTCATGAAGATATATAAGCAAGTAAATTTTATTCAAACAAACATTTGTAGAAGTACCGTGAGGGGGAGTAAATAAGATAATTGATGTGGACGAAATATCTAAGCAGAGTATTCATTGTTGACCACACTCGCATCTCTATCATCGTTGTCGTCTCTGTCATCGTTATCATCTCTATCGTCTCTGACATCGCTATCACCTGTGTCATCCCTCGCCTCTGTCATATATTCGCGGTAGAAGCCCCATTCAGGTTTGTAGAAGCAACCGAAGTGAGCCGTCAACAGCCAAACAAAGGTGAGAAGCTCTCCCCCTTTGCTCAGGACCTGCACATGTTTCTCTCCCTTAATATTCATTGCTACATATCGCAACACAGAAAGCCACCTGTTGCTTATCGCCTGCCACTTGTCCTCTTTATCATCTAGTCGGTGGGCCCAAGAAAGCCCTTTGCTAAGCAGGGATTTCACAGGGTTGTTAGTATACGATGTGGGCCTTCCTCCATGGGGCATTCGATCTTGCATATACAATTTTTCACATAACCCGTTTAGATCCATGGTCGCATCATCGATGCAGTCCCGCAGCTCACGCAACGTCTCCGCGAATACCATTTGGGCAATGCCCACCATCACCACATCAGACATCAAATTAGGCTGATTAAGTAAAAGATATAATATGTAATCAGAGAGGATCTTGCTAAATTCCCTTTGATCAACTAAGGCTCTGTCAAGTGTGGTTGTGGAGCTCATAGATTGTTTTTCTTTATTGTACCATATTTCAGTAGTGATATGCAACCTTATAATATAGTCGTGTATAGTAGCCTTGCTACCCTCTGGAGCATTGACTTCCAAATTTCTAGGTTTGAACAATGGCGAGTCACCCAATTGAAGTTTCACATGCTTATAGATAAAGATCCATAGGTCCTTCATAAAGAGATTTTTGGACACATACTTCGCATTTGGAATCATTGATCTTTTACCACAGCATTCGGCTATTGTCTCACTAGCTTGAAGGAAACAAGAGATGATCTTGTCGCCCATTTGAAATAGAAAAATGTGGATATTTTTTAAAACAGTGATGCCCCAGAACTGATTGCACTTACATATCTTTCTCGGACTCTCCTTCAATGCCTCGGAAAAAAGGTTGCAAGTAGAGATGGATTCTGACCACCTTCGAAATATTAATCGTGTATCTAAGACCTCATAAGTAACATTGGTGTTAGGTTCTGCTTCACCTGTGGCATATCGGGGCTTCCTCAAGTAATCCGTGGTGGATACCAACTTGTTGAGAAATGAATCTAGTTTAGATGACCCTATGGTGTTGTACTTGATTTTGGCAACAGTCCAATCAGAGAAAACGATGTTGAACAGAGCTATCCCATCAATAATTATCCCTCCAAAAAGAAGGATATGAGTAATTTTCACATCGAGTTCGCTGAGTTGATACTTCTTCAAGCGATTGAATAGGCCCAAAGCCATCACAACGCTAGTGAAGGCTATGATGCGGAAAATGTAGCTCCATTTGTGACGTATTGTCAATGCTTTTGTGTGGAGCTCCTCATAAATGAAATTGAGTTCAACCAATATCACCCTCAATGCATCCATCGCAGAAACTTTGTGAAAATGATCAATGCTCATTTTGCGTTGTTCTTTTGTGTAGATTAGATCTGCGATGAAGATCCTGAAGATTTGAAAGAATGAGTAAGCATGATTCACCACGATCCTCTCGGCAAGCTTTGCTCCTTCTGCATCAGAACATCCATGTCCATCCCCTCCAACATTGGGTTCTTTGAGCAATTGCGACGAGTTTGCGGCCATGCTTAGCTTGTTGTCTAAGAGCATTGAATCCCTGAGCTTTGGGAAGCTTGAGAGATAAAGTGCCAGTATCCTCTCTGCAATTTTTATAAACCCTGCGAGAAACACTAAAATCGTTGGGATCACCAGTGACTTGTCGCTAGGAAATATCCGCACAAAGACATAGATGGCGGCACCGACTTGGAAGATGAGACTAAGCAGGTGCCGTTGCCAAAGTGAACTGTCCTCAAGAGAGAAGGCAGTGATGGTGTCCGAACCGCCAAGATGTAGCAAGAGAAATGAAGCCCAAAATGCCTGAATTGCTCCATCTACTTCTGCTCCATGGGCACATGAATTGCCTTGGTTGTGAGAGATGAGCCCAACCGCAAATGTAGCTACCGAGTCAGCCATCAAATAGGCCAACCATAAGAGGACGATGATGGGTTGGCTTGCTGTTTTCTTTCTAAGGGGTGCAAATAGAATGAGAATGACTTGAAGCGAGAGGCTCAGTAAGACAAAGCCTCGAATATTCCATTTGTTCCACAAATCCAAGATGAAGCTAAAAAATGCCATGTTTTTACGTAGTTTGAATTGTTTTCTCTTCTCTTTGATATAATTTCAATTACGACAAAACTATCCTCAAAGTTTACATGCATCAAGAAAATAGTGCATTGCAAACTTTATAAGGAAGCCTTGAAGTAGAAATTGACAAGCAAGGCAAATGGTTGGGAGGTGGCTTGGGTGATGTTGGGAAGGGTCAATGCTTGGGAGGATGAAGAAGCACGTGCAGAGCACTGGCCTTGCCTGCCTTCAATTCCCAAAAGGATCATAAGAATTTATATATCTGGCCTTATATTGTGGTTTTCCTTTTTCCTCCGTCAAATTAGATAATATTACCATGCTACCATCATCATAAAAACAAAGAATATTACCATGCTACCATCGTCATAAAAACAAAGATATTTGCATATCATTTTTTATTGACTGAAACTTGAATTTTAAAACATGTATGCAGGTGGACATATAAAGTAGTGTTAAACTCCATCGTGTATTTAAAAAAAAAAAAGTCAAAACGTATATTATTGGGACAACTTAATCTTATTTTTAGCCCTGACAAATCAAATACTAAGGGCGCGTTTGGTAACATTTCTATTTAAAAATTGTTCCAGGAAATAGAAATAGAAAAAGTGTTTTACATTCCGAGGAACAATTTTTGAACAAAAAAAACGCATTTGGTAAACTTGTTCTGAATAAAAAATGAACAGAAACACATTTGGTAAATTTGTATAATTTTTTTATTTCTTTTAATTTTTTAATATTTTTATTTTATTTTTCTATTTTCTTTCTTATTTTCTTATTTATTTTTCCCTTTTTTTTTTCTTTTCTTTTTCCTTTTTTTTTTTTCTTCTTTTGGCCGGTCGCCGGCCCTCGGCCATGGCCTTTCCAATCGGCCGACAAGGGCCGGCGGCCTCACCCGCCACGGCGAGGCTCGCCGCCCCCGCGAGGCCGAACTTGCCCAGCGGCCAGCGAGGCTCGGCGTCGCCGGGCCACCGCTAGGCAACGCCGACCCGCGGTGGCTCGGCGAGGCCGAGCCTTGCCGGCCACTGGGCGAGCTCGACCTTGCCGAATCTGGGCGAGATCGAGCTCGCCCAGCTCAGCACGAGGTCGGCCTCGCCTCGCCAAAGGCCGATGACGCTTGGCCTCGCCGGGGGCAAGCGACGCTCCGGCGAGGTCACCGGCCCTCGACGGCCGGTCGCTGGCCATGGCCGAGGCCGACGACCGGCCAAAGAAAAAAGAAACAAAAAAGAAGAAGAAAAGAAGAAGAAAAAAAAGAGAGAAGAAGAAAAGTGTTCTTAAACACGTTTACATTCTTTTTTGTTCCTGAACAAAAAAACAAAAAGTTGTTTAAAAACAGAAAAAGAAACAATAACAAACGCAGCCTAAGCATCTCAATCCTTCCTTAAAAAAAGTTCATCTTAACATTTAAAACTCGTCTCGAGAAGGTCTACCTTAAATAGGTTAATTTTTAGCCCACATATACCCTCCCTCCTAATTCCACAATTCTAATTAAGACACGAGCCAAAGCATAAATGTTTGAAAGCTAAAGCTTTAGAAAGACCTAAGTGAGAGACTTAATATGATGAAGTCTCAAATGTTCCATTTATTCCACATATCCAAATTCCGTGCCATGTTTTTGCTTAATTTGAATATTGTCGCTCCTCTTTAATATAATATTGGTTAGAACAATAAATATTGGAAGAATGGTTGGGAATTCTACACACACACATTGAGATAGTTCCTTATTCATTTGCCAGCAAATACCTCATGTCAAGTTGATGTTTTATCTTTATATTGATTCCATCTCAATTCTATTTACACATCTATCCATAATTATCCAAGTTTTCAACGATGAAAGTTCAATATCCACAATGAGTTAAAATATTTTGTGATCCTCTATTTAACAAAACACTTGATTTTATTAATGAGTAAGATACCATCGAAAAAGTTCTATGAGTGTGCTTGTATAGGATAAGGAGATCAACCCAGTCGAAGATCACCATAGTTCCGCAAAATATCAAATGAGCGTTCAAATTGAGGATTAACACAATTATGTAACACCTAAATACATAGGATAAAATATTTAGTGGCTGCTGAGATGGTACGTGTTTTTTGCTCAAATCCAATGACAAATTGACACATGTCCATTGATGTGGAATAAAAGTAAAAAAAAAAAAAAATCTACCTCTATCCACCCATGGAAGCTTCCCCTCCGTCTTCCTCTGTCCTCACTCACGGCCGACTCTGTCAAGTTTGGTCGACATTTGCATTAGCCCGATGCAAATAAACTTAGTCAATATCAACCATTGAATTATGTTGGTCCCATACCGGGTCCACATAATTCAATGAACAGGATGCATTGATCTCATCATCTACTGTTTGATTTCATCATTGTTTCTCCTAGAGAAAGATAACAAGCTTCGAAATTTGAATTTTGTCTTTGGCACGGATGGACTTGGCAGTCAAAACTTCCCACCACCAAAAGGAAAACTAGTAGAATAGTCAGCGGCCACTTTTCTCATTGAGTGAGCAAGCCATTATCTCGAGGATGTTACTATGGTTGCATTTGGCCCTCTCATTGTCTTCCCTCTATTTTCAAATTTATTTCATCCATGTGTGAATATATTTTGCATGAGCATTTACTTTGAACCCTTCTCCATATTTGACATCATTTCCCTGCAAAACTCGAAAGAATTATTAAAAAGTCATTAACCTATTGCATAGATTCCAATTTAATTTTAAACTTTTCAATTTGATCAATTTAATCATTTTTTTATAACTTAGATGACATGATCAACGCTAATATTGACAATTTTTGTGAATTTTTTTATATTTCTTTTCATTTCTTTCCTTTTTTTTTTTTTTTTTCCATCGTGGCTGTTGAGAGCCATTAGGGCCTCGCAATGGCCAGTGACCTTCGCAGATCACTGGGCAAGGACTGCCTAGCCCGCGACCGCAATGGCCTCATCAAGTGACCGGCGAGGGTTGCAAGCCATCACAAGGCCCCGATGACCCTCACTAATCATGTTGGAAAAGGAAAAAGAAAAAAAAGTTTTATAATAAATTTAGAACTTTTTTAAAAATTGCATAAATTGTCAACATTAACGCCAGTCATACCACGTCCATATCCATGATTTCAGGTTAAAATTGGCCAAAAAGACTAGCAAATCATTAAAAAGTTTAGGATTAAATTGACCAAATTCAAAAATTTAGAACTAAATTGACATTCATATAATAGGTTTATAAATTTTTTTGTACTTATCTCTTATGTGTTTGCTTTTGTATATGTGCCTGTCTACATCACTCATACATATTTGACTCATTTATTAATCATGTCATACCTTTAAAAACCCAACATGACACTTTGATAAATGAGTCACACAACATGATACGTTTAAGGAATAAACCCTTACAAAAATATGTTCAAATGAGTAATAGAGTGCCTAAGTGTATCTAATTAGATCGCATTGACCCAGGTAACATGTTAACTCAATTAACTAATCGTGTACCGGCCTGTCCTAGACATATTGCAAAGGTCAATTAGCAAAGAACACAATTTTTTATTTGTGTAGAAAAAGTTATTCCGTTTAAACTCAATTTGAATAAACTTACAATCATGTGTCCTTTTCAAGTCATGTTAATGAGGGTCTAATTCTCTAAAAACCCCCAACTTTAGGTGCAATCCCAAATTTTCCATTAACTTTTTTTTGTCTAAAAAAATTCACCAAATTTTACTCTAGTCCTACATCTATCCACATGTCCAAAAATTGCAAATAGTTTCTTCAAAATTATGAATATTGAGACCAATTAGAGATTCATTATCAAAACTTGCGTCTTCATAAATATTCTCTCCCTCATATGAAACAACAGCAACCTCCTAATATTGATAATATTGAAGAAACTAATGACTATTTTTGGATAAAGGGTTGACAAGGGTAGATTTGGACTAAAGTGAAAGTCGATGATTTTTTAAAGAAGAAAGAATATTTGGTTTGAATTGAGATTATATTGGTTTTTTTTTTTATAATGAAATTAGGCTTGTTAATCAGTGGTGCAAAAATTGGCCATCCGACAAAGCGATGCTACAATTCTTAGCTTGATTCTTTTTCTTCAACTTGGACCCACTTCATATTCTTTTTTTTATTCCTTTTTCCTTTAACTTAGATTTTTTTTTTTTTTTTATTTTTTCCTTTAACTTAGACCCATTTATATTCTTTCTTTTCCCCTTTCACGCAATGCTCTTAACTTTTACGAGATTACGTGATTCGGGAGTCACACTTTTTCCTTTAGAAAAAAATTGACAGGAATTTGTGAGTCACGTTGGTGTCTTATAGTTGATGCACAACTATTGGCTCTTTATTCCAAAATAAACTTGTTGAATAATTAAATTAATAAATGATACGATTGTACCTTAAAATCATTAACCATTTTCCTTGCAAAATTTGGAAAAAGTTGGTGTTTTGAGGTTTGGAAAAGAATAGAAAATTGTATTGGACATTCTAGTATGTTTTTCCAGATTTCATTTGCTTAACATTAATAATTCTTAAAATGCGAGAGAGCCATAAGAAAATAAACATGCGAAAATATTAAGCAATGTCATTTTCTTCCTTAAATCTACATTTGAGATCATATTAAATGAAGAAAGAAAGGATGAAGTAAATTCTCTGTATCTGTTAAAAACAGAGATTTCAATATTGCCTTTTCCTTTGTTTTTCTTGTCGTTTTTCCGTTTTTATGGAATTATTTCTAAAAACCACTACTAGTAGTTAGGGTTACGTGGATGAAAATTCTGTATAAAGTAATTGAACGGGAAAAAAAAAAAGGTATCCAAAGTGAGCAGTACGTGCAGAAATGGTTTGTGTGCAATTTGTTTTTGCAATTCAAGTGAATAACTACACGTACGAAACTTACTCGAAAGATTTTCTCCTTGGACATTAATTTTATGAGATTAGTGTTCATATCAGCGATTTCATTAATGTTAATTAATGAAATGATGATATTGAACGTTTAGCTCAAGTGACTAGTCGAACCGATTGTTTTGCAAACCTTGAGTGATTTAACGGGATTGCAACAAAATGTAACATATACATGTTGAGATAACTCTTTATTTGTTTATCAAAAAACTTTATCTATTCAAAAATCTAGGTAGGTAAAAGAATTATTAACCATCCATTCCTCAAATATAATGGAGCTCAAGATAGATTTAACTTGAGTTGGTAGAATCACTAGTGGGTAAAATTACATTTTTGCAAATGCATCATGTGTCCCCAAAAGTGGAAGACGGCATTAGGTTATTAATTGTGAAACCCGACCATTATTATGTACTTGGCAGGATAATGACAATGTCCTTTCACTCAATTATGACCTTGATTTAACCAATGACAAAATTCCATGAGAAAGTTTAATTTAGCCAAAGAAATGGAAAAAAGAAAACTCGCCCTTTAATGTGGATGATTGATATGAGCCAAAGCCATAATGGAGTTACTATAAGTAGGACACTCCAAGAAGGCATCTCCCACCAAAAGCAAGTGGCAAATCTCAAGAAGTTTTTATCACACATCTCTGAAATGGATCTCTCTTTATCTTTTTTAAATTTATAGTAATAATTTGTCTTTAGATTATCGATTACTTTCTCTCATTTTTATTAGACAAGATTAACTATCATAAAATTAAAATTTATAGAAATATAATATTAATCTATTAAGACTAGCATGAGCTTAATAAGCTTTGTCCATATAACAAGCAAACAATTATTTTCTTCTCTTTCATCACCCTTTTTGCCTTTTGTCAATGTAGGGCAAAATCTTCTTATTCTTCTTTTTCCTTACCTTTTTCCCTTTTTATATGCAAATATATCATTTAAAATGATTGAAAATTTCAGGTAAACTTACTGTTTATTTATAGGTATCCCATGCATTAAATGACAGAAGAAAAGTATCATATGCATTGGTGATGCTTTTTGCTTTTGTTAGGTTCATGTTTTATCATCAAATCATTCATGGTGGCGATAGGTTTTCCACAAATCTTAGGGATTTCTCTTTATCTTTTTTTTTTTTTTTTGGATTATTGATTGCCTTGAACTAAAGTGATTCCATTACTTTCTCTCTTTCATCTCTCTCTCTCTCTCTCTCTCTCTCTCTCTCTCTCTCTCTTTTATCAAACAAGATTAACTCAGTCATAAAATTAAAATTTATAGAAATATAAAATTTGTATGTTAAGATTGCATGAGCTCAGTAAGCTTTGTCCATATAATGGGCAAACTATTCTTTTCTTCTCTTTCATCACCCTTTTACCTTTTGTCCATGTAGGGCAAAATATTCTTCTTCTTTTTTTCTTAACCTTTTCCCTCTTTATATGCAAATCTATCATTTAAAAGGATTGAAAATTTTGAGTAAAGATTTTGCTTATTTATAGGTATCCCATACATTAAATGACAAAAGAAAATGTCATATGCATTGATGATGCTTCTTGCTTTTGTCAAGTTCATGTTTTATTGTCAAATCATTCCTAGTGGCAACAGATTTTCCACAAATCTCAAGGATCTCTCTTTATCTTTTTTTTTTTTATTATTATTATTTCTGGATTATTGATTGCTTTGAACTAAGCAATTCCCTTACTTTCTCTACTTTTTATTAGACAAGATTAATTGTCATAATTAAAATTTATAGAAATATAAAATTTGTCCATTAAGATTGCATGACCTCAAAAAGCTTTGTCCATATAACGGGCAAACTATTCTTTTCTTCTCTTTCATCACCCTTTTACCTTTTGTCCATGTAGGGCACAATATTCTTCTTCTTCTTTTTTTCTCACCTTTTCTCTCTTTAATTGCAGATCTATCATTTAAAAGGATTGAAAATTTCGAGTAAAGATTATTGCCTAGTTACAAGTATCCAATGCATTAAATGGCAGAAGAAAAGTATTATATGCCTGGATGATGCTTCTCGCTTTGTGCCAAGTTCATATTATATCATCAAATCATTCCTAGAGTCAACAAGTTTTCCATAAATCTGGGATCACTTTTTATCTTTCTTTCTATTTATGGATTATTGATTGCTTTGACCTAAAGTGGTTCTCTTACTTTGTCTTATTTTTTTATTAGACAATATTAACTATCATATAATTAAAATGTATAGAAATACAAAATTTGTCCATTAAGATTGCATGAGCTCAATAAGCTTTGTACAATACTCTTTCATCACCCTTTTGCCTTTTGTCCATGTAGGGCAAAATATTCTTCTTCTTCTTTTCTCTCACCTTTTTCCCTCTTTATATGCAGATCTATCATTTAAAAGAATTGAAAATTTTGGGTAAAGATTATTGCTTGTTTACAGGTATCCAATGCATTAAATGACAAAAGAAGAGTATTAGACGCGTGAATGATGCTTCTTGCTTTGTACCAAGTTCATATTTATCGCCAAATCATTCCTAGAAGCACAAATTTTCCACAAATCTCAGGGATCTCTCGTTATCTTTCTTTCTATTTTTGGACTATTGATTGCTTTGACCTTAAGTGGTTCCCTTACTTTCTCTTCTTTTTTATTAGACAAGATTAAATGTCATAAAATTAAAATTTATAGAAATATAAAATTTGTATGTTAAGATTGCATGAGCTCAATAAGCTTTGTCCATATAACAAGCAAACTATTCTTTTCTTCTCTTCCATCACTCTTTTGCCTTTTGTCCTTGTAGGGCAAAATATTCTTCTTCTCCTCTTTTCCTCACCTTTTCCTTTTTCCTCTCTTTATATGCAGATCTATCATTTGAAAGGATTGAAAATTTCGGGTAAAGATTATTACTTATTTACAAGTATCCCATGTATTAAATGGCAGAAGAAAAGTATCATATATGTGGACGATGCTTCTTGCTTTGTGTCAAGTTCATGTTTTATCGCCAAATTATTCTTATCTCCATTTTATGTGCACATCCATCTATAATTACCTAGGTTTCAAACTATCAAACTTCAATAGGTAGCGTGGTGAAATGTTTGGTGATATCACGTCTAACAAGATAGTTGATATTATTGATAAACAAGATACAATATAATTAAGTCAAATGAGTGTGTTTGCAATGGATAAGTAGGCTTTCTTCACTTTCATTTTTTTTTTCCTAAAAACATGTAAACCTAAGTTTTCAAGCAAGGAGAACTCATATGACAAAAATTAAACAAAGTGATATATCAAACAAATTACGACAATATAATCACAAGCAATACAGTAAGTAGAACCCGAGTCATAAATATGAAAACACCTTGCTTTTAAGCCACAGATAGGACTCCCGTAAACTAATTTATATACGCAATCAACCTAGTTTAAGACAAGTGAATTTTCTAAGTGAGGGGATAACGTTGCTGGATTAAACAAAATGAAATTCAACTAAGAATAAATCAAACTTAGCACTAAAAACACCATTTTTTACCGAATGCCTCTCCAATTTTTTTATCCTTTTTTATTTTTTATTTTTCTTTTTCCTTTTCATCCATGATAAACATGATTTAAACTCTAGCTATACTATATGCATGTTAAGATATAATAAACTAGATACAAGGCTAGAAATTGAACTACGATATCATGCAAATATGTGACTGACGTGGAGACGATGTAGTCAAATAAAAGGAATGTCCCGAGATATGTTGAGACCCTTAGTGAGGCCGAATGGAAGCTCTAGGCTCGTTGCCAGCCCCTTAGGCGGTATAGGCAGCAGGTTTGGACCTCTATTCACCCACTAGGTGGCCCCAAACCAACTCGAAACGCATCAAATGAACACTCAAGAGCCATGAACATGCCATACAAGCCACAGTTCAGCAAGCCCAAGTCTCAACCGAGAACTTCCTATAGAGAACCGAGCCCAAAAGATTTCTGAGAAACATGCTAACTTGACAACAACTTGATTGCAATTGGTTCTAACATGCAACTCCACTTAAATGCAAGGATAGATAACATTCGTAACACATTAGATGTAGCCAAGTATACCTTCAAATCATTCCTAAGAACCAATTTGCATGTGACATACGTGGGATATACAAACTAAACAAATGGTTTAATCTAAACATATATAACATCCAACAAAAGAGACATCACAACACCCTAATATAATAGTTCAGGATAACAAAATCAGCATAGGCAAGTACTGAGAGGATGAGCCTAGATAATCCATGGAGATACTCGGCCAAGCTTCAAGACGGGCCTAAACCAAGGCAAACGAGCAATATATCAAAGCAAGCATGAACAAATGGTAAGGATATACTTAAGCATGACCCTTAAATCACGGGAAAATTATCTAAAAAGTTATAAACCTATTACATTTTTACCAATTCAGTCATAACATTTTATTTTGTCAATTGGTCCTAAACTTTTCTACTTTTTGCCAATTGAGTCCATTCAATTTTGGCCAAAATTGCCGATATGGACGCCAACGTTGCTACATGGCATGCCAACACGACATTAACAAATTTTAATAATATTTAATTTTTTTTTTTCATTAATTTTTTTCCTTTCTTTTTTTTTTCTTTTTTTTTTGTCATTTTTTTTTTTTTCTTTTTCCTTTTTCCCAGCAATAGGTTAACCGGCCAAGGCCAGCAACTTCAAGGAGTGTTGAAGCAGGACAATGGTACTTTCGATTCGAGCTCTTCACCTTCAATGGCCGCAAAACAAAGCAAAACAAAGGGGTCCCAGGTATGGCTATGGTTTTGGCTTACTGCAAGGAACAACAATAAACGGCACGGATAAATCTCTTGGCCACAACTGGTTGCTTTGATGGTGCTCTCTGAGAAAACCCCAAAACGAAGATTTCCCTCCTTCGCCTCAAAACCAATCGTGCTCTCTCGTACCTCCCCCGTTGGTGTATGGATGCCGGGTCCCAATCTCCTTGAGCGAGCCATGACGGAGAGAGAGATTTTCTCCACAATTGCGGTCCTGCTAGCCTAAATCTTGACATTCAACGATCCTTGAAGCTGCTGGCCTTGACCCAGTCGCCCGTCGCCGGCCAAGGGTGATCGAGCGAGGGTTGCCCTTGCTTGCCCGGCGAAGGCAGCCCTCACTAGCCACTAGGCCAGGCCCAGGTGTTCCTCACTTGAGGCTGGTGACCTCTTCTGGCCATAGATGAGGTCTAGTGGAGGGAAAAGGGGGCAAGACAAAAAAGAGAGAAAGGGAAGAAAGAAAAAAATTAAAAATTGAGAAAAATATTAAAATATTATAATAAATTGTCCACATTAGCACCGGCCATCCTACATAGCATGGCCGATGTCCACATCAATAATTTTTTGCCAAAATTAGCTGGATAAACTCCATTGGCAAAAAGTGAGAAGATTTAATACTCAATTGATAAAATTGAAAAATTCAGTACTGAATTGGCAAAAGTACAATAGGTTTTGGACTCTTTAGATAATTTTCTCCTAAAATGACTCAATTGGTAAAATTAAAAAAATTTAATAAGTTTAGGACTTTTTAGACAATTTTCTCCTAAAATCACAGCCAAGTAAGAATATCCAAGAAAAATTGATTACAACATTGGTCTATGGTGATGGAATGGAACACACTAAACCATAAACCAAGATGAAACCTAGACTCCACAAGCATATATTACGAGTTAGAAATAAACATAAAGGCATGAAGAACAACTAAACAAAATGCTATAGAAAGGTATCATTGCTAAGAGGAGAGTTATAGAACCAGTAGACCGAGGTAATGAGCTTGCAGTGCCTATGAGAGAAAGGCAAGCTTACCTCGGCCTCAATCTACGATTCAGAGTGAGGCAAATTCGATCCCTAATTTTTATAAAATGCATGAGTGGTCCATAAGAGGGGAATCTTAGGTATCTATAAACTACAATGCCTCTAATTTCTAACTGTAGAAAAAAAAATACAACAAGATAAATGAATTCAAAATTATGTAGAGTCGCTTTTTTTAGGGAGGTGAATTTGGTCCCTAAATTTTATAAAATGCATAAAGACCGTATGAGAATGGAAACTTGGGTATTAACAAACTACAAAATCTCTAGCTTCTAAATGCAACAAGATAAATAGTGCAAAATCATGTAAAATCACTGTTTTTTAGGGGTTGAATTGTGTCGTTGTCTGCAAATTCGATCCCTAATTTTTGGCAAATGTAATAAGGATGTACAAGCAAAAATTTAGATTTCAACAGGAGGTTATCTTCCATATCAGGAAAAAATATCCTCTTAAATCAACTTAAAATTGAGAACAAAACTTGGCCAAATTTATGTTTTTCCATGGGTTAGATTCAAAGGAGGTAATACCTCGCGCTAATTGCCTATCCTCATCTCTTGAATATAAAAAGCTTAACGAGTAAAATGTTTCAAATTTATAATTAGATATAGAGTACTCTATTTGATATGTCTAATGATTTTACATTAATCCAATATAGATCAGCATACTCGAAGATTTTGATAGTTCTACAAAATGTCAAATAAACATCCAAATCAAGAATTAACAAAATCATGTACTATCCAACGAATTGATGAAGATATGATGGAATCATATTTGGATATTAGTGTTTCTCAATTGAAATAATCTTTAGACTATGCTCACCATTTTAGAGGTGAAGTCTTATACAATGCTATATAAATAATACAGATGCATACAGTGGTTTGCATGCATTCATCATAGTATATTGAGCCGAGAAACCGGAAATCCATGCTATTTGTCAAAGCCATATTATTTGCTTAAGAATGGACTAGTATAGTTTAGTCAAATTACTTATAAAATATTATAAAGGATTAATTCCTTGTCTACAGAACCATAATAAAAACGAAATTAATTCAACTCACAAAGTACAAATATCAATTTGACCAAATTAAAATTTACGGTCATTGAACATTTGTTAAGAGTTCAAGGACTAAATTTGGTAGCGTCTCTTCTTTTATTAATCCTAGAAATATGTGAAATCAAGTTGTAAAAGAGGTTGTACATCTTTATTGAATATTTGAAAATGATTCACTCGTTAAAGTAGCTAATTCAAGTTTGGTGCATCATTTCTTCTATAGAGTTGTGTATCATTTGTTTAATTTTGTAAAGTGATGCTTATATTGATCTTAGACTAGGTCCTTTTCTTCTTGGGAAAGTGTCATAAACATATCTCACTGTGAACCCAATGATTACTTATTACCTCTATTTATACAAATACCATTCACATACCCTCTAAGCAAAACCATACATTAAAAACACCAATTGCCACTTCTTGCAAATTCATTTAAGCATTTTGCGCAGGTGCTGGGTAGTTTGTATTATTTTTAATTGTTTTTAGTATTTTGCGCAGTCAACATTATATTTGTGTAATGTCCCGGATAACTAATAACAAGTTCTCAATATATATTGATAAGTTTCTATTAATTACTAGCATGTATGGAATAACTTTTACTTTTTGCTTAATTTAAATCTTACGGTTCACGCACTTTTAACTTTTTTTTTTTTGTTTTAATCCATAACTTTGGAAACTTTCATAGTACTCAAATGTTAACTCAAAGACTCACATTTAATTTTTTTTCATAATTTTCCGAAATTTTAGTAATCTTTTAAGTTTCGATGGGAAGCAAAAAAGTACTTTCGAGTTTTATTTAAATCCAAAAAAACGTGCACACCTTTAAAATTGAGTTGGTAAATGTTCAAGCAAAGTTAGTATATTAAGTTTACCTATTCGCAACATGCTTACGTTGTTGATTTCGATTTATACTGATAAGTTATTCATCAATTCGTATATGACTTCAAGAGTGAAAAAAGACAGTAGATATATATGTCACATAGATAATTGCACATATGTATTAGTAGATATCATTCAAATAAGTTATTAAACATCCAAAAGTTTGGTAAATTCCATTCATATGATGATAATCTTTGAAATGCTTGTATTTAGATTGCTGGTAAGTTCTTCATCAATGCTGACTATTATTAATACCTGATGATAGTTTATGCCTTTCGAATTTTTAAATTGTGCTTTCCACTATTAAAGTTGATTTAAAGGGTGATTCATTAAAATCCAATGGAGATTATGCACAAACGGAAGAAAATTTATTGTCTGGCCTGGGACAATACTTTTGATTATGCGGGTCCGATCCAGATCCAATCCCCTGATCGCAGTAGGTTTATGGACCTGGGTCTAGGCAAGAACTCTGCCAATACCACTTGCACTCATGATACAGTTGCAAAAGATGGAGCCTTGTGGTCGATGGAGTAAAGCAATCTGATTCGACCCAAAAAAAAAAAAGAGCAACTAAAAGTCAAATGTGAGTAATGTATATACATTATCCGGCCAACTCATGTACAGGTCACTGTAAAGACTTATAGTATAAAAAAGAACTATAAGTTCCCAGCAATTTATTTATTCTTTTTGAATTGGGATGAATCAAACTTGTGGACAAGCATGGTTTTTAAAGAAACAAAGATTTCACAATAAACCTGAGCACCGAGCTGAGAAAGGTCCCAATGTATTCATAATTGCAATTACTTTGTTGACCAACATTTTCCACTTGGAGTCATCTTTCTTCCTTGGATGCCGAATCTTCACTCTAAATTGCCTGGCAAAAGCAAACGAGACATAATGTAGAGCACTCAATTTCACTATACAAATCAGTTCAACCATGGTGCTGCTCTTCAACTCTACACCCCAATAAGATGACTCGCCCCGATATGCATCTCGCATCATCACTTAATTTTAAATCATAGAAGAATCATTTGGGAAGAAACACTCTTGCCCTCAAAAGTTGACTAATCATTTGGGAAGACACTTGAAATGCGAACTTACGAGTCAGCAATGCAATTCTCACTTTACCATGCTTTCTAGGACCTAATTAATTAGGTGAATGAACCCATTGGGCCCGCCTTTACAAAAAAAAAAAGCAAAGTAAGGGAATTGGGCAGGTTGGGACGTTTAGTTTCAAATGTGAGGTTGACTCCCACCTCTACAAAGAGGCAAAGTAAAAGTTTAAGAGAGAGAGAAGAGTTAGAATAGGATTGACCCAAAAAAAAAAAAAAAAATGAAAGAAAGAAAGAATACGTGAACGAAAAACAGCCCATACATCATGGGCAGTCACATTTAGACACATCCGGCATCCATCGAAACTTCTTCAGATTAATGTTGAGGTGACAAACATAGAAGTTCTTTGACTTACCTACAGAGAGGAACCTTGCAATCATCAGGCTCGGTACACATCCAAGAGTGCAGTTCAAGAAGCGGCCACATGCACTTGCAGTGAACACATCCTCGTGCGCGGACCTTGCAACTGGCAAAATGACGTACTAGCTGGCAAAATGACGTACTAAGGTCTCAAGTCCTTTACAAGCAGGGACTCCACAGGCAGGCTGCAATGCTCTAAGGAGTTTGTCACGGGGTCCAATTGTCCAGCAACTATCTCTGCATATGTGAAGGAGGGCTTCCATGGCCTCGTAAAGTTGCAAATATACCTGTCTCTCTTCCACCTTCTTCAGCCTCTCTTGTTTCCTCAGCAACAACGGTAGTCATAAGAACACAACGCAAACAATCCTCGACAGTTAAGTTTATCATGAAAGTAACACATCCACCAGTATGAGAATGATGTGTAGTTATTTTCGTAGGGGAGGAGAAATGACTGATCTTCCAGGAATCAATCCGGTTGTCATACTGATAAAGGTGAAATCAACCTTGCTCAATAGCAACCAGAGAAGCTTGATGCGAAGAATAACATAACCAAAAAGATAAGAATGTAGACATTCAGTGATTCTTTGCTATGAAGTACTTGGAAGAGGCTAAGTGCAAAATGTTGAAGAAGATCAGATAGAACTGAAGCATCTCTTAATTCTAGGGCATCTAAAGAAGGAAACGGAAGCATAAAATTGAGAACAATCTCAAGAAAATTTGTCAAGGTGGTAAATCAAGGGGGAAAGGATAAAAGAGAAGACATCATTAGTGAAACCCTCACATGGATCAAGAACTGATGAGACCTACCCCATCTATGTGGGAAGTCTTACTACTAACAGTAGTAGCAGCAACAGCAGTTGAAGAGCAGTCATGAACCATGGTCCATCACAATACAAATAACATAGTAGCCAAAGATCCGGAAAGTTATAACTAGATCCGCTACTTATGCGTCTCATGAAATCTGCAGAATAAAAGCATTCACTGCGAGTAGTAGATGGCACTGTGAATACAATTGTACTATTTCAAGTTCATAATCCTTACTTCTAACTCCAAGTAATTGTAGTAATGATGTTCACATGAGTTGCACATATGATCCATGAGCACATAGCATTCAAAAAAAGTACTACCCTGCTATGAGTAGATCAGACATGCAAAATGATTCCCATGTTGCTTGGGTTTTCTTTAAACCTATCATGAAAGCCTTCATTTTCTAAATGGCTTTATAGATCACCTCCCTCCATGCAATGATTCCGTATACCACAGCTTGGCTCATACTTCTACATTTGAGAAATGTTAAAAGCTACTCCAAGGAAGAAGAAAAATCAACTTACAGAATCTACTTCAACAACGACCTCTAGGAGCTCCTGTTCAAGAGCAGGATTAGCATGCTTCATTACCTTCCAACCTTCAGTCAAGGATACACTTTTGAAGTCCTTCAGAACCATGCGGATACAAATGAGGGAAAGCCTCGGTGCATCGCAGTACCTAGCTAAACTGGAGCACATCTAAAACATTTTCTTTGGTCAGCCAGTGATACTCCAGATAGTGAGTACAAACCCTTTTCAATGATGGAACTGAATAGGAGTGCGATAGAATCAGCAAATGGAGGACATACTTCTTCATCGTTTCTTCTTCATAGCTGCATCCAGATTTACATGATATTAGAGCAAATAATCCAGACAACTGAATGAGGGGAAAAACTAAAATAGAGAGGATAGTCATCATACCAGGATGAGTAAAGAAAGCGAATGAACAGTTAGACAGCTTCATTAGGAACCCCAGGAATCCTGATAAACCTCATACCATTCCTAACTGTCGATTGATGCATTATATTACGAAGCACTGGCGATGCAGCAGACTGCATGGAAGAAAATTATTTTTTAAGCCTAAATCTTGACCCACAGTAATTGTCTCTCTTAATTGATGGTCACGATGCAATTTGCTCAATGAGCCCCACTAAAATGCCTTCCCAATTAAAGAAACAGACAGATTGATGGACAAATTATGGAAGGCAGTGTCTACAATAAATGTACTAAAAATTATATGCCAATCCAGATCATCTCTGCATCGGCATTTCTTATATGACATCTACAAGGAACTGAAATGAAACATCAGGGAAGGGCAAAGGAAGTGTAATTAATTCACCAGAATACTAGAATGTGCAATGATAAATGAATTTTCTTCCACAAAAATGTAAACATCTGCCCCATATGCATCCATGAAAAGGCTGTCCCATGTACGTTTTGTTTCTTTGGGGACTGACCTACAATCTGGAAGTCTAGCGTGGTTGGATCTTGTTAAGGTTTTAACAGGGGGCAAAGGCAGTTTGGGGATATTACAGTTATTGGAGGAGGAAGGAGTTGGGGATTCCAGCACAGGTGAAATATCGGCTGGATCTGCTTCCTCCAGTTGCATATTGAAATGGCCACAGAATGTTTCACCTGCGGAGGATGACCAGGGATAATCAACATCTGGTGAAGCCATCAGCATTGGAACTTTAGGAAAAAATACTAGTTGACACTTTTGTGAGAGGATCTGCAGGGTAAAAAGAGTAGCAAGATTATATGTACTTCCTTACACAGATATGAGAAAGAGTCCAACCTCCTTACCAAGGGAAAGAGAATTGTATTGGCTAGTTAGAAGAATTCCGTTATCAAGAAATTGACCCCCTAACATAAATCTTAAAAGAGTATCTTCATTCTTTAGGTTTTATCTTGGGGTTTACTTGTGGGAGTCACAGATTACCCAGCTGTTAGGTTCCAAAGATTTCCCTAAATAAAACTCCAGATTGCCTAGCTGCAAGGTCTGCTTTTATAGGCCATCTGACCCATAGTATGCATAAGATGCAGGATCGTGTTTCATCACCAACAGCAGTAAGAAGCTAGTGAATCGAATAACAGCTAATCTTAGAGAGTGTAATTCCACATACTTCAGTAAGAGACTAGTCAATCAAACACATGCAAAGTCTGGATCCGCTAGTTCAACAGATCCAGACATAATAATGAACATAAAAACAGACAGAACACTGTTGACATTTTGAGTGGCATCATGACCCTGATCAATGTTAGAAGACAAAACTTATTTGCTAAGACATAAAAGCCATTTGGCATTCACTAACCGTCCCCTCATAAGCCAGCAAAATAGCTTAGTGACCAACTAACGTAGGACATCGGTCATTGTGCCCCATCAATTTTCGCTTACTACATTTGGCTCCATGTAACCACACAAGGAAAGGAGGGGATTCCAATCCTGACGGGCTTTTTCCACTTTCAACTGTCATCGAGTAAATAAGAATGACAGAGAGACACGGTTTCTAGTCACAAGCAGCACCCAACAAAAAATGAAAACTTCCTCAACAACAATCGTTTTCTGCTTTAATCACTTGAATGACAAGATTCCTTCTGTCCGACTGACTAGCATTCAATTTAACCAACTAAATTCCTTTTTCATGCACTTCAATCCAATTTCTAGCTCCAGCAACAGCGGCAGCTATTGTATCCAGAGAAGCAATTACTGTAGAAGACAAGGCATTGCCTACTTTAGAGCAAAGGTAGATGCAAATCTTCACAAAAAAAAAAAAAAAAGAAAAAAAAAAAAAGAGAATCTGAGATTTGCTTTCTTCAACACTAGTCCACCGAATCTAATGTTGCACATAAGCAGAAGCCACAGAACCAGAAAATAATGCAAAAAAACCAAAACGAAAAAAAAAAAAGTCCATGAATAAATAAACCATTAAAATAATGAAAAATCCAGATGATACTTTTCTCCGCACAGGACCCAATAGGACCCTCTGGAAATCCCAAGAAGCTAAACGCAACCCAGAAAATGTCATTCGACATCGACACCATTCGCCTCGAGAGAACTCCCAAAAGAACGAAACGCGGTCTCAAATTCGAGCTACAGGATAAATGCATCGACGGTCCGAAGAGGCGACAAACATTTCCAGGACATGGAAATCGCCGCAGGAACAGAGGCAAAAAAAAAACCCACCCGGATTGCTATACAGACACGGCATGCAGAGTAAAAATCCAAAAAAAATTGAAGATGAAAATCAGGAACGAGCTTAAAGATGAACGACGACAGGCTCCGGACTCCGGACTGCGGTGAGTGGTGTGAGCGTAGTTAGATTGCTGAACAAGAATCTATATCACGTGCCATTGTTCTGATTTGATAATTTCTGTGAAGGGTTCTAGTTGCGTTGTAATCATTTTAAGAACAAGCGTACGAGCGTGAGAGAAGTGAAATTGTCTTGATAGTGCGATCTATCAGCTGCAAGAGAAATGAGGGTCAAAAAGTCAAAAAGTGCTCAGTCTATGTCAGCTGTATGGGCAATAAATTGCCTTGGTAACGAGAGATGAGCCTCGTTGCGGATGCAACTACTCATTTAGCCGTCGAATAGACAAACCACAAAAGGGAAAGTATTTAGCGATTCCTATGTTTTTTTAATTTTCTAAAGAGTTAATATCTTGAAAAATCATAAACTAGTACACATGTAATAAATTTATCTTAAACTATTTTTTTGACCACAAAAAATTCCAAACTGGTATATCTTTGACAAATTTACTCCAAACCGGTACACTTATGACAAATTTACTCTCGGTTAGTTTTTGTTAAATTTTGCTATGAAATTATTAAATTAAATGACACGTGACAATTAACCGATTAACCAATTTAGAATTTTACACTCCGTTTGTCACAATTTACAATTTTTGTAATTTTTTTATAGTATTAATCCAATTTAGCAGAGAGTATATTTGTCACAAATTTACCAATTTTTGGTTTTTTTGCAATTGAATAAATTTGTCATAAATGTACCGATTTATGGTTTTTTATGGTCGATTGAGGTAAATTTATCACGGGTGTATCGGTTTGAGATTTTTGTAATCAAAAGAATAATTTGGGATAAACTTATCACGAGATGTATCGATTTTGGATTTTTAGGGTATTAACCCTTTTCTAAAATGTGCAAATAAAATGAGAAATTCCTTTATTTTTTTATTTTTCCTAAAGAGTGCGAATAAAATGAGAAAGACTTAAAGTGAGAGACTCAAAGTAGTGAAATCTTCGAATGTTCCATTTGTTTTACATATCCAAAGTAAAGATAAATGTCATGTTTTTGCTTAGTTTGAATTTTAAAACTCTTCTCAACTATCCATCAAGAGGGTTTGCATGCATACAAAGCGAGTGCTTTGCAGACTTTATAAGGAGGAGGGGAAACTTGGGAGGATGAAGCATCAAGTGCGTAGCACTTGCCTCGCTCTGCCTCTCCTGCAGTGAGTGTTGTGAGCGTATTTAGATTGCTGGACAAGAATCTACACCACATTACTGGCCTTGTACTGTTGTTTTCCTTTTTCTCCGTTATATTACATAATATAATCATTCTACCGTAGTCATGAAAACAAGATACTTGCATATCATTTTTTGTTGATTGAAGCTCGACTATTCGATCGTATGCGTATGGACAGTGTAAAATTCCACTGCAACTTTTTTTTAAGATTAAAATTATTTCTTTAATATTTGGGTTATGACATTAAGAGTGCGAATGATGACCATTCTGGCCAGAAATTGATTTCTGGAAGAGAAATAGATTTTTCTATTTCTAAATGAGTTTCTAAGCAAAAATACTCATTTGATAACGATATAAAATTTCTACTCTAAAAATAGAAATTCGTTTGATAAAGACACATCAGCCGCCAGCTGGCGGCGGGCGGTGGCAATGGCGACGGCCGACAACCGACGGACAATGGTCGGCGACAACGAATGGAGGACTTGGTACATAGCAAGGACGAACGATAAGAAGAATTTTTATTTCTCATTTATGTTCCAAAAATAGAAAAGTAGAAAATGTTTACTTCGATTTCTATTCAAAACTTATTTCTAGAATAAAAATCTATTTCAAAAATAGAAAAATAAAATAATTTTATCAAATTGATTTATATTCCATAAACAAGTCTGGAATAGAAAATTTGTTTCTGGAATAGAAACTAGAGATTGTCATGCACCCCATAATCCTCTTGTGCCTTGGATCAAGAAAAATTATTATTTAATGCTAGACATCTCCAAATCCTTTTGTGAAAAATGTATATATAACATTTAAAGAAGTCGTCATGATTAGGTCTGCCTTAAATAATTCTGAGCCCATGTGTACCCTACTAATATCATGTTTACTATTAAGATGCTAGCTAAAGCATAAATATTTGGAGCCAAAGCCTCGGAAAAGACGTAAAGCGAGAAGTTCAATCTTTTAGATGTTCCATTTGTTTCTTGAATTTGAAACACAGCTGGATCCCAAGTTTAGAGAGAGGAACAGAGAGGGCGGACAAAAAATTGGAGAGGTAACAATGGAGGCCTGGTTCGGATGCCTGGACCTTCGCTCAGGTGTCTTTTCTCAAAATAAGAAAGAAGAAAAGAGAAGTTTAGGGTGCGCATGACAAAATTTATATTTCTCTATTTCTCTATTTTTTGTTTCTTGGAGCAAATTTGGAACATAAATCTATTTGATAACACAATTTCATTATTCTATTTCTGAACAAATTTCTATTCCAAAAATATATTCAAAGCAGAAATCAGAAATCAGAAATTAAAATTTTTAGCTTTTTATTTCTGAAATGAGAAATCAAAATTTTCTCATCATTCATTCTCTTCACCGCCTATCGCCCACTTGCCACCCATGGGATGCCAGACGCTTGCCACCAGCCTGGGCCACCAGTCGCCCGACCGTCGGCCACCGAACGTTGGCTGCTGGCCACACCACTCCAACTGCCCGTCACCAATCGCCGATCGCCGGATGCAGGACGCCCATCGGTCGTTAGTTGCTCATCACCAACCCTCGAATGTTCGCCAACGACCGTCTACTACTCGCCACCGGCCACCAAATGTCGGCCACCTGCCACTCGCTGTCGGACTCCGGCCACTGGCCACTCGCCGCCGACCTCTTGTCGCCGAACTTCGAATGTTGAACGTCAGACGTTGAATTTCGGACGTTAGACGCCATTGCCAGTCGTCGGACTTCGGTGTCAGACTTTGGACTTTGGCCGCTTGCCACCAGTCACCAAACTTGGCGCCGCACGCCAAACGTTAGACTTTGGACTTTGGCTACTTGCCACCAATCACTGGACGCCGAACGCCGGTCACCAAACATTGGACTCCGGTTATCGAACACCGGTCGTTGCTGCTTCTAGAAATAGAAATTTTATTTTGTTATCAAACGAATTTTTATTTTAGAAATATAAATTTTGAATTATTATCAAACGCGTTTTACTTTACTCGAAACTCATCCATGGAATAGAAATTGAGAAACCATAAATTTTGCCATGCGCGTTCTTAGAAACGGAGAGAGAGAGGAAGCATGTTACGGTGAGAGAGAAGGGATGTGAGAGTAGTCGCGGTAATTTGACAAGTGGGCCACGCGTCGACCAATTTATAAAGCGTTTTACTGCAGACACGGAAAATCATCAGATTTTCTCGCTTTAGCCAAAGAAATGGGGGGAAAAAACTTCTCCTTTACCAAGACAGGTAGGTTTTCTCCAGCTGAAACTTATATCCTCCCCCAGTCGGGAAGTTTGACCATTCATGTTGCTTTAGGAGAATACGCAACGAAATACATATTTATTAACTTTACCATGAGCAATCTTTCTCGAGTAGGAATTGAGTTTTACACAACTATAAAACAATCGAATGTTAAAACGTAAACTTATATATAATTTTTTGCATAATTTTTAAATTTCAATAATCTTATATATATTGGTGGGGAAAGTAAAGAAAAATTACTTTTTACTTTTATTTAAATTTAAATCAACATGCACGCCTTTCAAACTAAGTTGATAAATCTTCAAACAAATTTAGTATATTATAATTCACCTTTTCAAAATGTACTCATAAGTTCACATCAAGGCTGCAAATCTCCCATTTGTAGATATTGCGAAGGACTGACAGCCCTTGATTTTGATTTACACTGAAAAGTTGTTCATGATCATCATATATATAATGACTTTAAGGTCATAAAAGATAGGTAGATATTTCTATCATATTGGTAATTGCACATGTGCATTACCAATTGTCATGCGAGAAACTTCACTAACTACCCTAAAGTTCAATATATTTCATTAATATGCTGATAATCTTTGAAAAGTATACATTAAGATTAGGCAGCTTAATAGACTTAAACACTGTCCGCCATGCCCCAACAAGAAGTAACGAAAGTGAAGAGATACACATGCATTGATGTTTCATCCATCACGAAAGCTTGGGCAAACATTTAGAAAAAAAGGTCCTACCTATCTTTGTTCTTAATGGACGAAATTAAGATTTTAATTGGTGAACTACATTAACTCTTTTGATGATGATGATGATGATGATGATGATGATGATGATGAAATTTAGAGCCAAGGAGAATATAACGACAAAAAAGAATTGTCTACGGATTGCGTCAGCAAAGAAATCGAAGCATATTCCACTCTTCATCTTCTTATATTTTGGACAATTTTCCCTACTGGGGATAATTGTCCAAAATGTCCTTAATCTTTTTGTGAGCATGTATACTCAACTACCATAAAAAAGAACGATTATGAGATCCAAAGAAACAAAAGAAATAAATGAAAGATCATCTTCGTACAAATATAAAAAAGATGGAAGAGCTGCTTTTGCAAAAGCATAAATCCAACCAGTTCATATTTACCCATACTGTTGGTTGAAGCTAACGCCCTAAGGCATGTCTCTCCCATTTGACTTGCATCGAAAGCTTTAGATATGGATAGGTTTATATCTAGCTTGATGATTGTTTCCTTAAGGATAGAACCTGATATATGGTAACCGGTAAGAACATGACAAGAACAAGATTCTATGCTGTATTAAATCCAGACTTCATAATTGGTTTTAGACAAGAAATGTTCCCGAGCTTTATTTATTTATTTATTTTTAACCTCAATAATTTGAATCGTGACCTAAAGGATAGCTGAGAGGGTTTTTCCCAGAAACACAACATATTGGTGAGTTTTTGCTATTCACTAATCAAAATGCATGTGTAATAGATTTAGCATGTATCATTCCCCAAACCACTTTATTCTCGTGGTTTTGGACATAGTCACAATGGTATAATCTCGTGGTTTTGGACATAGTCACAATGGTATAAACAACACCAGCTATACAAATTTGTTCTAAAATTGCCTATGGCCCCGGGCGAAAATGGAATTCCGTACTTCTATTTAACTTGTAGCAGATAGACTTTCAATAGAGGGCTCCACATAAAAACTATGTGGGCCTGCAATGAATTTCTCCTAATGATCCCTTGTCGATGACTGTATAGTTGGAACCATGGTGTGTCGCATAGTGCTAATTAAAGCATGAAAGGTTCATGAAGTCTGGGTTAAGCATCTCCTTACTATGGACATAAATGTTCTCATGAATGCCAATTGTATGTGCTTTGCTAGTTGTTTGTTTATGGAACTACATAACATTAACTATCATAGTTAATCAACAATGTGACCAACTAGGCGAAACATTGACAATCTTGAGGCTTTGCTCAGCCGGACTCTTTCTAGGGCTTTTCATGCCCTTGCGCAAGATCTCATAGGTATAGAACCAACATCATAGTTTGAGTTGGACCTGATTGTGAGAGTCAACTGAATGGGCCGATTGGACATAGTAGGTTATAGGAAACTTATTAGAGAGAAATAAAAAAGAAGGCAGGTGGGCCCGGTTTCAACAAGGAATTCTTGTAAGAATACTCTGCTCTAACCTTTTCCATCTTCAATCATTCAAAGATAGAAATATGGTAAGCATAAGCAGGTCAACAGAGAATTATCTCTAATAAATTGCTAATAAATGCGACTAGATCCAGTAGCAATAAACTCCCAAGTTCTGACCCCAGATTATTGACCAGTCCAAATCCGAAATGCTAATGGATTATCTTATGAAGGATGCCCACTTGCCAATTGCTTCCAAGCATTTTTTTTTCAAGCCAATTTCTCAAAAGAATTCCACCGTATAGAAGCCTTACCATAAGAAATCTGTCAACTCTTGATGCAATGGCAAGCGTGTAGTCCCTTGACCTAGCATTAGGACAAAGCGTACAACTCCGTCACAAAGCAAAATACACTCACATATCAATGCTGAACATGGTGCCAGTTTATCACCAGCAGATGTGGAAGTTCACAGCTTTTCACCATCCATCAATTGAATCAGTGACATGTTTAGTCCCATGTCCTTGTGAGACTTTACTTGGCAGGAGCTCTTATTCCTCAACATCATTGCAGTTGGCATCTTCTAATCTTTGGTTCATGTCATCGTACAGTGAGACTATCTCAGAAGTAGTAAATAATTGGACTTCACAATGCCGATACATGTTTGGTGGGTTAGACATCCCTTAAGCTCCTAACTAGACTGATGTCCCCGAGTTCCTCTTTTGCTTGGCAATGTTGTCCTGTTTTCTGAGTATTAATTTTCAGTCCCCCACTAATTATCATTCAACTTGCGAGTAAGCATTGCGGCTCACTTCAGGCACTGGAGAAGTGTATTCAGGATGAAGTGTGACAAGTCTCAGCATCCATACGTTCAAGGACATGCCACGCCTCTTCTTCCATGGATGGGACTTCTGAATCCTCAATCCATCAATCAAGGCCTCAGGACGTATAGGTAATGTAAAGTAGAATTCTATTGGCACCTGTTAGAACGGTATCAAAATTTGCTAAAAGAAAATGTAACATGGATGGCCCACCCGTACCTCGCTTGACCTGAGCTCAGGTTGCATCACATGGGCCACAACTTCAACATTTATCAGGGGTTCATCTGGATTGTCAAGCTCCGTAGACAGGACATAGCATTTGAGGCAGAGAAAGTTGCCAACATCCGCCTACAACCCAAAAATAATATGCTTCATATTATGATCTTCCACCGAACAGATCCATAATTTTACACATATACATACAACTGCAAGAGTGAAGGCTCAAGTATGAAATCTGTGCTTATAGAAGACTGACGCCAGACATATCATGTAATTATTGCCACAAATCCACACTCAGCAGCTAAGTAATGCAACAGCAGAACCCAGACAAAGAAATACATCATGCACTTGATCAGTTACTTAGGGCGCGCATGACAATCATTCTGTTCCAGAAATAGTTTCTGGAACAAAAA
Organism: Eucalyptus caleyi; assembly: GCA_014182885.2. NCBI lineage: Eukaryota > Viridiplantae > Streptophyta > Magnoliopsida > Myrtales > Myrtaceae > Eucalyptus > Eucalyptus caleyi. Next base: position 3,777,190 of record CM024466.2, read on the forward strand.
TAGATTTTTTTATTTCTATTTCTAGAAAAGTTTCTAAGGCTGCGCATGATAAAATTTCTATTTCTTAATTTCTCTATTTCTCTGTTCCCCGGAACAGGTTTGGAACAGAAATCCGTTTGATAACACAATTTGATTTCTCTATTTCTGAAACAGATTTCTATTTCAGAAATTGATTTGAAGGAGAAATCAGAAGCTAGAAATTGTAGCTTCTCTGTTTCTGAAATAGAAACAGAAATTATTTTTTTCTCCATCTTTCAAAAATAGAATTTTTGTTCTCAAATTGACAAAAGAAGTTATCATAACACATTCCTTTGATGTTGTCCCACAAGAGATTCTTATGGATCCTAAGCATAAATGTTACTTCAAGGTAGAATTCTCATATATTCCTTTACACCATCAATTTTATTTTGTTGATAATCTTGTATAATACTAGTCTTTGATAATATCGATGGCACCCACATTCATGCTTCTATACATGTGTCAAAGCAAATCCCATTTAGAGGTAGGAAAGACACTACCACTCAGAATGTGACGTGTGTCTGTTCATTTGATATGAAATTTACTTTTGTATATGCTGGTTGGGAAGGCTCTGCCAACGATTGTCGAGTGCTTGCAGCAGCACTGGAGACTCCTCACTTGGAATTTCCTCGACCACCACTAGGTATTTGTTTGTCCTTTAAGGAGTAATTTTCTTTATGATCATATTTATAGTTACAAATTATGACCAATGTATGAATACATTGTTGTAGGCAAATAATATGTCATGGATTCTGGTTATGCAGCAACTCCATGATTTTTAACTCCTTTTAGAGGTGACCGGTATCATTTAAATGAGTATAGGGGTAGAGCGACACGGCCAACGATTGCAAGAAAATTGTTCAACTATAGGCATTCTTCTTTAAGGAATGTCATTGAAAGATCATTTGGGACATTGAAGAATTGCTTTTTTATTTTGAGACACGTGCCTTCATTTGCAATTTGAAAGCAAGCACATATCATAATTGCATGTTGTGCCATCCATAATTACATCCGTGATCAAGACCAGATGAATAAGAACTTTTCCCTATATAGAGATTCGATGTACTTGGCTGAACCTACGCAGGATGAGCTTGCAAACATTTAGTTGACCGAGGAGGGAAACCAAATAAATACACTTTGGAAAACCATTGCCAATAAAATGGCAATGGATAATAATATGCCGAAAATTCCATGAAATTGTATTTTCAATTTTTGTAATGTATTAGTATTATTTCGACTATTATTTTGTATTTGAGAATTTCCTATGTTGTTATCTATCTAATTTTTATTCTTAGAAATAGAAATTTTATTCTGTTATCAAACGGATTTTTTTTCAAAATTAGAAATTTTGAATGCTATCAAACGTATTTCTTTCTTCGAAATTTGTCTAATGGGAATAGAAAAAAATCAATTTCGGCGAAAATCAATTTCTATTTCAGATATTTTATCATGCGCAACCTAAGTAAAAATAACCGTTTGATAACGACACAAAATTTATTCCTTTCGGACGGCGGCGGTGACAACCGACGACCTTTAATATAAAAAATAAAAATGATTTAGTAACAAAAAAATAAAGAATAAAATAAAATAAATAAAATAAATCATAAAAAATAAAATAAAAATATCATTTTATTTTAAAATTAAAATATCCTTAAAAATAAATTTATTTTATTTATTCTATTTTATTTTATTTTACGAATAAATTTATTTTAAAATGAATAAAAATAAAAAATAAAAATAAATTTATTTGGCAAAACACTCAAGGCAAATAAAAATATTTTATTTTTATTTATCATAAATAAATTATTTTTAATAAACTAAAAATAAAAATGATAAATAAAAATAATTTATTTATTTTTAATAAATTTATTTTTATTTTTAAATGAATAAAATGAATATATTTATATTTATTTATTTTTTTAATAAAATGAGGAGAGGCGGAGGAGGAGGAGGAGGAGGCAGAGACGTAGAGGAGACGAGGGAGGACTTACCGAAATTAGGATTTAGTGGGAGAAATTATTTATGATTTCTCTTCTAGAAATCAGAAGTAGAAAATTTTTATTTTTAATTTCTCTTTCAAATCAATTTCTGGAATGAAATCTATTCTAGAAATAAAAACCGAGTAGGTTTATCAAACAGGTTTCTATTCCGGCAGTGTCTGAAATAAAAAATTATTTCAAACAAATTTTGGTTATCATGCACCCCTTAGGTCTCAAGAATTCAACATGGTCAACTTCAAAGAACCGGGGTACCACACCAGCAAAGGCATATGTGGTTGAAAAGGCCAATTCAAAAGTCCTTCGCATTTAAATCCTCCAAATACTAATGAGTTCTCAAAACAAGTGTCACTTACCAGAATGCCATCACTATCTGCCAAAGCTGGCATATCACAGAAGACAAGACACAACCTTCTGCAGATAAAGCTTGAAGCCTGGACAAGTCCACCTAAGTATCTCTCTTACGTTCTTCTCTCTTCTTTTTCCTCATTTTATTCCTTCTTTTCTACCTCTTGCCAAAGTAAATTTTCTCTCTTTTCTCTGGGGAGATGGGCTTAATTGGAGCTGATTTCCCAGTTCTAGAATCACAAGCCACAAATGTGAAATTGGCAGTAAGTGCAACTGAATCTGAGGAATCCTAGATTTCTGCAGGAAATTATCAGTCTAAGGTAAACAGCAGAATGGATGAGTAATGAGACTATATCATGGAAAGGATAACTTACGAACATCTGACATCCGAGCATTGTGCTTGAACATGTCGAAAACCTTGACAAACTGCCAATATTTCTTGGCAAGAGGATGTTAAATAGCAAGCTTCTCCATAGTTCGGATGGATTTGATTTATTTATTTTTATATTTGATAATAAGAGAATGGTGAGTTGGCTAGCAAATTGGCAAACTTCTCCATAGTTTTTATGAGTAGAGTAAAGAAAACATGCAAGAGTAAATATGGTTTTGTAAAGAATAAACACACATTTTAAGGCACAGCCATCAAAGTGACACCATCCATCAGGATCAGGAGTAACATGACTCCTGCAACTGCTTAGTGCAGCAGATGGAAATGTATATTCTTGTCCTACAAGCCAATAAGCAATGTCACTACCTTGAGGGAAGGAAGAAGCATACTATTATTGATTGGAAGTACTGTTTCATAAGATGCCTTCTGTGGACTGAGTTACTTCCAGTTAGATTGCCACTGATGAGCGCCCAACCCATGTAACAGCTCGCGCTATTTGCAAGTCAGTGTCAATATGGATTGGCCTCTTGAGAACCCTTCTGTCTATAGAAGCAGTGGCTAATATAGAGGCCTTGTGTTGCCATTGTTGTTGGAGCAATGCTGGTGCAAAAGCAAAAGGGTAAATACAATGGGGATGTTCTGTTACACACGATTCTAATAATGAATTCCCACTCTATATGAACTACGGCTATTGACTAAAGAACTTAGGCATTCTGATTGCAGAACTTGATATGGACAAAGATTGATGAGAGTTTAGATATGCACATGCACGAATGACAGAGACAAAGTGCTTCTTACACCAAAGTAGAAGCAGGTTGTTACAATATGTTCTCTAATTACCAGATGACCGATTCAAGATTATTCAAACGAGGACCTGACATTCAAACTGAACAGCGGAATAATAGAACTGGTTAGCCACTGACTAAGCACCAGCATGTGTCAATTTTATATCAGAAATTCATCAAAGCACCACTTAACTGTATTACGTAACTGTAGCAGTGTCAATGACATGATATGCAATTCATCTTCTGCAGAGAAAGCCTATAGGAACTCTCTCTTTTACAATGCCACAGTATGCATTGCGTTGATACAAGCAATAGGCACGGAAAAATACGCTCGAAATTCGGTTAAAACCACATTTCAACAATTGAACCATCATTCAAACCGAGAAATTTAAGCTGGAGAAACATCGCAGAAAACAAAAGCATCACCATCCTATAGTTGTTCAAAGCTCAGTTTAATTTACCTTATAGCAGCATATAGTCCCGGCGAAAGCATCCACATCTTCCGCCAGCTTACCTATCCTGGTCTCATCCCAAGGATTCCTATACTGATGTCCGACCAACATAATCACTCGAAAACTCGTAGAAAACGCTCGTCCTGCTCCTAGACGGACTCCTCGGCACCAATTCGCTCTCCGGCATCGCCGACCTCCTCGATTGACTCGGATCTCGCTTCCCATGAGGCGTTGGCGACGGGCGAGAGAAGTACGTACTGAGCCACAAGCTGATCGGCTTCCGAATCGACGATCCGGCATCGATGGGCGGAGGGGAGGCGGAGGCCACCGGAATCGCGGTCGCCGTCGAAGCGGACGCTCCGTCGTCCGCCGTGGTGGAGGATCGGGGCGATGCGACTCCCACGGCTCGAAAGGTTGGACAACCAATACGATGTACGGAGGGCCACGATTTGACAAACAAGTGAAATGATTGATTTAAGAAATATTTTTGATAAATCATATATAACTTATAGTAAAAAAAAATCAATAAATTTTATTTATCATTCTCTTAAGCAAACCAGCTTGCACAACGTATGACAACATCGTATGAAGAAAGTCATTTGTTGAGAGAGGAAAAGAAAAAGGTTGAAAGGGGAAATTAAAGAAATAAGAAAGGAAAATAACAATTAGAGTGAACTTTTTTTTTTAACATTCTAATAAAAATTAAACCAAAACTGTTGAAAATCTATATAATTGGACAGGAATCTCTGATTTCCCATCGTCATTATCGCTGTCCAATTTTTGATTTTCTTCACCTAAAAGATCACCACTATCCATTATTCCAAGAAATAACTTAAGACAAGCGTAGGAGAACAAATTTAAAAAATGCAGTGTGATGGATTGATAGTCTAATTTGTCATGAGCCTTTTCTCCGTATAAGTTAGTTGGCAATTTTTTATTTCTTTTCCTGCTCGATTGAATTATGATTATTAATCTTCCTTGTTTTGGGAGGAGGAAGCACCGGTCGAGGATTAGGATGATGAGTGGAGAAAGAGAGAAAGGGCCGGCCATATCATTTATCGAGGTATTTCTCTCAACATGGTCTCTGTGTGCTAGGAGCATTCTTCAGCAAAAGAATTTACTCGATGTACCTTGATAATGCTGAGTTTACCTATTATTCCTATCCTTGTTTGTTACTAATTGTACTGAATCCTATGTGCTGTTTGTCTCAAACTTTAATTAGTCGAGAATGATCTATATGGGGTTGAGTTGTCGGCTGCTCATATGAGATTAATTGATAATCACACAAGATGTTCATTTTGTTTTTCAGAAATGAGTAAAATCAAGGACCTTGCACATGGGTTCTACTACTCAATTACAAGATACCAAAATCTTGTGATGTCTAAAGTTGCGCGGCCTTCTTATATGTTCTGATGGGTTGGAGTTTTCAACTTTTATGCAGGTATTCTAGCCTTGCCTGGATGGATATACGAACATGGCAATGGAACCGACGGAGGACTCGTCAAAAGGGCAGCTGAAAAACAAGTATGGCGATGCCTTTATTCGAGGGAATAATGTTAGTGGTGTATTCATAAATTCTGATGCTTCAGTCATATCTTTTCTGACTTGGACCTTTCCTAACCAGTATGACTTTTTGCAGTACATCGGCACTTCAAATCGGACTCCGCGTAGATGGGGCTCGGCTATGTATTGTAGCATGCTGGAATTACGTAGCCGTAACCTTCCATGGATACATTCCGGGTTGCGGGTTCATGCAGCTCTACAATTGTGGGAAAGTGAAACACAATTCTTAGGTGTAATCTTGCATCTCGTGGGATTGATCTGCGAATTGCTTGATGAGGACTCAGTGATGCTTTAGTTCTACCTATGTCAGCATGTTATCGTATGGATCTATCTGGCTCTCTATTTGGGTATCGCCAATTGCCTTTATGCTGTCCTCGTTATGAAGTTGGCGAATTGCGTTTAAACATCAACCTTGGATGCCATCTATCTTTGTCTGTGTAATTGATCACATTGCTAAAGCTTAGGGGGATAATTGATATCATGTCCGTTAGAATATAAAAGTCATTTTATGCTCGCAACCAAAAAGAGTTGAATTAAGATTATTTTTACTAATCGAGTGAAATTACACTGCTTGAAAAAGTATATGTCGTTACATGAAAATTGCCCTTTTGGCTTGTATGAAATATGTTTTTCATTTCATATCTATTTCCTACAAAGCAAACATTCAGTTGCGGGGTAAAAATTATATGAAGAATAGCTATTTGGTCGGCTTCGTTGTGAGAATAACAATGGTGCTTTAGCTGGTCAAAATTGCACAGCGATAAGAGGGTGATTATACACATTAGTGTCCTTAAATATGGATACCAAATCGCGATATTGCTGAATTTACATCCCTGTCTATGAGAAGATTACTATCCCTTGTGTAAATTTACAATCTATCACTTTACCTTAAGAAGCACAACCTATTAGATTTTCCTTTTTTAATATAATTGTAAGTATGAAGTGATTATTTACTATCAATAAGAGTAGACACAGGCGAAAGCTTACTATAAGGAATGAAAATCTATCGATTCTTCAACATTAATCACAAAGATACACAACTAGAAGATTTTATTCAAACGAACATTTGTAGAAATGTCGTGAGGATGGTAAATAAGACAATTGACGTAAATAAAATATCTTAGTAGATTATTCATTATATTATTAACCTTGAAGCTTACCCCACTCATCCCAGAATTCGTAATACATGCCCCATTCAGGTGTGTAGAAGCAACCGAAATGAGCCATCAACAGCCAAGCAAAGGCAAGAAGTTCTCCCCCTTTGCTCAACACCTGTACATGTGCCTCTCCCTTAATATGAACTGCCGCATATTGCAAGAGCCCAACCCAGTATCTGCTCAATAAATTCCACTTCATTTTCCCATGATCTTCCATCATTCGGGCCATATTGAGCCCTTTGTCGAGCAGGGATTCCAAATGATTGGTACCACCCAACACGGGCCGTGCACGAGTGCCCACTCTGTCGTACAATTTTTTGCATATCCTTTCCAGATCCTTGGTCTCATCACCGATAATCAGGTGCCGAAGCTCGCGCAGCGTATCTGCTGATTTCTTTTGGGCAATGCCGACCGTTGCCACAGCAGACATCACATTAGGTTGATTAAGTAGAAGATACAACATATAATCAGAAAGGATCTTGCTAAATTCTCTTTCATCATTTCTTCCGATGCATATCTCTATATTGTACCAAATTTCGGTAGCAATGTGCGCCCTTATAATATAGATGTGGAAATTAGCCTTGGTGATATGCTCTGAAATTTGACTGAGACTTCTCGTCAGCAGTGTACTTGGTAAAAACACATTATCACTAGCCTTAACTATTAGGCTCATTGTTTCCGGAATATCTACATTCCTAGATCTTTCTTTCACCTCATTAAAGAGAAAGATCCATAGCTTGTTAATAAACGGATTCTTAGAAACATATTGCGCATTGGCAATCACTGATCTTTTACCACAAAATCCGACAATTGTCTGAACAGCTTCATAGACACAAGAGATGATCTTGCCAACCATTTGAAATGGAAAACTACAGATATTTTTAAAAACGACGATGCCCCTGAACTGATTGCATTTACATATCTTTCTCGGACTCTTCCTCAATGCCTCAGAAAAAAGGTTGCAAGTAGAGATGGATTCTGACCACCTTAGAAATATTAATGGTGTATCTATGACCTCGTAAGAAATATTAGTGTTAGGTTCTACTTCACATGTGGCATATCTGGGCTTCCTTAGGTAATCCGAGGTGGATACCAACTTGTTGAGAAATGAATCTAGTTTAGACAACCCCATGGTGTTATACTTGATTCCAGCAACAGTCCAATCGGAAAAAACAAGCATCAACAAAGCTATCCCATCAAGAATAATCCCTCCGAAAAGAAGAATATGAGTAATTTTGACATCAAGTTCAAGGAGCTGATACTTCTTCAAGCGATTGAACTTGCCCAAAGCCACCGCAATGCTAGTGCAAGTTATGATGCGGAAAATGTAGCTCCACTTGTGACGTATTGTCAATGCTTTTGTGTGGAGCTTTTCATAAATGAAATCGAGTTCAACTGATATCACCCTCAACGCATCCATCGCAGACACTTTGGCAAAATATTTACGGCTCATTTCACGTTGTTGTTTTGTAAAGATGAGATCTACAATGAAGACCCTAAAGATTTGAAAGAATGAGTAAGCATGCTTTACCACAATGCTCTCATCAAGCTTTGCGCTTTCTTCATCAAAACTTCCATGTTCATACCCTAGAACATTGAGTTCTTCAAGAAATTGTGAGTCTACGGCCATTCTTATCTCCTTGTCTAAAAGCGTTGATTCCCTAATCCTTGGGAAGCTCGAGAGATAAAGTGCCAATGTCCTCTCCGCAATTTTGATAACCCCTGCGAGAAACACCAAGATCGTTGGGATCACCAGCGACTTGTTGTTAGGAAATATCCGCAGAAAAACGTAGATGGCAGTATAGACTTGGAAGACAAAACTAAGCAGATGTCGTGGCCAAAGTGAACTGTCCTCGAGAGAGAAAGCGGTAATGGTGTCCGGACCACCAAGATGTAGTAAGAGAAATGAGGACCAAAAAGCTTGAAGTCCTTCATCTACTTCTGCCACATGAGCACTTGAATTGCCTTGGTTGTGAGAGATGAGCCCAACCGTAAATGCAGCTACCGAATCAGCCATCAAATAGGCCAACCACAAGAGGAAAATAATGCGGCGGTCCGTTGTTTTCTTTCTAAGGGGTGCAAATAAAATGAGAAAAACCTGAAGCAAGAGGCTCAGTACGATGAAACCTCGGATGTTCCATTTTCTCCACAAATCCAAGATAAAAGTAAATGCCATGTTTTTGCATAGTTTGAATTTTGTCTCTTCTCTCTAATATAATGTTGGTTAGGACAAAACTACCCTCTCAACATCCATCACGAGAGTTTACATGCATCAAGAAAATAGTGCATTGCAAACTTTATAAGGAAGCCTTGAAGTAGAAATTGGCAAGCAAAGCAAATGGTTGGGAGGTGGTTTGGGTGATGTTGGGGAGGATGAAGAAGCACGTGTAGGGCACTGGCCTTGCTTTGCCTCCCATTCCCACAAGGATCCCAAGAATTTATACATCTGGCCTTGTACTGTGGTTGTCCTTTTTCCTCCGTTTTTTTTTTTTTTTTAGCAACTTTTTCCCTTGTTAGAATAGATGATATTATCACTCCACCATCGTAATGAAAACAAGATATTTGCCTATCATTTTTCTTAATCGAGGCTTGAGTTTTACAATGTTGACACAAACAGACATTTAAAGTCATGTAAAACTCCATCGTATATTTTTTTTTAAAAATCAAAAGATATAATATTACGGGAACAACTTAATCTTATTTATGGTCGCAGCAAATTAAATATTAAACACCTCAAATCCTTCCTTAAAAAAGTTTATCTTAACATTGAAAACTCAACATGAAAAGGTCTGCCTTAGATAGGTTAATTATGAGTCCACGTATGCCCTCCTAATACAACAATTCTAATTAAGACAGCGAGCCAAAGCACAAATGTTTTAAAGCCAAAGCTTCAAAAAGACCAAAGCAAGAGACTTAGTATGATGAAGCCTTGAATGTTCTATTTATTCCACATATCCAAATTGAATGCCATATTTTTGCTTAGTTTGATTATTGTCGCTCCTCTCTAAAATAATATTGGTTACAACAACATATATTGAAAAAATAGTAGGAATACACACACACACACACACACACACACACACACACACACACACACACACACACACACACACACACACACACACACACACACACACACACACACACACACACACACACACACACACACACACACACACACACACACACACACACATTGAGATTATTCCTTATTTGTTTATCAGCAAATAATTTGTGTCGGGTTGATGTTTTATCTTTATAATAATTATGTCTCAATTCTACTTACTATTCATGTTTTGAATTATGAAATTTCAGTATGAGTTAAATGAAATCAACATTTAGCCAAACACTTGATATTATTGATGAGTAAAATACCATTGAAAAAGTTATATGAGTGTGCTTTTATAGGATAAGTAGATCGACCTAGTCGAAGAACAACGTAGTTATGCAAAATATCAAATGAGCATTCAAATTGAGGATTAATAAAATTATGTAATACGAAAATACATAGGAGAAAATATTTATTGGCTGCTAAGGTGGTGTGTTTTTTTACTAAAATCCAATAACAAATTGACAAATGCCCGCTGATGTGGAATAAAAGTAAAGCTAAAAAAATCTGCATCTGCCCACCCGTGGAAGCTTCCCCTCCGTCGTGCTCTCCGTCTTCCTCTGTCCTTGCTCGCGGCCGGCTCTGTCATTCCTTGCAGTCGGCTCGTGGTCGGTCCCGTCGACGGCCGAGCCCCTCCTCCATCATCATGATGGCTCGCAGTGGTTTTCCGTCCAGATCTAGACCGGATCGTGCCTCTAGATCTGGTCTCGTCCATGGCGACGGGAGAGGTCGAGATCTCGAAGGCCATGGACAGAGCCTAGATATCAAGGGGGAAAAAAAAAGAGGAAGCCATCTTCTTGCAGTCGTCCCTTGCAGTTGGCTCGTGATCGGCCATGGCAGCGGGCAAGGTTGAGGTCTCGAAGGCATGGACAGAGCTCAAATATCGAGATCTATCGTCCCTTGCAGTCGGCTTGTGGTCGGCCATTGATGAACAATAGAGACGACGCCTGAACGCGTTCGACCATGGATGAACAATGACGATGACAGCCGTGGACGAGCGACGATTTCGGCCATGGACGGCCAGATCTCGAGAACGACGAGATGGAGAAAACAGAGGGAGCCGGCCATGCTCGCTTGGATGCAGCGGTGGTCTGCTTGGTCACAGCGCGGGCTACTCCGCTGGTGGTGACGGCCGGCGAATCCGCTGGTGTCCGGAAGAGGAAGGAGAGAGAGAGCCGAGAAGTGAAAGTTTTTAAAGTTTTTTATTTAAATTCCATGTCAGCTGACACGGATTGATGGACGTGTCAATATTTTAGTGGAATGAGTGAAAAATGTACGCCACATATGACGCTGATACGGTGGTAATAAACCACTAAAGATTTTCTCAATAGATAAGACATTTAATCAATATACGATGTAGTCATATGTGGCTGAAGAATGAGTATTGTTTAATCACACTACTATATTTTAAAGTACTAATTCCTTGGTTTATAGAACCATGTAAAAAGATAAAAAAAAAAAAAAAACACAAAATTGATTGCACAAACATCAATTTGACCAAAATTAAAGTTTACAGATGAAATCGAACATCTACTGAGAATTCAAAGACTAAATTTTTGTTTTTCTCTTCTTCTTTTTAATCTAAAAATACAATACTAGTTGATGAAATCAAGTAGTAAATGATGTGATATATCTTTATTGAATCTTTAAACATGACTCACTTGTTCAAGTAGTTAATGGAAGTTTGTTGCATCATCTCTTCTATAAATCAGTTTATCATTTTCTCTTCACTTTTGCAAAGGGGTGCCTATATTGATTTTAGACTGGGTCTTTTTATTATGGGGAAAATACCTAAAATGTATCTTATTGTTGACCCAATGACTAATTACACCCTCTATTTATGAAAATACAATTCACATACCTCTAAGCAAACCCTAAATCATAGACATTAGACTGTCGCTCTAGCAAACTCATTTTAATATCTTAGTTAGGGGTTGGGTGGTTTGGTTTTTGTTTTGTTTCGAGTGTTTTTGGGTGAATGTGATAATTTAGGATTTTGCGGAAAGTATTTTAAAGAAAATAACATTTTTATATAGGAACCCAAGATAATTGATATAAATGTGTAAAGTGACCTCCAAAGATAACACTCGAGTGTGTATTTGATATTTTCAAAAGTAGAAGTTTATAAGTGTTCATTAAGGTAAGACTCGAGGCACATTTTTTTGTATCTTACCTTTTTTTTTCACTTGGACCCCTGGTCTTTTTTTCTTTGTTTTTCATGAAGACCCCACAAAATGTTTTTAACTTGCATATGATTTGAGTCATTTTTTTTTCTTTTGATTTTTTTTTTGCTAGAGTTTGTGAGTCTAAGTTGGGTCGACATTTGCATTAGCCTTATGCAAATAAGCTTAGTCAATATCAACCATTGAATTATGAAGGTCTCATATAGAGTCAACATAATTCAACGAATGGGATGCATTGATCTCATCATCAATTGTTTAATAACATCATTGTTTCTCCTAAAGAAAGATAAAAATCTTCCAATTTTGAATTTTGTCTCCGGCACTGATGGAATTGGCAGTCAAAACTTCCCACCAGCAAAAGGAAACTTAGTAGAACTATCAGCGGCCACTTTTCTCATTGAGTGAGCAAGCCTCTATCTCGAGGAAGATACCGTGGTTGCATTTGGCCCGCTCATTGTCTTCTCTATCACTACCTGTATTTTCAAATCCATTTCATCCACGTGTGATTATCTTTCGCATGAGCATCTACTGTGAACCCTTCTCCATATTTGACATCATTTCCCTACAAAACTCGAAAGAATTACTAAAAAAGACATAAACCTATCTATTTTAATTTTAAATCTTTCAATTTGATCAATTTAGTCCTAAATATTTTGATAATTTGCTAATGCAATCATTTTGACCAATTTTGGCTAGAAATCGCTAATATGGACGCCAATCATCTTACGTGGCACGATCGGCACTAACATAGACAATTTTTGTGAATTTTTATATTTCTTTTCATTTCATTCTTCTTCTTTTTTTTCACCGTGGCCGTCAAGAGTCATCAGGGCCTCGCAATGGATAGTGACCTTTGCTAATCACTGGGCAAAGGCTGCCTAGCCCACGGCCATAATGGCCTCGTCAAGTGACTGGCAAGGGTTGCAGGCCATTGCTGAGGCCCTGATGACCCTCACTAAACATGGTGGAAACAAAAAAAATGAAAAAAGTTTAAAAAAATTGAGAACTTTTTTTTAAAATTGGATAAATTGTCAACATCAACGCCGGCACCAACCGTATCATGTAGAACGGCCAACGTCTACATCAATGATTTATTGTTAAAATTGGCCAAAAAGACTAGTAAATCGTTAAAAGGTTTAGGACTAAATTGACCAAATTCAAAAATTTAGGACTAAATTGATATACGTACAGTAGGTTTATGATTTTTTTTGTACTTATCCCTTATGCATTTGCTTTTCTGTATGCACTTGTCTACATCACTCATACATATTTGACTCATTTATTAATCAAGTCATACCTTTAAAACATGACACTTTTACAAAGGAGTCGCACAATATCATAATTTTAAGAAATAAGCCGTTATAAAAATATGTTCGAATGAGTAATAGAGTGCTTAAGTGTATCTAACTAGATCACATTGACCCAGGTAATATGTTTTTGCAATTCAAGTGAACAACTACACGTATGAAACTTGAAATATTTTCTCCTTCGGACATTTATTTTATGAGATTTGTGTTCATATCAGCAGATTTCATTAATGTTAATTAATGAAATGATGACATTGAACGTTTAGTTCAAGTGACTAGTCAAACTGATTGTTTTGCAAACCTCAAGTAATTTAATGGGATTGCAACAAGATGCAACATATACATGTTGAGATGACTCTTATTTGTTTGTCAAAAGACTTTATCTATTCAAAAATCTAGGAAGGTAAAAAATTATTAACCATCCATTCCTCGAATATAATGGAGCTCAAGATAGATCTAACTCAAGTTGGTTGAATCACTAGCTGGTAAAATTAAATGTTTACAAATGCGTCATGTGTCCCCAAAAGTGGAAGACGCCATTAGGTTATTAACTGTGAAACCCGAACATTATTAATTATGACCTTAGTTCAACCAGTGAGAAAATTGCACAAGAAAGTTTAATTTATCCAAAGAAATGGAAAAAAGAAAACTTGCCCTTTAATGTGGAGTGGAGTTACTATAAGTAAGACGTTCCAAGAAGGCATCCCCCACCAAAAGCAAGGGGCAACAGGTTTTAATCTCAAGAATCTCTCTTTATCAATTTTTATATTTTTGGATTATTGTTGCTTTTAATTTGAAGTGGTTCCCTTCCTTTCTCTTCTTTTTATTAGACAAGATTAATTATCATAAAATAAAATTGATAGAAATATAAAATTTGTCTTTTAAGATTACATGAGCTCAATAAGCTTTGTCAAAATAATGGGCAAACTATTCTTTTCTTTTCTTTCATGACCCTTTTGCCTTTTGTCCATGTAGGGCAAAATATTCTTCTTCTTTTTTTTCCTCACCTCTTTCCCTCTTTATATGCAGATCTATCATTTAAAAGGATTGAAAATTCCTAGTAAAGATAATTGTTTATTTACAAGTATCCAAGACATTAAATGACAAAAGAAAAGTATTAGATGCGTGGATGATGCTTCTTGCTTTGTGCCAGGATCATATTTTTATCGTCAAATCATTCCTAGAGACAACAAGTTTTCCACAAATTTTAGGGATCTCTCTTTCTCTTTCTTTCTATCTTTGGATTATTCATTGCTTTGACATGAAGTGGCTCTCTTACTTTCTCTTCTTTTTTATTAGACAATATTAACTATTATATAATTAAAATTTATAGAAATATAAAAATTTTCCGTTAAGATTGCATGCGCTCAATAAGCTTTGTCCATATAACAAGCAAGCTATTCTTTTCTTCTCTTTCATCACCTTTTGTCCATATAGGGCAAAATATTCTTCTTCTTCTTCTTCTTCTTCTTCTTCTTCTTCTTCTTCTTCTTCTTCTTCCTCACCTTTTTCCATCTTTATATGCAGATCAATCATTTAATAGGATTAAAAATTCAGGTAAAGATTATTGTTTATTTACAAATATCCAGCGCATTAAATGCAAAAGAAAAGTATTAAATGCATGAATGATGCTTCTTGCTTTCTGCTAGGATCATATTTTACCGTCAATTCGTTCGTAGAGGCAACAAGTTTTCCACAATCTTAGGAATCTCTCTTTATCTTTCTTTCTATTTCTAAGTTATTGATTGCTTTGACATGAAATGGTTCTCTTACTTTCTCTTCCTTTTATTAGACAATATTAACTATCATATAATTAAAATTTATAGAAATATAAAATTTGTCCGTTAAGATTGCATGAGCTCAATAAGCTTTGTCCATATAACGGGCAAACTATTCTTTTCTTCTCTTTCATCACCCTTTTGCCTTTTGGCCATGTAGGGCAAAATATCCTTCTTCTTCTCCTTTTTTTTTTATTCTCACCTTTTTCCATCTTTATATGCAAATCAATCATTTAAAAGGATTAAAATTTTGGGTAAAGATTATTGCTTATTTCCAAGTATCCAATGCATTAATGACTAAAGAAAATATTAGATGCGTAAATGACGCTTCTTGCTTTGTGTTGGGTTCATTTTTTATCGTCAAATCATTCCTAGACGCAACAAGTTTTCCACAAATCTTAGGGATCTCTCTTTATCTTTTTTCTATTTTTGTATTATTGATTGCTTTGACCTAAAGTGGTTCTTTTACTTTCTCTTCTTTTTCATTAGACAATATTAACTATCATACAATTAAAATTTATAGAAATATAAAATTTATCTGTTAAGATTGCATGAGCTCAATAAGCTTTGTCCATCTAAAGCACAAACTATTATTTTCTTCTCTTTCATCACCCTTTTGCCTTTTGTCCATGTTGGGCAAAATATCCTTCTTCTTCTTCTTCTTCTTTCTCACCTTTTTTCCATCTTTATATGTAGATCAATCATTTAAAAGGATTAAAAATTTTGGGTAAAGATTATCATTTATTTCCAAGTATCCAATGGATTAATGACCAAATAAAATGTTAGATGCGAGAATGATGCTTCTTGCTTTGTGCCGGGTTCATATTTTATCGTCAAATAGTTCCTAGAGGCAACAAGATTTCCACAAATCTTAGGGATCTCTCTTTATCTTTCTTTCTATTTTTGAATTATTGATTGCTTTGACCTGAAGTGTTTCTCTTACTTTCTCTTCATTTCTATTAGACAATATTAACTATCATATAATTAAAATTTATAGAAATATATAATTTGTCTGTTGCGACTACATGAGCTCAATAAGCTTTGTCCATATAACGAGCAAACTATTCTTTTCTTCTCTTTCATCACCCTTTTGCATTTTTTCTTCTTCTTCTTTTCTTCTCTTTCATCACCCTTTTGCATTTATCCTTTCCTATTTTCCTCTTTATACATATATCTATTATTTAAAAGGATTGAAAATTTCAGGTAAAGATTATTTCTTAGATATAGGTATCATGTACATTAAGACTATGTTTGACAGTCAGAATAAAATTTAGGATAGGATAAAATTTAACATATCTTGCCTTTGATACCTATTCAAGATAGAATGAAGTCAGATATAAATGGAATATAAACAGAATAAAATTATCCCATGGAGGAGGTGGGTAAAGACGGATAGCATATCTAATATCCATAATATAAAAGTTTTTTTCTCAAATAATAAATTTCTTAAATTAACGAATTAAAATTATATTTCAATACAAATAATATTTGAATTCTAATATAAGAAATTTAAAATAACAAAAAATAATTTTTTATTTTAATCTTATTTTTATTTATATATTCGAATTTAATTCTTTCTTGTAATATAAGTTCAATATATAATTATATATTACATATTTTAGGTATTTCAGTATTTTAGGTATATTAGTACAATTTTCTATTTAATAAAATTTTATTAGAGAATGATGGAAGGGGAAGAAAGAAATAAAAAGAGAAGAAAATAAAATAAAAATAAAGTAGATAAGAGTATCGCAAGGGATATTTACCATATCCATTTGTGAAATTTGTGATTCATACAGGCATTTATACCAAACAATATATATATAATATGAATATATCCGACTTTATTATTACAATCACCAAATAGTGAATAGAATATAGCAAATTCCCTAAATTTCATATCTTATCAAATCTAGCTCTATCCTCATTAGAAATTCGAACGACTAAATGTAGTTTAAATGACAGAAGAAAAGTATCATATGTGTTGATGATGCTTCTTGCTTTTGACAAGTTCAATTGTCAAATTGTTCCTAGTGGCGACAGGTTTTCCACAAATCTCAAGGATCTCTCTTTATCTTTCTTTTTATTTATAGATTATCAATTGCTTTTAGCTAAAGCGATGTCCTTACTTTCTCTTCTTTTTTGTTAGACAAGATTAACTGTCATAAAAATCAAATTTATAGAAATATAAAATTTGTCTATTAAGATTGCATAAGTTCAATAAGCTTTGTCCATATAATTGGCAAACTATTCTTTTCTTCTCTTTCATCACCCTTTTGCCTTTTGTCCATCTAGGGCAAAATATTCTTCTTCTTCTTTTCTCACCTTTTTCCCTCTTTATATGCAGATCAATCATTTAAAAGGATTGAAAATTTCGAGTGAAGATTATTGCTCATTTACAAGTATCCAATGCATTAAATGGTAGAAGAAAAATATCATATGCAAGGATGATGCTTCTTGCTTTGTGCTAGGTTCATATTTTATCGTCAAATCGTTCCTAGAGGCAACAAGTTTTCCACAAATCTTAGAGATCTCTCTTTATCTTTCTTTCTATTTGACCTGAAGTAGTTCCCTTACTTTCTCTTCCTTTTTATTAGACAATATATACTATTATATTATTAAAATTTATAGAAATAAAAATTTGTCCATTGAGATTGCATTAGCTCAATAAGCTTTGTCCATATAACAGGCAAACTATTATTTTCTTCTCTTACATCACCCTTTTGCCTTTTGTCAATGTAGGGCAAAATAATCTTCGTCTTCTTTTTCCTCGCCCTTTTCCATCTTTATATGTACATCAATCATTTAAAAGGATTAAAAATCTCGCGTAAAGATTATTGCTTATTTACAAGTATCCAATGCATTAAATGACAGAAGAAAAATATTAGATGCGTGAATGATGCTTCTTGCTTTGTGCCAAGTTCATATTTTATCGTCAAATCATTCCTAGAGGCAACAAGTTTTCCACAAATCTCAGGGATCTCTTTTTATCTTTCTTTCTATTTCTAGATTATTGATTGCTTTGACCTGAAGTGGTTCTCTTACTTTCTCTTCTTTTCTATAAGACAAGATTAAATGTCATAAAATTAAAGTTTACAGAAATACAAAATTTGTCTGTTAAGATTGCATGACCTCGATATTCGTCCATATAACGGGCAAACTATTCTTTTCTTCTCTTTCATCACCCTTTTGCCTTTTGTCCATGCAATGCAAAATATTCTTCTTCTTCTTCTTTTTTTCTCACCTTTTTCCCTCTTTATATGCAGATCTATCATTTAAAAAGGATTGAAAATTTCAAGTAATGATTATTACTTATTTATTGATATCACATGTATTAAATGGCAGAAGAAAAGTATCATATACATAGATGATGCTTCTTGCTTTGTACTGGGTTCATGTTTTATCATCAACTCATTCTTATCTCCATTCTATTTGCACATCCATCTATAATTACCTGGGTTTCAAACCATCAAACTTCAATAGGTAGCGTAGTGAAATGTTTGGTAATACTACGTCTAACAAGACACTTGATATTATTGATAAATAAGATACAATCTAATAAGTCAAATGAGTGTGTTTGTGGATGATAAGTAAGTGTTCTTCATTTTTATGTTTTTGTTTTCTCTAAAAACATGCTAGCCTAAGTTTTCATGTGAGGAGAACTCAAATGACAAAAAGTAAGCAAAGCGATATATCAAATGAATTATGACAATATAATCACAAGCAGTACGGTAAGTAGAACCCGAGATATCAGGCAAAAATATAAAAACACTTTGTTTCTGAGCTACAGATAGGACTCCCATAAACTAATGTATATATGCAATCAACTTAGCTTAAGAAAAGTAAATTTTCTAAGTTAGGTGATAACGTTGCCGGATTAAACATAATGAAATTCAACTAAGAATAAATCAAACTTAGCACTAAAAACGCCATTTCTTACCAAATGCCTCTTCAATTTTTAATCCTTTTTTATTTATTTCTGTTTCTTTTTCTTTTTCATCCATGATAAACATGATTTAAACTCTAGCTATACTATATGCATGTTAAGATATAATAAACTAGATACAAGGCTAGAAATTGAACTACTATATTATGCAAATATGTGATTGTGACGTGTAGACGATGTAATCATGTAAAAGGAATGTCCCGAGATAGGTCGAGACCCTTAGCGAGGCCGAATGGAAGCTCTAGGCTTGTTGCCAGCCCCTTAGGCAGTATAGACGGCAGGTTTGGACCTCTATTCAGCCACTAGGTGGCCCCAAACCAACTCAAAACACATCGAATGAACACTCAAGAGCCATGAACATGCCATACAAGCCACAGTTCAGCAAGCCCAAGTCTGAACTGAGAACTTCCTATTGCGAACCGAGCCCAAAAGATTTCTGAGAAACATGCTAACTTGACAACAACTTGATTGCAATTGGTTCTAACATGCAACTCCGCTAAAATGCAAGGATAGATAACACTCGTAACACATCAGATGAAGCCAAGCATACCTTCAAATCATTCCTAAGAACCAGTTTGCATGTGACATATGTGGGATATACAAACTAAACAAATGGTTTAATCTAAACATATATAACATCCAACACAAGAGACATCACAACACCCTAATCTAATATAACAGGAATTACGACATCAGCATAGACGAGGATGAGCCTAGATTATCCATGGAGACACTCGGCCAAGCTTCAACACCGGCCTAAACCAATGCAAACAAGCAATATATCAAAGCAAGCAGGATATACTTAAGCATGACCCTTAAATCACAGGAAAATTCTCCAAAAAATTATAAATTTATTACATTTTCATAAACATTTTAATTTTACCGATTGGATCCTAAACATTTTCACTTTTTGTCAATCGAGTTCATTCGGCCAATTTTGGCCAGAAATTGCTAATATGGATGCCAACCGTGTTACGTGGCATGACCAAGATCGACGTTAACAAATTTTAATGATATTTAATATTTTTTTCAAATTTTAATTAATTTTTTCTTTCTTTTTTCTTTTCTTCTCTCTCTTTTTTTTTTTTTTTTATTTCTTTATTTCTTTTGTTTTTCCCTTCTTCCCAGCAATGGTTAACCGGCCAAGGCTAGCAACCTCAAGGAGCATTGAAGCAGGACAGTGATGCTTTCGCTTCGACCTTTTCACCTTCTATGACCGCAAAACAAAGCAAAACAGAGGGGTCCCAAGTATAGCTATAGTCGGTGGTTTACTGTGAGGGACAACAATAAACGACACCGTGAAATCTCCTGGCCACGACTGGGTTGCTTTGATGGTGCTCTCTAAGAAACCCCCAAAACAAAGATGTATGGATGCCAAGTCCCAATCTCCTTGAGCGAGCCGTTACGAAGAGAGAGAGATTTCCTCCACAATCGCCATCCTGCTAGCCTAGATCGTGACATTCGAGGATCCTTGAAGCTGCTGGCCTTGACTCAGTCGCCTGTTGTTGGGCCAGGGCGATTAAGCAAGAGTTGCCCTCACCCGCCTAAACAAGGGCAGCCCTCACCAGCCCAGGCCCGGGCATCCCTCACTTGAGGCCGACCTCCACTAGCCATAGACAAGATCCGATGGAGGGAAAAAGGGGCCCAAAAAAGGAAAAATAATAAATAATAAAATAATATATATTAAAATATTATTAAATATTGTCCACGCGGCCGGCCTTCCTACATGGCACGCGACATCCACGTTAGTAATTTTAGCCAAAATTGACCGATAAACTCCATTGGCAAAAAGTGAAAAAATTTAATACTCAATTGATGAAATTGAAAAGTTTATAACTGAATTGGCAAATATACAACAAGTTTTGGACTCTTTGGACAATTTTCTCCAAAAATACTCAATTGGTAAAATTAAAAATTTAATAATTTTAGGATTTTTGGACAATTTCCTAAAATCACAGCCAAGTAAGAATATCCAAGAAAATTGATTACAACATCGATCTACAGTGATGGAATGGAACACACTAAACCATAAACCAAGATGAAACCTAGACTCCGCAATCCTCTATTACGGGTTAGAAATAAACATAAAGGCGTGAAGAACAACTAAACAAAATGCTATAGAAAAGTATCACTGCTAAGAGGAGAGTCAAAGAACTGGTAGACCGAGGTAATGAGCTTGCAATGCCTGTGAGAGCAAGGCAAGCTTACCTCGGCCTCAATCTACGATCACGAGAGTGAGGCAAATTCGATCCCTAATTTTTATAAAATGCGTGAGTGGTCCATAAGAGGGGAATCTTAGGTATCTATAAACTACAATACCTCTAATTTCTAACTGGAGAAAAAAAATACAACAAGAAAAATGAATTCAAAATGTACAGTCGCTTTTTTTTTTTTTGGGAGGTGAATTTGATCCCGAAATTTTATAAAATGCATAAATAGCGTATGGGAATGGAAACTTGGGCATTAACAGACAACAAAATCTCTAGTTTCTAAATGCAACAAGATAAATGGCGCAAAATTATGTAAAATCACTGTTTTTTAGGGGTTGAATTGTGTCGTTTCTGCAAATTTGATCCCTGATTTTTGGCAAATGCAATAAGGATGTACGAGCAAATATTTAGATTTCAACAAGAGGTTATCCTCCATATCAAGAAAACAAAATCATCTTAAATCAACTTAAAATTGAGAACATAACTTGGCTAAATTTATGTTTTTCTATGGGTTAGATTCAAAGGAGGTAATACCTTGCGCTAGTTGCCTGTCCTCATCTCTTAAGCACAAAAAACTTAACGAGTAAAATTGTTCGAATATATAATTGTACATAGATTACTTTATTTGATAAGTCTAATGATTTTACATTAATCCAATATAGATCAACAAAGTCAAAGATTTTGATAGTTCTACAAAATGTCAAATAAACATTCAAATCGAGAATTAACAAAATCATGTAATATCCAATGAATGGGCTAAATAGGTATGCGTTTGGTGAAATATGATGGAATCATATTTGGATCTTAGTGTTTCTCACTTGAGATAATCTTAGGATTATGCTCACCATTTTAGAGGTTGAGTCTTATACAATGCTATATAATAAATAAAGATGCATACATCGGTTTCCCATCATAGTATATTGAGCCGAGAAATCGGAAATCCATGCTGTTTGTCAAAGCCATAGTATTTGCTTAAGAATGGACTAGTATAGTTTAGTTAGATTACTCACAAAATATTATTAAGGATTAATCCCTTGTTTACATAACCATATAAAAAACAAAATTGATTCGACTCACAAACCACAAATATCAATTTGACCAAAGTTAAAATTTAAGTATAATTGAACATTGATTATGAGTTCAAGGACTAAATTTGGCAGCATCTCTTCTTTTATTAATACTAGAAATATATGAAATCGAGTTGTAAAAGAGGTTGTACATCTTTATTCAAGTTTGTTGCATTATTTCTGCTATAGATTTGTATATCATTTGTTCAATTTTGTAAAGCGACGCTTATATTGATCTTAGAACGGTCCTTTTCTTCAGGGGAAAATGTCAGAAACATATCTCATTGTGAACCCAACGACTACTTACTACCTCTACCATTCACACACCCTCTAAGCAAAACCATACATTGAAAAAACCAATTGCCACTCCTTGCAAATTCATTTAAGCATTTTGCTTAGGTGCTGGATGGTTGTATTATTCTTTTATTGGTTTTTAGTATTTTGCGCAGTCAACATTATATTTCTGCATTGTCCCGGATTAACTAATAAGAAGTCCTCAATATATATTGATAAGTTTCTAGTAATTACAAGCACGTATGGAATAACTTTTGCTTTTACTTTTTTGCTTAATTTAAACCTTATAGTTCATGCAATTTTAACTTTTTTAAAATCCAAAACTTTTGAAACTTCCATAGTACTCAAATGTTAACTCAAAGACTCACATTTAATGTTTTTCATAATTTTCCGAAATTGTAGTAATCTTTTAAGTTTTGATGGGAGAGTTAAAAAGTACTTTTGAGTTTTATTTAAATCCAAAACCGTGCATACCTTTAAAATTGAGTTGGTAAATGTTCAAGCAAAGTTAGTATACAAGTTATCATCAACTTGTATATGACTTCAAGAGTATAAAAAGATAGTAGATATTTATGTCACACTCATAATTTCACATATGTATTAGTAGATATTATTCAAATAACTTTATTAACTATCCAAAAGTTTGGTAAATTCCATTAATATGACGATAATCTTTCAAATGCATATACTTAGATTGTAGGTAAGTTTGTCATCAATACTAACTATCATTAATACCTGATGATAGTTTATGCCTTCGAATTTTTAGGTTGTGTTTTCCAGCATTAAAGTTGATTCAAAGGGTGATTCATTAAAATCCAATGGAGATTATGCACAAATGGAAGAAAATTTCTTGTCTGGCCTGGGACAGTACTTTTGGTTATGCAGGTCCGATCCAAATCCAATCCCTCTGGTTGCATTGGGTTTGTCGAGCGGGTCTAGGCGAGAATTCTGCTAATACTAGTTGCACTCGTGATACAATTGCAAAAGATAAAGCCTTGTGGCTAATGGAGTAAAGCAATCTGATCCAACCAAAAAAAAAGAAGAAGCTAAAAATCAAATGTAAGTAATGTATATACATTATCCAGCTAACTCATGTACAGGTCATTGTAAAGACTATAGTATAAAAAAAAGAACTATAAGTTCCCAGCAATTTATTTATTCAATTTGAATTGGGATGAATCAAACTTGCGGGAAAGCATATTTTTTAAATGATACAAAGTTATCACAATAAACCTGAGCACCGAGCTGAGAGTGGTCCAATGCATTCTTAGCTGCAATTACTTTGTTGACCAATATTTTCCACTTGGAATCATCTTTCTTGGTTTGATGCCGAATCTTCACTATAAATCGCCTGGCAAAAGCAAAAGAGACATTATGCAGAGCCAGCAAATTCACAATACATATCAGTTCAACGAAGATGCTGCTCTTCAACCCTACGCACAAGAAGGTGACTCCCCCATATGCATCTCACATAATCACTTAATTATTAATCATTGAAGAATCATTTGGGAAGAAAAACACTCTTGCCTTTAAAAGTTTTGACTCATCATCCATAGTTTCTTCAAATCAGTGTTGGGCTTTTTTCCGTGCAAGACACTTGAAATGCAAACTTACGAGTCAGCAATGCAATTCTCACTTCACCATCTGAAGCAAGTTTTACTCAATATCCAATGCTCTTTAAGACCTAATTAATTAGGTGAATGAAGCCATTGGGCCCACAGCCCACTGATAAGGGTAGGGTGGGGACATTTAGTTTTAAGTGTGGGGTTTGACTCTCATTTCTACTAAGAGGCAAAGTAAAAGTTCGAGAGAGAGGAGTTAGAATTGGAATGATCAAAAGGAAAAAAAAAAAAAAAACGTGGACATAGAACAACCCATTTAGACACATTCCTGGATCCATCTGAACTTCTCCAGATCAAAATTGAGGAGAGAAACATAGAAGTTCTTTTGACTTACCTACAGAGAGGAACCTTGCAATCATCAGGCTCAGTACACATCCGAGAGTGCAGTTCAAGAAGCTGCTACATGCGCTTGCAGTGAACACATCCTCCAGGAACGCGAACCTTGCAACTGGCAAAATGACGTACTAAGGTCTTAAGTCCTTTACAAGCAGGAATCCACAGGCAGGCCGTGATGCTCTAAGGAGTTTGTCGCATGGGCCAATCATCCTGCAACCATCGCTGCATACGTGAAGGAGGACTTCCTTGGCCTGGTAAAGTTGCAAGCATACCTGTCTCTCTTCCATCTTCCTCAGCCTCTCTTGTTTCCTCTGCAACAACAGTAGTCGTAAGACCGCAATGCATGCAATTTTGGACAGTTAATTTAATCATGAAACTAACATATCCACCAGTATGAGAATGATGCGTAGTTATTTTCATAAGGGAGGAGTAATGACCGATCTTCCAGGAATTAATCTGGTTGTCATGTTGACAAAAGTGAAATCACCACCTTGCTCAATAGCAACCAGAGGAACTTGATGCGGAGAGTAACGTGACCAAAAAGATAAGAATGTAGACATCCAGTGATTCTTTGCTATGAAGGACTTAGAAGAGGCTAAGAGCACAATGTTGATGCTACTGTAAAAAGCAGAAGATCAGATAGAGCAGAAGCATCTCTTAATTCTAGGGCATCTAAAGAAGGAAACACAAGCACAAAATTGAGAACAGTCTCGAGAAACTTTTTCAAGGAAGTTTATGGGAGAGGCTAAGTCAAGGGGGAAAAGAATAACCAAGAACACATCAGTAATAAAACCCTCATAGGGATCTAGAACCGATGAGACCTGCCCTATCTATGTGGGAAGTCTTACTACTAACAGTAGTAGAAGCAGCAGCAGCAGCAGCAGGAGCAAGAGATTTGTGATGGACCATGGTCCATGACTATCAATCTCCCAAACATGACTATCAACCACCTCCATCATGCGGCTACCACGGTCAACCACCATCCATTACCAGACTCTTCCTTTCTCAGCATAACGAAAATGACCAGAACATGAGCAAATGGGATGCAAGGGAGATGGCTCTCAGAAAAACTCATCTCGGATCATTGTCGAATGCTATATTGACTCCATTTCATTTCTTTTATCACTGAGTCACCATCGCAGCGAGCACAGCAACAACGGAGCAACATAAAAACAAAAGGTGCAGATTCGATCATAAGTAACATGGAAATCAAACTGCAATTGTACTCAGTGATATATGAAGAATTCCTTTCATGCAGAACATGTCCACATACATTCAAAGTGATCCAGAGTCAGTGACAAATTATATGCTAAACGTTCCTATATGCAATGCTAAAGCAACGTTTCAATTTGACAATACCAAAGCACCAATGATTTAAAACAATTCGTCAAAATATATATATGTTTTTGCATAACACCGCCATGACATTAATCTCTGCTCTTAATCCTAAATTAAGTCAACCGAGACAAAAGGTTTTGAATTTCACGTTACCGAAGAGGAATCTTGATCATGACCGAAGCTTACAGTAACAAGAAAAAGTCCTGGAAGGTGATCAACTTCGGTGGTGATGCCCGAACCGAGATTGAAGCTTTTCAAGCTTCGCGACCTGGAAAACAGGGAGAAGCAGAGCAGGAAAGGCGCAGCTCAGGAATGCTGAGAAACGACGGCGACAAAGGCAATGGCGATGAGGACGATCAGAATCGGGATCTGAAAGCACAACTTCAGTCAGTACTCAAGCTGTAGGAAGCTCTCGGTTTCGGCAAGGAGACGAGGCCGCTTGACAAATTTCGACCGGGGTTTCTTTCTTTGTTATGGGTTGCATTAAGATATGGAACGAAGGCAACTTGGGTCGAGAGTGAACTCGCATGAACGGACCCATCCGAATTGGCTCCCATTTTTATTTGTTATTTACTATTTATTTATCTTGCTATTTATTTATTTATATTTTGATTTTGTACTTTTACTACGGTGAAAATTTGAATTGTTAATAAAATTCAAGTGCCAGTAATGGGCAATGTTGATTTTGGCAAAAACTATTGGCAACTCTTAAAACAGCTATTGGATCCCAAAGAGTCTCTAACAACATTGTTGAAGACATCTATATAATAAGGATCAAAGCATAGAGAAGGTTGGATGGAAAAATTGGAAGTATTGCTATTGTGTTTCATCTATCTCCTCTTTAATTAGAAAGTTTCACTATTCTTGTAATCGTTTTGAGAACAAGTGTATATGTAAGAGTGATTGTGTCTCGATATTGTGTTCTATATACTTATTGATTGTAGTTGTCCTTAAGATTACTAATGGAATCTAGTCCATGTTAAATGTATCACCTGGAGAGTAAACGTAAACTCGGGGATAAAACCAAATCACTATAATTGTAAGTTTACATATTCTATCCATCTTTATCATCATTACGTGCTCACCAACACCACCTTCGCATAGTCTCAGCGGATAACCTCTCATGCATGCAATTGCCTTTAGTTATTTTTCGTGTTGTTTACTTATGTTCCACAAAAGTTCTTCATAGTTATCATTGAACTAATTAACCCCTTCTAGGTTGTATTATTAGTTCCCACATAATAGATATTAATAAATATAGTTGTTGATAGAAATAAGATACTTAGGTCGGAAAGGAGAGTGAAGCTAGGCTTTTGGCAACAACAGAAAGAAATTGGTAATGATTGAAATTGATTGGGTTATAATCAACTAGAAGACTTGTGTTTCCACTATTCTTTCATCTTTCTCTTGATTTTCGTCATCATAGCTATTATGATCATTTCTTTTATCTTTTACGGCCCGGACACCACTTCTTTACTTCGCTTTTTATATCCTGACGCCATCTTCATCCATTCAGTCGTGCAGTTTCCACTACTACATTCACATACGATATCTATCGTTTTAGTAGCAAAGGGATTACATGTGAACAAAAATCACAGACATAAAATTGCACGTGGAACTAAATCTTTTATTAATTATTCTAAAGTTATAGAAACATAGCATTCATCAGAAAATACTACAACTTACCATCGAGAATTAGCAAAATCATGTAATACCCAACTAATTGACTAAATAGGCGTGCATTTGGTGAAGATACGATGAAATCATATTTGGATCATAATGTTTCTCATTTGGAATAATCTTAGAATTGTGCTCACCATTTTAGAGGTGGCCTTATACAATGTTATATAATTTATATAGATGCATATGGCGGTTTGCACGCTCTACAATCAATCAACCTGTATTTTTTTACAGCTTGTCTTTTTCAAAGGACAAAAGACAATATTATCGAGTCTGCTACCGGTACTATTTTATTACGGTAATCCAGAACTATGTCTTAACCTCTTTGGGTAATAGCCCAACCAATTTGTATATAATTGCATATCAGTAAGCATATCATATTTGTATGACACCGAGAGGTTGATGTCATATAGCTGACAAAAAAAAAAGGACTAGAACTGCTATTCCTTCTCTTTCTCAATGGACAAAGACCATATTATCGAGTCAATTACATGCTTTCACATGCTTGGACTGCTTAATCTTCTATCTTCCTAAACATATACAGATTCTCAAGGTTGTCTAGGTGTTTACACATTTGATCGGCTCATGTGTGTTCGTTATTTTTTGTAGTCTAACTTTCAATAAGAGATAAAAGAGACCAGACAAGCATAAACCAAGTGAGGGGTTGTTGATTGCTTTACTGATGAGGGGAATATGAAAGCTATGCCAATGGAAGATGTTGTCGTCTTCAACTCTTTTCACTCTCTTTAAGAAGTGAATTCTATTTTTCAAGAAGGTCAATCTCATGAGAAAAACAATGCAAATTGAAAAGGCAATTACATCGTCAAATTTCAACATTGGGATTTTCAAAGTGATAATGAACAACCGAATGGCGCTTTCAATTCAATAACTTCTGCTCCCAATGAAATCTAAGGCAGCTTAATAGGCTTAAACTCTATCCACCACACCCCAACAAGAAGTAACAACAACAAAGAGGTACACATCTGTTGACGTTTCATCCATCACGAGAGCTTGGGCAAAACATTTTAAAAAAGGGGCCCTACTTTTCTGTGTTCATGGAAATGAAGTTATTAATTGGTGAACCATGTGTGTGTATATATTTATATATATATAGATACGGACCGTGTCGGTAAAGAAATTGAAGCACATTCTATTGTCCATCTTACATTTTGGACGATTTTCTCTTTACGGATAATTGTCCAAAAAGTCTTTTTTAAGTCTTTTTGTGAGCGTGTCTCATCAACTACCATCAAAGAGAATGATTATGAAATCCAAATAAACAAAAGAAATAAATGGAAGATCATATATATATATATATAAAAAGGAAGAGTTGCTTATGCAAAAGCGTAAATCCGACCAGTTCATATCCACCCATATTGTTGGTCGAAGCTAATGCCCTAAGGCATGTCTCTCCCATTTGACTTGCAGTAAGAGCTTGAGATATGGTTTTAACTCTAGCTAAATAGTTGTTTCCTTCAAGACAGAACCTGATATATGGTAACCAATTAGAACATGGCAAGAACAAGATTCTATGCTATATTAATCTTGACATATGTAACTGGTTTTAGCCAAGAAATGTTTTCGAGCTTTTTTTTTTTCCCTTAAAGCTCAATAATTTGACTTGCAACCTAAAGAATAGCTAATAGGGTTTTTCCCAGAAACACAACAAGTTGGTGAGTTTTTGCTATTCACTAAGTTTCAATTAGCAAGACAAAATGCATTTGTAACATACTAATTCCCCAAACCACTTTATTCTTATGGGTTCAGACACAGTCACAACGGTATCAACAACACCAGCTATACAAGTTTGTGCTAAACTCACGTATGGCCCCAGGGCGACAATTTAATTTCGTACTTCTATTTAACTTGTAACACACGACTTTCAATAGGGGCTTCACATAAAACTACGGGAGCCTACTGTGAAAAGTTCATGAAGTCCGTGTTAAGCATCTCCTTATTACTGATGTATATGTTCTCATGAATGCCAATTGCATGTTCTTTGCTAGTTGTTTATGGAACTACAAAATATTAACTGTCCCAACAGAATCAGCAAGGTGACCAACTGCACGAAGTACTGAAAATCTTGAGGCTTTGCTCACCAGCACTCTTTTTAGGTCTTTTCATGGCCTTGCGTAAGGTCTCATTGGTATAGAACCAAGATCATAGTTTGAGTTGGATCTGATTATCAAATTTAACTGAATGTTCAGATTGGACATAGTAGATTATTGGAAACTTATTAGGGAGAAATGAAATGAAGGCTTGGTGAGCCGGGTTTCAACAAAAAATTCTTGCAATTGCTCACAAGAATGCTCTGTTCTAACCTTTTCCATTTTCAATCATTCAAGTATAGAAATTTGGTAAGAATAAGCAGCTCAACAGAGAATTGTCTCAAATAAATTGCTAATAAATGCAACTAGATCCGGTACCAATAAACTCCCAAGTTCTGACCCCAGATTATCGACCAGTCTAAATCTGAAATGTTGATGGATTATCTTATGAAGGATGCCGACTTACCAATTGCTTCCAAGCATGTTCTGCAAGCAAATTTCCAAAGAATTCCACTGTAAAGAAGCCTTATCATAAGAGCTCTGTTAATTCTCGATGCAATGGCAAGCGTGTAGTCACTTGACCTAGCAATAGGACAAAGCAAACTACTCTGTCACAAAGCAAAAAACACTCATATATCAACGCTGAACATAGTACCAGTTTATTACCAGATGTCGAAGTTCACAACTTTCCTATCACCATCCATCAATTGGAACCAGTGACATGTTTAGTCCCATGTCCTTTTGAGACTTTACTTGGCAGGAGCTCTTATTTCTCAACATCGTTTTACTTGGCATCTTCTAATATTTGGTTTATCTCATCGCACAGTGAGACTTTCTCAGAAGTGGTAAATAATTAGACTTTGCAATGCTGATACATGTTTGGTGGGTTAGACATCCCTCAAGTTCCAAACTAGACTGACGTCCCTGAGTTCCTCTTTTGCTTGGCAATGTTGTCCTGCTTTTCAAAAATCAACTTCAGTTGCCCACTAATTATCATTCAACCTGCGAGTAAGCACTACTGTTCACTTCAGTCACTGGAGAAGTGTATCCAGGATTGACAACTCTCAGGATCCACACGTTCAAGGACATGCCAAGCCTCTTCTTCCATGGATGGGACTTCCGAATCCTCAGTCCATCATTCAAGGCCTCAGGACGTATGGTTAATGTAAAGTAGAATTCATTTGACCCGTTAGGATGATAGATGAAACAACAACAAATTTATTAGGAGTATCTAAGACATGGTGATATGAAACCAAGTCTGACCAAAGATATGGTAACTTCACAAAGGTTCAGTTCACCATTTAGATAGGATTAAAGACAGACTTCAGTATCCCCCAACTAGGTAACCAGTTCATTCTTGTTTTCTATTCAAATTTTCTTATGCATGATCATTATGTTAAGGGACGGTATATAGCTTGGGCCCAAAAGAAAGGGGGAGTAAAAGAGAATAATCCCCTAACCACAGCATCCTTTGACTTCTGATCAGAGTAGCAGAATGGTATCAAAGTTTGCTAAAGGAAAATGTAACATGCATGGGCCAATGGTACCTCGCTTGACCTGAGCTCAGGTAAGCATCACATGGGCCACAACTTCAACGTCAATTAGGAGTTCAGCTGGATTGTCAAGCTTCTTTTACAGGACACAGCATTTGAGGCAGAGAAAATTGCCAGCATCCGCCTACATCCCAAAAATAATATCCTTCAGATTATGATCTTCCACTTAACAGATCCATAATTTCACACATATACTTCAAACTGCAAGATCGAGGCTCAAGTACAACAATCCGTGCTTATAGAAGACTGTAACAGCAGACACATCATGTAATCATTGCCACAGATCCACACCCAGCAGCTAAGTAATGCAACAGCAGCACCTAGACATAGAAATACATCATGTGCCGGATGAGTACTTACAGGTCTCAAGAAATCAACATGGTCAACTTCAAAGAACCCGGATGCCACACCAGAAAAGGCATATCTGGTTGAAAAGGCCATTTCAAAAGCCCTTTGCATTAAAATCCTCCAAATATCCTCCAGTGAATATTCCTTTCCTGTGGCTGGCATACTAATGAGTTCTCAAAACAAGTGTCCCTTATCAGAATGTTATCTGTGTCTGCCAGAGCAGGCATATTACAGAAGACATGACCTTCGGCGAGTAAAGCTAGGAACCTGGACAAGTCCTCCACCTTAGTATCTCCGTCACGTTCTTCTCTCTTCCTTTTCATCATTTTACTCTTTTCTGCCTCTTGCCATAGTAACTTTTCTCTCTTGACCTCTGGCAAGATGGGTTTAATTGGAGCTGATTTCCCAGTTTTAAAATCACGAGCCACAAAGGTGAAATTGGCAGTAAGTGCAACTGAATCTGAGGAATGCCGGATATCTGCAGAAAATTACCAGTTTAAGGTAAACAGCATAATGGATCAGTAATGAGACTCTATCACGGAAAGGATAACTTCTTGAAGATTTTACATCTGAGTATTGTGCTTGAACAACATGTCGAAAACCTTGACAAACTACCAATATTTCTTGGAGAGGATGTTGATTAGCAGGTTTTTCTGTTGTTAGGATGGGTTTGATTTTTTTATTATTTTTTGGTAATAAGAGAATGGTGAATGGCTAGCAAATTCGCAAACTTCTCCATAGTTTTTATGAGTAGAGTAAAGAAAACATGCAGGAGTTAATAAGGTTTGCAAAGAATAAACACACATTTAAGGCACAGCCATCAAAATGACACCATCCTTCAGGATCAGGAGTAATGTGGCTCCTTGCTCCTGCAACTGCTTAGTGGCAGCAGATGGAAATGTATATTCTCGTCCCATAAGCCAATAAAGCAATCATCAACTTGAGGGGAGGAAGTAGCATACTATCATCGATTGGAAGTACTGTTTCATATGATACCTTCCGTGGACTGAGTTACATCCAGTTGGATCGCCATTGATGAGCGCCCAACCCATGTAACAGCACCACGTTCAGAACCAGAAACAAAAGCATCACCATCCGATAGTTGTTCAAAGCTCGGTTTAATTTACCTTATATAGTCCCAGCGAGAGCATCGACATCTTCCACCAGCTTCCCCATCCTGATCTCATCCCAAGGATTCCCATACTGATCTCCGAGCAACATAATCACTCGAAAACTTGAAGAAAACGCTCGTCCTGCTCCTGGACGGACTCCTCGGAACCAATTCGCTCTCCGGCGAAGCAGCGCTCTCCATCGCCCCGGCATCGCCGACCTCCTCGAATATCTCGGATCTCGCTTCCCACGAGGCGTTGGTGACGGGCGAGAGAAGTACGTACCGGGCCACCAGCTGATCGGCTTCCGAATCGACGATCCGGCGTCGATGGGCGGAGCGGCGCGGAGGCGACGGGAAGCGCTCGCCCGTCGAAGCGGATGCTCCGTCGTCCGTCGTGGCGGAGGATCGGAGCGATGCGAGTCCCGTGGCGCGAAAGGAGGAGAGCTTTGAGAGGAGACGGTGGTGGGACTACCGGTACGATGTACGGAGAGCACGATTTGACAAACGAGTAAAAATTATTAATTTACGAAATATTTTTGATAAATCATATATCTTATAGTAAAAAAATCAATAAATTTTTATTTCTCATTCTCTTAAACAAACCGGCTTGTACGACATATAACAACACCCTATTAAGAAAGTTATTTGTTGAGAGGAAAAAGAAAGGTTGAAAAGGGAAATTAAAAAAATGAGAAAGGAAAATAGCAACTAAGGTGAACTCTTTTTAACATTCTAAAAAAATTAAATCAAGTTGTTGAAAATTTATATAATTGGACAATAATCTCTGATTCCTCTCGTCATTATCGCTGTCCATTATTTGATTTTCTTCACATAAAAGATCACCACCATCCATTATTTCATAAATGCAATATGATAGATTGACCACCTAATTTGTCATAAGCCTTTTCTCTGTGTAAATTAGTCGGCAATTTTTGGTTTCTTTTCTGCTTGATTGAATTACGTTTTATCGATCTTCCTTGTTTTGACTTAACAAAATAAGCTATACTTCAAATTAGAGATAATACTAAGATAAATATTTTATGTTCTTTAATAATTGTTTTTTTTTTTTTTTGTAAAATATAAACTTATGTGAAATTTCTTCATCCAGTGGAGTAAGCTCTATGCAAATATATAAATGATCTGCAAATGACATTATTTTTTTACTTGTCGCCTTACTTTAATTATAAATCAATTTGAGTTTATTATCATAAGTTACGTAAGTGATCAAAAAATATAAATTGTATAATTGAGGAGTGTTTTTGAAAATAAAATGTTTTACACATTTAAACACAGTGAGAAGTAATAGTTTGGGGATGACAAATAAACTACAGCTTATTGTTGTATGTTTACCACGCAACAATAACACAATTGAAGTCAAGTGTGATGTGGAAAGGACAAAATATTCTCTCAATTTCAAGTTTAATTCCATAACTTCCAGCACAAAATACAACAAACATTTACATAATTTTATACGTAAACATATAAGAAATATGAATTGATAAAATCGATAGTGTCGCCTTGAATTATAAATTCGTCAATGAAGGCTTCTGATTTAGGAGAATTGCCATGCGGACGATTTATCTTGGGGTTCATAGTACGAGCCCCAATCAGGATCAAAGAAACAACCCAAATGAGCCATCAATAGCCAAACAAAAGTAATAAGCTCTCCACCTTTGCTTAGCACCTGCACACGTGCCGTTCCCTTAATATGACTTGCTGCAAAGAACAACATCTCACCCCACACTCCACTCATTACCTTCCACTTCATTTCCCCAAGCCTCTCCATCTGATTGGCCAAATCTATGCCATCGCAGAGGACGGATCTTGGTCTCGGTTTAAAGGGAGGAAACTCAAACAATACCTGGGATAGCCTCTCCACATCCATGTTTGCCTTAGGGATTGAGTGTAGATCGGCCAATGTATCCTCTAATCTCTTTAGGGCAATGCCCGCCACAGAGGACACCACATTTGTATGAAGTAAAAGATACATCATGTAGTCGGAGAGGATCTTACTAAATTCCCTTTCATCTCTAGCTATGTCGCTCATTAATTGTTTCTCTTTGTAGTACCACATTTCAGTAGCAATATGCCACATAATAATACTAGTGTCATAATTAACATCAATGACATAATCTAAAAGATTGTCACAATCATCCCTCCCTAGGCTACTCTTGAGAAACATATCACCTCTAGCCTCATATATCTTCCTCACCTCTATTGGATCATCTGTGTTTTCAGATCTACGTTTCACCTCCTTAAAGATAAAGATCCATAACTTCTTAATAAAGGGATTCTTGGACACAAACATCAATTCCCTATTCTTCAAACCACAGCCTCTAACGATTGTCTCGGCAGCTTGATGAAAAAAAGAGATGATCTTCTTAGACATATGAGATGTAAAACAGCAAATTTTAGAAAAAGCAATCATGCCCCGATGTTGATGGCTCTTATACATCTTTCTCGGACTATCCTTCAATATCTCAGAAAAAAGGTTGCAAGCAGAGATGGATTCTGACCACCTCCGAAATATAAATGGTGTGTCTATGACCTCATAGCTAATATTGGCATTAGGCTCTGCTTTGTATGTCGCAAATCGGGGCTTCCTTAGGCAATCCATGGTGGATAGAAATGAATCTTGTTTAGATGATCTTCTTTTGTAACCCATGATTTTGGCAACAGTCCAATCAGAGAAAATGAGCCTAAATAGAGCTATCACATCAAGAGCAATCCCTCCGAAAAGAAGGATATAAGTAATTTTCACATCGAGTTTGAAGAGCCGATGCTTCTTGAAGTGATTGAACAAGATGAAAGCCACCACAATGCTAGTGAAGGCTATAAAGCGGAACATGTAGCTCAACTTACATCGTGTTGCCAAAGCTTTTGTGCGGAGCACCTCATAAATAAAATGGAGTTCAACTGATATCACCCTTAACGCATCAATTGCAGAAATTTTGCGGAAATATTTACGACTTATTTCACGTTTTTGACGTGTGAAGATGAGATCTCCAAGAAAGACCTTAAAGATTTGAAAAAAGTAGTAAGCAAGCTTCACCACGATGCTCTCGGCAAGCCTTGCTTCTTCATCAGTATATCCATCCCCTAGAACAATGAGTGCTTCATCCGACTCATCACTTAAGATCTTTGAAAGCCCATCATCCATATGTGAGATCATTGATTTCCTGAGCCTCTGAAAGCTTGAGAGATAAAGTGCCAGTATCTTCTCCACATTTTTTATGACCACGGCAAGAAACACTAGCATCGTTGGGGTTGCCATCGATTTGTCACTAGTAAATATATGCACAAAGACATAAATGGAGGCACCTACTTGGAAGATGAGATTGAGCAGGTGTCGTCCCCAAAGTGAACTGTCCTCTAGAGCAAAGGCAATGATGGTGTCCGAGCCACCAAGATGTAACAATAGAATTGAAGTCCAAAATGCTTGAAGTGCTCCATCTACTTCAGCTATATGAGCGGACGAATTACCTTGGTTGTGAGGGACAAGCCCAATAGTGAATGCAGCTACCCAATCAGCCATCAAATAGGCCAACCATAAAAGGAAAAAGATGCCATACTTCGTTGTTTTTTTTGTAAGGGGTGCAAATAAAATGAGAAAAACCTGAAGCACGAAACTCAGGATTACTAATCCTCTAATGCTCCATTTGTTCCACAAATCCAAAATGAAGCCAGATATCATTGTTTTGCTTGATTTGGATTTTCACTCCTCTCAATATTATTTTGGTGACAACGAAACTGTCCTCTCAACTATTTATCAAGAGAGTTTAAGAGCATCAAGAAAACAGTGCTTTGCAGACAATGTAAGGATAGGAAGCCTCGAAGTAGAAACTTTCTAGTGCGGTGAAGAGCGTAATGATTGAAAAGGGCATCTTTGGATGTGGAGGTGGGTGTTGTCGAGAGGGTCAATGCTTGGGACTTGGGGACTTGGGAGGATGGAGGTGCACTGTCCTTGCGCTTAAATAAAACGACAAGCGTAGTACTGAAGTTAGATTCTTGGAGGGATCACAATAATCTACCTGGCCTAACACTGTAGTTTTTTTTCTTGTCCATTAGATTAGATAATATTAGCATTCTACCATCGTCATGAAAATAGGATATTTAGAAAAATTAGGCTAATTGATGTGAAAGTATAGAGTGACATCCATAGATGCATTGGATCATTGGGTGAATGATAAAGTATATATTTATTATTTTTCCTTTCTTTTTTTTTTTTTTAACTTGGAACCCTAATGTTCCTCTTTTTTGTTTTTTATTTCACAAAGACCCCACGAAATGTTCTTAACTTGCCCATGACTTCGAAGCCGCTTTACTTTTCTTTCTTTTGATTTCTATTTGCGGAGTTCGTGAGTCACGTAGAAGTAATACTTGCATAAATCGGACACAGATGACCATACCCAGTCTCAGCCGTTGAATGACGTGGATCCCACATTGGGTGTACATTACTCGACGATTGAGATGCATTGGTCTCATCATCAATTTTATATTTCATGATTGTTTTCCCAAAAGATAGATTTAAAGCTTTGATTGTGGATTTTGTCCTTGGCGCGGTTGGAATTGGCGGTCAAAACTTCCCACCACCAAGAGGACATCCTATAGAACAGTCGGCAGCCACGTTTTCTCATTGAGCCAGCAAACCTTTATCTCGGGAAAGTGACTCTGGTTGCATTGGGCATGCTCATCGTCTCCTCTATAACCTCTCGATTCTCAACTTTGTCTCATCTGCATGTGAATTTCTTTTGCATGAATATTTACTTCGGACTCTTCTGGGCTTACATTTCGATATGTGCTTAACTACACCATTTGTGCATATCCAACTCATTTATCAATAATCTCGTATCTTTGAATGCCAAACAAGACACTTTTGTTAAATTTTACAACATGATACGCTTAAGATATGAACCCTCGTAAAAATATGCTTAAACCATTAATATGCCTAAATGTATTTAACCAAATGACATTGACACAGGCTAAATATTAACTCATCTAATTAGTCATATCTACATGTGTCATAAGCAAATTGAAAAGGTTATTTAGCAAATCACACATTTATTGTTTGTGTATAAAAAGATTAATCCGTTCAAACTCAAGTTGAATGTCTACAATCACTTGTCCTTTTTACGTCATGTTAATGATTTGTGTCAAAAATTGGCCATCAACAAAGCAATGCTACGATCCTTACTTAACCCGACTCTTTATTTTTAAGAAAAAAAAAACTCTTCTACATATTCTTCATGCAATTGAATCGAATTTCTAGCTCTTGCAGCAGTGAAAGAGAATTCAGAAATAGAGAGAGATGATCTCTTTTT
Source organism: Eucalyptus caleyi (assembly GCA_014182885.2). Taxonomy (NCBI): domain Eukaryota; kingdom Viridiplantae; phylum Streptophyta; class Magnoliopsida; order Myrtales; family Myrtaceae; genus Eucalyptus; species Eucalyptus caleyi. The sequence continues at coordinate 3,815,149 of CM024466.2, forward strand.
ATGTTTATTTTTATTTATAAATCTCATCAGCTCATGGGTAATTGTTATTTTTAGTCAATTTTCGCTACGGAATAGAAGAGACCAAACGAACCCAGCGAGGGGGTTGTCGATTGTATTATCGATGAGAGGGAATTTGGAAGTTATGTCAATGGAAGATATTTTTCTCTTCAAGTCTTTTAATGCTCTTTGAGCAGCCAATTCTATTTTTCAAGATGCTCAGTCTCAATTGAAAAACATAAAAAATAAAAAGGCAATCGCAAAGTCAAATTTCAATATGGAATTTTCATAGTGAAAATGAACAATCATATTAATTAGTTAGCTTCCATTTTAATAGCTTATGCCCTTAGTGAAATCTGATCCAGCTTAATAGGCTTAAACTCCTTCCATTATGCCCTAACAAGAAGTAACAAAGGCGAAGACATTCACATCCGTTGATGTTTCGTTCCTCGCAAGAGCTTGGGCAAAACATGAATAAAATAGGGCCCCGCTTTTCTGTATTCTTAATGAACGAAACTAAGTTTTTAATTGGCGAATTACATTACCTTCTTATAAAAATAAAATGAAAAAGGAATTTAGAGCCGAGGAGAATATAATGACACGTAAAGAAATTGAAGCATATTCTACTAGTCATCTTCTTACGTTTGGACAAATTTTCTTGTTGGGGATAATTGTCCAATAAGTATTTAGTCCTTTGTGAACGTGTATTGAAGACATCGATTATGAGATGAAGAAACGGAAGAAATAAATAAATTGAAAGTTCATCACTTTACAAATATAGAAAAGAAGGAAGAGTTGCTTATACAAACACATGAATCTGATCAGTTCATATCACCCGTATTGTTTGTCGACGCAAACACCCTAAGTCATGTCACTTCCATCTGACTTGTGGCGAAACCTTGAGATATGGTTTTAACTCTAGCTTGATAGTTATTTCCGCCAAGACAGAACCTAATATATGGTAACTGGTAAGAACATGACAAGAACAAGATTCTATGATGTATTAATCTAGATATCCGTAACTGATTTTAGCTAAGAAATGTACTTGAGCTTTTTTTTTTTTTTTTTTTTTAACCTCTATTATTTGAATCGAAGCCTAAAGAGTAGCTAAAAGGGTTTTCCCTAGAAACATACTACGAATTGGTGAGTTTTCACTAGTCACTTAGTTTAGGTTAGCAAGACAAAATGCATGTGTAACAGACTAGAAAATATCATTCCCCAAGCCATCTTATTCTCATGGGTTCAGATGCAATCACAATGGTATCAACAACACTATCTACACAAGTTTATTCTAAAATTGCCTATGGCCTAGGGCAACAATTAAATTTTGTACTTCTATTTAACTTGTAGCACACGACTTTCAGTAGAGGGCTTCACATAAAACTATGGGGCTGCAATGAATTTATCCTAATGATTCCTTGCCGATGACTATATAGTTGGAACCATGGTGTGTTGAGTGTCACATAGTGCTAATTAAAGCATAAAAATTTCATGAAGTTTGGGTTAAGCATCTCTTATTACAAACGCAGATGTTCTCATGAATGCCAATTGTATGTGCTTTGCTGGTTGTTTATGGAATTACTCAACATTAACTGTTCCGAGAGAATCAGCAACGTGACCAACTGCACCAAGTACTGACACTCTTGAGGCTTTGCTCCCTAGAACTCTTTTAGGTCTTTTCATGGCCTTGCGCAAGGTCTCATTGGTAGAACCAACATCACAGTTTGAGTTGGATCTGATTATTAGAGTTAACTGAATGGGCAGATTGGACATAGTAGATTATTGGAAACTTATTAAGGAGAAATAAAAATGAAGGCAGGGGTTTCAACAAGGAATTCTTGCAAGAATACTTTGTTCTAACCTTTTCCATTTTCAATCATTCAAGGATAGAAATATGGTGAGCATACGTAGGTCAACAGAGAATTGTCTCATATATATTGCTAATAAACGCCACTAGATCCGGTAGCAATAAACTCCCAAGTTCCAACCCCAGATTATTGACCAGTCCAAATCCGAAACATTGATGGATTATCTTATGAAGGATGCCGACATGCCAATTGCTTCCAAGCATTTTTTTTTTTTCAATCAAATTTCTCAAAGGAATTCCACCGTATAGAAGCCTTATAGTAAAAACTCTGTCAATTCTCGATGCAATGGCAAGCGGTTAGTCCCTTGACCTAGCATTAGGACAAAGCATACAACTCTGTCACAAAGCAAAAAACACTCACATATCAATTCTGAACAGAGTACCAGTTTATTAGTAAGCGGTGCAAATAAAATGAGAAAAACCTGAAGAGTGAAACTTAGAACGACTAACCCTCTAATGTTCCATTTGTCCCACAGTACCGAAATGAAGCCAAATATCATAGTTTTGCTTGATTTGGATTTTCACTCCTCTCAATATTATTTCGGTTAAAAAAAAAAAACCTGTCCTCTCAACTATTTATCAAGAGAGTTTACGAGCATCATCCTTTGCAGACAATGTAAGGATATGAAGCCTGGAAGTAGAAACTTGTGAGTGCGGCGAAAAGTGTGATGATTAAAAAGGGCGTATTTTGAGGTGGAGGTGGGTGTTGTCGAGGAGGGTTAGTGCTTGGGACTTGGGGACATGGGAGGATGGAGACGCGTGTGCTGATTACCGTCCTTGCGATTAAATAAAACTAAAGTTAGATTCTTGGAGGGATCACAATAATCTATCTGGCCTAGTACTGTAGTTTCTTTTCTCATCCATTAGATTAGATAATATTAGCATTCCACCATCGTCATGAAAATAGGATATTTGCATTATCAAGGAAAATGACATTTTCATTAATAGAGAAATTAGGTTAATTGATGTGAAAGTATAAAGTGGCATCCACAGGTGCATTTGATCATTGGGTGAATGATAAAGTATACATTTGTTATCTTTCCTTACTTTTTTTAACTTGGACCTCAAGTAATGTTCCTCTTCTTTGTTTTTTATTTCACAAAGACCCCATGAAATGTTCTTAACTTACCCATGACTCGAAAGCCGCTTTATTTTTCTTTCTTTTGATTTCTTTTTATAGAGTTCGTGAGTTACGTTGAAGCAATACTTGCATAAATCGGATGTAGATGAGCATACCCAATCTCAATTGTTGAATGACGTGGATCCCATATTGGGTGCACATTACTCAACGATTAAGATGCATTGGTCTCATGATCAATTTTTAATTTCATGATTGTTTTCCCAAAAGATAGATTTAAAGCTTTGATTGTGGATTTTGTTTGTGGCGCCGTTGGAATTGGCGGTCAAAACTTCCCACCACCAAAAGGACATCCTACAGGATAGTCAGCAGCCAAGTTTTCTCATTGGGCCAGCAAACCTTTATCTCGGGAAAGTGACTCTTGTTGCATTGGGCCTGCTCATTGTCTCCTCTATCACCTCTCGATTCTTAAATTTATCTCATTTGCATGTGAAATTCTTTTGCATGAATATTTACTTTGGAGATTATTTCCCTACATAACTCTTATGGGCTTACATTTCAATATGTGCTTACCTCCACCATTCGTTCATATTTGACTCATTTATCAGTAATCTTGTATCCTTGAATGCCAAAAAAGACACTTTTGTTGAATTGTACAACATGATACGCTTAAGATAAAAATCCTCATAAAAATATACTTAAATCATTAACATACCTAAATGTATTTAACCAAATGACATTGACACAGGCTAAATATTAACTCATCTAATCAGTCATATCTGCGCGTGTCATAAGCAAATTGAAAAGGTTGTTTAGCAAAGCACCCCTTTATTGCTTGTGTATAAAAAGATTGATCCATTCAGACTCAGTTGGAATGTCTATAATCACTTGTCCTTTTTACGTCATGCTAATGATTAGGGTCAAAAATTGGCCATCAACAAAGCAATGCTACATCCTTACTTAACCTGTCTTTTTTTGTCCTAACTCTTCTACATATTCTTCACGCAATTGAATCAAATTTCTAGCTCCTGCAGCAGTGAAAGAGAATTCAAAAACAGAGAGATGATCTCATTTTATGTTTATTTTTATTTATAAATCTGATCAGCTCATGGGTATTTGTTATTTTAAGTCATTTTTCACTAAGGGATAGAAGAGACCAAACAAGAACGCAGTGAAAATGAACAACCATATTAATTAGTTGGCTTCCATTTTAATAACTTATGCTCTTAGTGAAATTTGATCCAGCTTAATAGGCTTAAACTCTGTCCATTATGCCCAAACAAGAAGTAACAAAGGCGAGGACATACACATCCGTCGATGTTTCGTCCCTCGCAATAGCTTGGGCAAAACATTAATAAAAAAAGGGCCCTGCTTTTCTGTATTCTCAATGAACGAAACTAAATTTTTAATTGGCGAATTACATTACCTGTTTATAAAAATAAAATGAAAAAGAATTTAGAGCCGAGGAGAAATAAATGACAAAAGGAATTGGTTATGGGCTGTCAGTGACTTTAGAGCCGAGGAGAATAAATCGAAGCATATTCTACTGTTCATCTTCTTACATTTGGACAAACTTCCTTGTTGGGGGTTATTGTCCATTAAGTATTTAGTACTTTGTGAGCATGCATCGAAGACATCGATTACGAAGTCTGAAGAAACAGAAGAAATTAATTAATAGAAAGTTCATCACTTACAAATATAGAAAAGAAGGAAGAGTTGCTTATACAAAAACATGAACCTGACTAGTTCATATCACCCATATTGTTTGTTGACGCAAATGCCCTAAGTCATGTCTCTCCCATCTGACTTGTGGCGAGACCTTGAGATATTGTTTTACCTCTAGATTGATAGTTATTTCCATCAAGACAGAAGCTGATATATGGTAATTGGTAAGAACATGACAAGAACAAGATTCTATGCTATATTAATCCAGACATCTATAACTGATTTTAGCTGAGAAATTTCCTCGAGCTTTTTTTTTTTTTTTTTTTTAACCTCAATAATTTGAATCGAAGCCTAAAGAATAGCTAATAGGGTTTTTCCTAGAAACAAACCAAGAATTGGTGAGTTATTATTATTCACTAAGTTTAGATTAGCAAGACAAAACACATTTGTAACAAACTAGAAAGTATCATTCCTCGAACCACTTTATTCTCATGGGTTTGGCACAATCACAATGGTATCAACAACACTAGCTACACAAGTTTATTCTAAAATCGCCTATGGCCCCAAGGCGACAAATATATTTTGTACTTCTACTTATCTTGTAGCACACGACTTTTAGTAAGGGCTTCACATAAAACTATGGGGGCTTGCAATGAATTTATCCTAATGATTCCTTGTCAATGACTATATAGTTGGAACCATGGTGTTGAGTGTCACATAGTGCTAATTAAAGCATGAAAAGTTCATGAAGTTTGGGTTAAGCGTCTCCTTGTTACAGACATAGATGTTCACATGAATGCCAATTGTATGTGCCTTGCTGGTTGTTTATGGAATTACACAACATTAACTGTCCCGAGAGAATCAACAATGTGACCAACTGCGCAAGTACTGACACTCTTGAGGCTTTGCTCCCTAGAAACTCCTTTTAGGTCTTTTCATGGCCTTGCGGAAGGTCTCATTGGTAGAACCAATATCATAGTTTGAGTTGGACCTGATCATTAGATTGGACAAAGTAGATTATTGGAAACTTATTAAGGAGAAATAAAAAATGAAGGCAGGGTGAGCCGGGCTTCAACAAAGAATTCTTGCAAGAATACTCTGTTCTAACCTTTTTATTTTCAATCATTCAAGGATAGAAATATGGTAAGCATACGCAGGTCAACAGAGAATTGTATCACATATATTGCTAATAAACGCGACTAAATCCGGTAGCAATAAACTCCCAAGTTCCAACCCCAGATTATTGACCAGTCCAAATCCGAAACGTTGATAGATTATCTTATGAAGGATGCCGACTTGCCAAATGCTTCCAAGCATTTTTTTTCCAGGCAAATTTCTCAAAAGAATTCCACCGTATAGAAGCCTTATCATAAGAATTCTGTCTATTCTTGATGGAGTGGCAAGCGGGTAGTCCCTTGACCTAGCATTAGGACAAAGCATACAACTCCGTCACAAAGCAAAAAAAAACACTCGCATATCAATTCTGAACAGAGTACCAGTTTATTACCAGCAGATGTGGAAGTTCACAGCTTTCCTGTCACTATCCATCAATTTGAATCAGTGACATGTTTAGTCCCATGTACTTGTGAGACTTTACTTGGCAGGAGCTCTTATTTCTCAACATCATTGTACTTGGCATCTTCTAATCTTTGGTTCATCTCATCGTGCAGTGAGACTTTCTCAGAAGTAGTAAATAATTGGACTTCACAATGCTGATACATGTTTGGTGGGCTAGACATCCCTCAAGTTCCTAACTAGACTGATGTCCCTGAGTTCCGCTTTTGCTTGGCAATGTTGTCCTGCTTTTTGAGTATCGATTTCAGTCCCCCACTAATTATCATTCAACTTGCAGGTAAGTATTGCGGTTTGCTACAGGCACTGGAGAAGTGTATCCAGGATGAAGTCTGACAAGGCTCAGCATCCATACGTTCAAGGACAAGCCACACCTCTTCTTCCATGGATGGGACTTCCGAATACTCAATCCATCATTCAAGGCCTCCAGATGTATAGTTAATGTAAAGTAGAATTCATTTGACACCTGTTAGAATGGTATCAAAATTTCCTAAAAGAAAATGTAACACGCATGGGCCACTCATACCTCGCTTGACCTGCACTCAGGTTGCATCACATGGGCCACTCATACCTCGCTTGACCTGCGCTCAGGTTGCATCACATGGGCCACAACTTCGACATTTATCAGGGGTTCATCTGGATTGTCAAGCTCCGTATACGGGACACAGCATTTGAGGCAGAGAAAGTTGCCAACATCCGCCAACATCCCAAAAAGAATATCCCTCATATTATGATATTCCACTTAACAGATCCATAATTTCACAGATATACAGACAACTGCAAGAGTGAAGGCTCAAGTACAACAATCCGTACTTATGAAGACCAATACCAGACATATCATGTAATCATTGCCACAGATCCACACTCAGCAACTAAGTAATGCAACGACAGCACCTATACATAGAAATACATCATGCACTTGATGAGTACTTACAGGTCTCAAGAATTCAACATGGTCAACTTCAAAGAACCAGGGTGCCACACCAGTGAAGGCATATGTGTTATAAGGACCAATTCATAAGCCCTTCGCATTAAAATCCTTCAAACATCCTCCCACGAATATTCCTTTGCTGTGAATGGCATATCAATGAGTTCTCAAAACAGAATGGAATCTCTGTCTGCCAAAGTTGGCATATCACAGAAGGCATGACCTACAGCAAAAAAAGCTTGGAGCCTGGACAAGTCCTCCACCTTAGTATCTCTGTTACGTTCTTCTCTCTTCTTTTCCTCATTCTATTCCTTATTTTCTGCCTATTGCCAAAGTAATTTTTCTCTCTTTACCTCTGGGGAGATAGGTTTAATTGGAGCTGATTTCCCAGTTCTAGAATCACAAGCCACAAATGTGAAATTGGCAGTAAGTGCAACTAAATCTGAGGGATCCTGGATTTTTGCAGGAAATTACCAGTATACAGTAGACAGCAGAATGGATCAGTAATGAGACTATATCATGGAAAGGATAACTTTATGATTATCTGAAATCTGAGTATTGTGCTTGAACACGTTGAAAACCTTGATAAACTGCCAATATTTCTTGGCAAGAGGATGTTGATTAGCAAGCTTCTCCATAGTTTGGAGGGGTTTGATTTATTAATTTTTATTTTTGGTAATAAGAGAATGGTGAATGGCTAGCAAATTAGCAAACTTCTTCATAGTTTTTATGAGCAGAGTAAAGCAATCGTGCAAGAGCAAATATGGTTTGCAAAGAATATACACATCTAAGGCACAGCCATCAAAGTGACACCATCCTTCAGGATCAGGAGTAACGTGGCTCCTGCAACTGCTTAGGGGCAGCAGATGGAAATGTATAATCTTGTCTTATAAGCCAATAGAGTAATGTCATCAACTTGAGGGGAGGAAGTAGCATACTATCTTCGATTGGAAGTAATGTTTCATAAGGTACCTTCTGAGGACTGACTTACTTCCAGTTGGATCGCCATTGATGAGTGCCCAATCCATGTAACAGCTCACGCTATTTGCAAGTCAGTGTCAATACGGATTGGCCTCTTGAGAACCTTTCTGTCTACAGAAGCAGTGACTAATAATAGGGGCCATGTGTTTCCATTGTCGATGGAGCAATGCTGGTCCAAAAGCAAAAGGCTGAATACAATGAGGATGTTCTGTTATGCACAATTCTAACGATGAATTCCCACACTATATGGACTATGGCTAATGACTAGAGAACTAAGGCGTTCCGATTGCAGAAGTTGATATGGACAAACATTGATGACCAATTTAGATAGGTACATATACGAATGATAGAGAACTAAGGCATTCCGATTACAGCATGTTGTTCAATATATTCTCTAATTACCAGATGAGCAATTCTAGATTATTCAAATAAGGACTTGACATTCAAACTACGAATAGCAGAGTACTAAAACTGATTACCCACCAACTAAGCACCAGCATCTGTCAGTTTTTTATCGGTAAAATTCATCGAAGCACCACTTAACCGTATTACCTAACTCTAGTAGTGTCAATGACATCATATGCAACTCATCGTCTGCAGAGAAATCCCCGAGGAAATCTCTTACAATGACGCAGTATGCATCGCATTGATACAAGCAATAGGCAGGGGCAAAACGCTTGAAATTCGGTTAAAACCACATTTCAACCATCGAACCATCATTCAAACCGAGAAATTTAAGCTGGAGAAACATCGCAGACAACGAATGGCACCACATTCAGAACCAGAAACAAAAGTATCACCATCCGATAGCAGTTCAAAGCTCAGTTCATTTAACTCATAGCAGCATATAGTCCCGGCGAGAGCATCGACATCTTCCACCAGCTTCGCCATCCTAATCTTCTTCCAGGGATTCCTATACTGATCTCCGATCACAAAATCACTTGAAAACTCGTAGAAAACGCTCGTCCTGCTCCTAGACGGACTCCCCGGAACCAATTCGCTCTCCGGCGATGTAGCACTCTCGGTCCCACCGGCATCGCCGACGGAGATACCTCCTCGAATATCTCGGATCTCGCTTCCCACGAGGCGTCGGTGACGGGTGAGGGAAGTACGTACCGGGCCACGAGGTTGATCGGCTTCCGAATCGACGATACGGCGTCGATGGGCGGAGCGGCGGCGGAGGCCACCGGAATCGCGCTCGCCCGTCTAAGGGGATGCTCCGTTGTCCGTCGCGGCGGAGAATCGGGGCGATGCAAGTCCCGTGGCGCGAAAGGAGGAACCTTTGAGAGGAGGAGACGATGGACTACCGATACAATGTACGGAGGCCACGATTTGACAAGCGAGTAAAAATTATTAATTTAAGAAATTATTTTTGATAAATCATATAACTTATAGTGAAAAAATAAATCATTAAATTTCATGAGTTCTGAAGCTTTAGTCATATCTTTTCTGTACATTAGCGCTTCAAATCGGGCTCCGGGCAGATGGGGCTTAGCTATGTACAGTCGCATGACGGGAATTACGTAGCCGTAATCTTCGATACATACATTCCAGGTAAAGGGTTCCTGCGGCTCCACAATTGTGAAAAAGTGAACATATTCCAAATTTTAAAGCTGATTTGTGATTCTTACATCTCATGGGATTGATATGCGAAATTGCTTGACAATGACTCAATGACATCTAGTTCTTCCTAATTTGGCATGTCATTGTATGGTTCTATTTGGCTTTCCGTTCATGTATTGCCAATTTTCTTTATACAGTCCTATTTATGAAGAGGAGAATTTCATTCAAGCACCAACCTTATATGACATCTGTCTATGTATGTGTAATTGATCCCATTCCTAAAGCTAATGGGGATAATTGATATCATCTTCATTAGAATATACAAAGTTGTCTTTAAATATGAATAAAGAATCGTGATATTCCTGAATTTATATCTTGTTAGTGATAAAATTACCATTACTTGTATAATTTTACAATCTATCATTTTACCTTAAGAAACGATATATTTGCTATAAGTACACATAAATGAAATTATAAATACAAACAAATATATTTACTTCTACTATTAGATTTTCTCTTTTTTAAAAAAATATAATTATAAGTACGAACCGATGTATTTACTATAAACAACAGTAGATACAAGCACAGGCTTACTATGAAGAATGAAAATCCATCCATTCTTGGCCTTAGTTACAAAGATACAAAAACTAGTAAATTTTATTCAAATGAACATTTGTAGAAATGCCGTGAGGAGGGTAAATAAAATAATTGATGTGGACGAAATATCTAAGCAAAGTATTCGTTCTCGACCTCACTCGCAATGCTATAATCGCTGTCGTCTCTGTCATCCCTCTTAGTGATGCGGCTCTTCCCAATATTCACGATACAAGCCCCATGCGGGTGTGAAGAAGTAACCGAGATGAGCCCTCAACAGCCAAACAAAGGTAATGATCTCTCCCCCTTCGCTCAGCACCTGCACATGTGTCTCTCCACTGCATGTTGCAACAGCCCAAGCCACGCGTCGCTTAGGGTGTGCATGGAAACGTTTCTAAGAAACGTTTCCGGCACACTTCTGTACGGAAAGTGTTCTCGGGAACAAAAAGGAACAAAACGCGTTTGGTTGCGTTTTTGTTCCTTTTTTTTTTTTGTTTCTGAACGAAATAAGAACAGAAAAAGAAACAAAAAAAAAGTTGTTTTCTTTCAGAAACGTTTCTTGAAGAAACATTTCTCTCTTCTCTCTCTTCTTCTCTTCTTCTTTTCTTCTTTTTTTTTTTCTTTTTCTTTCGCCGGTCGCCGGCCTCGCCATGGCCGGCGACCGCCATCGAGGCTCGGCCTCGCCCCGCCATCCGGCGAGGCCGAGCGTCACCAACCCCGGCGAGGCTCGGCGTCGCCGCGCGGGCGAGGCCGAGCCTCGCCGACGCCGGGCGAGCCTCGCCGTGGCCGGGCGAGGCCGCCGGCCCCGTCGGCCGCCGCCGGAGGCCGGTGACCGGCCGAAAAAAGGAAAAAAAAAAAGAAAGGAAAAATGAAAAATAAAATAAAAATGTTTAAAAAATTAAAAGAAACAAAAAAATAATAAAATTTACCAAACGTGTTTGTTCATTTTTATTCCCGACCAAACGTTACCAAACGTGTTCTTTTGTTCAAAAAGTGTTCCCCGAACAAACACTTTTTTTTGTTTCTGTTCCCAGGAACAAAAAAAGAACAGAAATAAATCCATGCGCACCCTTATTCTCTCCCACTTGCTTTCCCTACTACCTTCCAATAGGCGGGCCCAACGGAGCCCATCTTCGAGCGCAGATTCCAAAGGGTTGGTGGGCTCTCGAAGGGGCATTCCATCTGGCACTCTATACAATTTTTCACATATCTTGTTCAGATCCGTGGTCGCATCACCGATAAGGCGCCGCAGCTCGTGCAACATCTCCGTCGATACCACTTGGGCAGTGTCCACCATCGCCACGGTGGACATCAAATTAGATTGATTAAGTAAAAGATACAACATGTAATCGGAGAGTATCTTGCTGAATTCCCTTTGGCGTATCTAAAACCTCATAAATATCATTGGGTTCTACTTCACATTTGGCGTATTGGGGCTTCCTCAAGCAATCCGTGATAGATACCAAATTGTAGAGAAATGCATCTAGTTTAGATTTGGGGTGCTTGATTATAGCAACAGTCCAATAAGAGAAAACGAGTTTGAACAAAGCTATCCCATCAATAATTATCCCTCCAAAAAGAAGGATATGACTAATTTTCACATCGAGTTTAGGGAGTCCATACCTTTTCAAGTGATTGAACATGCCCAAAGCCACCACAATGCTAGTGAAGGCTATGATACGGAAAATGTAGCTCAATTTATGACGTATTGTCAATGCTTTTGTGTGGAGCAACTCGTAAATGAAATTGAGTTCCACTGATATCACCCTCAACGCATTCACCGCAGAAACTTTGTGAAAATAATCCATGCTCATCTTGCATTGTTTTTTTGTGTAGATGAGATCCACGATGAAGATCTTGAAGATTTGAAAGAATGAGTAAGCATGCTTCACCATGACGCTCTCAGTAAACTTTGCTTCGTCTTCATTAGTAGTGAGGTTTTCGAGCAATCGCGACAAGTCTGTAGCCGTTCTTAGCTTGCTGTCTAAGAACATTGATTCCCTAAGCTTTGGGAAGCTTGAGAGATATAGTGCTTGTGACATCCAGATTTTTGGGTTTTAATTTGACTGGATAATTAGGATCCTGTCTCATCGCTCGTCAATTTATTGACGAGTCCGAAATTTCAAGAAAGAAATTATCGGAGGAAAATCGAAGACCAAAAGAAAATGGAAAGGGAAAAAGAAAAGAAAAGAAAAAAATAAGACCATGTGGTGTTATATTATTTTATTTCTTTTCTCTCTCTCTCTCTTCTTTTCTCTCTCCATCCCTCTTTTCTCTCGTGCGAATCCCCTCCCCACCGCCAATACCCCTTGCCAATTTCAAATTGGTTTCTTCTTCTCTCTTTCTTTTTCACCTTTGACTAGTCAAAAGGTTATCTCTCTCTCTCTCTTTCTTTTTCTTCTTCTTCCTCCCCACGCATCCGAAGAAGCGAACCAGAGGAGGAAGCTCGAGCAGGAGCCGCGCGATCGCAGCTCCCCGTCGCCGCCCGCACCGCCACCCGGACGCCCAGCGATCGCTGCCGTCCGCACCGCCCGCGCACGCCGCGCATCCCGCCGCTCGTCCCTCGCGTCCCCGCCGCCTAGCAGCTCCGTCCAGCAGCCGTTTAGCCTCTGTCCAGCTCCGTTCGGCCACGATCCGGCCACCTCCGGCCATCGTGGGCCACCACTCGGCCTCGCCAAGCTACCACCCGCTCTCCCGACCTCTTGCCGCCCCCAACCCTCTCTCTTTCTTGCTGTTTTACGGCCGAACCAGCAAACCCACGGAGTGGGTATCCAGCTGTTCGTGGGCCGTTTTGGGCCGTTTCCCGGCCCCGAACCCGAGCCGCGCTTTGGGAAGAATTGTTCCGCGCGTCGCCGCCGTCGGAATGATCCGATTTGCGCGCGATTTAGTGAGTAATCTCACTAATCTTGGATTAGTTGGCTAATTATGCTTTAGGTTGGTTTAGTTTTAATTAATTATGTTTATGTTATTAGATTAGAAGTAATTAGCAATTATTAGCCAATTGTGATGCGATTTAGATAAATTGATTGTGCAATTAACAAGTAGACGTGGTCTACTATTTATTGGAAGCATCTCGAATTTTCCGACGCCTAATCGGGCTGATTTGACGATTCGGGCCTAAGTGGGATTTTTGGCATTTAAATATTATTTTTCGAAATTAAATTAAATAATTATTTATTTTCCGAAAATTCAACTGAGATGGCCTGGAACCGGAAAATTATGCCGATGACCGTGGTGAAGTCCGTTTGTTTAATTGATTTTTAGTTTGTCTTAAATTGAATTTTTAATATTTATTAATTAATTTTCGAAATTAATTAATTAATTAATTATTTTTCGGAAATTAAGATTTTGATGGCCGACGACCGAAATCTCGTGCTGATCGTCGTGGCGCAGTCCGTTTATTTATTTGAGCTCCACGTTGTATGGAATTAAGTAAATTGTGACATCTCGGGATTTACCCTAAATTGATTTGGAATTGATTGAGATTGAATGATTGATTGGTAGATGGCGAAGTATGTTTGTTTAGCATTTATAATGCTTTGATTGAGTTGTACAGTGGATGGAGTTATGAGAGAATTGGAAATACTCTGGAATTGAACCAATCGGGCACACGGTGTATGGACCTACGTGGTTCGGTGATTGGGACATCACCGGCGAAAACGCGCCTTAAAAAGAACGCACGTATCGGTCTAGTACATACATTATTGTGGACCTACGTGGTTCGGTGATTGGGATATCATTGGCGAAAACGGCGTCTTAAAGAACGCACGTATCGGTCTAGTACTCGTATTGTTATAGACATGTATGGTTCGGTGACTAAGGACATCACTGGCGAAAACGGCGCCTTAAAGAATGCATACACTTGTCTATTAAATACATTGTTATAGGCATGTGTGGTTCGGTGATTGGGTATGTCACTGGCGAAAACGGCGTCTTAAATAACGCACGCAATTGTCTATTTGAGTACATGATAATAGGCATGTGTGGTTCGGTGACTAAGGATGTCACTGGCGAAAACGGCGCCTTAAAGAACGCACGCAATTGTCTAGTGGATAAATCACATTGGTGAGCTTGGCACCCGAGAGTATTGACCTAGAATGGTCCGTTTGACATGTAATCGACTAATTCGATTGACCAATGAATTGATCCGATTGTTGTGAAATGATTGATTGAATGGAAATGACCGTGAGTGGTCTTGTTAACATGAAATCGACTAGGTCGATTTGATCGATGCTTCGATCGGTGATATGATTGCTTGGGTGCCTATTATGAGTTGTACTAATATGCAGGTGGAATCTGATGCCAAGGTACGTCTTCTAACATGTGCGTGTTTAGGCAGCCTATAGTATAATGGTTTACTAATCGGGCTTAGTGGGGTAGAACTCGCTGAGACGTAGTCTCATCCCGGTTTGGGGAAAAACATTTCAGGACCCGATGAGGAGCTGATGAGGAGGAGTCTGAGAAGGAGAACTCGGAGGTGAAACTTGAGTAGAATGATTTTTGGAAGAAGAAGATAATCCTAAGAGGAGCCTAGAGTATGACCTGAAGGGATTGAGATTCCATCTTCTTTTGAGATCTCCTTTTTGATATGAATAGTTATGAAGTGGTTTGTGTTTTGTATAAAAGTTTGGTTATAAGTTTCAATATGAAAAATATGGCCCTGCTTTTCTATCCCATTGTTTTATTGTCTGGGGATTTATAACTGCTCCCGCATGTGCATAATAATTGAAAGGGTCGGCGATACATTGTCCTGGGATATCGCATTTTAAAATCGACCAAGTAGAGTGATGTGTGCGTGCCCGAGGATCGGGGCGTGACAGTGCTAGTGTCCTCACGTAACTTTTATAAACCCTGCAAGAAACACCAGGATCGTTGGGATCACCAGCGACTTGTCGCTAGGAAATATCCGCACAAAGACGTAGACGGCGGCACCAACTTGGAAGATGAGACTAAGTAGGTGCTGTCGCCAAAGTGAATTGTCCTCGAGAGAGAAGGCAGTGATGGTGTCCGGACCGCCAAGATGTAGCAAGAGAAATGAGGCCCAAAATGCCTGAATTGCTTCATCTACTTTTGCTACATGGGCACTTGAATTGCCTTGGTTGTGAGAGATGAGCCCCCCTGCAAATGTAGCTATCGAGTCAGCCATCAAATAGGCCAACCATACGAGGAAGATGATGGGGCACCTTGCTGTTCTCTTTCTAAGAGGTGCAAATAGAATGAGAGTGACTTGAAGCGAGAGACTCAGTACGACAAAGTCTCGAATATTCCATTTGTTCCACAAATCCAAGATGAAGGTAAATGCCATGTTTTTGCGTAGTTTGAATCTGGTCTCTTCTCTCTAATATAATTTCGATTACGACAAAACTATCCTCAGAGTTTACATGCATCAAGAAAATAGTGCATTGCAAACTTTATAAGGAAGCCTTGAAGTAGAAATTGATGAGCAAGGCAAATGGTTGGGAAGTGGTTTGGGTGATGTTGGGGAGGGTCAATGCTTCAGACTTTGAGACTTGGGAGGATGAAGAAGCACGTGTAGAGGTGTGGCCTTGCTCTGTTTCCAATTCTTGGAAGGATCATAAGAATTTATATATATGGCCTTGTACTGTGGTTTTCTGTTTTCCTCCCTCAACTTAGATAATATCACCATCCTACCATCGCCATAAAACAAAGATATTTGCATATTATTTTTTGTTGACTGAAGCTTGAGTTTTAAAACATGTATGTAGGTGGACATTTAAAGTAGTGTTAAACTCCACCGTGTATTTTAAAAAAAATAAATCAAAAGGTATATTATTGGGACAACTTAATTTTATTTTTAGCCCCGACAAATCAAATACTAAGCATTCCAATCCTTCCTTAAAAAAGTTCATCTTAACATTTGAAACTCGTCTCGAGAAGGTCTACCTTGAATAGGTTAATTTTGAGCCCACATATACCCTCCCTCCTAATACCACAATTCTAATGAAGACACGAGCCAAAGCATAAATGTTTGAAAGCCAAAGTTTTAGAAAGACCTAAGTTAGAGGCTTAATATGATGAAGTCTCAAATGTTCTATTTATTCCACATGTCCAAATTGAGTGCCATGTTTTTGCTTAGTTTGAATATTGTCACTCCTCTTTAATATAAAATTGATTAGAACAATATATATTGGAAGAATAGTAGGGAATTCTATACACACATACATTGAGATAGTTACTTATTTGTTTGTCAGCAAATACCTTGTGTCAGGCTGATGTTTTATCTTTGTATTGATACTATCTCGATTCTACTTACACATTTATCTATAACTATTCAAGTGTTGAACTATGAAATTTTAGTATCCACAATAAGTTAAAATATTTGGTGATTCTACATTTAACAAAACACTTGATATTATTGATACGTAAGATACCATCGAAAAAATTATATGAATGTGCTTTTATAGGATATGGAGATCAACCCAGTTGAAGAACACCATGGTTCCGCAAAATATCAAATAAGCATTCAAATAGAGGATTAACACAATTATGTAATATATAAATACATAGGAGAAAATATTGAGTGGCTGCTGAGGTGGTACATGTATTCTACTCAAATCCAATGACAAATTGACACATGTCCGCTGATGTGGAATAAAACTTAAAAAAAAAAAAGATCTGCCTCTGTCCACCCATGGAAGCGTCCCCTCCGTTGTGCTCTCCGTCTTCCTCCATCCTCGCTTGCGGCCGGCTCTGTCGTCCCTTGCAGTTGGCTCGTGGTCGGCTCCGTCGATGGCCGAGCCACCCCTCCATCGTCACGATGGCTCGCAGTGGTTTTCCATCCAGATCTGGACTGGATCGTGCCTGTAGATCTGGTCTCCTCCATGGCGAAGGGAGAGGTCGAGATCTCGAAGGCCATGGATAGGGCCCAAAAATCAAGGGAAAAAAAAAACAGAGGAAGCCATCTTCTTGCAGTCGTCCCTTGCAGTTGGCTTGTGATCGGCCATGGCGACGGGCGAGGTTGAGATCTCGAAGGCGTGTACGGAGCTCAAATATCGAGATCTATCAACCCTTGCAGTCGGCTTGTGGTCGGCCATTGATGAACGATAAAGACAACGCCTCACCGCGTTCGACCATGGATAAACGATGACGATGACGGCCATGGACGGCCAGATCTCGAGAACGACGAGACGGAGAAAACAGAGGGAGCCGGCCATGGTCGCTCTGATGCAGCGATGGTCTGCTTGGTCACAGCGCCGGCGACTCCGCTGGTGGTGACGGCCGGCGAATCCGCTGGCGTCCGGAAGAGGAAGAAGAGAGAGAGAGAGAGAGAGCTGAGAGGTGAAAGTTTTTAAAATTTTTTATTTAAATTCCATGTTAGCTGACATGGTTTAATGGACACGTGTCAATATATTAGTGGTATGAATGAAAAATGTGTGCCACATGAGACGCTGATAGGTTGGTAATAAACCTCTAAATATTTTCTCAAGAGATAGACATCCAGTTAAGATACTATACTATGTAGTCATATTCATACAATGTCATTATATATGCTGAAGAATGAATATTGTTTAATCACACTACTATATTTTAAACTATTAATTCCTTGGTTTATAGAACCATATAAAAAAAAAAAAGCACAAAATTTGATTTGACCAAAATTAAAATTTAAGGATGAAATTGAACACCTACTAAAAATTCAAAGACTAAATTTTGGCATTGCCTCTTCTTTTTATTAATGCTAAAAATACTATACTAGTTTTTGAAAACGAGTAGTAAACGATGTGATATATTTTTATTGAATCTTTAAACATGACTCACTTGTTCGAGTAGCTAATGAAAGTTTGTTGCATCATCTCTTATGTAAACCAGTTTTATCATTTTCTCTTCACTTTTGTAAGGGAATGCTCATATTGATTTTACACTAGGTCCTTTTATTATGGGGAAAATACCTAAAATGCATCTTATTGTTGAACCAATGACTAATTACACCCTCTATTTATGCAAATACAATTCACATACCTCTAAGCAAAACCCTAAATTATAAAGATCAAATTGTCCCTTCTGAGAAACTCATTTTAACATCTTAGTTAGGATTTGGGCAGTTTGGTTTTTATTTTGTTTCCGTATTTTGGGTGAATGTGAGAATTTATGATTTGTGAAAAGTATTTTGAAGAAAATAACATTTTTATATAGAGACATCAAGATAATTGATGTAAACATATGAAGTGACCTCCCAAGATAAAACCCGAGTATGTATTTAATATTTTCAAAACTAGAAGTTTATAAGTGATCATTAGGTAAGACTCGAGGCATAGTTTTGGTATCTTACCTTTTTCTTTACTTGGACCCCAAGTAATGTTCTTCTCTTTAGTCTTTTTTTTTTTAGGGGTCACGAAGACCCCACGAAATGTTTTTAACTTGCACATGGTTTATGAGTCATGTTTTCTTTTCTTCTTTTGAATTTGTTTTGCTAGAATTTGTGAGTCAAGTTGGGTCGACACTTGCATTAACTAAGTACAAATAAGCTTAATCAATACCATCTATCGAATTACGTGGGTCCCATATCGGGTCCACATAATTCAACAAATGGGATGCATTGATCTCATCATCAATTGTTTGATTTCATCATTGTTTCTCCTAGAGAAAGATACTAAGCTTCGAATGTTGAATTTTGTCTTCTGCACAAACGGACTCGGCAGTCAAAACTTCTCACCACCAAAAGGAAAACTAGTAGAACAATCAATGGCCACTTTTCTCATTGAGTGAGCAAGTCTCTATCTCGAGGAAGTTATTGTGGTTGCATTCGGCCCGCTCATTATCTTCTCTATCACTGCCTCTATTTTCAAATTTATTTCATCCATGTGTGAATATATTTTGCATGAGCGTTTACCTTGAACCCTTCTTCATATTCGACATCATTTCCCTAAACTCAAAAGAATTACCAAAAAGATCATAAATCTATTATATGGATTCCATTTTAATTTTAAACTTTTCAATTTGATCAATTTAGTTCTAAATTTTTTGATAATTTGCTAATGCAATCCTTTTGACCAAATTTGGCCAAAAATCACTGATATGGACGCTAGTCATCTTACATGGCACGATGGCGCTAACATGAATAATTTTTGTGAATTTTTTATATTTCTTTTCATTTTTTTTTCCATTGTGGCCATCGAGTGTCATCAGGGCCTTGCAATGGACAGTGACCTTCACTAATCATTGGACGAGGGTTGCCTAGCTCACGGCCACAATGGCCTTGTCAAGTGACCGACGAGGGTTACAGGCCATCGTCGAGCCCCGATGACCCTCACTAACCATGGTGGAAACAAAAAAAAAAAAATGAAAAAGTTTATAAAAAATTGAGAATTTTTTTTTCAAAAATTGCATAAATTGTCAACATTAATGTCAGTCATGCCACGTAAAATGGCCAATGTCCATGTCAGTGTTTTCCAATTAAAATTGGCCAAAAAGACTAGCAAATGGAAAGTAAAAAGGTGATCACATCATCAAATTTCAACATTGGATTTTCAAAGTGAAAATGAACAACCAATTAATTAGTTGGTTCCATTTTAATAACTTATGCTCTTAGTGAAATCCAATCCAATTAGGTGTTGAGAAAACCTCCTAATAAATTCTGAAATTGACAAAACCTCCTTGATCTATCTTGAATCTGATATTTGCATAGAAGTGTCTTCTTAAAGGAACTGCTCATGAAGAGAAATGTATCCAATTCCTTTAACAATGCTCTATTCGTTCATAGAACATCTCACGGGTATATTTTTACTGTTATTAAATGTAAACGACATGATTATATTAGCGACCATCATATATGTATTACAAAGTTCTAGCATTGTCTCAGTCAGTAGTTTGAAATGAAAAATCTCGAGTGACTTAATTATTTTCTAGGTTTAGAGGTTGCCTCAAACTCTTTGAGCTATTATTTTATCTCAAGCTAAATATGTCACCGATCTTCTTTCTTGCATGAGACTCACTTATACCAACTCAAATTGAGGCAAATGCCAAATTTGATGCCAACAATGGAACCACCCTTTCAAATCCCACACTCGATTGACAATTGATTGGCAGCTTTGGAGTTGAAGGCTTATTCTAATGCTGATTGGGCTAGTGACCCTCTTGATTGTCATTCCACTATAGGCTACTGGTTCTTTCTTGGTACCTCACTCAAATCATGGCGTAGCAAGAAATTGATGCGGAAAGTAAGTGATTGAACAATAAAAATAGATAAAACGAGGAAATAAATCAAACATCAAATTTATGTAATTCAATCGCAACTACATCTATGGAGATAACAGCAACGAATTCCACTAAATTCTATCATAGATCAAACGACACAATAGAGATTATAATTACAGTTGAGTCACTTAATATTTTCAGTGTTTTTCAAGCAACAATTACACCCAATAACTCACGCGGTATTTAAACCATAATTTCTCGCTAAATAATCTTTCAATCTCACGAATGAATTATACACAAATTCTTACCACAAAAATTTATTGATTTCAACAAATAAACGATTGATGTAATTCCACGAAGAAATACCCAATGCCAAGTACCCAGCACCAATGGACGTCGCTCGCTAATATTACAATCCCATGGTACTCACTGAAAACGGCGCTTCTAAAAAAACCGCAACTCTGCTTCTATATTTATAAGTGAGAACCCATGATGACCAAGTCACGTTCAAATTCAAAGTCCATAGTGGACTTTTCAATTTTAGCCACACACTCCAACGCACAGTAGGAAACTTGATATTAACTCTGCTTCTTGATCATGATTCCAATCACATAAATCATTTTCTTAATTTGCATTACTTGATTTTGAACGTCAACAAAATCTTGGATTAGGTTTCGTCTAGAGGCTCACACTTGAGACATATTTTAATAGAGACAGAATGTTATCGCTCGATTTAGCATCAAAGCGGAATATTATGTTCTTGTTGATACAACATTAAAATTACTTCAGTTACAATGGTTATTAAAAGATATGGGAGTCCGTCATAACGGTGAAATAGTCGTTTACTACGACAACCGAGGTGATATTCAAATAGCTCATAAATGATGTTTTGTATGAGCACACCAAATATATTGAAATTGACTATCATTTCATTCGATATCACTTGCTTCAGGACACCGTACCATTTGTTTCGATTGAATTTACTAATAAGACTGATGATATTTTCCCAAAGGTACATTCACTCAGACAATTTCAGGATCTTTTCTTCAAACTCGAGTTGACTTCCTCGATATCACCTTGACTTTGAGGGAGGATATTAAAGATATTTAAATTATTTACGATATACTTGATATATATATATATATATATATATATATGGATATCTTTATGATTGATTGTAATTGATCGTGTAATATTTTGTTATTATAAATAGTCAACTTGTAAAGCCTCTCAATAGGCTCATGTACTCATTATTACACATTGAAATATATCACAAAATTCTCTATTTCTCTATTCGGCATTATTTTTAACTGATTCGTTCGTGAATATTGCTGAGAAGAAAGCCTAGGTGTCTCTTTTTAAGGGCCTAATAATCTTTTTGTATAAGACCGAGTTTTACATTTAAGAAATATTTGCCTTGTTCTTCCTCCGGCAGAATTTCCTTTGCTTTTCTTTTCTAATCTTTAATTTCACTTGTGCAAAAATTTTATTCTCTTTCCTCCTCACTCTCTGACCGAGAATCACATTCTTGTGGCTTGATTTTATATATGCACACTTCCCAAATCTTCAATTTCACATGTTCAAAAAGTTGATTCTCTTTCCTTCCGCCCCTCGACCAAGAATCACATTCTCAATTTGATTAGATTTGTGGCTTGATTTTATAAACGCACTCTTCCCTAATCTTCTACTTGAAACATTTGAAAAGTTGATTCTCTTTCCTGCCCCCCCGGCCCAAGAATCACATTCTCAATTTGATCAAATTTGTGGCTTGATTTCATAAATGCACTCTTTCCTAAGCTTCATTTTATAAACGCACTCTTCCCTAATCTTTGAGTTTGCAATTTGAAAAAGTTGATTCTCTTTCCTTCTCCCCCTCTAACCGAGAACCACATTCTCAATTTGATCAGATTTATGGCTTGATTTTATGAATGCACTATTCCCTAATCTTTGATTTCCCACGTTCAAAAAGTTGATTCTCTTTCCCTCTCCCCCATAATTACATTCTCAATTTGATCAGATCTGTGGCTTGATTTTATAAATGCTCTCTTCCCTATGCTTAATTTCATAAACGCACTCTTCCCTAATATTTGAGCTTGTAATTTGAAAATGTTGATTCTCTTTCATTCTCCCCCTTTGGCTAAGAATCACATTCTTAATTTGATCAGATTTGTGGCTTGATTTTATAAACGCACTATTGTCTAATCTTTGATTTCACATGTATAAAAAGTTTGTCCTCCCTATAGTTGCCTCTTGTTGGCTGGTCCCGTTGTTGTTTTGTTGGTTTTGTTGCTGTTGTCTAGGCCAGTCTCTACCTTGTTTTGGTTTTGTTGCCTTTGTTTTAGTGACTGTTGGTTATTTTCTGATGGCACCCTTCCACTCGTTTTGATTGGTTTGTCTTTATGAGTGCAAGTTTTTGGTGCCGGTCCTTTTGTATAGTTTCGGTTCAAGCTCAATATATTCTTAATTTACCAAAAAAAAAAAAAAAGTTTGTTCTCTTTTCTTCTCCCCCTCTGGCAGAGAATCAAATTCTCAATTTGATCAGATTTGTGGCTTGATTTTAGAAATGCACCCTTCCCTAAGCTTGATTTTATAAACACACTCTTCCCTAATTTTTGAGTTCCCAATTTGAAAAAGTTGATTCTGTTTCCTTCTCCCCCTCTAGTCGAGAATCACAATCTCAATTTGATTAGATTTGTGGCTTGATTTTATAAACGCACTCTTCCCTAATCTTTGATTTCGCAAGTCCAAAAGTTGATTCTCTTTCCTTCTCCCCCTTTGGCCAAGAATCACACTCTCAATTTGATTAGATTTGTGGCTGGATTTTTATAAAGGCGCTCTTCCCTAATCTTCCATTTCACATGTTCAAGAAGTCGATACTTTTTCCCTTCTCCCCCTCTTGCCAAACTGGTCTACACATTCACCAAAGATCAATTACAGAACCTAAAACAAATCAGGAAAGAAAAGAAAAATACAATCGAAGCAAAGAAAAGGAAAATCAAAGACTAAGGAGACTCTCAGCTTTAGAAACTGAAGTTGAGAGCCTGCCTACGGGAGCTTCAAAGGAGGGAAGAGCTTTCGGGAATTTCTAATTCAACACTACAATTTTCAGCTGTTTTTTCTCTAATGGGCTGGGCCAAAATTCATGCTCTAGAGGCTTAGTCCAAATTATTCTAATTAAGCTCAAAACCTTCATGTACCAGTCCAATTAGTATGTAACTCATGTGGGCTTAATGCTATTAAATGAAAATGATCTTAATGTGCAAATACAATTTACTAATTTTTTTATTTGGGGTGAGGATCGATTCTTAATTTTTCTATCTATTGAATAACCAAATGGATCACCAACATTTAGGTTTCACCACGCACTTTTAACTTCTTCTTCTTCTTTTTTTCAAATAAAGAACTCCTGAAACTTTCATATTACTCAAATGTTAACAGGGGACTCACATTTAAACTTTTCATAATTTTTTATAATTTGAAAAAAAAAAATATTTTAACTTTTGATGGGATAATAAAAAATACTTTTGGTTTAATTTAAATCCAAAAAACATGGCCGCCTTTGAAAATGGTCCCAATGCATTATTAGCTGCAATGACTTTGTCCACCAACATTTTCCCCTTGGAGTCATCGTAATTGCTTCGATGCCGCATTTTCACTTCAAATTGCCTAGCAAAAGGCAAAGAAACATAATGTAGAACAATCAATCTCATAATATAAGCGAGTTCAATTTGTTCTTGTTCTGTTGACTTACTCAGCTGAATAAATTTAAAAGGCATATAAGGATTAACTTGTGACATGGCAAAATGCCATGCTCGAGAGATTCTAGAGGTTGGGTGGCTCATTTCCATCTCCTTCTCCTTGGGCTTTGATATTCCTGATGACAATGCGTTGTTGTCGCTATGATTGTTTGGCTTGTTAAGGACATTCACAACGTCTTTGCAGGATAAGGTTTGTTGGTCGATCAAAGACATGAAAAATGCGCAATCGGCGGTTTCCTTCACTTCGGCTAAAGATCAGACATCACAGAAATAACAAGAGACCAACAATTCTTTACCGTGGAAACAGACCCATGTACATGAATAGGAAACTCTAAAGACCTTGATTTTGACATTTGGCCGGTTTAAATTCTAATTGACGCCCATCTAGTTAACCGTGAAATTTATGACGGAGGGGCTGCCGGCCACTCCGCAATGATGATGTTGCAGGAGTTCGGCTTCGCAGATTAATGACATTGTATACCTTTTTGTTGTAAAAGAATAATTATTCCTGTTACCAATAATAGCGAAAACTCAAATCAGCTTGTTAGAATGTCGGGTTTGAGTCATGTTGACGTGTCATGAGTACTTCATCTTTCTTTTGTAATCAGAAAGTGTCGTTGTTCTGATTTGATACTTTCTGTGAAGGGTTCTTGTTGCATTGTAATCATTTTAAGAACAAGCGTACAAGTGTGAGAGTAGTGAATGTGTCTTGCAAGTGTATCTAACGGCTTTCGGCTGCAAGAGAAATGAGGGTCAAAAAGTCAAAAGTGCTCAATCTATTTCAGCTGCATGGACGAAAAATTGCCTTGGTTGTGAGAGATGAGCCTGATTGTGAATGCAATTACCCAGTCAGCCATCAAATAGGCCAATGACAAAAGAGAAAGTATTTGGCTATTCCCTTTTTTTTTTTTTAATTTTTCTAAAAGGTGCTAATAAAATGAGAAAAATCTGAAGTGAGAGGCTTAAAGTAACCAAACTTCGGATGTTCCATTTGTCCTACGGATCCAAAGTAAAGGAAAATGTCATGTTTTTGCTTAGTTTGAATTTTAAGACTCCTCTAAACTATCTATCAAGAGGGCTTACATGCATAAAAAGACAGTGCTCTGCAGAATTTATAAGGAGGGAGGGGAAACTTGGGAGGATGTAGCATCACGTGCATAGCACTTGCCTTGCTTCGCCTCTCCTGCCGTGAGTGGTGTGAGCGTAGTTAGATTAATTTATATCACATTACTGGCCTAGTTCTATTGTTTTCCTTTTTCCTCCACTGGATTACATAATAAAATCATTCTACTGTCGTCATGGAAACAAAATACTTGCATATCATTTTTTGTTGATTGAAGCACGACCAATCGTATACAGATGGACATTTAAAGTCGTGTAAAATTCCATCACAATTTTTTTTTTTTAAGATTAAAAGTAGTTTTTTAATATTTGAGTTATGACATTAATCCTCTCATACCTACTAATTGATATGCCTTGGATGGGAAATAATTATTGTTTAATACTAAACATCTCCAAACCCTTTGTGAAAAATGTATATTTAACATTTAAAAAACTCATGATAATCGGGTCTATCTTAAATAATTCTGAGCTCATATGTACCCTACTAATATCGTTTTTCCTATTAAGATGCGAGCTAAAGCATAAATATTTGGAGCCAAAGCTTCCGAAAGACCTAAAGCAAGAAGTTCAGTATGACGGAGTATTAGATGCTCCATTTGTTTCCTGAATTTGAAACACAGCTATATCCCAAAGCTTAGAGAGAGTAACGAAGATGGCAGACAACAAATTGGACAGGTGACGGCAGACACCTGGACCTTCGCTTGGGTGTGTTTTCTCCAAATGAAAAAAGAAGAAAAGCGAAGTTAGAGACGAAGAGAGAGAGCATGTTACGTTGAGAAACGGAAGGGAGGAGAGAGCTATGTAGCACGGACACTCTCCGGAAGTCTTCGTGTTGTGTCCGACACTCCGACACGCTCGACACGTCCCGACACGCGAGTCCAAAATTCCGACACGTGATTCTAACACGCACGAGGTTAATTTTGAAAATTTCTAATACTTGAGGAGTCAAAATATAAATATACACAAAAGAAGTGGTAATAGAAGTAATAAAATTGCTATAAATATACACGCATGGGGTCAATTTTTTTTTTTCAGTTTTGTTTTTTTATAATTGTTTTAGTTTTTTTAAAAGTCTTTTACTATGAAAGAAGTAATAAAAAATGCTATATATGATAACTAAATAAATTTAAAAATATCATTTCGGCATTTTTCTTTAAACAATGTTTTTTTCGTCTAAGTTTTATGTATTATTGTAACAAATTAAAATAATGAATGATATTATTTAATATTTTTGTGTAAATTAATTCTAGGCTATATTATTATTTATTTATGTATTTATATATAAAAATATATTTAATATATAACGTGTTGAAACGTGTTGAAATTCTTTATTTTTAAGAAATGACGTGTCGCATGTCGCGTGTCTGTGTCAGTGCTACATAGGGAGAGAGTAGACGGGGTAATTTGACAAGTGGGGCCCACTAAATTATAAAGCGTTTTATTGCAGATATGGAAAATCTGATGTACCCAATATTTTCTCGCATGACAGAGGCCAAAGCCGGGGGAAAAAATTCCCCAGAGTTTCCCAAGCCTCAACTACTCATATAATATTTGAACCACAATTTCTTGCTAAGTAATCTTTTAACCTTGCGAAGAAATTATACGTGAATTCTTACCATAAGAATTTGTTGGCTTCAACACGTAAACGATTGAGGTAATTCCACAAAGAAAGACCCAATGACAAGCGCCCAACACCAATGGACATCTCTCATTGATATTGCAACCCCACGGTACTCACTGAAAACGGCACTTCTAAAAAAAACCGCAATTTTGCTTACAAGAGATATTTATATGTGAGAACCCATGATCACCAAGTCACGGTCAAATTCAAAGTCCATAGTGGACTTTCCAATTTTAGCCACACACTCGAACGCGCAGTAGGAAAGTTGATATTGCCTCTACTTCCTGATCGCAATTCCAATCACAGAAATCATTTTCTTAATCTGCATTACTTGACTTCAAACCTCTCTCCACAAATAACAATTAATCTTGGGTTGAGTTTCATCTAGAGGCTCAAACTTGAGACATATTTTAATAGAAACATAATGTTGTTGCTCGATTTAGCATTGAAATGGAATATCGTGCTCTTATTCACACGACATCAAAATTACTTTAGTTACAGCAGTTATTAAAAGACATAGGGGTACGCCATGATGATGAAATAGTCATTTACTACGACAAATGAGGTGCTATTCAAATAGCTCATAAATGATGTTTTCCATGAGCGCTCCAAACAAACTAAAATTGACCGCCATTTCATACAATATCACAAGCTTCATGATACCGAACAATTTGTTGCCACTTAATTTACTAATAAGACTTATGATATTTCTACAAAGGTACATCCACCGAACGTTTTCAGGATCTTTTCTTCAAACTCCAGTTGACTTCCTAGTATTCACTTGACTTTGAGGGAGGATATTAGAGATTTTTAGACTATTTACAATATTCTTGATATACATAATATTCTATAATATTTTGGATATCCTTATGATTGAATGTAATTGATCGTGTAATATTTTGTTAATATAAATAGTCAACTTGTAAAGCCTATAAATAGGCTTATGTTCTCATTATTACACATTGAAATATATAAAAGAATTCTCTATTTCTCCATTCCACATTATTATTAACTGACTCCTTCGTGAATATTGCCGAGAAGAAAGCCTAGGTGTCTCTTTTAAGGGTCTAGTCACTGTTTTTGTACTAAGACCAAGTTTTACGTTTAAAAAAATATACTCTTCCTTGTCATTCCCCCGGCAGAATTTCCTTTGCCTTTCTCTCCTAATCTTCAATTTTGCTCATGCAAGAAGTTATTCTCCTTCCTCCTCACCCTCTAACCAAGAATCACATTCTTGTGGCTTGATTTTATATACGCACACTTCCCCAATCTTCAATTTCACACGTTCAAAAAGTTGATTCTCTAGCCAAGAATCACATTCTCAATTAGATCACATTTGTGGCTTGATTTTATAAACGCATTCTTCCCTAATCTTCGATTTCGCACGGTCGAAAAGTTGATTCTCTTTCTTTCTCCCCCCTTTGGTTGAGAATCACATTCTCAATTTGATCAAATTTATGGCTTGATTTTATAAATGCACTCTTCCCTAATCTTTAAGCTTGCAATTTGCAAAAGTTGATTCTTTTTCCTTCACCCCCTCTAGCCGAGAATCACATTCCCAATTTGATTAGATTTGTGGCTTGATTTTATAAACGCACTATTCCCTAATCTTTGATTTCACACTTTCAAAAGTATGAGAATTTGTGGCTTGATTTTATTAATGCGCTATTCCCTAAGCTTGATTTTATAAATATACTCTTCTTTAAAATTCTCTTTCCTTCTCCGCTCTGGCCAAGAATCACATTCTCAATTTGATCAATTTGTCGCTTGATTTTATAAACGCACTATTCCCTAATCTTAGATTTTACATGTTCAAAAAGCTGATTCTCTTTCCTTCTCCCCCTCTGGTTGAGAAGTACATTATTAATTTGATCAGATTTGTGGCTTTGTTTTTTTAATAGATGCACTCTTCCCTAAACTTGATTTTTATATACGTACTCTTCCCTAATCTTTGAGTTTGCAATTTGCAAAAGATGATTCTCATTCCTTCTCCCCCTCTAGCTGAGAATCACATTCTCAATTTGATTAGATTTGTGGCTTGATTTTATAAACACACTCTTCCCTAATCTTTGATTTTGCAAGTCCAAAAAGTTGATTCTCTCTCTTTCCTTCTCCCCTTTGGTTAAGAATTACACACTTAGTTTGATCAGATTTGTGGCTGGATTTTATATAGGCGCTCTTCCGTAATCTTCCATTTCACATGTTCAAAAACTTGATTCTCTTCCCTTTCTCCCCATCCAGCCAAACTGGTCTACACATTCACCAAAGATCAGTTGTGGAAATTTATTCATACACAAACTCCTAAAATAGATCCGGAAAGAAAAGAAAAGACAATCGAAGCAAAGAAAAGGAAAATCAAACACTAAGTAGCCTCTCAGCTGAAGTTGAGAGCCTACCGGAGAGCTTCAAAGGAGGGAAGAGCTTTTGGCAGATGAGGAGGTTAGCTGACAGAGAGAGAAAAGAATGATCACTTTTCTAATTCAACACTACAATTTTCAGCGGTTTTTACTCTCTAATGGGCTTGGCCAAAGTTCATGCTCTTGAGGCTTAGTCCAGATAATTCTAATTAAGCTCAAAACCTTCATGTACCAGTCCGATTAGTATGTAACTCATGTGGGCTTAATGCTATTAACTGAAAATGATCTTAATATGCAAATACAATTTAATAATTATTTTATTTAGGGTCAAGATCAATTCTTAATTTTTCTATCTAATGAATGACTAAATGGATCACCAAAATTTAGGTTTCACCACGCACTTTTGACATTTTTTTTTTTAAAAAGAACTCCTTAAATTTCATATTACTCAAATGTTAACACGGGACTGACCAAAAAAAAAAAAAACACGGGACTCACATGTAGTCCTTTCATAATTTTCTATAATTTGAATAAAATATTTTAACTTTTGATGGGAAAATAAAGAAAAATACTTCTAACTTTAATTTAAATCCAAACAAACATGCCCGCATTTGAAAATGGTCCCAATGCATTACTAGCTACAATCACTTTGTCAACCAACATTTTCCCCTTGGAGTAATCGTTCTTGGTTCGATGCCGCATTTTCACTTCAAATTGCCTAGTAAAGGCAAAGAGACATAATGTCGAACAATCAATCTCATAATGTAAGCGATTTCAATTTATGCTTGTTCTGTTGATTACTCAGCTGAATAAATTTAAAAGGCATATAAGGATTAACTTGTGACATGGCAAAATGCCGTGCACAAGAGATTCTAGAGGTTAAGTGGCTCATTTCCGTCTCCATCTCCTTGGGCTTTGATATTCCGATGACAATGCGTTGTCGTCGCTATGATTGTTTGGCTTGTTAAGGACATTCACAACGTCTTTGCACGATAAGGTTTGTTGGTCAATCAAAGACATGAAAGTTGCGCAATTGGCGGTTTCCTTCACTTCGGCTAAAGATCAGACATCACAGAAATAACAAGAGACCAACAATAATTATTCCTGTTACCAATAATAGCGAAAACTCAAATCAGCTTATTAGAATTTCGGGTTTGAGTCATGTTGATGTGTCATGTGCACTTCATCTTTCTTTTGTAATCAGAAAGTGCCATTGTTCTGATTTGGTAATTTATGTGAAGGGTTCTCGTTGCGTTGTAATCATTTTAAGAACAAGCGTACAAGTGTGAGAGTAATGGATGTGTCTTGATAGTCTAATCTATCAGCTTCCAGCTGCAAGAGAAATGAGGGTAAAAAAGTCAAAAGTGCTCAGTCTATTTCAACTGCATGGGCGACGAATTTCCTTGATTATGAGAGATGAGTCCGATTGCGAATGCAATTACCCAATCAGCCATCAAATAGGCCAATAACGAGAGAAAATATTTGGCGATTCCTTTTTCTTTTTTTTTTTTCTAAAAGATGCTAATAAAATGAGAAAAATTTGCAGTGAGAGGCTTAGAGTAACGAAATTTCAGATGTTCCATTTGTTCTACGGATCCAAAGTAAAGGAAAATGTCATGTTTTTGCTTAGTTTGAATTTTAAGACTCCTCTAAACTATCCATCAAGAGGGCTTACACGCATAAAAAGACAGTGCTCTCCAAAATTTATAAGGAGGGAGGGGAAACTTGGGAGGATGAAGCATCACGTGCATAGCACTTGCCTCGCTCCGCCTCTCCTACCATGAGTGGTGTGACATAGGTTGCACCGACATGGATATCCGACATGCGACACGACACGACATGACACGCCGACATGTTATTTCTCAAAAATAGAGAATTTCGACACATTCCGACACGCTATATATTAAATAAATTCTTTAATGTATAAATGATATATAATTATTATTAATAATAATAATAAGAGCCTAGAATTAATCTATAATCTATACTAAAAATATTAATCCTACATTTATTAATATCATTCATTGTTTTAATTTGACAAATTCAACTACATTTCATTGTAATAATCGATAAAACTTGGAGGAAAAAACAAGTAATCCACGTTCCAATATTAAATTTAAAATTTAAGAATAAGAAAAAAATCAACATTGCATCATCAAATATAACAAAAAGTCATTCATCCACATTATCCACTTCTTTTGAAAAAAAAAAAAAAAAAAAACAGACTCCATCTCCGGCTCATTAAGTGAAAAATTTACAACTTCAAGCAGCCCAACATCTTCAAGCAGTATGGGAAACTTGTTTTAGCTTTTATTATATATATATTTTTCATATATTTATATTTAGACCCCAAAAGTTTTGGAAATTTGTAAAAATAACCCCATGCGTGTCGAAATCACGTGTCAGAATTTCTGACTCGCTTGTTAGAGCATCAAGGGCAGTTGACCGCGTGACGGATTTTCTTACACGCGTTGACCGGGTGTCGAAGCGTGTTGAACACGTGTCAGAGTGTCGAACACGACACGAAGGATCCCGGAGAGTGTCCGTGCAACCTAGGGTGTTCGCGTAGTTAGATTGCCGGACAAGAATCTATATCACATTACTGGCCTTGTTCTATTGTTTTCCTTTTTCCTCCGCTGGATTACATAATATAATCATTCTACTGTCGTCATGAAAACAAGATGCTTGCATATCATTTTTTGTTGATTGAAGCGCGGCCGATCGTATACAGATGGACATTTAAAGTCATGTAAAATTCCATCGCAATTTTTTTTAAAAGATTAAAGGTAGTTTTTTAATATTTGGGTTATGACATTAATCCTCTCATACCTACTAATTGGTATGCCTTGGATGGGAAATAATAATTACTTAATACTAAACATCTCCAAATCCTTTGTGAAAAATGTATATTTAACACTTAAAAAACTCATGATGATCAGGTCTACCTTAAATAATTCTGAGTCCATATTTATCCTATTAATATCGTTTTTCCTATTAAGATGCAAGCTAAAGCATAAATATTTGGAGCCAAAGCTTCCAAAAGACCTAAAGCGAGAAGTTCAATATGACGAAGTGTTAGATGCTCCATTTGTTTCCTGAATTTGAAACAAAGCTATATCCCAAGCTTAGAGAGAGCAACGAAGAGGGTAGACAACAAATTGGAGAGGTGACGGCAGACGCCTGGACCTTCGCTCGGTCGTCTTTTCTCCAAACGAAAAAGAAGAAAAGAGAAGTTAGAGACGAAGAGAGAGAGCATGTTACGTTGAGAAACGGAAGAGAGGAGAGAGTACATGGGGTAATTTGACAAGTGGAGCCCACCTTGACACCGTCGACCAATTTATAAAGCGTTTTATCGCAGACATGGAAAATCTGATTTACCCAATATTTTCTCGCATGATATAGGCCGAAGCCGGGGGGAAAAAAATTCCCCTTTAAGTGCATGATATAAGCCGAAGCCAAATTGGAGTTATTACAAGTGGGAGGCTTTACCAAAGCAGCTAGGTTTTCCACAGCAGAAACTTAAATCCTCGCCCAGTCAGGAAGTTTGACCATTCATGTCGGGGGAGGAGAATATATAACGAATTATATATTAATTAACTTTACCATGAGCGATCTTTCTCAGTAGGAATTGAGTTTTACACAATTGTAAAACAATCGAATGTTAAAATGCAAACTTACATATAATTTTTTGCATAATTTTTAATTTGAATAATCTCATAAATATTGGCGGGGAAAGTAAAGAAAAATTACCTTTTATTTTTACCTAAATTCAAATCAACATGCACACCTTTCAAACTGAGTTGATAAATGTTCAAACAAAGTTAGTACGTTATAATTTGCCTTTTCACGATGTGCTCATAAGTTCACATCAAGGCAGTAAATATCACTTTTGTAAATATTTTGTAGGACCAATAGCCCTTGATTTTGATTTACACCGAAAAATTATTCGTGAACATCATATATAATGACCTTAAGGTCATAAAAGATCAGATATTTATATCGCATTGGTAAATGCACATATGCATTACTAATTGCCATTCTAGAAACTTTACTAACTACCCAGAAGTTCAATACATTTCATTAATATGATGATAATCTTTGAAACATGAATATTAAGATTAGGCAGCTTAATAGGCTCAAACTTTGACCACCAAACCCCAACAAGAAGTAACAAAAATGAAACGTTTTGTCCATCACGAGAGCTTGGGCAAAACATTTAGAAAAAAAGATCCTACTTTTCTGTGCTCTTAATGAACGAAACTAAGTTTTTAATTGGTGAACTACATTACCTATTTTGATAATTAAAAAAAAAGGACTTTAGATCCTAGTAGAATATAATGACAAAAAAGAATTGTCTAGGGACTATGTCGGCAAAGAAATTGAAGCATATTCAATTGTTCATCTTCTAACATTTTGGACAATTTTCCCTATCGGGGATAATAGGGATAATTGTCCAAAAGTCTTTAGTCTTTTTGTGAGATGTATCATCAGCTACCGCCAAAGAGATCAATTATGAGATCCGAAGAAACAGAAGAAATAAATGATAGATCATCTTCTTACAAATATAGAAAAGATGGAAGAGTTGCTTTTTTGCAAAAGTGTAAATCCGACCAGCTCATATTCACTCATATTGTTGGTTGAAGCTTATGCGCTAAGGCATGTGTCACGGCCCGAAAGTTAACATGTCCAAGAGGATTCCATGGCACGGGCGTGACACGTTGATGACCCTTGACTTATGTTCCCGAGATGTATAGTATTCTCCTAGGGGAGAGCGATACTATATTTGTATGCATACGTTATAAATGCGAGTAGCTAGTAGTTGACTATAAATGCCGGTGGTTGGTAGATGGGGAGGTGCAATCTCCACCGTTAGATCTAAGGGAGATCTATGGTTGGGGTTTGCCTTATACTTGTATATAAAGGAGTGTCCTCTCTCATTGTATTCTCATTCACAAGCAATACAAAATCTAGAGCTTCTCTTTCTACATACGAGTCTTGTGAGTCGAGCGTGAAAGGCTGCTTAGGGGTAAAACCTTAAGGCCGCACGGGTGAATCGAGGAGTGATCGAGAGTTGATCGATCGGCCCGTGACAAGTGGTATCAGAGCTGATTTGCGATCCAAGCGCAAGTGCAATGGCTGATCCACGATCTGATGAGGCGCTAGTCTTGGGTGATGACTGCGTTGATCATGGGCAGAACGCTGAGAAGGGTGTTGCCAAGGGCAAGAAGGCCCGTGGTGTGTCGAAGGAACCGATGGGGGATCTTGCACAACGGATGACGAAGCTAGAGTTGTTCGTCTCCGATGTCCAAGGATCGATCGATGACCTGACCCAGACCGTGGACGGAGTTGACGCTGGAAGGGAGGAGCTGGTTGCGCAAGTGCAAGAGCTCAAGACCGGCATGGGAGAACTCCGCCACGAGTTGCTGGGGACCCTACGGGAGGAACTAGCACAACGGTACGAACCTTTGGAGGCCACGATGGCGGCCATGCGCTCTGAGATTGTGGAGCTTACGGATAAGCTCGCCGAAGCACAAGCTGCACGCGTGAACGGTGTGATCACGGTGCAAGGTCCACGAGTGGACACGCCGAAGCCAAAGGAGTTCCAGGGCTCACGAGTGGCCAAGGACGTGGACAACTTTCTATGGTACATGGAGCAGTACTTCCAGGCCATGGGAATCAACGACGACCAAACACGGGTAAACACTACTTTAATGTATTTAGCTGATAGCGCATTGTTGTGGTGGCGTCATCGTTTGGATGATAGGTGCGGGAATTCTATCACGACCTGGGGTGGATTCGTCGAGGAGTTCTGACAGAACTACTTCCTTGCTTATGCGGAAGAGGAAGCTCGTGACGAGCTGAAGCATCTCGAGCAAAAGGGTGGTGTGCGCGACTACATCAAGCGGTTTTCGGAGCTGTTGCTCCAAATCCCCTCGATGAATGAAGTTGAGGCGTTTCACCAGTTCATGAGTGGTCTCAAGCCATGGACAAAGCAAGAGCTAAAGCGGTACAACGTGGGAGATCTCACTATGGCCATGACCATAGCCGAATCACTCGTGGAGTACAAGGCGTCGCCTTCCACATCCCGACTGGACACCCGTCCAAGGGACAAAGGCACTGGTGGGGGAGATCGGGGTAGATTCAACAATCGCCTGACTGGAGCTAGACCGCTGAATGGTTCCCATCCTCACCAGGCTAATGCGAGTCAAAATGGAGGTGGACAAATGAAGGTACGCACATATAGCTGTTTCTTTTGCGATGGTTCGCACATGGCGCGGGATTGCCCGAACAAGGCCAAGTTGGCTGCCCTTTGCAAAGAAGATGAGCCTAAGGAGGAAGCGTGGTTGGGATCGCTACGACTCCTTAGCACGATCAAAGCCAAGAAGGCGAAGGAGCCTAAAGGCTTGATGTTCGCGGACATGAAGATCGGAGTGACCACAGTGAGTGCGCTCGTGGACACGGGAGCATCCGACATCTTCATCTCGGAGGAAGCCGCGAAGAAACTTAACATGCGGGTTGAGAAGGGAGCCAGTTGGCTTAAGACCGTGAACTTAAAGGAAGTCCCTGCGATCGGGGTTGCAAGGGACGTGAAGCTACAACTCGGGTCATGGAAAGGCAAGGAGACTCTAGAGATAATTCCACTTGACGACTATGACATTGTCATTGGAATTAAATTCCTAGATAGGATCCATGCTGTTGTAGTTCCCTTTGCGGAATGTATATGCGTGTTGGACAATAATAGCCAATTCGTGATTCCAGTCCATCGTGAGCCAGAGCATGATCAGAAGATGATCTCGGCCATACGACTCACCAAAGGAACAAGGAAGGGGGAGGTAACCTTCCTGGCGAACTTGAAGATCGAGGACGACAAGGGTGAAGGGAAAGAAGTCCTGACGGAAGCAACCCAAGTCCTTGACTCATTCAAGGACGTCATGCCTTCGAAGCTGCCGAAGAAGCTGCCACCCAAGAGAGAGGCGGATCATCGGATCGAGTTAGTGCCTGATGCTCGACCGCCTACCATGGCACCTTACCGTATGGCGCCACCCGAGTTGGAAGAGTTGAGGAGGCAACTCAAGGAGCTGCTCGATGCGGGCTATATACAACCGTCAAAAGTCCCATTCGGTGCGCCAGTTCTGTTCCAAAAGAAGCACGATGGGTCACTTCGGATGTGCATCGACTACCGGGTGCTGAACAAACTGACTGTGAAGAACAAGTACCCGATCCCGCTCATTGCGGATCTCTTTGATCAACTTGGGGGAGCTCAGTGGTTCACCAAACTGGATCTCCGATCAGGCTACTACCAAGTTTGGATTGCCGAGGGGGACGAGCCGAAGACAGCTTGCGTGACGTGGTATGGATCCTATGAGTTCCTGGTGATGCCGTTCGGCTTGACCAACGCTTCGGCTATTTTCTGCACGATGATGAACAAGGTACTCCACCCTTTCCTAGATAGGTTTGTAGTGGTTTATCTAGACGATATTGTGATTTATAGCCGAACGTTGGGAGAGCATGTCGAACATCTAAGGCAAG
Organism: Eucalyptus caleyi; assembly: GCA_014182885.2. Lineage (NCBI taxonomy): Eukaryota > Viridiplantae > Streptophyta > Magnoliopsida > Myrtales > Myrtaceae > Eucalyptus > Eucalyptus caleyi. Next base: position 3,851,937 of record CM024466.2, read on the forward strand.
TCTTCCAAGTCTTGCGCGAGAACGAGCTATTCGTCAAGCGCGAGAAGTGTGCCTTCGCCCAAAAGGAAGTTTCGTTCCTGGGGCACATCGTCGGGGGTGGACGTGTGTGGATGGACAAGGCGAAGATTCAATCGATCGTCGAATGGGAGCCGTCGACGAAGGTACCTGCGTTGAGGTCGTTCTTGGGCCTCACCAACTACTACCGATGGTTTGTGCGGAGTTACTCAAGCATCACTGTACCACTCACGGACCTACTAAAGAAGGAGAAAGCGTGGCAGTGGACGAATCGATGCCAAAGAGCTTTCGACTGATTGAAGACCGCCATGACTGAGGAGCTGGTGTTGGCGTTGCCCGACCACACCAAGCCATATGAGGTGGAGACTGACACATCAGATTACACCATAGGAGGTGTTCTTATGCAAGATGGCCATCTGGTGGCGTTTGAGTCTCGAAAGCTGAACGATACCGAGCGACGGTATACTGTTCAAGAGAAGGAGATGACTGCGGTGGCCCATTGCCTCCGGACGTGGAGACACTATCTCCTGGGATCAAAGTTCGTCGTGAAGACAGACAACGTGGCCACGAGTTACTTCCAGACCCAAAAGAAGTTGAGTCCGAAGCAAGCTCGATGGCAAGACTTCTTGGCAGAGTTCGACTACATGCGGGAGTATAAGCCGGGGAAGGCCAACTCTGTGGCGAACGCGCTGAGTTGAAAGATGGAGCTCATGAGCAGCTCAATGAGTCGACCGAGTTGTACTTGGGTCGACTACATAAGGGAAGGGCTGAAACATGATCCAAGAGCTCAAGCCCTCATCGGGTATGCCAAGGAGGGCAAGACCCGACAATTTTGGTGGGAGGACGAGCTCCTCTACACCAAGGGAAGGCGGCTATATGTGCCTTTCCACGGGAAGCTCAGGAGGGAGATCTTGCGCGAGTGCCACGACTCGAAATGGGCGGGTCATCCAGGGATCCACCGCACGTTGGCCCTCGTCGAAGATCGCTACTATTGGCCTCAAATGTGGGACGACATGGAGGCATATGTGAAGACTTGTCTGGTTTGCCAACAAGACAAGCTAGAGCAGCAGTCGTCGCCGGGTTTGCTGGAGCCACTTCCCGTCCCAACTTGTCCATGTGAAAGCATTTCCATGGACTTCATCGTCAACCTACCAAAGTCCGAAGGGTGCTGAACTCTAATGGTGGTGGTTGACAGGTTTTCAAAGTATGCAACTTTTGTGCCTGCAACAAAGGATTGCCCGGCCAAGGAGGCGGCCAAACTTTTCATGAAGCATGTGGTGAAGTATTGGGAAGTGCCACAAACGATCGTGAGCGATTGGGATCCCCGCTTCACGAGACGTTTCTGGTCCGAGCTGTTCAAGCTGCTAGGGTCGGAGCTGAACATGTCAACAAGTCTGCATCCCCAAACCGACGGTTAGATGGAGTGGGTCAATGCTCTCTTGGAGATCTATCTCCGGCACTATGTGAGCACAACACAAGCGAATTGGGCAAAGTTGATCGACGTAGCCCAGTTTTCATACAACTTGCAGCAGAGCGAGTCGACCAGTCAGAGTCCGTTTGAGGTTGCGACTGGACAGCAACCGAACACCCTAAGCACTATTGCTTCGGGTTACCGAGGGAGTAGTCCGCCCGCGTACAAGTTCGCTAAGAATATGCAAGAACATGGGGACTTGGCACGGGTGTGTCTACACAAAGCCTCCAAGCGCATGAAGAAATGGGCGGACAAGAAGCGACGGCATGTGGAGTTCCAAGTAGGAGACCAAGTGTTGGCCAAACTACACGCGGTCCTTCGCTACAAGGACGTACACACAGGGTTGATCCATCGCTACGAGGGGCCGTTTCATGTGCTGCAACGGGTCGGGAAGGTTGCATACAACCTGGAGCTACCACAAAAACTCAAGGTGTATCCGGTGTTCCACGTAAGTATGCTCAAACCTTTCCAAGTTCATGAGGAAGATCCGGATCATGGGGAGTCTCATCGGGCGCCACTCGGGGCAAAAACCTCGTATGATCGAGAGGTCGAGAGCATTTTGGCGGATCGAGTCATACGGAAGCGGTATTGCACACCCAAACGAGAATATTTGATCCGATGGAAGGGTCTTCCGGATAGCGAAACCAGTTGGGAGCCCGAAGAGAGTCTTTGGCAATTCAAGAAAGAGATTGAAGAATTTCACGCCAAAGACGCAACGAGGGCGTTGCCTGATTAGGTGGGGGAAAATGTCACGGCCCGAAAGTTAGCATGTCCAAGAGGTTTCATGGCATGGCATTACACGTTGATGACCCTCGACTTATGTTCCCGAGATGTATAGTATTCTCTTAGGGGCGGACGATACTGTATTTGTACGCATACGTTATAAATGCGAGTAGCTGGTAGTTGGCTATAAATGCCGGTGGTTGGTAGATGGGGAGGTGCAATCTCCACCGTTAGATCTAAGGGAGATCTACGGTTGGGGTTTGCCTTATATTTGTATATAAAGGAGTGTCCTCCCTCATTGTATTATCATTCACAAGCAATACAAAATCCAGAGCTTCTCTCTCTAAGAGTTTCTCTCTCTACATACAAGTCTTGTGAGTCGAGTGTGAAAGGCTGCTTAGGGGTAAAATCTTAAGGCCGCACGGGTGAATCAAGGAGTGATCGAAAGTTGATTGATCGGCCCGTGACACATGTCGCTGTGGCGAGAGCTTGAGATATGGTTTTAACTTTAGCTTGATAGTTGTTTCCTTCAGGAGAGAACTTGATATATGGTAACCAGTAAGAACATGACAAGAACAAGATTCTATACTATATTAATCCAGACATCCGTCACTAGTTTAAGCCAAGAAATGTTCTCAAGCTTTATTTTATAACCTCAATAATTTGACTTGTAACCTAAAGAATAGCTAATAGGTTTTTTCCCAGAAGCAGAACAAATTGGTGAGTTCTTGCAAGTCACAGAGTTTCCATTAGCAAGACAAAACGCATTTGTACCAGACTAGAAACATATCTTGAACCACTTTATTCTCATGGGTTCGAACACAGTCAAGATGGTATCAACAACACCAACTATACGAGTTTGTTCTAAAATCGCCTATGGCCCTAGGGCGACAATTTAATTCCATACTTCTATTTAACTTGTAACACACGACTTTCAATAGAGGGCTTCACATAAAAACTATGTGGGCCTGTAGTGAATTTATACTAATGATTCCTTGTCGACGATTGCATAGTTCGAACCATGGTGTGATGAGTGTCGCGTAGTGCTAATTAAAGCATGAAAGGTTCATGAAGTCTGGGTTAAGCCTCTCCTTATTACAGACGTAAATGTTCTCACGCATGCCAATTGTATGTGCTTTGCTAGTTGTTTATGGAACTACATAACATTAACTGTCCCAAGAGAATCAGCAAGGTGAACAACTGAGCGAAGCACTGACAATCTTGAGGCTTTGCTCACCAGAACTCTTTTTAGGGCTTTTCATGGCCTTGTGCAAGTTCTCATTAGTATAGAACCAACATCATAGTTTGAGTTGGATCTGACCACTAGAGTTAACTGAATAGGCAGATTGAACATAGTAGATTATTGGAAACCTATTAGGGAGATATAAAAATGAAGGCCGGATGAGCCTGGTTTCAACAAAAAATTCTTGGAAATGCTTGCAAGAATACTCTGTTCTAACCTTTTAAGTTCCTAACTAGACTGATGTCCCCGAGTTCCTCTTTTGCTTGGAAATGTTGTCCTGCTTTTTGAGTATCAATTGTAGTCCCCACTAATTATCATTCAACCTGCAAGTAAGCATTGCCATTCGCTTCAGTCACTCGAAAAGTGTATTCAGATGAAGTCTGACAACTCTCAACATCCATACTTTCAAGGACATGCCATGCCTCTTCTTCCATGGATGGGACTTCCGAATGCTCAAATTCATCATTCAAGGCCTCAGGATGTATAGTTAATGTAAAGTAGAATTCGTTTGACACCTATTACGATGATAGATGAAATTTTCTAAGACATGGTGATCTGAAACCAAGTCTGACAAAAGATATGGCAACTTCACAAAGGTTCAGTTCACGATTTAGATAGGACTGAAGAAAGACTTCAGTATCCCCCAACTAGGTAACCAATTCATCCAAAAGAAGAGGGGGAGTAAAAAGATATATCCCCTAACCACAGCATCCTTTGACTTCTGATCAGAGTAATGGCATCAAAGTTTGCTATTAAAAAAAAAAAAAAAAAGTAACACACATGGGCCACTCGTACCTCGCGTGACCTGAGCTCAGGTTGCATCACATCAGCCACAACTTCAACATTTACCAGGAGTTCAGCTGGATTGTCAAGCTCCGCATACAGGACACAGCATTTGAGGCAGAGAAAATTGCCAACATCCGCCTTCATCCCAAAAATAATATCCTTCATATTATGATCTTCCACCTAACAGATCCATAATTTCACACATATACATAAAACTGAAAGAGTAAAGGCTCAAGTTCGACAATCCTTGCTTATTAAAGACTGACACCAGACATATCATGTAATCATTGCTACAGATCCACACTCAGTAGCTAAGTCATGCAACAGCAGCAGCTAGACGTAGAAATACATTATGCACTGAATGAGTACTTACAGGTCTCAAGAATTCAACATGGTCAACTTCAAAGAACCTGGGTGACAAACCAGCAAAGGCATTCGCATTAAAATCCTCCAAATACCCTCCCATGAATATTCCTTTCCTTTTCTGTGAATGGCATATTAATGAGTTCTCAAAACAAGTGTTGCTTCTCGGAATGATATCACTGTCTGCCAGTGCAGGCATATCACAGAAGACACGAACTTCAGCAAACAAAGCTTGGAGCCTGGACAAGTTATCCCCCTTAGTATCTCTGCTACGTTCTTCTCTCCTTTTTCCTCATTTGATTCCTTCTTTTCCGCCTCTTGCCAAAGTAATTTTTCTCTCTTTATCTCTGGGGAGATGGGCTTAATTGGAGCTGATTTCCCAGTTCTAGAATCACGAGCCACGAATGTGAAATTGGTGGTAAGTGCAATTGAATATGAGGAATCGCGGATTTCTGCCAGAAAATACCAGTATAAGGTAAACAGCAGAATGGATTAGTAATGAGACTATATCATGGAAAGGACAACTTTATGAAGATCTGCCACCTGAGTATTGTGCTTGAACATTTTGAAAACCTTGACAAACTGCCAATATTTCTTGGCAAGAGGATGTTGATTAGCAAGCTTCTCCATAGTTTGGATGGGTTTGATTTATTTTATTTTATTTTTGTAATAAGAGAATGGTGAATGGCTAGCAAATTAGCAAACTTCTCCATAGTTTTTATGAGTAGAGTAAAGTAAACATGCAAGAGTAAATATGGTTTGAAAAGAATAAACACACATTTAAGGCACGGAGATCAAAGTGACACCATCCTTCAGGATCAAGAGTAACATGACTCCTGCAACTGTTTAGTGGCAGCAGGTGGAAATGTATGTTCTCGTCCTATAAGCCAATTAAGCAGTCATCAATTTGAGGGGAGAAAGTAGCATACTATCATCAATTGGAAGTACTGTTTCATATAATACCTTCTGTGGACTGAGTTACTTCCAGGTGGATCTCCATTGACGAGCGCCCAACCCATGTAACTGCTCACACTATTTGCAAGTCAGTGTCAATACGGATTGGCCTCGTGAGAAACTTCTGCCTAGGGAAGCAACGACTAATAATAGAGGCCTTGTGTTGCTATTGTTGATGGAGCAATGCTGGTCCAAAAGCAGAAGGCTGAATACAATGGGGATGTTCCATTACGCACAATTCTAATGAAGAATTCCCACACTATATGAACTACGGCTAATGACTATAGAACTTAGGCATTAAGCCTCTGGTTGCATAACTTGAAATGGACCAAGATCGATGATAATTTAGATATCCACATATACAAAAGATAGAGACAAAGTACTTCTTACAGCAAAGCAGCAGCAAATTGTTACAATACATTCTCTAATTACCAGATGACCCATTCTAGATTATTCAAACGAGGGTTTGACATTCAAACTACGAATGGCAAAGTACTAGAACTGATTACCCACCAACTGACCACAAGCATCTGTCAGTTTCATATCAGGAATTTATAGGAGCACCACAAACTGTATTACCTAAGTCTAGCAGTGTCAATGAAATCATAGGCAATTCATTTTCTGCAGAAGAAGCCCATAGGAACTCTTTGTTTTACAATGACATGGTTTGCATTGCGTCGACACAAGGAATAAGCAAGGACAAAAACGCTCGAAATACGGTTAACCACATTTCAACAATTGAACCATCATTCAAACTGAGAAATTTAAGCCGGAGAAACATCGCAGAAAACAAATAGCACCTCATTCAGAACCAGAAACAAAAGTATCACCATCCAATAGTTGTTCGAAGCTCAGTCTTATTACCTTATAGCAGCATATAGGCCCAGTGAGAGCATCGACATCTTCCACCAGCTTCCCTATCCTGAACTCCTTCCAAGGATTCCTATACTGATCTCCGAGCACATAATTGATATAGCTAGTATAAGTACCTAGAGGGGGTGAATAGGTATATAAAAGATTTTTCTTGATAATTGCACAATACTAGACAGCTAATAGATTTGCGACAAACAATAATCAAAGTAAGACTGAGAGAAGGAAAGAGAGAATTGAACACGCGGTTTATAGTGGTTCGGCTTAATTCAAGCCTACGTCCACTCTTCTGCAATCACAGCCTATTGGCTGGATTCCACTATGAACAAAGAGATGTTACAGTGTTGTTCTTCCTTTATTTTCTCGGTGTAGATGATCTACCACACTCGCTCAAGGTATCACTAAGTATAGACACTCTTTGTGTATACAATTTCGCTCAAAATGTATCGACTAATAATCAAGGTGTTTCAGACTCTGGAATTTCTCTATCGATCATACACTAAAGCAACTAGAACGTCTTCCTTTTATACTCCTTTATGCCATCATACCCGTTGGCACTTACCAAAGGAATTCCTCCAATCTACCCGTTGGACGGAATCAATTAAGAAGATCATTCGAGCTATTAAAGGAACCTGACGATAGCCCATCAATCCTGTTCGCCCATACAAGCAGGATCTTGGTTTCCAAGAATAGAACCTTCCAAGAATATTTCGTCGACCATCGGATCTTCAAACGATCTAGATTACGAATAAAAGAATCCGTTATATTTATCCAGCCAAGAAATCTTCTCCAGAGAATATGACTAAATCATCAACCAAATACTTCGGCTCTGGATTGCCTTCGTCACTAGATTAGAAAAACTGTCAATGAGAATAGTCTTGAGTCTTGAGTCTTGAGTGCTGAGTCTGATGATCAGAGAGTCTTCAGACTCTAAACAGAAGGTCTGCAATTATCCAGACTAGACTGATAGAAACGTTTTGTCAGCTTCAAAATATTCTGGAAAGATTTCTCCAACAATCTCCCCCTTTTTGATGGTGACAAAACTTTCCTGTAGATTTGAACAACTTTGACCTGCAAAAACATTACTCAAGCAATATGGCTATCTCATAAAGATTAATAAATCAACCAGACTCGCATCCACAGAAAATCGTTAGTCTTTCATGAGTAATACCATACAACAACACTTGATATAAATGCAAACAGTCAAGCATCAAAATCTACACCCAAGTCAGTCAAATCCAAGTTCACACCCAAGTTCACCCAAGTTCACCCAAGTCATACTAAAAAACAAACATTCAAACACACAAAAGAAATTTAAAGTCAAAGTTTAAAGTTCAAATTGCAATTCTCCCCCTTTTTGTCATCATTAAAAAGGCGAGAAAAGAGTCAAGTCTACTTAGGAATGCTCACAATCTGGAAATCTCTCATCGACTGTACGATGCCTTCCAGCCTCTTCAAGTCTTCCCTTAGATGAGCCACCTCTTCTCCTTTGGCATTGGCTTGAATTTGTAGAGCAAGGTCTTTCATTTGATCCGCCAGGGTACCAGAAGATGTTTGTCCAGCATTCTTCATGACTTAAAGTTCACAGTCTAGAGCATAGATTTGACCCCGCATTTCCAGAAGAACATCAAGGATACGACGAAAATCTGCTGTATTGTCCGTCTGTGTGCTCGCATTTGCTCTCTCGGATGGAGTAAATGCAGATGATGGAGCTTCTGTGTAATCTTACAGATTTGGTGTGGACGTATCATGTCCTTCCTCAGGCATTTGAGAAGCCTGAAAATCTTCTGGATTTGCTGGTGAACGTGTTACACCTTTACTGTTGACAGCATGTGGTGTAGTTCTTCCTTGCTCGCCATCTCCCCCTGTCTCTAGGACCTCAAATGGGGAAGAGTGATGGTCAGGCTATTCAGCATCTAGATTCCCCTTCTCTCCGGCTTCATCTGCAGACTTTTCTTTCTCTGCTTCTCCTTCTTCTTCAGCTTCTTTCTCTTTCTCTTGCTGCTCCTCTGCTTCTCTGTTCTTTGCTTGCTCCTCTTCTTCTCTCTGTTCTCTTTTCTCTGCTTCTTTCCCTTTCTTCTGATGTTCCGTCGATTCAGGTACAAAACGTCTGGTCCTTATCAATGCAGAGATAGTGAGATTTTCCTCTTCATCTTCATCCTCCAAGATGAGAGTTCTTTTCTTTTTGGATGGGGCACCAATGGGCTCCTTCCCTTTTCTCTTTGAAGCAGAAGGTACTGGAGTCTTCACTCTGAACTTCTCCATTGCCTTAGCAAGCTCTTTCAGACGCATTTTTGTCAGCATTTTAAAACCTACCATCATTTTTTCGCATGGTCGAACACAAAGAGTATGTGGAGGTTCAATATTCAAGTGTCTGAAGATCTTGGTCACCAGACCTGGGTAAGGCAATTGGCCCTTGTCCTTCGCCATTGCTCTGTACATGTGAAAGAGAATGGTGTGAGGGAGAGAGAACTTCGTCCCTGAGTTAATCGCGTACATCAATTTCGCCTCAGAATTAGACACATCAGTCTTGGATGTAGACTTGGGCCTGATACAGTTGATCACAATTTTGTGAAGCAAGATGTTGATGGCACGCATCCTTGAATAGGTAATTCTTCCCTCTGTATCCCTATCTTTGACAAGCTCCAATGAGGCACGAGCAATTGAAACTTTGATTGGTTGATAGCGTCCTCTTTCAACTCCAATTATGTCAGCCAACATGTCCACATCTACCACATGGTCTTGGTCTAGAACACTGAATGATATTCTATTCGCATCTAAAAAGCTAATATTCGAATAGAAGTATGCTGTCAATTGCGCATAACCGTCTATGGTATCGGAGCAAAATTGCTAAAGTTGAAGTAGATTGAACTTCTCCCTTAATTTCACATTAATGGCATCCAAGAAATCAAAATCAACACTCCTAGGGTTTATCACCCCTCGTTTCAACAGTCTGAAGAACATAATCTCCTGTTCCTTCGATTTAAACAACTCCATTCTTTTTCCCTTCACCTTCGCAGCAACACCCATTCTAGATTGAAATTCACTGAACATTTTATCATCATCGTTCCCGTCAGTCGGATTCGGTCCCGGTATACGAGGGTCACTTGGAATGTTCGCAAGTGCTTCCTCAGCCTTTCCTTTGGGAGCAATTCCCAAATCCTCCATTCGTCGCAAAAAGATATACTCATTCCCATAATTCTTATCTTTAAGGAAATCATCTACGTAGTTCAGCGGAGTCCCAATGCTCTTTATCGCACAATAGAGCTTGTAAATAAAAGAGGGTTTTTGGACTCTTACAGGGTCTGCGTCCTCGATTATTTCTTCCTCTGGATGTTGACCTGCACCTTATGGGGTAGATGGTGTTGAGTGATGCGGTGGAGAGTGAATCGGGCTCTGTTGCTGACTCGATAAATCTTCTTCTTCAATGAGATCGAAATGTGTAGGCCCTTCCCTCATTCTCTGTGGTCCCCTGTTCGCGATTCTTGAAGACTTCCTCAAAGAAGACATCATTCCTTGTCGTTGAAAGATTCCTTTACTCGCTTTCCCAAGAAAAGATGACAACTTTCTCGAAGATGAGCACGAAGTAGAGACAGGATTGGGAGGAGAATGCCTTTTAGGGTTTTGAAGTTTAGGCGAAAAAGAAAACTGTATATATATAACTTAGTTTAAAAAAGGAAAGATCAATCGGCACAAAGGAAAGTGAACAGACACCTCTTTTTTAAAATCAATAACTGCCAAATAGAAGTTAAGACATGATTCCGTTTTTCACGGAAATTATAAATTAACTGAACTAAAGATCGTACCTTTTCGAGTTTGAATATAATAACAACTTACAGTTTATAGCCATGAATGTCTGAGTCTGAGGGTTGGACAGTCTCTAGACTTTAACTTCCTCAGGCTTCAAAATGTTGAGTTTGGAACGGATATGATCGAATTAATTTTTCTCCAAAGGTTTTGTGAATATATCCGCTAGTTGATTTTTTGAATCAACATATTGAATCGAGATTTCTCCATTTTGAACATGATCTCTAACGAAGTGATTTCGAATCTCTATATGCTTTGCTCTTGAATGAAGGATTGGATTTTTAGTGAGATTGATTGCGCTGGTGTTGTCACATCTGATCTCTGTGCATGAGTCTTCAATTCCAAAGTCTTGTAGCTGTTGTTTTATCCATAGAATTTGTGAACAGCAGCTTCCAAGAGCTACATACTCTGCTTCTGTTGTTGAGAGAGCCACAGTGCTTTGTTTCCTTGAAAACCAAGACATTGTTCTGCTTCCAAGCAACTGGCAAGTTCCTGAAGTACTCTTTCTATCGACTCTGCAACCGGCCAGATCTGCGTCTGAATATCCCAGAAGATTAAAGTCTCCCTTCTTAGGATACCAAAGACCGATGCTTGAAGATGAAGCAACGTATTTAATAATCTGTTTCGCAGCACTGAGATGGGATTCTCTAGGATCTGATTGAAACCTAGCACAGATGTAAACACTCAACAAAATATCAGGTCTAGAAGTAGTAAGATAAAGAAGTGAACCAATGATGCTCCTGTACAGCTTTTGATCAACTTTCTTCCCTTCTTCATCTTTGTCTATCTTCAAAGAACATGACATCGGTGTGTCGGTCTTTTTGCACTTTTCCAGTCCAAACCTTTTGACAAGATCATTTGCATACTTTTCTTGATGAATGAAAGTTCCTTCCTCCAGTTGTTTCACTTGAAGCCCGAGAAAGAATGTTAACTCTCCTATCATACTCATTTCAAACTCATCCTGCATAGACTTTGAAAATTTCTTGCATAGACTTTCATTAGGGGATCCAAAAATAATATCATCTACATATATTTGAACAAGTAAAAAGCTTTTGTTTTCCTTTTTGATAAAAAAAAGTAGTATCTACTTTACCTTTGACAAAACCATTCTGTATTAAGAACTTACTTAGTCTGTCATACCAAGCTCGAGGTGCTTGCTTTAAATCATACAAGGCCTTTTTCAGTCTGAAGACTGAGTCTGGCTTCCTTGGGTCTTCAAACCCTGGTGGTTGTTCCACGTAAACTTCCTCATGGATGAATCCATTTAGGAAGGCACTTTTGACGTCCATTTGGAATAACCTGAAATTTTTATAACAAGCAAACGCAAGTAATAGTCGAATAGCTTCTAACCTTGCTACTGGTGCGTAAGTCTCATCATAGTCTATTCCTTCTTCTTGCGTGTATCCTTTAGCCACGAGTCTTGCTTTGTTTCGTATGACTTTTCCTTTCTCATTCATCTTGTCCCTGAACACCCATTTAGCTCCAATGATAGTTTTACCTTTTGGTTTAGATGTCAATTCCCAGACATCATTAATGTTGAACTGTCTGAGCTCTTCTTGCATAGCTTCAATCCAGCTTTCATTAGATAAAGCTTCTTCTATGCTCTTTGGCTCAATTTCATAAATGAGAGCCACGTCACTAGACTCTTCACGCCTTTTCGATCTGGTGCGAATTCCTTCATTGATTTCGCCGATAATGAGATCTTTGGGATGACTAGACTTATGCTTCCAGTTACTGGTTGATTTGTCTGGTTGATGATCTCTTTCTTTATTTGAATCTTCACGAACAGCTTGATGCTGGTCTTCCAGAGTCTGAGATGCTTCTTGAGTTATAAGCTTTGGAGGGTCTGGAGCAGGTTCAGACTCTTCATGATGAGTCAGACTGGATTCATCTTGCGTAGAGTCTTGAAATTTGACATTCATTGACTCCTCCACAGACTGGCTCTTCTTGTTATAGACTCTGTAGGCTTTGCTTGATGTAGAATATCCAAGGAAGATGCCTTCATCTAATCTTTCTTCAAACTTACCAACTCGATCTTTTGCATTTTTCAAAATAAAGCATTTGCAACCGAACATATGAAAATATGAAACAATAGACTTCTTACCTTTGAATAACTCATAAGGGGTTTTCTCTAGAATAGGTCTTAAGAAGACTCTATTAATGATATAGCACTCTGTTGAAACAGCTTCAGCCCAAAATCGTGAAGAAATCTTACTTTCAATTAAAAGAGTTCTAGCCATTTCTTGAAGAGATCTATTCTTTCTTTCCACAACTCCATTTTGCTCTGGAGTATATGGAGAAGAGAACATATGTTTAAAGCCAGATTCATCACAAAATTTTGTAAAATCTTGATTTTCAAATTCACCTCCATGATCTGTTCTTATACTTGAGATAACACATCATTTTTCATTTTAAACATTTTTAGCAAATTTTTCAAAATACGAGAAGGTTTCGGACTTACTTGCAAGGAAATATACCCAAGTAAAGCGGGAGTAATTGTCCACAATTACTAGACAATATTTCTTACCTCCAATGCTCTGGGTTCTAGTTGGTCCAAAGAGATCCATATGCAGCAACTGTAGTACATGATTAGTAGAGACGTGATTTATTGGCTTAAATGAATTTCTTACCTGCTTTCCCAGAATACATGGAGTGCATGGATCGGACTTTTGGTATGGTAATTTAGGTAGACCTGGAACAAGCTGCTTTGATGAGATTTTGGCTAATTGCTTCATGTTGACATGACCAAGCTTTCTGTGCCATAAGCTTGCTTCATCTTGAATTGAGATTAGGCATTGCAATTCGTTTGGTTTCACATCTAAGAGGTAGATATTTCCATGTCTTCGACCCATGAAAGACTGAGTAGAGTCTTTACTGATTCCAGAACATGTTCCTTCTTGAAAGAAGATTTTGAAACCAGTATCACACAATTGACTAATGTTGAGAAGATTGTAATTGAGTCCTTCCACTAGGGAAACATTGCTTATTATGAGATTTCCAATTTTCACAGTTCCAAATCCCACAATACTTCCTTTGCTGTTTCCTCCAAATGAAACTTTTCCACCATTTACTTGAACAAGCTTTATGAAGCAATTTGAGTCTCCTGTCATGTGTCTTGAGCATTCACTGTCAAGATACCGCTTTACCTTTTTCTTGACGGAGACCTGTATTAAAAAGAGAGTCTCAAGCTTTCTTTGGTACCCAAATTTTCTTGGGTCCTTTGGTGTTAGTAAGATAAACATTATTAGCCCATACTTTCTTAACAGGTTTCCAAACCATAGGACACTCTTTTTCAAAGTGATCCGAACTGTTGCACTTTGAACACCTGAGGGCATTTCGACCTACAGACTTTACAAAAAATTTCTTGAAATGATTTTTGTAAGCCTGTCTCGAAGGTCTTTTCTTAATTTTTTCTTTTACTTTAGGAAAATCAATCAAGAGAATTATTTATGCTTTCATACCTAGACCGGACTTATTGAAATAAGCTCTTTGAGTTGAAAGAATTTTTTCAAGTTTTTCGGACCCTATTGAAATTTCTTTGAAATATTTGATAAGTCAGTTTTTAAAAAGTCATTTTCTTTCAAAAGATTATCTTCATTTTCTTTAAGAGTAGAAACATTCAAGTCTAAACTTTTAACTCTTTCTTCTAAAATGTTTTCCTTTTGTTTTAGAGCTGAGTTTTCCTTTTTAAGTTCGGAAATTCTTTTGAGAGAAGTCTTAAGACTAAAACACAGTTCATCAATGTATTTAGAAACTTTGACAGGAATTTTAAAATTACTTGCCTCAAATTCACTGTTTGAGTCTAATCCAGAATCTGAGTCTGAGTCTGATTGTGCCATCAGACACAGGTTGGCATATTCTTCATCACTTTCTTCACACTCTGTATCACTCCAGGTTTCGGCTTTGAGAGCTTTACGAAACTTTTCAGCTTTTCCTCTCTTCTTCTTTAGAAGAGGACAGCTGGGTCTGATGTGTCCCTTTTTCTTGCATTCAAAGCAAACTACATCTTTGTTTGGTTCCTCATCATCAACAGACTTGGTCTGCTGTCTTTGGAAACTTTGTTTCTTTGAGTTGAACCTTCTTCGTTTTCTATTCAGCTTTCTGAATTTTCTTATCATAAGGGCAAGCTCCTCATCGTCCAGATCATCTTTAGAATTTGTATCATCAGAATCATCATTTGATTTTAATGCAATGGATTTCTTACCTTTTGGATCTTCGTCTTCATTAATTCATTCCACTTCATAAGACTGAAGAATTCCAATCAGCTTGTCGACAGATAGTGGCATAATTCTTTACGTCTCTCTTATTGAAGTCTTTATATGATTCTAATCCTTGGAGAGTCCACGTAGTAGCTTGTTTACCTTCATGGGATCGGAAATTTTTTGTCCTTGATTCTCAAGACCATTGACAATATCTGTAAAACGGCTAAACATGTTAGTTATAGATTCTCCTAATTTCATTTTGAAGGCTTCATATTGACCGAGGAGAATGTTAATTCTGGTTTCCTTCACTCGATTTGTTCCTTCATAGGTGATATGTAATCTGTCCCAAACTTCTTTTGCTGTAACACAAGAAGATATTCTGTTATATTCAGTTGGTGACAAAGCACAATATAAAGAGTAAATTGCTTTTGCATCGAGTGCTTGTCTCTTGATTATCTCTTCCTGAGTCATTCCGCTGGTCTCAACAATTTCTTTCACTCTTTTAGAGACTAATGCAGCTGTAGGAGTAATTCATTTTTCTACAACATCCCATTCCAGAGGATCCTTTGATCGTAGGAAAGCTTTCATCTTGTTCTTCCAGATGTTGTAATCATTTCCATCAAAGTAGGGTGGTTTGGTATTGCTTTGCCCTTCCACCAGCCCTGGTGCTAGCATACTAGTCATGGATCTTTTACTCTGAAGTAAAACACTCCAAATAAAGTAAGTACACAAGCTCTTATACCAATTGATATAGCTAGTATAAGTACCTAAAGGGGGGTGAATAGGTATATAAAAGATTTTTCTTGATAATTGCACAATACTAGACGGTTAATAGATTTGCGACAAATAATAATCAAAGTAAGACTGAGAGAAGGAAAGAGAGAATTGAACACGCGATTTATAGTGGTTCGGCTTAATTCAAGCCTACGTCCACTCTTCTGCACTGATAGCCTATTGGCTGGATTCCACTATGAACAAAAAGATGTTACAGTGTTGTTCTTCCTTGATTTTCTCGGTGTAAATGATCTACCACACTCGCTCAAGGTATCACTAAATATAGACACTCTTTGAGTATACAATTTCGCTCAAAATGTATCGACTAATAATCAAGATGTTTCAGACTCTGGAATTTCTCTATCGATCATGCACTAAAGCAACTAGAACATCTTCCTTTTATACTCCTTTATGCCATCATACCCGTTGGCACTTACCAAAGGAATTCCTCCAATCTACCTGTTGGACGGAATCAATTAAGAAGATCATTCGAGTTATTAAAGGAACCTGACGATAGCCCATCAATCCTGTTCGCCCATACAAGCAGGATCTTGGTTTCCAAGAATAGAACCTTCCAAGAATATTTCGTCGACCATTGGATCTTCAAACGATCTAGATTACGAATAAAAGAATCCGTTATATTTATCCAGCCAAGAGATCTTCTCCAGAGAATAGGACTAAATCCTCAACCAAATACTTCGGCTCTGGATTGCCTTCGTCACTAGATTACAAAAACTATCAATGAGAATAGTCTTGAGTCTTGATTCTTGAGTGCTGAGTCTGATGATCAGAGAGTCTTCAGACTCTAAACAGAAGGTCTGCAATTATCCAGACTAGACTGATAGAAACGTTTTGTCAGCTTCAAAATATTCTGGAAAGATTTCTCCAACAATAATCACCTTGGAAACTCGTAAAACTCCTCGAAACCAATTCGCTCTCAAGCGACGCAGCACTCTCGGTCGCACCAGCATCGCCGACCTCCTCGAATGTCTCGGATCTCGCTTCCCACGAGGCGTTGGTGACAGGCGAGAGAAGTACGCACCCCACGAGATGATCGGCTTCTGAACCGACGATCCGGCGTCGATGGGCAGGGCGGCGGTGGAGGCCACTGGAAGGAGGAGGCTTTTGAGAGGAGGAGATGGTGGACTACCCAACTAATGTATGGAGGTTGGCTCATAACCAGAGTCAAAGAGGTTCTGCCAGTACGCGTCGTCGAACTTCTTAAGGGCGTCCATGTCGTGCCGGACGCCATTGCTTCTGCATTGACAAGAGGAGGAGCGGCGGCGGTGGCGGTGGTGGAGGATTGGAGGAGTTGAGGGGTGGTTTGGGTTTTGAAGTGAGAAGAAAATTACTATTTTTTTTTGTGTGTGTAAAATTACAATCTATACTATCAATTTATCTTAAGAAGCACAACCTATTAGATTTTCTTCTTTTATTTAAAATATAATTATAGGTATGAACTGATATATTTATTATAAATATAGTAGACACGGGCAAAGTCTTATCAATCACAAATATATATAAACTAGTAAATTTTATTCAAACAAACATTTGTAGAAATGCCGTGAGGGGAGTAAATAAGATAATTGATGTTGACGAATATCAAAGCAGAGTATTCAAGTCAAGTGTGTAGAAGCAACTGAGATGAGCCGTCAACAGCCAAACAAAGGTGAGAAGCTCTCCCCCTTTGCTCAGGACCTGAACATGTGTCTCTCCCTTGATATTCATTGCTACATCCACACCTCTTCCCTATGTTCACGATAGAAGCCCCATTCAAGTGTGTAGAAGCAACCGAGATGAGCTGTCAACAGCCAAACAAAGGTGAGAAGCTCTCCCCCTTTGCTCAGGACCTGCACATGTGTCTCTCCCTTAATATTCATTGCTACATATAGCAACAGACCAAGCTAGCCGTCGCTTATCATCTGCCACTTGTCCTCTTCATCTTCTAGTTACTGGGCCAAGAAAGCCCTTTGCTGAACAGGGATTTCAAAGGGTTGTTAGGATCCGATGTGGGCCTTCCTCTAGGGGGCATTCGATCTTGCCCTCCATTGTACAATTTTTCACATAACCCGTTCAGATCCGTGGTCGCATCACCGATGCAGTCCCGCAACTCATGCAACGTCTCCGCGAATACCATTTGGGCAATGCCCACCATCGCCGCATCAGACATCAAATTAGGTTGATTAAGTAAAAAATACATGTAATCGGAGATGATCTTGCTAAATTCCCTTCAATCAACTAGGGTCCTGTCAAGTGCGGTTGTGGAGCTCATAGATTGTTTATTGTTTTTCTTTATTGTAGCATATTTCAGTAGTGATATGCAATCTTATAACATCGTTGTGCACAGTAGCCTTGCTCGTCTTTGGATTTTCAAAGGCCAATATACTAGGTTTGAACAATGGCGGTTCACCCAATTGAAGTTCCACATGCTTATAGATAAAGATCCATAGGTCCTTCATAAAGAGATTTTTGGACACGTACTTCGCATTTGCAATCATTGATCTTTTACCACATCATATGATCTTGTCGCCCATTTGGAATAGAAAACTGCGGATATTTTTTAAAACAGTGATGCCCCATAACTGATTGCACTTACATATCTTTCTCGGACTCTCCTTCAATGCCTCGGAAAAAAGGTTGCAAAGGTTGCAAGTAGAGATGGATTCTGACCACTTTCGAAATATTGATCGTGTATCTAAGACCTCATAACATTGGTGTTAGGTTCTGCTTCACATGTGGCATATCGGGGCTTCCTCAAGTAATCTGTGGTGGATACCAACTTGTTGAGAAATGAATCTAGTTTAGATGACCCTATGGTGTTGTACTTAATTTTGGCAACAGTCCAATAAGAGAAAACAATGTTGAACAAAGCTATCCCATCAATAATTATCCCTCCAAAAGGAAGGATATGAGTAATTTTCACATCAAGTTCGTGGAGTTGATACTTCTTCAAGCGATTGAATAGGCCCAAAGCCATCACAACGCTAATGAAGGCTATGATGCAGAATGTGTAGCTCCTTTTGTGACATATTGTCAACGCTTTTGTATGGAGCTCCTCATAAATGAAATTGAGTTCAACCGATATCACCCTCAACGCATCCACCGCAAAAACTTTGCAAAAACGTTCAAGGCTCATTTTGCGTTGTTCTTTTGTGTAGATTAGATCTGCCATCAAGATCCTGAAGATTTGAAAGAATGAGTAAGCATGATTCACCACGATCCTCTCAGCAAGCTTTGCTCCTCCTTCATTGGAACATCCATATCCATCCACTCCAACATTGGGTTCTTTGAGCAATTGCAACAAGTTTGTGGCCATGCTTAGCTTGTTGTCTAAGAGCATCGATGCCTTGAGCTTTGGGAAGCTCGAGAGATAAAGTGCCAATATCCTCTCTGCAATTTTTATGAACCCTGTGAGAAACACCAAGATCGTTGGGATCACCATTGACTTGTCTCTAGGAAATATCCGCACAAAGACGTAGATGGCGGCATCGACTTGGAAGATGAGATTAAGCAGGTGCCGTTGCCAAAGTGAACTGTCCTTGAGAGAGAAGGCAGTGATGGTGTCTGGACTGCCAAGATGTAGCAAGAGAAATGAAGCCCAAAATACCTGAATTGCTCCATCTACTTTTGCTACATGGCCACATGAATTGCCTTGGTTGTGAGAGATGAGCCCCACTGCAAATGCAGCTACCGAGTTAGCCATCAAATAGGCCAACCATAAGAGGAAGATGATGGGCCGGCTCACTGTTTTCTTTCTAAGGGGTGCAAATAGAATGAGGATGACTTGAAGCAAGAGACTCAGTAAGACAAAGCCTCGGATATTACATTTGTTTCACAAATCCAAGAAGAAGCTAAATGCCATGTTTTTGCGTAGTTTGAATTTTTTTCTCCTCTCTAATATAATTTCGATTATGACAAAACTATCCTCAAAGTTTACATGCATCAAGAAAATAGTGCATTGCAAACTTTATAAGGAAGCCTTGAAGTAGAAATTGACAAGCAAGGCAAATGGTGCATTTTTGCCCTCGACTAACCATAAATCAAACTTATTCCTAAAAATGCCATTTCTAACCAATGCCTCTCCAATCTTTTTTTTTTTTAATCTTTTTTTATCTATTTATTTTTATTTTTCATTTTTATCCATGATTTAAAGTCTAGCTATCCTAAACACATGTTTGAGAAATAATAAACTAGATACAAGGCTAGGAATTGAGCTACGATATGACGCAAATATTTGATTATGAAATGTAGACGATGTAATTATGTAAAGCGGACCTCATGAAATAGGTCGAGACACCCATATTCCAGGAACATACAATCCTGTTGATGAAGCTCTAAGCTCGTTGCCAGCCCCCCAACCAAGAAGCCCTGGAGCGAACCGAACCCATAAATTTGTTTTCGACATGCTGACTTGACAAAAACTTGATGGCAATTGTTTCTCACAAGCAACTCCACTAAAATGTGAGGATAGACAACATGCATAACACGCTAGATGAATCCGAGCATACCTTGAGATCATACCTAAGAACCAGTTTGCATGAGAAATGCGTTGAATATACAAACTAAACAAAAGGTTTAAACTAAACATATAAAACATCCAACACAATAGACGTCACAACACCCTAATCTAACGTCACAGGAATAACAACATTAACATAGGCAAGTAGTGAGAGGATGAGCCTAGATAATCCATGGAGACACTTGGCCAGCTTCAAGGCCGGCCTAAACCGAGACAAACAAGCAAGATATCAAAGCAAGCATGAACAGATGGTAAGGAAAATACTTAAGCATGATAGTAAAATCATGACCAATGAAGAATATCCAAGACAAATTGCTGATAACATGGGTTATGATGATGGAAATGTAACCCACTAAAGCATAAAAGTATCAGTAGACTAAGGTAATCAGCTTGCGATGCCCGTGAGAGCGAGGCAAGCCTCCGTACCTTGGCCTTGAATTACGACCACGAGAATGAGGCAAACTTGATCCCTAATTTTTATTGTTGGGAATAACGGATCCCCGAAAACCGGATTCGACAGTAAATCGAACCCCTAAATCAATGCGGAAGACGAAGCCCGGGAAAATCACTTATCACCGATCGTAAAGCACACCATGGATTTGAGCGTACCTTGTTAGCCACAGATTAAACACCAACACCGATAGAAGAAGAGAAACTAGGCCCTGTTCAATCCGCGGGAGCAAAATCCTTCGAGCGCTTCACTGTTTTCCTTTTTGCTTTGAAGAAAACGAGAGAGAGAGGGAGAGTACGTTGAGAGAAAAAACATACGTTTTTCTCTCTCTCTCCTCCCTTTTATACCTCTCTCCTTCCACGGGCCCTATTCCCGTGGGTCGGGCTTTCTGGGCCCAACTTGGGCGGACGGGCCTTAAGCCCAATACTAATAAAGCCTTCATCTCCCACTCGCACATGGTGGGCCGAACAGGATTCTCTTTACCTCTCTTCAACATTCATACTGGTGAATAATCCATGCGACCAGCATACTTTGAGAGCTCGTTGCTATACATCTGTTAAGAATATATAGCAGCTCATAATGGGCGTCACACTCCGAGTAGATTTAGTATGCAGTACCCTAGATCAATCGATCACATTTTAAATCTCTCTTCATCTCTTTTAAACATGATACATATATATATATATATATATATATATATATATATATATATTGTATTCACAATTATAATTATCACAAAGACAATCATAATTGGTCGACCAGTGAATACAAAACCACAATGTGATTCTCCAAAATCGATCTTCCTCTTTCCTTCAAACTCTCAATTTCAGTCTAGCTTGCTTTTCTAGAAATGCCCCATTAGATCGAATCATCTCATGACCATTGGCAACATCCTAAGATAGCAAACACTAAATAGAAACCTTGAGAATAAGTAAAAGTCATGAGGGCACTAAAATTGAGGAACTCTTTTCCTCAAGAGTCTCACACATCATAAAAGTTGAGATCAAACTTTTTGCCACTCTTATTGGTCGGCTCATGCATACGTAGTATGAAATACGTATTACGGTATTAACTTCTTTCCCATGGAGCGTATGTCTACACCTTTTTAATATCGTACAGATGATAGTTCAGACATACCCAATGTCTAACTTGAGTTCACGTATCTACTCTTTTTACAAAATTCATCAGAACTCACATTTGGCATCTTAGACAGATAAAGTAAAATATGTGGGGTATTTTACTTTCGGACATAGTAAGTATTATGTCCTCATCTTAACACTCAGTTAAGGCGACATACATATTTTAAACTTGAGCTCTCGATTATCACCTAGATAATAAGCTTAAAAACAGTCTCATCTCTATTTATCACACAGTAAATAGAGGCGATTACCCGTGTGAGTGGGCTAATCATTTATCTGTCCGACATACTTTCTCAACATAAAGTAATGCACTGAGCATTAAGATGCATAAAGATAAAACAAATGTTCATAGGCATTAATAATAAAACAACACTAGTTCATAATTGTGAACAACTCAGGGAAATTACAATCCAGTACATCAGACTCTACGCAATCCTAGAGATTTTACATGACCACAAAACACATCTCTAGGTATTGGCTTTGTCATAAAATCTACTACCATTCTATGCGTAGATATGTACTGTAAGTTCACATCCTTTCGTGCAACCATATCTTTCACAAAGTTATACTTGGTATCTATATGTTTGGTCTTGCCATGATATTTTGGATCTTTAGTGTACTCTATAGCTGCTTGGCTATCACAATTAACCAATAATGGATTTGCAGCTTTCTCAATAACACCTAAATGATCCAAAAATCTCTTAAGCCAAACTCCTTCTTGTACCGTTACTGATAATGCCATGAACTCAGCTTCCATCGTGGACAAGCCTATACACGTTTGCTTCTTACTGCTCCATGATATAGCGCCATTGTTCAGTAAGAAAGCAAATCCAGAGGTAGATTTCCTTTAATCTAAATCTCCTCCCCAATCAGCATCCGAATAGCCTTCAAGTCGCAGATCCTTTCTTTGGTAATTCAACTTGTAATCAATAGTTCCCTTCAGATACCTCAGTATTCTCTTGACGGCTTTTCAATGTGCTGGACCTAGATTGGATTGGTATCTACTCACCATTCCGACTGCAAAACATATGTCGGGTCTTGTACACATCATAGCGTACATCAAGCTCCCAACAGCACTAGCATAAGGAACATGTTTCATTTGTTCCTTCTCTTGTGGAGTCCCTAGACACAGTCTGTGGCTCAATCCTTCACCTTTTGCAATAGGAGTGTCTATGGGTTTACAGTCTTGCATACGAAATCGTTCAAGAACCTTATTTATATAGGTTTCTTGCGAAAGAGACAACGATCTCTTCGAACGATCTCTCGAAATCTTAACTCCAAGAATGTATGTAGCCTCACCCATATTCTTCATCTCAAAGTTAGAAGACAACCATCTCTTGACAGTATTAACCAACTCCATATTGCTTCCGGCAATTAGT
Organism: Eucalyptus caleyi; assembly: GCA_014182885.2. NCBI lineage: Eukaryota > Viridiplantae > Streptophyta > Magnoliopsida > Myrtales > Myrtaceae > Eucalyptus > Eucalyptus caleyi. Next base: position 3,874,633 of record CM024466.2, read on the forward strand.
ATATCATCAACATACAATGATATGATCACAAATTGATCCTTAGATCTTTTGATATATACACAATGATCCTCATCAATCATCGTAAAATCATATGCCATTATGGCATTATGAAAACGTATATACCATTGTCTTGATGACTGCTTAAGACCATATATCGATCTCAAAAGTCGACATACTTTTTCTTCTTGGCCTTTCACTATGAAACCAGCAGGTTGTTCCATATATATTTCTTCCTCTAATTCTCCATTGAGGAAAGCAGTCTTTACATCCATCTGATGTAACTTAAGATCCAGACTAGCCACTATTGCCAGAATAATGCGAATCGAGGTAAATCTTACTACAGGAGAAAACGTATCTTCATAATCAATTCCTTCCTGTTGATTATACCCCTTTGCCACAAGGCGAGCCTTATGCCTTTCTATCAAGCCATCAGCCTTTCGCTTTATTTTGAGAACCCACTTGTTCCCAATAGCTCTGCGTCCTTTTGGAAGATCAACCAGTTCCCAGACTTGGTTTGATTTCATTGACTCCATTTCATCTTCCATTACATGAATCCATTTTTCCTTACTAGGGCAATTCAGAGCCTCATTGATATTTCTTGGCTCATCCTTATCTTGTGGAGCAACCATAAAAGTTTCCCCTTCAATGTTAAAACGTCGACGGGGAATACTTTGGCAACTTGTTCGCCGTATGGGAGATTGTACACTTTGCACATCATTCCCTATTATGCTCCCACTTGGATGAACTCCATTAATATCATTATCTTGATCCAAGGTCTCAAATAGGGAGTGATCTTCCCCTATTTCGCCCTTCTTAGGAAACTCATCCTCTAAGAATGTGACATCTCGTGATTCAAATTCAGTTATACTCCCACTTTCCTGCTCACCAATGAACACATACCCTTTCAAGTGTTCCGAGTATCTTATGAAAATACTCTTCTTTCCTCTAGGACCCAATTTCCCAAACTTGTGAGAGGACTCATGTGTATAGGCAGCATAACCCCATGGCTTAAGAAAACTCAAGTCCGGTTTTCTACCTGTCCATAACTCATATGGAGTGGAAGTAACTGATTTGGAAGGCACCCGGTTAAGTATATAGGCGGCAGTTAACAATGCATCACTCCAAAAGGTGATGGGTAAGTTAGCATGCGCCATCATGGACCTAACCATTTTCAGTAGGGTTCTATTTCTTCTCTCCGCAACACCATTTTGTTGAGGAGTATATGGAATAGACAACTGTCTTTCTATTCCTTTTTCATCACATAATTTTCTGAACTCATCAGATAAATATTTTCGACCTCGATTGGATCTCAATGCTTTTATTTATTTGTCTAATTGATTCTCTACTAGGTTCATAAACCTTTTAAAACAACTTATTGCTTCAGATTTATGATAAATCAAATAGACATATCCGAATCGAGTATAATCATCAATAAAAGTGATGAAATAAACAGCCCCATGCCTTCCTTTCACATTTATTGGACCACAGACATCAGAATGGATTAAATGCAGAGGAAATTCAGCTCTTTTTCCTTTTCCAAATGGTTTCCTTATCGTTTTCCCTTCTAGGCAATGCTTACATAAGGACAAATCGACTTTTTCAATATTGCCCAACAAGCCCTCTTTGGCTAGTCTATTCATACGCTGTTGGCCAATGTGACCAAGTCTAGCATGCTACACATTCACATCATTATCATATGAATTAGGAGACGTGATAAGGGAATAACAAACATTTGCATTAACATACTCAATATCTAATACAATGAAACCATCCAGAAAATAACCATAACCATAGTAGTTTGTATCCAAATACAAATCTACACCTCTATTATGGAAGTTCATATTAAAACCTAGTCTAACCAACACTAAAACAGACACTAAATTCTGACGAATCTCCGGAGCATACAATACATCATGTATGAATAAAGTGCGTCCACCACGCATATTTAGTTGGCATGTGCCAATTCCTTTCACTTCAGCTCGGGAGTTGTTTCCCACATAGACCCACTTAGTTCTAGTTGGTACTCGTCGGAATTCCACGAAGGATTCTCTATCCTTCGCTACATGGTCTGTTGCTCCTGAATCTACAATTCACAAAGGATTAGACTTAGTCAAGAATACAAAACTCGACACAAAAGTAAAGTTCTAAAAAGTACAAGGGGTGTTTACTTTCTTTGGCTCACGACAGTTGCGAGCATAGTGACCCTTCTTGTCACAATTGTAACACCTCACCCTTGACATTTTCTTCACTTGAGGACGTTTTCCTCTCTTGTGTTGGTTAACCTTTAATTTCTTGCAACAAGGACTTGATCCTTTGCAATCCCACATATTGAACGAATCAATACGCTTGCGCTTAGAGCTCAAAGCTCTTTCTGAGCTAGAACCAGCATTGTAAATGTCTACTTTCGACTCAAGTGTCGTTAGGCGGTCCTCTACTAGCTCAAGGTGGCACACGGCATCCTTAAGATCTTCCATAATATGGTCAAGAGCTTCTAGTGCTTCTTACTTTTCCAACACATATTGGACTTTCATGTGCCAAATTTCATAGTTGTCACCATTGAGCTTTGCACCTTTGTTCAGCTTAGCAACTATGCTCTTTGTGGCTGAAGCCATTGATCTGAACACATTAGACATATGCACGAATTATTAATGCCTATCATTTATGCATCCCTTTTTACATAGACCCATCATATTAATGAATAATTTCAAGTAAGGCTTCAGAATCAAAATGTCACTATGTTTCCAATCATCCTCCAAAAACCTAACTTAAAACTATCATCAATATAATTGTCTTATGCAAAATCAATTCTATGAAGCTACAAAAAACTTCTAAAACTACCCACAGCTAATTACCCACAGCAACCAGCAATAACAGAAAGCAACATATAATAGACATCCAATAAAACAATAATGCTTTCAATTAACACAATTAGGTAGTAATCATTACATAATATGTCCACAAATCACACTTAACATATATCAGCCAATACAACTAACACCAAGTCAGCACACGAACTGGGAAAGATCCTCTTTTGTTCAATTTCTTGATCTTTTCCCTTGAAACAATACAGTAATATTCATTTACAAAATCCATCACAATTTTCTTATATGAAGCAGCTCTGTTGACATCCCATATGCGATTCAACACATCTTGCCATTCATGTGGAAGAGTGCTTATGAAAAATCACACCATCTCTAACTGTGACATGGGACGACCGTTCCACATGACCTGTTGAATTTTCCCGTTGACTTCAAGGACGTGATCAATTAAGTCACCTCTCTCCCATCGATGATCAGTCAGTTCAGCTATCAACTTAGATAGCCTATCCTTTTGTTCATCGGTAACTGCGCGAATAGGTGTGCGCAACCTTAGGGGAGGCATAGTTCCTGCAACAAATGCAGAACAAATAAGGGATCACATTATAATCCACATAGACTTAATTGAAAAAGAAACACATTCTTTTTCTCCTTCCTTTTTTATTGGTCAACGGTTAACGGTCATCGGTCAACGGTGGTCAACGGTCAACGGTCGTCGGTCGTCGGACATTGGACCGGTCGGACCGGACAGACCGGTCGGACCGGTCAAACCGGTCGGGTCGGAGGGGCCGGCTCCGGTGAATCGACGGCACGTGTCGCTCGCATGCGCGGGCTGACGTCACGCAGACGTCAGCCGGCACGTGCCGAGCGCATGCTGTGTCTCCACGCTTCGGGTCGGGTCTGATCGCCGGTCGGGTCGCCGGCCGGTGACCGCCCGATGAAACGTCGTCGTGCTGACGTCATCGATGACGTCACCCTAGCGGTTACTGACCATTGGGTGACGTCATGCTGACGTCAGCACGCGTCGGTCCGCGAACCGGAGCGTGACGGTTCGCCCGCCGGTGGCGTGCACGCGCCGGTTCGCCGACCGGCACGTGTGCCGCACGCGCTGGGCGATCCAGCGCTTTCGGGGGTGTTGTGCCCACGCTCAGCGCCTTCCAGCCGTGCGTGTGGGTGCGTGCAGCGTCGCCCGGTGGCGCTCGACGTATAGCCAGACTCGTCTCGACGTCCCCTTTCTTCCTATGTCATTAGAATTTGATTTCGACTTATAAAAACTCGGAAAAATAGCCGAACAGCGCTCGGGTGTTGGGATTTTTGCCTCGATCCGTACGGCCGAATTGCTTTTGTGAAAAATCAATCAAAAAACATCAAATTGATCGGGAAAACGTGAACTAGGGCTCTGATACCAATGTTGGGAATAACGAATCCCCGAAAACCGGATTCGACAGTAAATCGAACCCCTAAATCAATGCGAAAGACGAAGCTCGGGAAAATCACGTATCACCGATCGTAAAGCACACCACGGATTCGAGTGTACCTTGTTAGCCACAGATTAAACACCAACGCCGATAGAGGAAGAGAAACTAGGCCCTGTTCAATCCGAGGAAGCAAAATCCTTCGAGCGCTTCACTGTTTTCCTTTTTGCTTTGACGAAAACGAGAGAGAGAGGGAGAGTACGTTGAGAGAAAAAAACATACATCTTTTTCTAAAGGGTTAATACCCTGAAAAACCCTAAACTAGTACACTTGTGACAAATTTACCCCAAACTATTTTTTTGACCATCAAAAACCCTAAACTGGTATACTTTTGACAAATTTACCCTAAACTAGTACACTTGTGACAAATTTACCCTCCATTAGTTTTTATTAAATTTTATTCTCAAATTATTAAGTTAAATAACACGTGACAGTTGACCAAGATATCAATTTAGGATTTTATGCTCCGTTGTCACAGTTTACAATTTTTATGATTTTTTTGTGGTATTAATCCAATTTAGCAAATGGTATATTTGTCACAAATTTACCATTTTGGGGTTTTTTGCAATCAAATAAATTAGTTTGGGGTAAATTTATCATAAACATACCAGTTTAGGGTTTTTTATAATCAGTCGGGGTAAATTTGTCACAGGTATACCAGTTTGGGGTCTTTCATGGTCAAAAAAATAGTTTGGGGTAAATTTGTCACAAGTGTACCGGTTTGGGGTTTTTCAGGGCATTAACCCTTTTCTAAAACAAAACAGTGTGTTTTTCTCTCTCTCTCCTCCCTTTTATACCTCTCTCCTTCCACGGGCCCTATTCCCGTGGGTCGGGCTTTCTGGGCCCAACTTGGACGGACGGGCCTTAAGCAATACCAATAAAGCCTTCATTTATAAAATGCGTGAGTCGGCTAAAAGAGGGGAAACTTAGGTATCTACAAACTACAATGCCTCTAAGTGCAGAAGAAACACAACAAGAAAAATGAATGCAAGATTATGCAAAGTCACTGTTTTTTATTTTTTTTAGGCATGCGAATTCGATCTCTTATTTTTATAAAATGTATGAATAGAGTAAGGGAATAAAAAATTTGATGTTAACAAACCACAGCATCTCTAGTTTCTAAATGCATCAAGAAAAACGAGTGAAAAATAATGTAAAATCAATGTTTTCTGTTTAGGGGTCGAATTGTGCCGTTATCGGGGAATTCAATCCCTAAATTTTGGAAAATACAATAAGTATTTACGAGCAAAAAATTAGATTTCCGCAATAAGTAATCCCCCATATGAAGAAAATAAAATCCTCTTAAATCAACTTAAAATTGAGAACATAACTAGCCAAATTTATATTTATCTAGGGGTTATGTTCAAAGGAGGTAATCACACTAGTTGCCTGTCCTCATCTCTTTTGAGTATGGCAAACGTAACGAAGATAGATCAAATTTATAACTATATATATATATATATATAGATTACTCTCTTTGATATGTCTAATGATTTTTCATTAGTCCAAAATAGATCAACATAGTTGAAGATTTCGATAGTTTCGCTAAATATCAAATAAACATTAAAATAGAGAATTAACCAAATCATGTGATACTCAACGAATTGGCTAAATAGGCACACGTTGGGTGAAGATATGATTGGATCCTAGTGTTTCTCACTTGGAATAATCTTAGGACTGTGCTCACCTTTTCAGAGGTGAAGTCTTACACAATGCTATATAATTAACACAGATGTTTGCATGCTCTAAAATCAATCGTTCTGCCAATTTTATTTTATTTTTTTAATAGCTAAAAAAACAAGAAGGCGAGCATTCCGGTCACGTCTCTTTCTTAAAGGACAAAGACCGTATTATCAAGTTTGCTACCATTACCATTTTATTACAATAAACCAGAGCTGAAGTTTTAACCTTATTGGGTGATAGTCCATCCAATTCGTACATAATTGCAGATCAGTACGCATATCAAACTGCACACGTTTGTATGACGTGGAGAGGTTGATGTCATGCAGCTAACAAAAAAGGAAGACAAGCTTTGCGATTCCTTCTATTTTTCAAAGGACAAAGACCATATTATCGAGTCAATTACATGCTTTCACATGCTTGGACTGCTTAATTTTCTTTCTTTCTAAACAAATGAGGATAATTAGCCCTGCACTCTGAACATATAGAGATTCTCAGGGTTGTCGGGGTGGTGATGGTGGCGGTGGCCCTCCTCCATCTCCCTGGGGTTTTATATTCATGTTGCACACGTCCAATGACAAATGAGACATGTTGAGTCGTTTAAGATGACTTAAATATGAGAAAGAATATTATTAATCTATGTCAACGAGCCTAATAAAGATTTAAATGCATTTCAATTGAGTCGTTTAACATGATGTGGCAATTCATGTTGAATATTCTGAGCCACGTGCGCAAAAATCATACTTCCTCACACTTGCCCCGCATAAATCATTCACACCATCATTAAGATTCATGAACATTACTCTTTTGTTATATGATCTCAAGTTTCACAGTAACAAGTTAACAACCCCCTCACGAGACAGGGGAAAATAAGAAAGACACCCGAAAGACAGTCTCTAGTTTCTAGTCAAATGCAACCCCTAACAAAAGAAGAAAACTTCCTCAACTGGAATTAGAACACTAATAAAATAGTTTTCTGCGCTAAATTATTTTAGTGACAGGTTCTTCTGTCTGATCTGACTAGCTTTAATATTATCCAACAAAATTCTTCTTTATGCACTTGAATCGAATTTCCAGCTCCAGCAGCCACAGTGAAATTAGAATTCAGAAATAGAGAGATGGTTTTATTTTACTTTTATTTATATATCTGATCAACTCGTGTGTTGGTTATTTTTGTAGTCAACTTTCAATAAGAGATAAAAGAGACCAGACAAGCATTGGTTATTTTTGTAGTCAACTTTCAATAAGTGATAAAAGAGACTAGACAAGCATTGGTTATTTTTGTAGTCAACTTTCAATAAGAGATAGAAGAGACTAGATAAACATAAACCCATTTTTGGGGTTGTTGATTGCTTTATTGATGAGAGGAACATGGAAGCAATGTTAATCGAAGATGTTGTCCTCTTCAAGTTTTTTCACTCTCAAAGTCACTTTGAGAAGTGAATTCTATTCTTCAAGACAGTCGGTCTTGCGAGAAAAACAATGAAAATTAAAAAGGCGATTGCATCATCAAATTTCAAAAATGGGATTTTCATAATGAAAAGGAACAACTTGATAGGGCTAGTAAGAGCACCTAGAGAGGGGGTGAATTGGTGATCAAAGAAGTTTTTGCAAAACTTTAACAAATTGATTCAACTTCTAAGAATAATAGACTGAAGATATAAACGACTATAAACAATACTATGATTCTACGAATTAAAGTAAAGAGATTAGGGGAAGAGAATTGAAACACAAGGTTTATAGTGGTTCGGCTTAGACCAAGCCTACGTCCATTCTCCCGTACTGACAGCCCACTAGCTGGATTCCACTAAGAACCAAAAGAGATTTTATAGTCTCACGTCCTTGATTCCACAATGTAGAGACTCTCCTACACTTCCTCAAGGTCTCGCAAGTATTTAATCTCTCTTTTGAGTACAATTTAAGCTCAATGAAATGAAATAGCGAAGAACTAAGAGTTTCAGACTTTGAAATTCTTCTTTCATGCACACACTAGAATAACTTGAGCGTCTTTCCTATATACTCCTCAATACCTTCATAACCGTTGGTACCTTCCAAAGGAATTCTTCCAATCTCCTCATTGGACATAATCAATTGGAGAGATCTCGAGTTATTTAAAGAATATGATGATAGGCCACCAATTCTGCTCGCTTTCTGCTCGCCCATACAATCAAAATCTAGGTTTCCATAAGTAGAATCGTCCAAGTATACTTCGCCAATCAAAAGATTTGATTATCCGAATTGAAATCAATAAATTAATAGATCATGTGATGATCTCTCCAGCCATGAAATCTTCTCCAACCGAACAAACCAAATCCTTAAAGATATACTCACATCTGGACAAATCTTCTTCAACGGATAAAACTTTTCTTCGTTGGTCTAGAGACTATCAGTGAGGGCAAACTTTAAATCTTGAGTCTTGAGTCTTGAGTTCGTCAGACTTTTGCACTTGAGTCTACAAGTCTTCAGATTAGACTAATGGAAACGTTTTGTTAACTTCATAACAAATAAGGAAGTTTTCTCCAACAATCTCCCCATTTTTGATGGTAACAAAACTTTCCTACAGATTTGAACATTTTTGACCTGCAAAATAACACTTAAGCAAAATAGGATATCTCAAGGAAGATAAACAGATTAGAATATGGATATAGTAGTGATTCTACAACTACAGAAAACGTGTTAGTCTTGCCAAATCAAACAACTACCCTTTCCATAATCATCATCAACATAGCTTAAGTTACTGCAAGTTAAAGCATCAAATTAGACAGTCCAAATCTCTAAAGAATAAGTCAAACAAGTCTCCAGCAATTCAAACGATTAAACAAAAGATAAGCCAAATTTGCACTTCTCCCCCTTTTTGTCAACAGCAAAAGGTGGAGAATGAATAAAAAGAGTTATTGAAATAGAGGCAAAATCACGGGTGTTTTGGAAGGCGAACAAGCTTGAATTCTCCCATAGAATCCACAGTCTACTCAAGCCTTGCAAAACTCTGCTTCAGTGACTAAAATTCTGCACCCTGTACTGTAGACTGAACTTGATTCTTCAGGGCATTCAATAGATCGTGCAAAGACACTTAAGTAGCCATGAAAGCATTTTTGAGATCCTACATCTCATATCTCATAGCATATCGCTGCTTTCTTACATCCAATAGAATCTCTAACAGCCTTGAAAAGTTAGCTATTTGTTTTGTAGCAGCACTAGGTCCAGCGGAGTTAATTCCAGGGACTTTGAGAGCAGATGGATCGTTAGAATGTCCACCATGACATTCTTCTGGGTAATGAGAAGCAAAAACATCTTTTGGATTTACAGCAGAGTGACTCGCATCACTAGTAAATAAAGGTGAAGAAGTACCTTTTTGTTCAACAGCTCCCCCTATTTGTTTGCGTGTAAGAGGAGTAGAAACAACTTCTTCAACTGCAGCTTTTGTGGCAGAGTGATGTTTGTCTGTGTCAAGAGCTCCAACAGTCCCAGTGTTAGCCATTTTAGATTCACTGGATAAAGAGATAGCCAAAGTTGGCTCAAAAGAGTCATCGTGACCTTGATCTCTCTCTTCTTCTCTTTCTTGTCCTCTCTCTTCTCTTTGTCCTACTTCTTCTTCCTCTCATCTTCTTTCCTCTTCTTCTCTCTTTTCTCTTCTTTCCTCTGTCCTCCTCTATTCATCAGTTCCTTCCTCTGTCTCTTCTCTCTCCTTTTCTCCTTCTTGAGGCTCTTCTTGAGTCTCTTCAAAGCTGACAAAACTTTTCAAATTTCGTAAGGCTGAAAGAGTCAGTGTGTCCTCATCCTCTTCATCCTGCAAGATGAGAACTTTCTTCTTCTTCACCGGAGCGTCCATGGACTCCTTGCCTTTTTCTCTTGGCTGTAGCAAAGTCTTGTCTTGTTTGCACAGGAGACTATTCCTTCAAAGGCTCCAACACCTTGTTCAGCTCTTTCAAGCGCATCTTTGTGACCATTTTAAATCCAATCACCATTGGAGAAGTTGTTGACAATTTTAATGGTGCAAGGATGTGAATGGTAAAATGTCTAAAAAGATGCGAGATAAGAGCAGAATGAGGGAGTTGTCCCTTATCCTTCACCATTGATCGATACATGTGGAACAAAATGGTGTGGGGCAGAGAGAATTTGTAGCAAGTGTTGATTGCATACATCAATTTCGCTTCAGGCCGAGAGACATCAGTCTTGAAAGTCGACTTGGGACGTATACAGTTGATTGCGATCTTGTGCAGCAAGATGTTTGAGGCATTCATCCTTGAATAGGAAATCTTGCCTTCAACATCCTTGTCTTTCACCAATGACAGAGTAGCATGAGCAATAGACACACTAATTGGTTGGAAACTCGTTCTTTCCACCCCAATTATATCAGCCAACGTGTCCATATTCACCAAGAATTCCTTATCTCTCATTGTAAAAGAAAAGCTGTTTGCATCCACAAAAGATAGGTTCGAATAAAAGTATGCTGTGAGTTCAGGATAGACAGTAGTGGATTCAGAACAAAAATGCTATAATTGCAATAGAGGCAGCTTCTCTCGTAGATTGACTTTTACTAAGTCAAGGAAATCAAAAGCAACATTCCTAGGGTGCATGACCCCTCTCTTTAGCAGTTTCGAATAACCCTCTCGTGGTTCTTTGATCTAAACATATTAGAACCATCAGTAACATTTGCAGCCACTCTCGTTCTAGGCTGAAAGTGGGAAAACATCCTCTCATCATCATCCAGTCCTTGAGGTTGATTAACAGTCCCAAAGTGTGGGTCACTAGGAAAGTAGGCGAACATTTTTTCAGCCGATCCTTTTTCGGCAATACCCATATTTTCCATGTCACGCAGAAAAAGAGTCTCATGCTTATAACCTCTCTCTCGCAGGTATTCATCAATCAAGGACATAGGAGTTCCCCCTCTTTTCAAATTGGAATAAAGCTTGAAAGCAACTTGAGGAGTTAACGTTCCTACAGGATCAGCCTCTTCTATCACTTATGGTTGAGTCGGTGTAGAAGATGGGTGCTGTTGAGAAGGTTGTTGCTATCTTTGTTGCTGAGGTGGAGTAGAAACTTCTTCTTCAGTCAAGTCGAAGTGCGTAGGACCCTCGGGCATGTGCCGTGGTCCCCTGCTCGCAATCCTTGAAGACTTTCTTGAAGACATTATTGATTCAACGAAGAGATTTTCTAGCTTGCTCAAAAAAGGTGAAAACTTTTTGGGCAAATTGAGAGTGAAAGTGAAAGCAAGTGGGAATTTTGTATTCTAGGGTTTCAGTGTAAAACGAAGAAGACGAGTTTTTGTTGCATATATATAAAAACAATTGAAGCGAGGTAAACGAAGCGTCATAAAAGGAAAATAAAAAAAATACCTTTTCGAAAAAGAATGACTGCCCTTTTTTAAATAACTGCCTTTTTGAAAAGAATAACTTCCATAAAATCAAAAACTCGAAAAAGATAACTTCTAAAAATAACAAACAACTAGCAATTAAAAGTAATCATACTTTTTCAATTTAAAATACTGGAATAGAAATAACTTACAGTCATAACTTTCTCAGTTATTCTGAGTTTGAACAACTTCAGATTTTAACCACCGCTTTGGTGGCTGCGATGGTTTGAGCTCTCTCCCCCTCACGAAGGGGAGGAGTTCGAATCTACTCACGATTGCTTGGGGTCTTAAGTGGGACGCTGGGGGTGGTGGGTCCTCCCGCTTACGTGTCCCCCTAGGTTTACTTGCCGGTTGCCGGTTGTACGGGGTTCCTGGGTCACCAAAAAATAAAAAAAGACAACTTCAGACTTTACGTCTTGAGTCTTTAGCACTTCCAGACTTTACTAAATAAAGGATATTATGTTTAGTCTGGTGCGAATAGACTTAAATAGGCTTTTCTCCAGAGGCTTTGTAAATATGTCCTCCAATTGATTCTTTGAGTCAATGAATTGAATCAACACTTCTTCGTTTTGAACATGATCTCTAATAAAGTGATGCTGAATCTCTATATGCTTTGCTCTTGAATGAAGAATTGGATTCTTTGTGAGATTAATTGCATTGGTATTGTCACATTTGATCTCAGTGCATGAGTCTTCAATTCTAAAGTCTCTTAGTTGTTGTTTTATCCATAAGATTTGATAATAGTAACTTCCAAGAGGCACATACTCTGCTTCTATTGTTGAAAGAGTTACAGTGCTTTGCTTCCTTGAGAACCACAATACTGTCCTATTTCCCAGCAATTGACAAGTACCAGAAGTACTCTTTCTATCAATTCTGCAACCTGCTAGATCTACATTTGAATATCCAAAGAGATTAAAGTCTCCTTTCTTGGGATACCACAGACCTAACTTTGAGGTGGTTGCAACGTATTTGATGATGCATTTTGTAGCACTTAGATGAGATTCTTTGGGATCAAATTGAAATCTAGCACAAATGCAAATGAAAAACAAAATGTCAGGTCTAGAAGCAGTAAGATAAAGAAGTAAACCAATAATACTCATATAGTGCTTCCGGTCAACTTTCTTTCCTCCTTCATCTTTATCCAGCTTCGAAGAACTAGACATTGGATCTCAGTCTTTTTGCAATTCTCCAAACTGAACTTTTTAACAAGTTTTTTTTGCATATTTTTCTTAGTGAATGAAAATTTCTTCCTTCAATTGCTTCATTTGTAGTCCGAGAAAGGAGAATATTTCTCCCATCATGCTTATTTCGAATTCATCCTGCATAGACTTAGAGAACTTCTTACACAGGTTTTCGTTAGATGATCCAAATATAATATCATCAACATAGATTTGAACTTCGACCAAAAAAAAAAAAAAAACATAGATTTGAACAAGTAGGAAGTTTTTACATTCTCTTTTTATGAACAAGGTAGTGTCCACTTTTCCTTTGACAAAACCATTTTGAATTAAAAACTTACTTAACTTGTCGTACCATGCTCGGGGTGCTTACTTTAAACCATATAGAGCCTTTTTTCAGTCTGAATACAAAGTCTGGTCTCTTTGGGTCTTCAAAACCAGGAGGTTGTTCCACATAGACTTCTTCCTGGATAAATCCATTTAGGAATGCACTTTTGACGTCCATTTGGAATAACCTGAAATTCTTATAACAAGCAAAAGCAAGTAATAATCTAATTGCTTCTAACCTTGCTACTAGAGCGTAAGTCTCATCATAGTCTATTAATTCTTTTTGCGTATATCATTTGGCCACGAGTCTTGCTTTTTTCCTTACCACTTTTCCTTTTTCGTCCACTTGTTCCTAAAAACCCATTTAGCTCTAATAATGGATTTACCTTTTGGTTTAGGAGTTAATTCCCAAATATCATTGATGCTGAACTATCTGAGCTCTTCTTGCATAGCTTCGATCCAGCTTTCATCAGATAAAGCTTCTTCTATACTTTTGGGTTCTATTTCAGAAATAAGTGCCACAGTGTTAGACTCTTCTTGCATTTTGAATCTGGTGCGAATCCCTTCATCAATATCACCAATGATGAGTTCTTTGGGATGATTAGACTTGTGCTTCTAGTTACTGGTTAATCTGACAGATTGTTGGTCTTTTTCTTCAGTTGATTCTTCAACATCCGTTTGTTGTTGTACTTCTAAAGTTTGAGCAACTTCATGGGAGGTAGACTTTATAGAGTCTGGAGCAGGTTCATATTCTTCAGGTTGAGTTTGAATTGATTGATTTTGCAAGGAGTCCTGGAATTTGACATTCATCGACTCTTCCATAGACTGAGTCTTCTTGTTGAATACTCTGTAGGCTTTGCCGAAGGTTAAATATCCAAGGAAGATTCATTCGTCCGATTTTTCTTCAAACTTACCGACTCGATCGTTTGCATTTTTCAAGACAAAACACTTGCAACCAAACACATGAAAATAAGAAACAATTGGCTTCTTTCCTTTGAATAACTCATAGGGAGTTTTCTCCAGAATATGCATTAAGAATACACTGTTAATAATATAACATGCTGTATAAACTACTTCAGCCCAAAAACAAGAAGAAATATTACTTTCAATTAAAAGAGTTCTTGCCATTTCTTGCAAAGATCTATTTTTCCTTTCCACAACTCCAATCTGTTCTGGAGTGTATGGAGATGAGAAAACATGCTGAAATCTAGAATCATCATAGAATTTGGCAAAGCCTTGATTTTCAAACTCATCTCCACGATTTGTCCGTATACTTGAGATATCATATCCTTTCTCATTCTATACTTTCTTGGCAAACTTTGAAAAGTGAGAAAATGTTTCAAACCTACTTGCCAGAAAGTGAACCTAAGTAAATCGAGAATAGTCATTCATAATCACTAGGCAATATCTCTTTCCACCTATGCTTTGAGTTCTGATTAGTTCAAAGAGATCCATATGCAGTAGCTGCAAAACACGATTAGTAGTATTTCATTTATTGGTTTAAAAGAACTTCTTACCTGTTTTCCCAAAACACATGGTGTGCATAAGTTAGATTTTTGGTATTTCAGGTTGGGTATGTTGGAGAAATCTTATTGTAGTGTTTTGAAGCTGACAAAACGTTTCCATCAGTCTAGTATGAAGGCTTGTAGACTCTGCTATTTAAAGTTTGAAGACCTCCGGACAACCAGACTCAAGACTTAAAGTCTATCCTCATTGACAGTCTCTAATCCGTTGAAGAAAGGTTATCCAGAACTGGATGTTTCATTAAGGATATGACCTTATCAACCGAAGAAGATCTCTTGGTTGGAAAAGACATAACGGAATCTTTTGATTGATCGAGATTGACTCGATGATTGAAGATCTGATGATTGCCTGAATATTCTTGGAAGGTTCTACTTATGGAAATCGAGATCCTAATTGTATGGGCGAACAAGATTGATGGGTTATCGACACGTTCCTTTAATAGCTCGAATAATCTTCCTAATTGATTCCGTCCAACGGGCAGATTGGAGGAATTCCTTTGGTAAGTGCCAACGGGTATGATGGCATAAAGGAGTATATAAGGAAGACGTTCTAAGTTGTTCGAGGAGTGCGCGATAGAAGAATTCCTAAGTCTGAAAGCTTCTTGTTGTTTAGACAATTCCTTTGAGCGAAACATTGTATTCAAAAGAGAGTCTATATTTGTGAGAAACCTTGAGGAGGTGTGATAGAACATCTACATTGTGGAATCAAGGGAAAGCTGTGGTGTAACTTCTCTTTTGTTCATAGTGCCAACGGTATGATGGCATAAAGGAGTATATAAGGAAGACGTTCTAAGTTGTTCGAGGAGTGCGCGATAGAAGAATTCCTAAGTCTGAAAGCTTCTTGTTGTTTAGACAATTCCTTTGAGCGAAACATTGTATTCAAAAGAGAGTCTATATTTGTAAGAAACCTTGAGAAGGTGTGATAGAACATCTACATTGTGGAATCAAGGGAAAGCTGTGGTGTAACTTCTCTTTTGTTCATAGTGAAATCCAACTGGTGGGTTGTCAGTGTGGAAGAGTGGACATAGGCTTGGAATAAGCCGAACCACTATAAACCCTATGTTCAATTTTCTCTTCCTTACTCTCTTTATCTTGATCGTACTTTATTTTGTTAATCAAGAAAGAATTTCCTTTCTATCGTTTGCTAAGAATCGCTTCCGTATCTCGATAAATTGTTTGTGCACCTATTCACCCCCTCTAGGTGCTTATACTAGCTATCTCAATTGGTATCAGAGCTCGTGTACTCACTTTATTTGAAGTGTTTTACTTTAGAGTAAAAGATCCATGGCTAGTATGTTGGCTCCAAGGCTGGTAGAAGGGCAAAGCAACACCAGACCACCTTACTATGATGGAAAAGACTACAACATATGGAAAAACAAGATGAAGGCGTTCTTAAGATCAAAGGATCCTCTAGAATGGGACGTTGTAGAAAAAGGAATCATTCATAAAGCTGCATCTGTCTCAGAAAGAGGAAAGGACACTGTTGAGTCCAGCGAAATGACTCAGGAAGAGACAATCAAGAGACAAACTCTTGATGCAAAAGCAATTTATTCTTTATATTGTACTTTATCACCTACTGAATATAACAGAATATCTTCTTGTGATACAGCCAAAAAAGTCTGGGATAGATTACACATTACTTACGAAGGAACCGATCGAGTGAAAGAGACTAGAATCAACATTCTTCTCGGTCAATACGAAGCCTTTAGAATGAAATATGGAGAATCTATAACTGACATGTTTAGTCATTTTACAGAAATCGTGAATGGTCTTGAAAATCAAGATCAACTAATTTCTGATCCCATGAAAGTAAACAAGCTACTACGTGGACTCTCCAAGGATTGGAATCATATAAAGACCTCAATTAGAGAGACCCAAAGAATCATGCCATTGTTTGTCGATGAGTTGGTTGGGATCCTTCAGTCTTATGAAGTGGAACGAATTAATGAAGACGAAGATCATAAATGTAATAAATCTATTGCATTAAAATCTAATGATGATTCTGATGTAACAGATTCTGAAGACGACATGGATGATGAATAACTTGCTCTCATGATAAGAAGATTCATAAAGCTGAATAGAAATGGAAGAAGATTCAATGCAAAGAAACAAAGTCTTCAAAAGCAATAGACCAAGTCTGTTGAAGATGATGAATCAAACAAAGATGTAGTCTGCTTTAAATGTAAGAAAAAGGGACACATCAGACCCAACTGTCATCTTCTAAGAAAGAAGAAAGGAAAAACTGAAAAATATCGAAAAGCTCTCAAAGCAGAAACCTGGAGTGATACGGAGTGCGAAGATAGTGATGATGATTATGCTAAGATATGTCTAATTGCACAATCAGATTCAGAATCAAACTCCGAGACTGATTCAGATTCAGAAAGTGAATTCGAGGTAAGTAACTTCAAAATCCCTATTAAAGTTTCAAAATACATTAATGAATTATGTTTTAGTCTTAAGACTTCTCCTAAAAGAATTTCCGAACTCAAAAAAGAAAATTCTGCTTTAAAACAACAAGAGAATGTTTTGGAATAAAAAGTGAAATGCTTAGACCATAATGTTTCTTCTCTCAAAGAAAGTAAAGATAATCTTTTAAAAGAAAATGCATTTTTGAAAAATGATATTTCAAATATTTCCAAAAGATTTTCTCTAGGATCTGAAAAACTGGAGAAAATACTTTCTGTTCAAAGACCTTATTTCAATAAATTTGGTTTAGGAATGACTGCTGAAACTATTCCTTTAATCAATTTTCCTAAAGTAAAAGAAAGAATCAAACAAAGACCCACAAGAAATGCTTACAAAAATTATTTTGAAAGAAACTTTGTAAAATCAATAGGTCGTAATGCTCTTAGATGTTCAAAATGCAATAGTGCAGATCATTTTGAGAAAGAATGTCCAATGGTTTGGAGACCTGTCAATAAAGTCTGGGCAAAAACCATATATCAGACTAACTCAAAAGGACCCAAGAAAATATGGGTACCAAAGAAAGCTTGAGTCTATTTTTAAATGCAGGTCACTATCAAGAAAAAGGTGAAATGGTACCTGGATAGTGGATGCTCGAGACACATGACAGGAGATTCAAATTGCTTCATAAAGCTTGTTCAAGTGAATGGTGGAAAAGTCTCATTTGGAGGAAACAACAAAGGAAAAATAGTAGGATTTGGAACTGTAAAGATTGGGAACCTCACAATAAGCAATGTTTCTTTAGTTGAAGGGCTCAATTACAATCTGCTCGGTGTCAGTCAGCTGTGTGATGCCGATTTTAGAATTAACTTTCAAGAGGGTATTTGTTAAGGAACCAGTAAAGACTATTCAGTCATTCATGGGTCGAAGACATGGAATATCTACCTCTTGGACGTGACACTAGATGAATCGCAATGTCTAATTTCAATCCAAGACGAAGCAAGCTTATGGCACAAGAAGCTTGGGCATATTAACATGAAGCAGATAGCCAAAATCTCAGTAAAGAAACTTGTTCGTAGTCTACCCAATTTATCATATCAAAAGTCTAATCTATGTACACCATGTATATTAGGAAAACATGTAAGAAATTCCTTTAAGCCAATAAATCAAGTTTCTACTAACCGTGTACTGCAGCTCTTGCATATGGATCTCTTTGGACCAACAAGAACGCAAAGCATTGGAGGTAAGAAATATTGCCTAGTAATTGTGGATGATTACTCACGATTTACTTGGGTATATTTCTTAACAAGTAAGTCTGAAACTTTCTCTTACTTTGAAAAATTTGCTAAGAAGGTTCAAAATGAAAAGGGGTATGTTATTTCAAGTATAAAAACAGACCATGGAGGTGAATTTGAAAATCAAGATTTTGCTAAATTTTGTGAAGAATCTGGTTTTCAACAATTGTTCTCTTCTCCATATACTTTAGAGCAAAATGGAGTTGTGGAAAGGAAGAATAGATCTCTACAAGAAATGGCTAGAACTCTCTTAATTGAAAGCAATATCTCTTTACAATTTTGGGCTGAAGCAGTTTCAACATCATGTTATATTATCAATAGAGTTTTTCTAAGGCCTATTCTAGAAAAAACCCCTATGAACTATTTAAAGAAAAGAAGCCCATTGTTTCATATTTTCATGTATTCGGATGCAAATGTTTCATACTGAAAAATGTGAATGATCGAGTTGGTAAGTTTGAAGAAAAGTCAAATGAATGCATCTTCCTTGGATATTCAACCACAAGCAAGGCATACAGAGTCTACAATAAGAAGACTCAAACTGTGGAAGAATCAATGAATGTCAAATTCCAAGATTCTATACAAAATGAATCCATTCAGACTCATCTTGAAGAGACTGAATCTGCTCTAGACTCTACAAAGTCTAAATCTCAAGAAGCAGCTCAGACTTTGAAGGACCAGCAGCAAGTGACTGTTGAAGATTCAAGTGAAGGAAGTGACCATTAATCTGATAAATTAATCAGCAACTGGAAACATAAGTCCAGTCATCCCAAAGATCTTATTATTGGCGACATTAATGAAGGAATTCGCACAAGATCCAAAAGGCGAGAAGAGTCTAGTGCTGTGGCTCTTATTTCTGAAATAGAACCCAAGAGCATAGAAGAAGCTTTATCCGATGAAAGCTGGATTGAAGCTATGCAAGAAGAATTCAGACAATTCAGAATTAATGATGTTTGGGAACTAACTCCTAAACCAAAAAGTAAATCAATTATTGGAGCTAAATGGGTTTTCAGGAACAAGATGGACGAAAAAGGAAAAGTCATAAGAAACAAGGCTAGACTCGTGGCCAAAGGATACACACAAGAAGAAGGGATCGACTATGACGAGACTTATGCACTGGTAGCAAGGTTAGAAGCAATTCGTTTATTACTTGCATTTGCTTGTCATAAAAATTTCAGGTTATTCCAAATGGATATCAAAAGTGCTTTCCTAAATGGATTTATCCATGAGGAAGTTTATGTGGAACAACCACTTGGGTTTGAAGACCCAAGGAAACCAGACTCAGTATTCCGACTCAAAAATGCATTATATGTTTAAAGCAAGCACCTCGAGCTTGGTACGACAGATTAAGTAAGTTTTTAATTCGAAATGGATTTGTTAAAGGTAAAGTAGACACTACTCTTTTTATTAAAAGAGAAAGCAAAAGTTTTCTGCTTGTTCAAATATATGTCGATGATATTATCTTTGGATCCTCTAATGAAAGTCTGTGTAAGAAATTTTCTAAGACTATGTAGGATGAATTTGAAATGAGCATGATAGGTGAGTTAACCTTCTTTCTTGGACTTCAAATAAAACAATTGGAGGAAGGAACTTTTATTCATCAAGAAAAGTATGCAAATGATCTTGTCAAAAAGTTTGGACTGGGAAATTGCAAAACGGCTGATATACCAATGTCAAGTTCTTTGAAGATGGACAAAGATGAAAGAGGAAAGAAAGTCGATCAAAAGCTGTACAGGAGTATCATCGGATCACTTCTTTATCTTGCTGCTTCTAAACCTGACATTTTGTTTAGTGTTTGCATTTGTGCTAGATTTTAATCAGACCCAAAAGAATCTCATTTAAATGCTGCGAAGGGTATTATCAAATATATTTCATCAACTTCAAGCTTTGGTCTCTGGTATCCAAAAAGGGGAAACTTTACTCTTCTTGGATATTCAGACGCAGACCTTGCTGGATGCAGAGTAGATAGAAAGAGCACTTCGGGTACTTATCAACTACTTGAAGGCAGGACAGTGTCTTGGTTTTCAAGAAAGCAAAGTACAGTAGCTCTCTCTACAACAGAAGCAGAGTATATAGCCCTCGGAAGTTGTTGACAAATTCTGTGGATAAAACAACAGCTAAGAGATTTTGGAATTGAAGACTCATGCACGGAGATTAATTGCGACAACACCAGCACTATCAATCTCACCAAAAATCCAATTCTCCACTCAAGAGCAAAGCATATAGAGATTCGACATCACTTTATTAGAGACCATGTTCAAAATGGAGATGTTTCAATTCAATATGTTGATTCAAAGAACCAACTGGCAAATATATTCACAAAACCTTTGAAGAAAAATCAATTTGAAACCATCCGTTCCAGACTCAACATTTTGAGGTATGAGGAAATCAAAGTCTAAAGACTCTTAAACTCAGACATACAAGACTTTAACTGTAAGTTAGTCTTGGTACGACCGTCAAACTGTAAGTTAGTCTTTCTCTTCTCTCTCTCTCTCTCTCTCTCTCTCATCTTATCTTGAAGATGTACGATCATCAGACTCTGTTTAAATTGCTATATTTAATCGGCGTAATTATTGCATCATTTCCTTTTCAAAAAGGAAGTTATTTTTGAAATGACTATTTTTGCGGAAAAAGGACAGTTATTTTGAAAAGGCATCTCTTTACTTTCCTTTGTGACGGTTCGTTTATCTCCCTTTTTAACCGAACGTGCACTGTTGATTTCTCTTCACTTTACTCTCAAAAACCCTAGAAAGCATCGATCCTCCATTCCCATTTTCTTCCCTTGTTTAATCTTCAAAAAGTTTTCGTCTTTCTTGGGAAAGTTAAGCAAGGAATCTTCCAAAAACTGAGAAAGAAGTCATCTTCAAGAAAGTCTTCGAGAATTGCAAGCAGGGGACCACGGCGAATGAGTGAGGGGCCTACGCACTTCGATCTCACCGAAGAAGAAGTGTCTCCAGATCAGCGACAGAGCCCACAACATTCTCAGCAACGTTATTCTCCTCCATCTAGTCCTCAAGGCGTTGATCATCAACAAGAGGAAGAAATCATTGAGGATGCAGATCCAATAAGAGTTCAAAAGCCCACTTTTATTTATAAGTTGTATCGTGCCTTAAAAGGAACTCGTACTCCCTTGAACTATGTCGATGATTTTCTTAAAGACAAAGGATATGGGAACGAATATATCTTTTTGCGAAAAATGGAAATTTTGGGAATTGCTCGTAAAGGGGTGGCTGAGGAAACTCTCGCGAATATCCCAAGTGATCCTCGTGATTGGGGACCAAATCCTGTAGATGGGAATGATGATGACAAATTGTACAGCCAATTTCAACCGAGAATGGGTATTGCGGTTGAAAATCGAGGAAAAATAGGAGATTTGTTCAGATCGAAGGAACAAAAGGATCTGTACTCAAAATTACTTAAGCGTGGGGTAATAAACCCTAGAAGTGTGGATTTTGATTTTCTAGATGCTGTGAATGTGAACTTAAGGGAAAAGTTCGGTTATCTTCAACTTGAAAAGTTCCGCTCCGACACTACAGAGGCCTATGCTGAACTAACCGCATATTTCTATTCAAATCTTAGCTTCTTGGATGCGAATAGATTCTCATTCAGTGTCAAAGATCAAGATTTTGTTGTAGATATGAATATGCTGGCAGATGTGTTAGGAGTTGAGAGAGGAAGATATCAACCGATCAAAGTTTCCATTGCTCGGGCCACACTGGAACTTGTGAAGGATAGGAGAATAGAGGAAAAGATCACCTACCTAAAGATGAGTGCATTCAATATCTTGCTTCACAAGATTGTGATTAATTACCTCCGACCGAAATCAACCTCCAAGACTGATGTTTCAAGTTCAGAGGCAAAGCTGATGTATGCCATTCTCACTGGGAAAAGGTTTTCTCTCCCTCACACTATCATGTTTCACATGTATAGAGCGATGATGAAGGACAGAGGCCAACTCCCTTACCCAAGTCTTGTGACGAAGTTATTCAGACATCTGAATATTCAGCCTTTGCAAATCTTTTGTGTTCGATCATGCGATCATATGGTGGTAGGACTGAAAATGGTGACTAAAATGCGTCTGAAGGAACTGAACAATGAGTTGGAGAAATTCAAGGAGAAGACTCCAGTCAAAGCTCATCAACCCTCTTCTTCATCAAAAAGGAAAGGAAAGAGAAGGCCAAGAGGAAAGAGAAGGTCAAGAAAAAGAGAGAGAAGAAGAAGAAAGAGCAGTTGGCGAAAAAGAAGCAGAGGAGGAAAGACCTGAAGAAGAAAGAAGAGAAGAAGGAGAACCTGAGGAACACTCTTGTCCACCTGTAGGCATGGAAACAAGGGGAGATCAAGAGAAAGGAGGGAAGTCCTCATATCCTGATGCAAGTGAAGGAGTCAGTCGCTCACCTGTAGACCCAGAGGACGTTTATGCCTCTCAATTTCCAGAAGAAGGTCATGAAGTTTCATCGCCATACCTGCGAGATTATGCTGATCTACCATCGTCTGCATTTACTCCATTAGATCGAGCCGAAGCAAGTACTCAGACTGATAATGTAGCAGATTTTCGCAGAATCATGGATATTCTCTTGGAAATGCGAGGTCAAATTTATGCCTTGGGATGCGAGGTTCAAAACTTGCAAAATGCGAGTCAAGTTTCTTCATGTTCATTGAATAATAAAATCCAAGCCCTCTTTGTTCAGATTCAGGCCAATGCCAAGGGTGAGGAGATTGCATAACTGAAAGAAGACTTGAAAATGCTGGAAGGCATCATTCAGTTTATGGGAGATTTCCAGCTTGTCCGCGTTCACAAGCAATCTTGACTTTATTCCATTTTCATCTCAACGTTTTTAATGCTGACAAAAAGGGGGAGAGATGAAAGATTTGAACAATTTGACTTTTAATTGTGTGGTTTGTTGGACTGTTTGTTGGATTGTTTTGATCTATTTGACTTTGTTTTTGTGTCTGGATGAGAACTGAACTAGACTTAGACTTGACTGCTTCTATTAACTACTATTGATATCTTATGGATGGCTTTATCGCATATTAGACTAACCTATTTTCTGTGGTTGCAGATTCTAGTGTTATTTATTTAAGCCATTTATCTCTATAAGATATACATATGTGTTTGAGAAATGTTTTGCAGGTCAAAGTTGTCCAAATCTACAGGAAAGTTTTGTCACCATCAAAAAGGGGGAGATTGTTGGAGAAATCTTCTTGAAGTGTTTTGAAGCTAACAAAACGTTTCCATTAGTGTAGTCTGAAGGCTTGCAGACTCTGCTATATAAAGTCTGAAGACCTCCGGACAGCCAGACTCAAGACTTAAAGTCTATCCTCATTGACAGTCTCTAATCCGTTGAAGAAAGGTTATCCAGAACTGGATGTTTCATTAAGGATATGATCTTATCAACTGGAGAAGATCTCTTGGCTGGAAAAGACATAACGAAATCCTTTGATTGATCGAGATTGACTCGATGATTGAAGATCCGATGATTGCCTGAATATTCTTGGAAGGTTCTACTTATGGAAACCGAGATCCTGATTGTATGGGTGAACAAGATTGATGGGCTATCGACACGTTCCTTTAATAGCTCGAATAATCTTCCTAATTGATTCCGTCCAACAAGTAGATTGGAGGAATTCCTTTGGTAAGTGCCAACGGGTATGATGGCATAAAGGAGTATATAAGGAAGATGTTCTAAGTTGTTCGAGGAGTGCGCGATAGAAGAATTCCAAAGTCTGAAAGCTTCCTGTTGTTTAGACAATTCCTTTGAGCAAAACATTGTATTCAAAAGAGAGTCTATATTTGTGAGAAACCTTGAGGAGGTGTGATAAAACATCTACACTGTGGAATCAAGGGAAAGCTGTGGTGTAACTTCTCTTTTGTTCATAGTGAAAGCCAGCCGGTGGGCTGTCAGTGCGGAAGAGTGGACGTAGGCTTGGAATAAGCCGAACCACTATAAACTCTGTGTTCAATTTTCTCTTCCTTACTCTCTTTATCTTGATCGTACTTCATTTTGTTAATCAAGAAAGAATTTCCTTTCTATCGTTTGCTAAGAATCGCTTCCGTATCTCGATAAATTGTTTGTGCACTTATTCACCCCCTCTAAGTGCTTATACTAGCTATCTCAGGGTAGTCCACGAACAAGTTTCTTGGAAGAGATTTTGGCAGTTTGCTTCATGTTGATATGGCCAAGCTTTCGATGCCAGAGATTTGCTTCATCTTGTATTGAAATAAAACATTGAGATCCTTCTAGTTTTATATCCAGAAAATAGATGTTCCCATGCATTCGTCCAGTAAAAGACTATGAAAGATCTTTACTAGTTCCTGAACATATTTCATCTTGGAAATTAATTTTGAATCCAGTATCGCACAGTTGACTTATGCTAAGTAGATTGTAATTTAGTCCTTCCACTAAGGAGAAATTGTTGATTGTGAGACTTCCAATCTTTACAGCCCACACCTAACAATTCTTCATTTGCTATTTCCTCCAAAAGAGACTTTTCCACCATCTATTTGAACAAACTTTATAAAACAATTTGAATCTTCAGTCATGTGTCTTGAACATCCACTATCCAAATACTATTTGACCTTTTTCTTGATAGTGACCTACAATTAAAAAAGAAACTCAAGCTTTCTTTTGTACCCACATTTTCTTGGGTCCAATGTAGTTAGTGCAATATACAATCTTTACCCAATCCTTCTTGATAGGTCTCCAAACCATAAGACATTATTTCTCAAAGTGTTTTGAGCTGTTATATTTAGAACATTTGAGAGCACTTCGGCCAACAAGTTTTACAAAGACTTTTTGAAAATGATTTCTGTAAAAAGTTTTTGTAGGCCTTTGTTTAATTCTTTCATTCACTTTTGGAAAATCAATTAAAGGGATAGTTTCTGAAGTCATTCCCGAGCCTGACTTGTTGAAATAAGGTCTTTGTGCAGAAAGAATATTTTCCAACTTCTCAGACCTATTGAAAACCTTCTTGAAAAATTTGAGATATCATTTTTTCAAAAATGTGTTTTCGTTTGAACGAGAATCAATATTTTCTTTTAAAACAACAAAATTTTTGTTCAAATTTTCGAACTTTTCTTTCCAAGAATTTTCTTGTTGCTTCAGTGTAGAATTCTCCCTTTTTAGCTTGGAAATCCTTTTAAGAGAGGTTTTGAGACTAAGACAAAGCTCATCAATATATTTGAGACTTTAGTAGTAATTTTTAAAATATTTACCTCGAATTCACTATCTTAGTCTGAATCTATATTTGTCTCAGAATCTGAGTCTGATGCTGATTTTGCCATTAAACAGATTTTGGCATAATCTTCATCACTTTTTTCGCATTCAGTATCACTCCATGTTTATGTTTTGAGAGCTTTTCTGTATTTCTTAGCTTTTCTTTTCTTTTTCTTCAACAGGGGACAATTGGGTCTGATGTGTCCTTTTTTCTTGCATTCAAAGTAGATCACATCTTTGTTGGTTTCATCATCCTCAGTTGATTTGTTATGAAACTTTTGAGTGCTTTGTTTCTTCCAATTGAACCTTCTTCCATTTTTGTTTAGTTTCCTGAACCTTTTTATCATAAGTGCTAGTTCTTCATCGTCTATGTCCTCTTCAGAGTCTGTAACATCAAAATCATTGTTAGACTTTAAGGCAATTGACTTCTTACCTCTGGGATTTTCTTCCTCGTTGATTTACTCTACTTCATAAGACTGAAATGCCCCAAGCAGTTCGTCTACCGAAAGTGGCATGATTATTTGTGTTTCCCTTATTGAAGTCTTTACATGATTCTAGTCTTTGGAGAGTCCATGCAGCAATTTGTTGACCTTCATTGGTTCTGAGATTGGTTGTCCCTGATACTCTAGACCATTTACAATTTCTGTAAAACGACTAAACATATCAGTAATAGATTCTACTGGTTTCATCTTGAAGGCTTCATACTGTCCGAGTAGAATGTTGATCCTTGTTTATTTTACTTGATCAATTCCTTCATAGGTAATGTGCAGCCTATCCTAGACTTATTTGGCTTTTCACAAGAAGATATTTTGTTATACTCAGTAGGAGATAATGTACAAAATAAGGAGTAAATTGCTTTAGCATCAAGAGCTTGTCTCTTGATCTTTTTTTCTTGAGTCATCTCGTTAGTGTCTGCAACTTCTTTTCCCCTTTTTGACACAGATGTAGCTTTAGGAATAATTTATTTTTCTACTATTGGAGAAATCTTCGTGGAGTGTCTTGAACCTGACAAAACGTTTCTATCAGTCTAGTCTGAAGATTTGCAAACTCTACTATTTAAAGTCTGAAGACCTCCGGACTGCTAGACTCAAGACTCAAAGTCTATTCTCATTGACAGTTTCTAGTTTGTCGAAGAAGGTCTATCCAGGACTGGATGTTTCGTTAAGGATTTGACCTTATCGATTGACGAAGATCTCTTGGCTGGATATGACATAACGGAATCCTTTATTCGAATCAAGATTGATTAAGGATCCGATGATTGGCGAAGTATACTCGGAAGGTTCTACTTGTGGAAACCGAGATCCTGATTGTATGGGCGAACATGATTGATGGGCTATCGTTATGTTCCTTAAATAGCTCGAATGATCTTTCCAGATTCTGTCCAACGGGAAGATTGGAAGAATTCCTTTGGTAAGTGCCAACGGGTATGATGGTATAAAGAAGTATAAAAGGAAGACGTTCCAGTTGTTTGAGTGTGTGCGCGATAGAAGAATTCCAAAGTCTGAAGCTTATTGTTCTTAGTCAATTCATTTGCTGAGCGAAATCTTGTATGCAAAAGAGAGTCTGTATTCATGAGAAACCTTGAGGAAGTGTGGTAGAGTATCTACACTGTGGAATCAAGGAAGGGCATTACTGTAACAACTCTTTTGTTTATAGTGAAATCCAGCCGGTGGGCTGTCAGTGCGGAAGAGTGGACGTAGGCTTGGATTAAGCCGAACCACTATAAACCTTGTGTTCATATTCTCTTCCCTACTCTTTTTTACTTTGATCATAATTAGTTGTGATAACAAAAAGGCGAGCTTCATTTCTATTGTCTAATATTGCTCACATATCACGAGAAATTGTTTTTGCACCTATTCACCCCCTTCTAGGTGCTTATACTAGCTATCTCATCTACCACATCCCATTCTAGAGGATCTTTCAATTTTAGGAATGCCTTCATCTTGTTTTTCCATATGTTGTATTCATTTCCATTGAAATAGGGTGGTCTGGTGTTGTTCTGGCCTTTAACCAAACCTGGAGTCAGCATACTAGCCATAGATCTTTAACTTAGAAGTAATAATACTTCAATTAACTGAGCACACTAGCTCTGATACCAATTAATAGGGCTAGTAAGAGCACCTAAAGAGGAGTGAATAGGTAATCAAAGAAGTTTTTGCAAAGCTTTAACAAACTTATTCAACTTCTAAGAATAATAGACTGAAGATATAAACGACTATAGACAGTAATATAATTCTACGAATTAAAGTAAAGAGATTAGGAAAAGAGAATTGAAACACAAGGTTCATAGTGGTTCGGCTTAGACCAAGTCTATGTCCACTCTCTCGCATTGACAGCCCACTGGCTGGATTCCACTAAGAACCAAAAGAGATTTTACAATCTCACGTCCTTGATTCCACAGTGTAGAGATTCTCCTACACTTCATCAAGGTCTCACAAGAATTTAATCTCTCTTTTGAGTACAATTTAAACTCAACGAAATGAAATAGCGAAGAACTAAGAGTTTCAAACTTTGGAATTCTTCTTTCACGCACACACTAGAATAATTTGAGCGTCTTCCTTATATACTCCTCCATGGCTTCATAACTGTTGGCACCTTCCAAATGAATTCTTCCAATCTACCCTTTTGATGGAATCAATTAGGGAGATCTCGAGTAATTTAAGGAATATGATGATAGTCCACCAATCTTTCTCGCCCATACAATCAGGATCTAGATTTCCATAAGTAGAAACTTTCAAGTATACTTCGCCAATCAAAAGATTTGATTATCCGAATTGAAATCAATAAGAATAATAGATCATGAGATGCTCTCTCTAGCTGTGAAATCTTCTCCAACCGAATGAACCAAATCCTTAAAGATATACTCGCATCTGGACAAGTCTTCTTCAACGGATAAAACTTTTCTTCGTCGGTCTAGAGACTATCAGTGAGGGCAGACTTTAAATCTTGAGTCTTGAGTCTTGAGTTTGTCAAACTTTTGCAGTTGAGTCTACAAGTCTTCAGACTAGACTAATGGAAACGTTTTGTCAACTTCAAAACAAATAAGGAAGTTTTCTCCAACACAGTCGAATTAATTAGTCCGCGCTTCTGATTCAATAACTTCTGCTCCCAATGAAATCTAAGGCGGATTAATAGGCTTAAACTCTGTCCACCATGCCCCAACAAGAAGAAACAAAAGCGAAGAGGTACACATCTGCTTGATGTTTCGTCTATCACGAGAGCTTGGGCAAAACATTTATAGAAAAAAAAAGGGGTCCAACTTTTCTGTGTTCTTAATGAACGAAATTAATTTTTTAATTGGTGAACTACTTACCCGTTTTGATATAAATGAAAGAACAGTTTAAAGCCAAGGAGAATATGGTGACGAAAACGAATTGTCTACGGACTGTGTCGATAAAGAAACTAAAACATATTCTACTGTTCATCTTCTTACATTTTGGACAATTTTCCCTGTCGGGATAATTGGCAAAATGTCCTTGGTCATTTCAGGAGCATGTATCATCAGCTACCATCAAAGAGAACGATTATGAGACCTAAAGAAACATAAGAAATAAATGAAACCTCATCTTCTTATAAATAGAAAAAATCAAACAAAAGCGTAAATCCAACCAGTTCATATTCACCCGTATTGTTGGTTGAAGCTAACGCCCTAAGGTTATGACTCTCCCATTTGAGTAAGCTTATGCCTCTCCCATTTGACTTGTTGCAAGCGCTTGAGATATGGTTTTAACTCCAGCTTGATAGTTGTTTCCTTCAAGACAGAACCTGATATAGGTAACTGGTAAGAACATGACAAGAACAAGATTCTATGCTGCATTAAATCCAGACATCCATAACTGGTTTTAGACAAGAAATGTTCTCGAGCTTTATTTTTTTTAACCTCAATAAATTGACTCATAACCTAAAGCATAGCTAATAGGTTGTTTCCCAAAAACACGACGGATTGGTGAGTTTTTACTATTCACTAAGTTTCAATTAGCAAGACAAAACGCATTTGTAACAGACTGGAAACCATCATTACCCGAACCACTTTATTCTCGTGGGTTTGGACATAGTCGCAATGGAATTAACAACACCAGCTATACAAGTTTGTTCTAAAATCGCCTATGGCACTGGGGCGACAATTAATTCCGTACTTCTATTTAAATTGTAACACACAACTTTCCGTAGAGGGCTTCACATAAAACTATGTGCGCCTGCAGTGAATTTATCCTAATGATTCCTTGTCATGGCTCTATAAAGTTGGAACCATGGTGTGATGAGTGTCACGTAGTGCTAATTAAAGCATGAAAGGTTCATGAAGTCTGGTTTAAGCATCTCCTTATTACAGACATAAATGTTCTTGTGAATGCCAATTGCATGAGCTTTGCTAGTTGTTTATGGAACAACATAACATTGACTGTCCCAAGAGAATCAGCAAGGTGACCAACTGTGCGAAATACTGACAATCTCGAGGCTTTGCTCACTAGAACTCTTTATAGGTCTTTTCCTGGCCTTGCGCAAGGTCTCATTGGTATAGAACAACATCATAGTTTGAGTTGGATCTGATTATTAAAGTTAACTAAATGGGCAGATTGGAATAGTAGATTATTGGAAACTTATTAGGGAGAAATAAAAATCAAGGCTGGGTTAGCCTGGTTTCAACAAAAAATTCTTGAAAATGCTTGCAAGAATACTCTATTCTAACCTTTTCCATTTTCTCTGACAAAAAAAAAAAAAAAAAAGAAACCTTTTCCATTTTCAATCATTCAAGAATAGAAATATGTAAGCATAAGCAGTCCAACAATGAATTGTCTCAAATAAATTGCTAATAAACATGACTAGATCTGGTAGCAATAAACTCCCGAGTTCCAACCTCAGATTATTGACCAGTCTAAATCTGAAACGTTGATGGATTATCTTATGAAGGATGCCGACTTACCAATTGCCTCCAAGCATGTTTCACAAGCAAATTTCTCAAAAGACTTCCACCATAAGAACTCTGTTAAAGAAACCTCATCATAAGAACTCTGTTAATTCTCGATGCAATGGCAAGTGTGTAGTCCCTTGACCTAGCATTAAAACAAAGCAAGCAAACAACCCTGTCACAAAGCAAAAAAACACTCACATATCAATGCTGAACATAGTATCAGTTTATTACCAGCAGATGTGGAAGTTCACAACTTTTTGTCACCATCCATAAATATGAATCAGTGACATGTTTAGTCCCATGTCCTTGTAAGCCTTTACTTTGCCGGAGCTCTTATTTCTCAACATCATTTTACTTGGCATCTAATTTTTGGTTCATCTCATCGTGCAGTGAGACTTTCTCGGAAGTAGTAAATAATTGGACTTCGCAAAGCTGATACATGTTTGGTGGGTTAGACATCCATTTAAGTTCCTAACTAGACTGATGTCCCCGAGTTCCACTTTTGCCCGGCAATGTTGTCCTGCTTTTTGAGTATCAATTTCAGTACCCCACTAATTACCATTCAACCTGTGAGTAAGCATTGCCATTCGCTTCAGTCACTAGAGAAGTGTATTCAGGATGAAGTCTGACAACTCTCAGCATCCAAATGTTCAAGGACATGCCACGCCTCTTCTTCCTTGGATGGGACTTCGAATCCTCAATCCATCATTCAAGGCCTCAGGATATATAGTTAATGTAAAGTAGAATTCGTTTGACACCTCTTACGATGATAGATGAAATAACGACAGATTTATTAGGAGTTTCTAAGACATGGTGATCTAGAACCAAGTCTGCCAAAAGATGTGGTAACTTCACGAAGGTTCAGTTCACCATATAGATAGGATTAAAGACAGACTTCAGTATCCCCCAACTAGGTGACCAGTTCATTCTTGTTCTCTATTTAAATTTTCTTATGCATGATCATTATGTTAAGGGATGGTAGATAGCTTGGGCCCAAAAGAAGGGGGGAGTAAAGATACATATCCCCTAAACATGAGCCACAGATGTGAAATTGTCGGTAAGTGCAACTGAATCTGAGGAATCCTGGATTTCTGCAGAAAATTACCAGTATAAGGTAAACAGCAGAATGGATCAGTACTGAGAGACTATATCATGGAAAGGATAACTTTATGAAGATCTGACATCTGAGTATTGTGCTTGAACATGTCAAAAACCTTGACAAACTGCCAATATCTCTTAGCAAGAGGATGTTGATTAGCAAGCTTCTCCATAGTTTGGATGGGTTTGATTTATTTATTTTTATTTTTGGTAATAAGAGAATGGTGAATGGCTAGCAAATTAGCAAACTTCTTCATAGTTTTTATGAGTACAGTAAAGAAAACATGCAAGAGTAAATATGGTTTTGCAAAGAATAAACACACATGCAAGGCATGGGGATCAAAGTGACACCATCCTACAGGATCAGGAGTAATGTGACTCCTGCAACTGCTTAGTGGGAGCAGATGGAAATGTATATTCTCGTCCTATAATCCAATAAAGCAATCAACTTGAGGGGAAGAAGTAGCACACTATCATCGATTAGAAGTACTGTTTCGTATGATACCTTCTATGGACTGAGTTACTTTCAGTTGGATCCCCATTGATGAGCACCCAACCCATGTAACAGCTCACGCTATTTGCAAGTCAGTGTCGATACGGATTGGCCTCTTGAGAATCTTTCTGTCTACAGAAGCAGTGACTAATAATAGAGAGGCCTTGCGTTGCCATTGTCGATGGAGCAATGCTGGTTCAAAAGCAAAAGGCTGAATACAATGGGGATGTTCTGTTATGCACAATTCTAATGATGAATTCCCACACTAGATGAACTATGGCTAATGACTATAGAACTTAGGCATTAAGACTCTGGTTGCAGAACTTAAAATGGACCAAGATTGATGAGAATTTAGATATGCACATATACAAAAGATAGAGACAAAGTACTTCTTACAGCAAAGCAGCAGCAAGTTGTTACAATACATTCTCTAATTACCAGATGACTCATTCTAGATTATTCAAACGAGGACTCTGCATTCAAACTACAAATGGCAGAGTACTAGAACTGATTACCCACCGACTGAACACCGGCATCTGTCAGTTTCATATCAGGAATTTATTGAAGCACCACAACTGTATTACCTAAGTCTAGTAGTGTCAATGAAATCATAGGCAATTCATTTTCTGCAGAAAAAACCCATAGGAACTCTCTTTTTCACAATGACATGGTTTGCATTGCGTCGACACAAGGAATAAGCAGGGACAAAAACGCTGGAAATTCGGTTAAACTCACATTTCAACCATCGAACCATCATTCAAACCGAGAAATTTAAGCCGGAGAAACATCGCAGAAAACAAATGGCACCACATTCAGAACCAGAAACAAAAGTATCACCATCCCATAGTTGTTCGAAGCTCAGTTTAATTTACCTTATAGCAGCATATAGTCCTGGCAAGAGCGTCGAGATCTTTCACCAGCTTCCCCATCCTGATCTCATTCCAAGGATTCCTCTACTGATCTCCAAGCACATAATCACCTAGAAAACTCGTAGAAAATGTTTGCGCTGCTCCTAGGCGGACTCTTTGGAACCAGTGTATGGAGGCTGGCTCATAGCCAACGCGCGAGTCGAAGAGGTTCATCCAGTACGCGCCGTCGAACTTCCTGAGGGCGTCCATGTCGTGGCGGACATCGAGCAGGCCGCCCGAGAGGCTGTGGTAGACGATCTCATCGAGTGAGCAAGACTCGGAGGAGGTGAAGTCGCAGCTGAAGGGGACGTACTTGGCGGAGAAGGCGTGGGCCTGGCGGTGGCGGTGGGCCTCGTCCCTGATGTTGTGGATCGTCGCCGTCACCGTCGCCAAGGAGGGGAGTAGCTGGTCGGGGCAGGGTCGTAGGTGGAGGCACAGGACATGGCGAGGTGCTTTCGACCGACAGGCAAGTGTCTAGGGTTTGGGATCAGAGAGGAGGGAGAGTGGTACATCAGCATGGAGGGCGCCAACGCCGTTGCTTCTGTATTGAGCGGCAGCGGCGGCGGCGGCGGCGGCGTTGGAGGATTGGAGGAGTGGGGAGCTTGGGTTTTGAAGTGAGACGTGGGGACTTGTGGAATTTTCTGTATTTTTTTAAATATAATTTTAAATATGACCTATATATTTAGTATTTACCATCAATAGGAGTAGACATGGGCAAAGACTTACTATAAAGAATGAAAATCCATTGATTCTCCTCATTAGTCATAAAGATACACAAACTAGTAAATTTTATTCAAACGAACATCTATAGAAATGCCATGAACGGGGGTAAATAAGACAGTTGATACGGATGAAATATCTAAGCAGAGCATTCATTGTTGGCCACACTCGCATCACTGTCATCGTTATCATCTATGTCATCTCTGTAATTAGACATCTCTTCCCAATATTCGCGGTACATGCCCCATTCTGGTTTGTAGAAGCAACCGCGATGAGCCATCAACAGCCAAACAAAGGTAAGGAGCTCTCCCCCCTTAGCCAGTGCCTGCACATGTGTCTCTCCCTTAATATTAATTGCTACATATTTCAACGTCCAAAGCCACATGTGGCTTATTTTATCCCACTTGCTTTCCCCATCATCTTCCAGTCGGCGGGCCAAAAGGAGCCCATCGTTGAGCGAGGATTTCAAAGGGCCAGCAGGATCTTGTGGCGGCATTCCATCTTGCCCTCCATTGTACAATTTTTCACATAACCCATTCAGATCCTTGGTCGCACCACCGATGAGGCCCTGTAGCTCGAGCAACGTCTTCATCGATACCATTTGGGCAATCCCCACCATCACTACAGCAGACATCAAATTGGGCTGATTAAGTAAAAGATACATCATGTAATCGGAGAGGATCTTGCTGAATTCCCTTTGATCAATTAGGTTTCGGTTAAGTGTGGTTGTGGAGCTCATAGATTGTTTATCTTTGTTGTACCATATTTCAGTAACAACATGCCACGCTATAATATAGTTGTGGATATTAGCCTTGCCGACACGATCTAAAATACTGTGGAGATCGTTCGACGTACTACTCGGAGAAGACTGATTACTCTTAACTAGCCTTGTCGCCCATTCCAGGTCATCCCCCTTCTTGGGATCCCATTTCAAATCATTAAAGATAAAGATCCATAGCTTCTTCATAAAGAGATTTTTGGACATGTACTTCGCATCTGCCATCATTGATCTTTTACCACAACGTCTAGCTATTGTCTCACCAACTTGAAGGAAATAAGAAATGATCTTGTCGACCATTCGGAATGGAAAACTGCAGATATTTTTTAAAATGACGATGCCTGAGAATTGATTGCACTTACGTATCTTTCTCGGACTCTCCTTCAATGCCTCGGAAAAAAGGTTGTAAGCGGAGATGGATTCTGACCACCTTCGAAATATTGATGGTGTATCTAAGACCTTGTAAGTAACATTGGTGTCAGATTCTACTTCACATGTGACGTATTGGGGCCTCCTCAAGTGATCCATGGTAGATACCAGCTTGTAGAGAAATGCATCTACTTTAGATGACCCTGTGGTGGTGTGCTTGATTTTGGCAATAGTCCAATCAGAAAAAA
Organism: Eucalyptus caleyi; assembly: GCA_014182885.2. NCBI lineage: Eukaryota > Viridiplantae > Streptophyta > Magnoliopsida > Myrtales > Myrtaceae > Eucalyptus > Eucalyptus caleyi. Next base: position 3,909,417 of record CM024466.2, read on the forward strand.
CAAGGTTGAATAGAGCTATCCCATCGAGAATTATCCCTCCAAAAAGAAGACTATGAGTAATTTTCAAGTCGAGTTCAAGGAATCGATGCTTTTTCAAGCGATTGAACAAAACCAAAGCCACCACCATGCTAGTGGAGACTATGATGCGGAAAATATAGCTCCATTTGTGACGTATGGTCAATGCTTTTGTGTGGAGCACCTCGTAAATGAAATTGAGTTCAACTGATATCACTCTCAATGCATCCATCGCAGAAACTTTGTTAAAATATTTACTGCTCATTTTGCGCTGTTGTTTTGTGTAGATGAGATCTGTGATGAAGATCTTGAAGATTTGAAAGAATAAGTAACCATGCTTCACCACGATGCTTTCATCAAGCTTTACTCTTTCTTCATCAGAATATTCATATCCATCCCCTCCACCATTGAGTTCCTCAAGCAATTGCGAGTATGCACCCTTTTTTAGATCATTGTCTAAGAGCGTCGATTCCTTGAGCTTTTGGAGGCTTGAGAGATAAAGTGCTAGTGTTCTCTCCGCAATTTTTATAAACCCTGCAAGAAACACCAGGATCGTTGGGATCACCAATGACTTGTCGCTAGGAAATATCCGCACAAAGACGTAGATGGCGGCACCGACTTGGAATATGAGATTGAGTAGGTGTCGTCGCCAAAGTGAACTATCTTCGAGAGAGAAGGCAGTGATTGTATCTGGACCACCAAGATGTAGCAAGAGAAATGAGGCCCAAAAGGCCTGAAGAGCTCCATCTACTTCTACTACATGAGTGTTTGAATTGCCTTGGTTGTGAGAGATGAGCCCGACCGCAAATGCAGCTACTGAGTCAGCCATTAAATAGGCTAACCACAAAAGGGAAATAATGTAGGGATTTGTTGTTTTCTTTCTAAGAGGTGCAAATAGAATGAGAAAGATCTGAAGCGAGAGGCTCAGAACAACGAAACCTCGGATGTTCCATTTGTTCCATAAATCTGAGATGAAGCTAAATGCCATGTGTTTACAAGCAAGGCGAATGGTCGGGAGGTGGGTTGGATGATGTTGGGGAGGGAGGGTCAATGCTTGGGATTTTGAGAATTGGGAAGATGAAGGAGCACGGGTAGAACACGGGCCTTGATCTGCCTCGGTGAGTGGTGTGGTTAGATTCCCGGAGAGATCACAAGACTTTATATATCTAGCCTTGTATTGTGGTTTTCCTTTGTCCTCCGTTAGATTAGATAATATTACAATTCTACCATCGTAAAAAAATAAAAATAAATAAAATAATACATAATAAATAAATAAATAATAAATAAATAAATAAGATATATGCATGTCATTTTTTGTTGACTGAAGCTTGAGTTTTAAAACATGTACGTAGATAGACATTTAAAGTTGGGTAAAATTCTGTCATATATTTAAAAAAAAATCGAAAAGGTATATTATGGAGAGAACTTAATCTTATTTTTAGCCTGGCAAATTAAATACTAAACATCTCAAATTCTTCCTTAAAAAAAGTTCATCATAACATTTAAAACTCATCACGAGAAGATCTACCTTAAATAGGTTAATTTTGAGCCCACATATACCCTCCTAATACCACAATTCTAATTAAGACATGAGCCAAAGCATAAATGTTTGAAAGCCAAAACTTTAGAAAGACCTAAATTGAGAAGCTTAGTATGATGAAGCCTTGGATGTTCCATTTATTCCACATATCCAAATTGAGTGCCATGTTTTTGCTTAGTTTGAATATTGTCACTCCTCTGAGTCATCTCCAATATACTTTTAGTTAAAGCAATATATATTGGAGAATAGTAGGGGATATATATATATAGACAGACACGTTGATATAGTTCCTTATTTGTTTATCAGAAAATACTTTGTGTCGGGTTGATGTTTTATCTTTATATTGATTCTGTCTCAATTATACTTACACATCTATCTGTAACTATCCAAGTTTTGAGCTATGAAATTTCAGTATCCATAATGAGTTATATGAAATATTTGGTGATCCTACATTTAACAAAACACTTGATATTATTGATGAGTAAGATACCATTGAAAAAGTTAAATGAGTGTGCTTTTATAGGATAAGTAGATCAACCTAGTCGAAGAACACCATAATTCTGCAAAATATCAAATGAACATTCAAATTGAGAATTAATAAAATTATGTAATACCTAAATACATCGGAGAAAATATTGAATGGCTGCTGAGGTGGTACGTGTTTTTTACTCAAATCCAATGACAAATTGACACATGTTCGCTAATGTGGAATAAAAGTAAAAAAAAAAAACTTTGCATCTGTCCACCCATGGAAGCTTCCCCTCTGTCGTTGGTTTATAGAACCATATAAATAAAAAAAAAACACAAAATTGATTGCACAAGCATCAATTTGACCAAAATTAAAGTTCACGGATGAAATTGAACATCTACTAGGATTTCAAAGACTAAATTTTTGTTTTGTCTCTTCTTTTTATTAATCTAAAAATTCAATACTAGTTAATGAAATCGAGTAGTAAATGATGTGATATATCTTTATTGAATCTTTAAATATGACTACTTGTTCAAGTAGTTAAGGAAATTTTGTTGCATCATCTCTTTTATAAATCAGTTTATCATTTTCTTTTCACTTTTGTAAAGGGGTGCTCATGTTGATTTTAGATTGGATCCTTTTATTATGGGAAAAATACCTAAAATGTATATTATTGTTCACCTGGTGATTGATTACACCCTCTATTTATGCAAATAACATTCACATACCTTTAAGCAAAATCCTAAATTACAAAGATCAAATTGCCCCTTCTAACATACTCATTTAAGCATCTTTGTTAGGGTTTGCATGGTTTGGTTTTTGTTTTGTTTCGAGTTCTTTTGGGTTAATGTGAGAATTTAGGATTTTGAAGAAAATAACATTTTTATATAGGGACACCAAGATAATTGATGTAAATGTGTAAAGTGGCCACCAAAGATGAAACTCGAGTATGTATTTGATATTTTCAAAAGTGGAGATCTATAAGTGATAATTAGGTAAGACTTGACGCATATTTTTGGTATCTTACGTTTTTTTTACTTGGTCCCCAAGTAATAAACCTCTCATTCTCTTTCTGTTTCTTTTTTTTTTTTTCACGAAGACACCACAAAATGTTTTTAACATGCACATGATTTGTGAGTCATGTTTTTTTTTTCTTCTTTTGAATTTTTTTTGCTAGAGTTTGTGAGTCAAGTTTGATCGGCAATTGCATTAACAAGGTGCAAATAAGCTTAGTCAATATCAACCATTGAATTACGTGGGTCCCATATCGGGTCCACATAATTGAACGAATGGGATGCATTGATCTCATCATCTATTGTTTGATTTCATCATCGTTTCTCCTAGAGAAAGATAACAAGCTTCGAATTTTGAATTTTGTCTCTGGCACGGATGGACTTGGCAGTTAAAACTTCCCACCACCAAAAGGAAAACTAGTAGAACGGTCAGCGACCACTTTTCTCATTGAGTGAGCAAGCCTTTATCTCGGGGAAGTTACTGTGGTTGCATTTGGCCCGCTGATTGTCTTCTCTATCACTGTCTATATCTTCAAATTTATTTCATCCGTGTGTATATCTTTTGCATGAGCATTTACTTTGAATCCTTCTCCATATTTGACATCATTTACTTGCAAAACTCGAAAGAATTATTAAAAAGTCATTAACCTATTGCATAGATTTCAATTTAATTTTGAACTTTTCAATTTGATCAATTTAATCCTAAATTTTTTTATAATTTACGTGACACGATCGGCGCTAATATTGACAATTTTTGTGAAATTGTGTATTTTTTTTTTCATTTCTTTTCTTTCATTTTTTTTTTCCACCGTGGCCATCGAGAGCCATTAGGGCCTCACAATGGCCACTGACCTTCGCTGATCATTGGGCGAGGGTTGCCTAGCCCATGACTGCAATGGCCTGATCAAGTGACCGGCGAGGGTTATAGGCCATCACCGAGGCCCCGATAACCCTCACTAATCATGTTGAAAAAGGAAAAAGAAAAAAAAAGGTTTTATAAAAAAATTCATAACTTTTATAAAAAATTGCATAAATTGTCAATATTAACGCTAGCCGTACCACATCCATGTCAATGATTTTAGGCCAAAATTGGCCAAAAAGACTAGCAAATCATTAAAAAGTTTAGGATTAAATGAACCAAATTCAAAATTTTAGGACTAAATTGACATTCGTATAACAAGTTTATGACTTTTTTTTGTACTTCTCTCTTATGTGTTTGCTTTTCTATATGTGCTTGTCTACATCACTCATACATATTTGACTCATTTATTAATCACGTCATACCTTCAAAAACCCAACACGACACTTTTATAAATGAGTCACACCACAGGATACGTTTAAGGAATAAACCCTTACAAAAATATGTTCAAATGAGTAATAGAGTGCCTAAGTGTATCTAACTAGATCGCATTGACCCAGTTTATATGTTAACTCAATTAACTAATCGTGTATTGGCCTGTCCTAGACAGATTGCGAAGGTCAATTAGCAAAGAACACAATTTTTTATTTGTGTAGAAAAAGTTATTCCGTTTAAACTCAATTTGAATAAACTTACAATCATGTGTCCTTTTCAGGTCATGTTAATGAGGGTCTAATTCTTTCAAAACCCCCAACTTTAGGTACAATCCCAAATTTTCCTTTAACTTTTTTGTGTCTAAAAAAATTCGCCAAATTTTACTCTAGTCCTACATCTATCCACATGTCCAAAAATTGCAAATTGTTTCTTCAAATTTATGAATATCGAGGCCAATTAGAAATTCATTATCAAAAATTTTGTCTTTATAAATTTTCTCTCCCTTGTATGAAATGATAGTAACCTCCTAATATTGATAATATTGAAGAAACTAATGACAATTTTTGGATAAAGGGTTAACAAGTGTAGATTTGGACTAAAGTGAAAGTCGATAATTTTTTACGATGAAAGAATAGTTGGTTTGAATTGAGATTATTATGATTTTTTCATAATGAAATTAGGCTCGTTAATCAGTGGTGCAAAAAATTGGCCATCCGACAAAGCTATGCTACAATTCTTAGCTTGATTCTTTTTCTTCAACTTGGACCCACTTCATATTCTTTTTCTTTATTCCTTTTTCCTTTAACTTAGATTTTTTTCTTTTTTTTCCTTTAACTTAGACACATTTATATTCTTTCTTTTCCTCTTTTCACACAATGCTCTTAACTTTTACAAGATTACGTGATTCGGGAGTCACGCTTTTTCCTTTAGAAAAATTTTTGACAGGAATTTGTGAGTCACGTTGGTGTCTTATAGTTGATGCACAACTATTGGCTCTTTATTCCAAAATAAACTTGTTGAATAATTAAATTAATAGATTATACGATTGTACCTTAAAATTATTAACCATTTTCCTTACAAAATTTGGAAAAAGTAGGTGTTTTGAGCTTTGGAAAAGGATAGAAATTGTATCGGACATTCTATTTTGTTTTCCCAGATTTCATGTGTTTAACATTAATAATTCTTAAAATGCAAGAGAGCCATAAGAAAATAAACATGCGAAAATATTAAGCAATCTCATTTTCTTCCTTAAATCTACATTTGAGATCATATTAAATGAAGAAAGAAAGGATGAAGTAAATTCTCTGTATCTGTTAAAAGCATAGATTTCAATATTGCGTTTTCCTTTGTTTTTCTTGTCGTTTTTTATTTTATTTTATTTTATGTTTTTATGGAATTATTTCTAAAAACCACTATTAGTAGTTAGGGTTACGTGGATGAAGATTCTGTTTAAAGTAATTGAACGGAAAAAAAAAAAAAAAAAGGTCTATCCAAAGTGAGCAGTACGTGCAGATATGGTTTGTGTGCAATTTGTTTTTGCAATTCAAGTGAATAACTACACGTATGAAACTTACTTGAAAGATTTTCTCCCTTGGACATTAATTTTATGAGATTAGTGTTCATATCAGTGGATTTCATTAATGTTAATTAATGAAATGATGATATTGAACGTTTAGCTCAAGTGACTAGTCGAACCGATTGTTTTGCAAACCTTGAGTGATTTGACGGGAATGCAACAAAATGTAACATATACATGTTGAGATAACTCTTTATTTGTTTGTCAAAAAAATTTGTCTATTCAAAAATCTAGGAAGGTAAAAGAATTATTAACCATCCATTCCTCAAATACAATGGAGCTCAAGATAGATCTAACTCGAGTTGATTGAATCACTAGTGGGTAAAATTAATTTTTTGCAAATGCGTCATGTGTCCCCACAAGTGGAAGGTGCCATTAGGTTATTAATTGTGAACCTGACCATTACTATGTACTTGGCAAGATAATGACAATGTCCTTCCACTCAATTATGACCTTGATTCAACCAATGACAAAATTCCACAGAGAGTTTGATTTAGCCTAAGAAATGGAAAAAAGAAAACTTGCCCTTTATTGTGGATGATTGGTATGAGCCAAAGCCATAATGGAGTTACTATAAGTAGGACGCTCCAAGAAAACGTCTCCCACCAAAAGCAAGTGGCAACAAGTTTTTCACAAATATCAAGAATCTCTATCCTTTTTTTTTTTTCCTAATTCTAGATTATTGATGGCTTTGATCTGAAATGATTCCCTTACTTTCTCTCCTTTTTTATTAGACAACATTAACTATCATAAAATTAAAATTTATAGAAATATAAAATTTATCTATTAAGATTGCATGAGCTTAATAAGTTTTGTCCATATAATGAGCAAACTATTATTTTCTTCTCTTTCATCACCCTTTCGCCTTTTGTCCATGTAGGGCAAAATCTTGTTCTTCTTTTTCCTTACCTTTTCCCTTTTTTAATGCAATTCTATCATTTAAAAGGATTGAAAATTTTGGGTAAACTTATTGTTTATTTACAGGTATCCCATGCATTAAATGACAGAATAAAACTATCACATGCATTAATGATGCTTCTTGCTTTTGTTAGGTTCATGTTTTATCGTCAAATCGTTCATAGTGGCGATAGGTTTTCCAGAAATCTCAGGGATTTCTCTTTATCTTTCTTTTTATTTCTGGATTATTGATTGCCTTGAATTGAAGTGATTCCATTACTTTGTCTCTTTTTTTTTTTTTTTTTTTTATTAAACAAGATTAACTATCATAAAATTAAAATTTATAGAAATATTTGTTTGTTAAGATTGCATGAGCTCAATAAACTTTGTCCATATAATAAGCAAACTATTCCTTTCTTCTCTTTCATCACCCTTTTGCCTTTTGTCCATGTAGGGAAAAATATTCTTCTTATTCTTTTTTTTTCTTAAGCTTTTCCCTCTTTATATGCAAATCTATCATTTAAAAGGATGGAAAATTTCGGGTAAATATTTTGCTTATTTGTAGGTATCCCATACATTAAATGACGAAAGAAAAACGTAATATGCATTGATGATGCTTCTTGCTTTTGTCAAGTTCATGTTTTATTGTCAAATCGTTCCTAGTGGTAACAAATTTTCCACAAATCTCAGGGATCTCTCTTTATCTTTCGTTTTATTTCTGGATTATTGATTGCTTTGAACTGAAGTGATTCCCTTACTTTCTCTACTTTTTTATTAGACAAGATTAACTTTCACAAAATTAAAATTTATAGAAATATAAAATTTGTCCGTTAAGATTGCATGACCTCAATAAGCTTTGTCCATATAACAAGCAAACTATTCTTGTCTTCTCTTTCATCACCCTTTTACCTTTTGTCCATGTAGGGCACAATATTCTTCTTCTTCTTCTGTTTTCTCACCTTTTCCCTCTTTATATACAGATCTATCATTTAAAAGGATTGAAAATTTCGAGTAAAGATTATTGCTTATTTACAAGTATCCAATACATTAAGTGGCAGAAGAAAAGTAATGTTTCTTGCTTTGTGCCAAGTTCAGATTATATCGTCAAATCATTCCTAGAGCCAACAAGTTTTCCACAAATCTCAGGGATCTCTCTTTATCTTTCTTTCTCATTTTGGATTATTGATTGCTTTGACCTGAAGTGGTTCTCTTACTTTCTCTTCCTTTTTATTAGAAAATATTAACTATCATATAATTAAAATGTATGGAAATACAAAATTTGTCCGTTAAGATTGCTTGAGCTCAATAAGCTTTGTCCAATAATGAGCAAACTATTCTTTTCGTCTCTTTCATCACCCTTTTGCCTTTTGTCCATTTAGGCCAAAATATTCTTCTTCTTCTTCTTTTTTCTGACCTTTTCCCCTCTTTATATGCAGATCTATCATTTAAAAGGATTGAAAATTTTAGGTAAAGATTGTTGCTTATTTACAGGTATCCAATGTATTAAATGACAAAAGAAGAGTATTAGATGCGTGAATGATGCTTCTTTCTCTGTACCAAGTTCATATTTTATCGCCAAATCATTCCTAGAGGCACAAGTTTTCCACAAATCTTAGGGATCTATCTTTATCTTTCTTTCTATTTTTGGATTATTAATTGCTTTTACCTTAAGTGGTTCCCTTGCTTTCTCTTCTTTTTATTAGACATGATTAAATATCATAAAATTAAAATTCTATAAATTTTGTATGTTAAGATTGCATGAGCTCAATAAACTTTGTCCATATAACAGGCCAACTATTATTTTCTCCTCTTCCATCACTCTTTTGCCTTTTGTCCCTGTAGGGCAAATTATTCTTTTTCTCCTCTTTTTCTCACCTTTTTTCCCTCTTTATATGCGGATCTATCATTTGAAAGGATTGAAAATTTCGGGTAAAGATTATTACTTATTTACAAGTATCTCATGCATTAAATTGCAAAAGAAAAATATCATGTACGTGGATGATGCTCCTTGCTTTGTGTCAAGTTCATGTTTTATCGTCAAATCATTCCTATCTCTATTCTATTTGCACATCCATTTATAATTACTTGGGTTTCAAACTATCAAACTTCAATAGGTAGCTTAGTGGAATGTTTGGTCATGCCATGTTTAACAAGACACTTGATATTATTGATAAGCAAGATACAAGCTAATAAGTTAAATGAGTGTGTTTGTGAAAGATAAGTAGGTTTTCTTCACTTTTTTCCCTAAAAAAATGTAAACCTAATTTTTCATGCGATGAGAACTCATGACAAAAATTAAACAAAGTAATATATCAAAGCAATTACGACAATATAATCACAATGAATACAGTAAGTAGAACCCGAGTCATAGGTATAAAAAAAAAAAAAAAAAAAAAAAAAAAAAAAAAAAAACCTTGCTTTTAAGCCACAAATAGGACTCCCGTAAACTAATGTATATACGCAATCAACCTAGTTTAAGACAAGTAAATTTTCTAAGCGAGGGGATAACGTTGCCGAATTAAACAAAATGAAATTCAACTAAGAATAAATCAAACTTAGCACTAAAAATGCCATTTCCTTCCGAATGCCTCTCCAATTTTTTTTTTTTTATCCTTTTTATTTATTTCTTTTTCTTTTTCTTTTTCTTTTTCTTTTTCATCCATGATAAACATGATTTAAACTCTAGCTATACTATCGCGACCAAAATTTCGGGTGCTCAACCTAGGTTCAGGCTAATGGACTACTAAGTCTTTAAACTTAGCTTGGGCTCTCCCAAGCCCATACCAATTCGCGACTTAAGGTTCAAATATTTAACATGCAAATGATTATTATCTATGTCACGCCCTGATCCTCGGGAACGCACCCATCCTTCTACTTGGTCGATTTTAGAATGCAATATCCTGAGACTATTTATCGCCGACCCTGTTATTTATATTTGTACATGCGGAAGCAGTTATAAATCCCTGGACAATAAAACAATGGGATAGAAAAGTAGACCATATTTTTCATACCGAAATTCATAACCACACTTTTATACATTAGTACAACTTGTAGTATTTTACAATACCATTAACATAGGTCCGATCTAACGCCTATCCACTAGTATACAAGGTTCACAAAACGGAATGGAATCTCAATCCTCATCCGGGTCGTACTCGGAATCATCCTGATCCTCCTCCAATTCTTCTCCACTGAGCTCGTTTTCCTCCAGCTCTTCATCTTCTTCTTCACGCTCATCCTCGGCTTCAAATGCCGGCTCATCTTTAGGTACCTTCTCTACTACACCCCATTCCTTGTCCTCCTCCGGTCCTTCCACCTCCTGTTCTTCGATCTCACTACCCTCGTTATTCCAGTTGTCAGCATCAATCGAGTACACAGGAATGTGAGCTTCAACCTTAAATGTCGGGTCCTGAACATTCACAACTGACCCATCCGCATGGTCTACTATACCTAGACCCGTTAAATGGGTGGGTCGGGTCGGGTCGGGTTTGGGTCGGGTCATAAATGGTCCGACCCAAATCGACCCATTTAACCGGTTTATGACCCGTTTATTGCAATGCAAAAATTTTGACCCATACCCGACCCGACCCGTTCCCGACCCATACCCGACCCATTTAACTAAACTTAATTTATATATATACATATATATATATATATATATATATATATATATATATATATATATGGTATTGCTAAAATAGTTTTATACAACACAAATTTAATAGACGATTTTTATAATTTTTAAAATAATTATTTTAAAAAATTGAATTTTAATTTTTTTATTTTTTAAATATAACTTTTCTTTTTTTTTCCTTTTTCTTCTTCTTCTTCTTTTTGGCCGACCGCTGGCCACGACAACGGCCGGCAATTGGCCATAGCGAGCCTCGAGCTCGCTCAACGATCTCTAGAGGATATATATATATTTTCTGCAATATGATCGAGCAAATTATGTAAGTATTCTCATAAGGGTTCCAACATATGTTAAAAGAACAGCTAAGTTGCTTTCTTTCTACTTTACAAGCATTTGTTCATTTTACTATGAGGCCAAAATAAACCAATGGAAAAAAGAGAAACCAATCTATCCTTCTCTAGTATCATTTTTCCAATTGGCCATGTGATTGATTTTTCTAAGGAATTTTTTTTTTTTTTATAGATGGAATGTGTCTCAATGGATGTAAGAATTTAAGGAATATTAGTGCAGTACTTTGATAGTTGAGCAAGTGTCTATAGATCTTCATGAGCCCCTTTTGCTGAGAGCATTGAACAAATAACTTTGATGCAACTGTCTCTACAGGTGCCACCTTTATGCCTAGACTAATTTTAAGAGGTCACAAGTATTGAAATTTTCCATTGACCCACACTCCGTCAAGCGGAAAGGAATCCCAAAATGATCTCATAATTGAACAGCTCCTATTCATTGCCAATCTCTCATCATTGATACAATATCCGCACACAGCAGAAGCAAAATATACATCAAACAAAACAAACGCATGGTAGTCTCGAGACTAAAAGATTTCAATCTAACTTAAAACAGGGGTACATCATATGCTGATTATTTATGAAAACTCATATGTACTCAGAACTCCATGAAGCCTTTGCTGCATCATCTTCATCAAGCTGGCTGTGAAATCGAGTTCCCCCTATCTTCCTAGAATGGACTTGATCCGCCAAACGCCTTTGGTGTCCTTGGGTCCTTCTTCTTCCGGTGGACTGTCGCTATGTGGAGTCTTGTGGAACTTGCTCACGTCATACCCTTCTTCTTCAGCCTTGAACCAGCTGATTGTAAATTTCTTTGTCCATACGGCTGTCTGCTCAGTATCTGCAAAATAGAAAAGCCCACCAATCAGCCAATGAAAATGCAAAAAGAAAGAAACAAGAATCAGAGCCCAACTCGCAATCACCACAAACCGCCCCATGAACATCACTCACAAAACAAAAAATCCACCAATCCAATTGTCTTTGACCGTCAATTTGGGGTAAAAGAGGAAAAAAAAAGGAAGCCCCATAACAATGGTAGGCATTGATTCCATCTTCGGAATAGGTTGAACCGCCAGCACTGACAAAAAGGCATTAGTATCAACTTGATACTTGAGTAAAAGGAATTTCAAATTAAGACCCAACAACTAGTCTAGAACTTGAAAAGAATACATCATTATAAAGACAAGTGTATGAAATCATATGAGCAAACAAAAAGAATGAGATGACAAAAAGTACCTAATGCAAATAGTCTTGAAAGTCAATGATGAGAGACTCTTCATCCAAATCTTCCTCAGGCAGAACTCCAAATAACCAATTTGTAGTGCACAGCTTAGCCTCTACGCTTTCAGGGGAAAGGGAACTACGATATTTATTTAAAATAAGTCCTCCAATGCTGAAGGCTGATTCTGAGGCAACGGTAGTGATAGGAATGCTCAATATATCACGTGCCATAAGGGATAACTCGGCATATTGATGAGAATGAGTCTTCCAATAATCAAGGACATTGAGATCCGGGAACTTCTTTCTATCAAGCCTATTCTTCTCCAAATACAAATCCAATTGTGACTTAGTAGATTGTGATGCAAAGTGTTCACTCTCAAATGCATCATACTCATCAATGTCATCCCCAATGTTCTCATCGATGCCCTCAATTGAAATGTTACCTCGACTTGCTGAAGAAGTAAAGCGATCATCTCTAGACATGGAGGTTACATATTCATCAAAAAGTGTATAGAGTTTTTCTCGAATGCCCCGTACAAATTCTACATGATCATCCATATCCAACTTTGAGTAGCAAAACTCCAAGAAGTGTAACTTATAACGAGAATCCAATATAACAGCAAATGATAAGACAACACTATAACACTTCCAATATTTTTCAAACTTTTTGAGCATTGCCCTAGCCATAGAACTAATAGCCTCATCCTCAATATCCCTTGCCTATATTAAACGAAGCTGAATCTGCCATACTCCATAAAAATATAAATTTGCCGTGGGATATCTAACTCCAGAGAACAGAGTAGAAATATCATAAAAGGGTTTTAACAACAAAGCAATTTTCTTTCCTCTGACCCAATCTTCAGAAGATGGACATGTGACAAAGTTACAGTCAATTAACTTCAAATGCGAAAATGCACATTCAAAGAAAAGGGCACCCTCAAGCATTAGGTATGTAGAATTCCATCTGGTGGCCACATCTTGACGTACCTTTCTACTGGTCTTTAAGCACGACTGCAATATACATTCGGCAAATTTAACTCTCCTCCCTTGTGTAACCCTCACATACTTGACAGCTTCTCTAATATTATGTAAGGATCCATCAATAACCTTGTTGACACCTAAATTTTGACGATTTAGTTTATTTATTTATTGCATAGGAAATTATGGGTTAATTTTATTAATTGCATAGCATATAGATTTAGATTGCATTTATTTTGTTATTTGCATTTTATTGGACTGGAGGTAGATGGTTTCAAATTAATTGGATTAAACCCACGAAAGGAGCAAGTTAACCCGAACCCATTTTCTGAAATTGAGATTTGAAATAATGATTTTTGGAATTTAAGAAAATCGGGTTGTGATCTTATCTTTAAAAATCAGTAGAAAATATTTAGAAGATAAGGAGAATATTATGAGATAAAAGGATTTTGTGATCCGGAGGTTATAAGCAATTTTCGAAATATTCTAAGAAGATCGCATTATACTTGCTTATAAAAGGGCAGTGTACTGCATGAGAAAAGGGCACTTTTCTAGGGTTTTCTTTTGGATCCGAAGGAAAAGAACACCAAAAAGTAAAAAAAAAACAAAAAGCAAAAGGGGAGAGGATTGGACAGTTACTGTTCAATCATCTTCTCCACGCTTTGCTCCGTCCATTTGCTGCTCCACACCGCCAGCGACGCTCCTGCCCAGACCGCACAGCCAGCTTCGCACCCAATCGCGACCCGACGCCACCGGAGCTCCAAATCAGCCACACCGCTGCGTTTGCCTCGCTCGCAGCAGCTGCGCCGCCCACAGCCCTCCGCCCGAGCCTCGACACTTGCAGATCTGAGCGCCTCCACCTTCTGATCAATCGAGTCTCTGCTAACGACGCCACCGAAGTTTACATCGCCGGTCTGCTACTCCGCCTTCCGCCAGATCCGAACCCTTTGCTCTCGCCGTCGATTGAAGTTCGGATCCGCACGCCGTTGCTCTCGTTCCAATTGACCCGCAGCCGCGCTTCTGTCCCTAACGCCGACGCCCTGCTCTACCTCTGCTGTCACCGATCTACCGGCCCTGAGTCCTCTGTTGCAGCTCACTGTGACCCGCGACCTCCTGCTCACTCCTCCCGCCGGTCGCCGTCCGTGAAGCCCGACGCCAGAGCCTTTCCTGCCCTGCTCCGCTCGCGACGCTGGCCGAGATATCGCCTGCCGCTGCTCCTCGCGACGCCACCGCTAGCCGCCGATCCGCTTGCTGCTGGTCCTCATCGCCGGAGCTCCGACGATTAACTCCCGGTGGACCTCCTCGAAGACCCACGGTTCCACATGGGAAAGGAAAGAAGAAAAAAAGAAAAAATGAAAAAGGAAAAGGGATTTAGGTAGATTTTTTATTTTATTATTATTACTTATCCAGTTATAGTTTTTTTTTAAATTTTCCTTTATATCTGGTTTTATTTAGTGGAATTGTTCCTCTTAAATGTCTGATTGAGATTCCAACATGAAAGTGCCCCTCAAGCTAGGGATTAATAGTCCAATTTTCGCGCCCAAATCCGACTCGCAATTCCTTAAAAATCGACAATCCAATCTCAGTCTCCAAGATTCGATTCATGATTTAATTTAAAATTAATTAACCCGATCTCACGCGTGAGATATGGTTTGTCAATTTTGGATATCAATCTTATCTTTTGTTTGATTTCTTTCGTCGAGTTGGTTGAGTCAAATCTTATTTTCGTAAAATAAAAAATAAAAAATCTTAATTAGGATTAGGTTTGTTGTCATCTTGCATATTTAGGATTGCAATCTTATTACGAATTTTTCAATAAAAAAATCCAAAAAAAGAAAGTGAAATCATTTAGGTTGTTAGTTTTTTATTTGAATTGCATGTTTAATTATGTGTTAGTTTTAATTTCGAATTTCTTAAACAAAAACACAAAAAAATTATTGTGCATATTAGATTTAAATTACATGTTTCATTTTAAATTTTGATCATCTTTTTTAGATAAATTGCATTTTAGATTTAGATAATGTCTTAATCCCTAGTTTAAATTAGATAGAATCTTAATCTAGCTAGATCATTTCAAATTTCATAAAATTTGTCTTAGGATAAATTAGATGCAATTTCTAGGATAGATTGCATTTAAAAATAAAAAAATGTCATTTGCATGTCATATAGAATCATTTTAGTGATTATTGTTAGGTTCATTTCTAATTAGAAATTGCATGTCATTAGATTAGGTCATTTAATAAATGTCGCGTGACATATAGCTTGCATATTAAATTGTACGTCGCGTGTCATTTTAGTTAAAATAATTTTGTACGTCATTGCATTGCATTGCATGTCATTAAGATTAAGTCATTTTGGTTAATTTAGATTGCATATTTAATTATTGCATGTTCATTAAGAAATCACAAAAATTCTTATCCGTTCATATAGTTTAGGACATATTGCCATGCCATATCATTTCATATTAGATTAGAAGCATTGCATTGAATATGGACTATACTTTCATTGAAAAAGAGAAAACAAAAATTGAGTGATTGCTTGTTAATTAGAAACTATATCTAGGGTTGTTGATGTGAATTTTAATCTAACAACGCAGATGCTTTCGTTGCTTTGAGGTAGGTCTCGCATTTTATTTATTGTTTTACTTGGGTGTTAAATTGGTGGTTTGCGCACCCGCATGACAACCTAACATGTTAGGGAATTAAAATCAATTCAAATTGCTTGCCAAACATTTTTTTTCAAACATTAGAGAAATCTAACGTAACCAAGTCCCCGTACCCTTAGTCTCTGGTTCGTAGGAGTAAAGTAAATCTCCCGTTACTTTACTAGGGTTTCTAATCGACCCACCAAAAATAGATTAGTGGCGACTCCTAGTTAAAATTCAATTGCATGTTAACAATTCAAACCTAAGTCGCGAATTGATATGGGCTTTGAGGAGCCCGAGTTAAGTCTGCAGCTTAACAATCCATTACCAAACCCTAGGTGGTGCCCCGAAAAAATTGGTCGTGACAAACCTTTAAACCTTCCTATACAATTAGATTTAAAACATGTGCACCACAACGCACATGAAAAAATTGTCCATCACATAACAAAGAAGATCTCACAAAATGTGTATTTCTCCAAATATCAATCATACTATCATTGTATGATGCATTATCTAAAGTGATGTTGAAGATCTTTCTCTCAATGCCCCATTCTCTCAACAAAGACAGCACTTTTTCTAAAAGTATGACACCACTATATGGAGGTGGCACATAGGAGAAACACAAGACTTTTGATTGCAATTCCCAATCGTCATCAATATAATGAGCAGTAACAGTCATATAATGATCCGTAGTAATAGAAGTCCATAGGTCAGAAGTCAAACATATTCAGCTCAAAAGAGACAATAATTTGGATTTCAAAATTCCCTTCTCTTTCTCATAAACTTTTAGCACATCACTTCTTGCTGTATTCCTTGATATGTGCTTCACATTAGGGTTGAGGTAACTAAACAATTCTCTTGTTGCCTCATGCTCTACAAAAGAGTATGTATAATTGTGTTTGATTATCGCTCGCTCTTGCAAGCATATCTCTAAACACACCTTGGTCAAATTGTACCACGGAACCATCAACATTAACCTCTCGGTTGGGACAAGTATTTAAATGACGCAACAAGTTTTTTGTCCCATGGCTAGCCATATAAGTTACTTCACACCATTTACATTTAGCCTTACTCATGCCATCACCATCTGTGAATTTTTCGAATTCAGACCATATAATCGAAGTGTGTTTTCTTGAACGCTTAGAGGAAGTAGAGATATCTTCCTCATCCTCATGAACTAAGGATGTAACTCTCTTGGATCGTTCGGTAGTTGAATATTCTCCTTGATCCTCGCTATGTCTTGACATGTCAACTAACAAATCTTAAATCATAAGATAAGCCTCGCCTCAATATTTGGGCGAACAACACAAACAAGCTCCCCACAAACTCGTAATGCTTCTGCTGTGACTTTGTAATATCTCTCGCAAATAGTAGATAAAACAGGGGAGGAAAGCACCTAAAACATAATAATAAAAACAGAGAAAGTAAACACCCTGCAGCTGATTTCGTATAAACCGAACTCAGAAGCAGGTAGCATAAACAGTTTATATACACAGCAAAGGTAGGAATTATACTGTCGAACAAAAGATAACAGAAAACCGTCGAACAGTTACAAACTTTCCAATATAGAACCTAATTCACCAGCCCGAAACGGAATGACCCAATAAACAAATCAATCCGGAAGGCAAGAACAGAGGAACCAAACCAGATCACCGAAAAGACCCTGCGCACCAACTCAAGCAATAGCAAACTGTAAAATGCTGGAACAAAACAACAGCTAGTGCACGGAGCTCCCACTCTGCGCGGGATGATGGGACAGGTTTGACCACTTTGGTTATAATGTACACATATTTTTGCAAGAAAACTATTTCTGTGACTCGAACCAGAGGTCACACAGCAACAACTTTTACCTGAAACGCTAGTCCTAAATGTAACCAAATGCGTCGCTGCAGTTTAAAAAGCAATGCAGACACTTTCATAACAAGACCAAGGAATCAAGTAATAATTTTTCTATTTCATGTAGGTCCTTTCGACAAAATACATGCGCACAATTTCAAGAACACTGTTCTTATTGTAAAGATCACAAGAACAAACAGACAAAACAACATGAATGAATCACTTTGGCCCTAGCTACCATCCGCCTAGCAACAGTCACAAGTTCCATGATTCAATTTCTTGGCTTTCAAATGAAGAACATGTATCTACGGAGCCCGTGATTGAGGTTAAGCTGCATTGTATTGGTAATGAAAGACCCGTCATTTCACCCAAAGAATAAGAACCTTTGGAGCCCCCAATCGAGGTTAACCAATCGAAAAACCAATCGAAATGACCCACATCGCAACTCAATCCAATAGAAAAACCCAGCAAGCCCCACGCCCCGATCAACTTGCCACCAAAGAAGAGGCCAAACCTAGAAACGAGACAAGCGAGAAGGGCGTGCCCGTGACACGATTACTTACCCAGCTGTTACGAAAACGGCTTAGGTTTGCGGCTGAACTGCGCCGAACGAGAGCGACGGAGATCTAAAAAAGACCTCAGATTCGCCCAATCAAAGCGCAATCGCTTTCCGCGGACGGCGAAGACGGCGATGACGGCGGCGGTTGCGGTGACTGACGACGGAAGGAGAATGAGTGCTCGGAAAAAGACAGGAATTCACCAGCAAGCTCTCGGCCTCTGAGTCTCGACTTGCAGTACGTCATACGATGGAGGGAAAGCAAGAAAACGAAGACGTCGAAGAGGGAGAGTAAATGGGTTCGCTTTAGTGGGTTGATAAGTGGGTCATAAATGGATCTGAGAGCAGACCCATTTAAAACCCATTTATTTCAGCTTTTCTACTTTTAAAACCCATTATGGGTGCAAGCTTGACCCATTAAAAACCCATTTAGTTATAAATGGGTCTATATATGGGTCAATGACCCATTTTGACACCCATAGCTATACCCTCCTCGAATGCTTCTTCCAGAACGTACACTGGCACGTCGTTCTCAGGAATGGGTCCCTTTCTTCGCCCGTCAAAGTACTCATGGTACCATGACCTATAATGATGGGGCCTCAGGGCGTTTTCTCCTACGTCAACCCACGTCAACCCAGACGATTGACTTAACCAGGACATACTCTAGTCCTTTTGGGTGAGGGTGAATGTGGAAGTGGATTTCTAGCTTGGTCACCTCCTGGGGAATACTGAAATGTATGGTGGGACGAGGAGGTGGAGGTGCTGCCATCTATGGGCCTGAAATGGTTATATAATAACCATGAGACAACATCTCAGCGAGTTCTACCCCCTAAGACCCGATTAGTAAACCAATACACTATGGGCTGCCTAAACATGCACAGGTTAAAGGACTTACCTTGGCCTCAGATCCCACCTGCAAGTCAGTAAAATTCATAATAGGCACCCACTCACTCAAAACAAATCGATCTAGTCGATTACATGTCACCAAAATCATTTCCCCACGATGGAATATCTAGAAGTCGGGCCACGTGCATTCTCCAGGACGACATACCAAATCTCCAAGTCACGTGCAATATCCAAGATGCCTTACTTAAACCTTGGGCCCACGTGCATTCTCTAAGGTACTAGTTCACCAAAGTGACGCATCAGATCACCGAGCCACGTGTCCTTTTAGATGCCATATCGAAATGTTGGGCCCACATGCATTCTCTAAGGCACTAGTTCGCCAAAGCAACACATCAGATTACCGAGCCACGTGCCCTTTTAGATGCCATATTTAATCACCAGTCCACTATCGATACTAACAACTGATACCCGATTATTCCTCAAGCAAATAATCAAAGATCAACTCAATAGGAATATATCCTAAAATTTCATAATTAAATCAATTCCATACACATTGAAACTCAATTAATTAAACGGATTGCACCACGACAATCAATATAAAATTCTTATCTCCGGCAATCCCAATTGAATTTACGGAAAATAATTAAATAATTAAATAATTTCGAAATTTAATTAAATAAATACTAAAAATCCAATTTAGGCCCGTAATGGCTAATTGAAAGCCAGAACAGATCCGAAAAATTTCTGAGGTTTGCTCAATAATTACTCGAGCCTATTTACTCGCTAATGGCTAAGTCTAACCACCTAACATACATCATTAAGTCACTAATTAGATAATTCTAAACTAATCTAATCACCTAATTGCACTTAATTAAATCTAATCAACCCTTAAGCATCATTAGCAAACTAAGAAAGCATTAGTGAGTAAAATTCACTTGTTAAAAGCAAAGGTTGGGACAATGCGACGACGATGTGACGGCGGCCGAAATCGGGCTTTCGACGACACCGGCGGGCTTGGACCGGGCCTTAAACTTGGCCCAACAAATTTAAGCCCAATTGAGATTTGTTCTTGCGCTGAACTGGGCTTGCTCTTGGGCTTGGGCTTGGCTCCGGTTGGGCCTTCTTCACGGGCTGGACTTGGGCCGAAGATGGGCTTGAAACAAAATTGAACTAGGCCGGGCTTCAAGTGGCTGAGCTGCTGAATTAGGCCAAAGACTGCTGGACTTTTAGGTTTTAATTGAGATGGGTTGTTGTTGAGGAGTTTGGGCCGAAGACTCTGAAATGGGCCGGCGTTGATGTTGTTGTGGGTTCAGTGGCCCAAAGAAGCTGCTTCGCACGAGCTGGGCCACGAACAGGAAGACAAAAGCTGTTTCGCTGATGTGCGGTCGATGAAGGAACGGTGATGCGGCCAAGGTCAACAATCGGTTGAGTTGCTGATTGAAGGGAGATGCGAGCTGGCTGAATCACGGCGAGCTGGCAGCATAAGGGGACGCCTTGGGTCTTCGGTGGGGTTGCACGCGGACGGAGAGAAGATGGGCGTTCGGTGGCTTCGCTGGCAGCTGCTGCTCATGGACGGTGGAAGACGCCTTGCAGCTCATGCTTCGCTGGATGAGGCTGGGTCAACAAACGGCAAGAAGGAAGCAGCTTCATCTTGCGGAGTCAACGAACCATTATGCACCTCGAATTTGTGACAAAAAACAATCCTCGGCTTTTTCTGCATAAAAACGACCCGGTGATGACATTTTCCCAAAAAAGTCTCGGTTGTCAGAAATTTTTTTTAAGACTGAGTCGACACTCCTAGAATTTATTGTGACATGACAGAAATTTCAATTTCTCAAATCGGACTTGAATTCACAGTTAATCTCAACTTGGCGCGTTTTTAGCGTGACCTAGACTACCGTGTAACTTTTAGAAATTTTTAAGTGCAAAGGACCCGTGGTCGATTTTCTTCGAGCCACTATGAACTCACTCAACTCATTGGCGATTCTCGATTGTCATGAAATCTCGAAAAACCAAATTCGAACACATGGTACCAAAACAATTAGAAAATCAGTCTAGTGTCGGTCGACGAGAATTTTCCAATTTAGCGTTGTCACCCACGATTAGCCACACATCTATGTCGATCCAGTCTATCTCTGATTTCAAATCGATTTTTAACTGTGCCATAATGGCCTCTAAAGATGGACATGATCGAGAAGCCAATTCCTGGTCGAATTCTCAAGTCTATTGTCTTAAATTTTTTTAATGATTTTCCTAGATAGTCTAGTTATCTCAAGAATGATCAGTTCTGAGAATAGCACTATAGGCATGTCAATGAAATGCCCGATTCATTTAGAAGAAAAATAAAGTTGAAAATTTGGGATGTCACAACTCTTCCCCTCTTATAAAAATTTCGTTCTCGAAATTTAAAATTTACAAAACTTAAGCAAAAATGTGGGGGTACAATTCTCTCGTCGACTCTTTAGTCTCCCAAGTCGCTTCTTCAGTACCGTGGTGTTGCCAGACTACTTTGACCAACGTAATGGTCTTTGTACGCAACACTTGTTCCTTTCTGTCCACAATCTAAACCAGGCTTTCCACGTATGATACTCTGTCATCCACATCCAATTCCTCAAAATTGAGCACGTGTGTTGGGTCAAGCTCATACTTCCTCAACATCGACACGTGGAAGACGTTGTGCACTTACGCCAATCATGGCGACAATGCAAGATGATACACTAAGGTCCTGATTCTCTCTAGAATCTCGAATGGACCTACGTACCTCGGACTCAACTTGCCTTTCTTTCCAAAGCGCGAAGTTCCCCTCATTGGTGACACCTTCAGAAAAACGTGATCACCAACTTAGAATTCCAAAGATCTTTGGCGCTTATATGTGTAACTTTTCTGTCTGCTCTACACGGTTTTCAATTTGCTTCTGATCACTACCACGGCATCCACTGACTGCTGAACCAACTCTGGACCTGTTATCTTCCTTTCCCCAACTTCATCCCAGCACACTGGAGTTTTGCACGCTCTACCATACAATGCTTCAAATGGGGCCATCTTGATACTCTGTTGGTAATTGTTGTTGTAGGCAAACTCCATCAGGTGAAGCTGATCTTCCCAACTTCCTTTGAAGTCTATTACACAAACTCTTAGCATGTCCTCGAGAGTCTGAATGGTCCTCTCAGACTGGTCATCTGTCTGAGAATGATATGCCGTACTGTACTGAAGCTTTTTACCAAGAGCACTTTACAAGCTCTTCTAAAAAGTAGCGGTAAATCTTGGGTCTTTGTCTGACATTATCATAATTGGCACTCCATGCATTCGAACCACCTGACACACATACAAGTCTGCATGTCTATCCAAACTCAGGTCCTTTCGAACTGCAATAAAGTGAGCTAATTTCGTCAATCTGTCGACTACTACCCAAATTGAATTGTTTCCTCTTTGGCTCCTTGGTAGTCTAGTCACAAAATCCATTGTGATATACTCCCATTTCAATTCTAGGTTCACGAGAGGTTGCAGAAGCCCTCCCAGTTTGCAATGCTAGGCCTTTACTTGCTGACACGTCAAACACTTGACGACATGCTTGGCAATGTCCACCTTCATACCTGACCACCAGTAGTGTTGACGCAGGTTTTGATACATCTTGGTACTTCCAGGATGAACGCTGTAACTACTACGATGTGCTTCAGATAAAATATCCTCTTTAAGCTCTACATCGTCAGGTACAACCAAATGTCCACGGAACCTTAGTGTCCCATCATCGGAAATATGAAAATCAACCTTTCTCTTCTCAGTGTCCTCTTGAAGAATTTTCTGCACATCTTGATTCGTCGGTTGGAGTAGTTTGATTCTAACCTGGACATCCAGTTCAATTCTAAGGGTGGCCATAAGACTCGAGAGGTGGCCTACCTCAAATTTGAACACCGAATCTTGCGCTCTTTCGATTCCACTCCTTTATCAATAGGTGAGCCACTGAAGACTTTCGACTCAAAGTATCGGTGACTTTATTCGCCTTTCCCAGGTGATATAGAATATCACAGTTGTAATCATTTAATAACTCCATCCATCGGCGTTGTCTCATGTTCAACTCCTTTTGAGAGAACAAATACTTGAGACTCTAATGGTCCGTGAAGATCTGAAACTTTTCCCCACACAAGTAGTGCCTCCAAATCTTCAACGCAAATATGATGGTTGCGAGTTCTAAGTCATGCATTGAATAGTTCAATTCATGAGGTCTCAACTGATAGAAGCGTATGAAACAACTCTGCCATGTTGCATCAGTATGCAACTCAATCCCCTGAATGATGCATCATTATAGATCTTGAATCCTCTTGGACCAGATGGAATCGTCAGTACAGGTGTGGTAGTCAGCGTTTCCTTAAGCTCTTGGAAACTACACTCGCACTTGTTTGTTCATACAAACTTCTCGTCTTTCTTCGTGAGCTTTGTCAGAGGCAACGCTAACGATGAGAAACCTTACACAAATCATCTGTAATACCCTGTTAAGCCTAGAAAACTTCTGATCTTTGTCACTATAATCGGTCTTAGCCACTTGATTATGGCTTCTATCTTGCTTGGGTCGACATAGATTCCTTCACCTGAGATCACATGCCCTAAGAAAGCAGCACGAGTTAACCAAAATCTCCGTATACAGGACACAGCATTTGAGGCAGAGAAAATTGCCAACATCCGCCTTCATCCCAAAAATAATATCCTTCATATTACGATGTTCCACTTAACAGATCCATAATTCACACGTATACATAAAACTACAAGAGTGAAGGCTCAAGTACGACAATTCGTGCTTATTGAAGACTGACACCAGACATATCATGTAATCATTGCCACAGATCCACACTCAGCAGCTAAGTCATGCAACAGCAGCAGCTAGACATACATCATGTGCTGGATGAGTACTTACGGGTCTCAAGAATTCAACTTGGTCAACTTCAAAGAACCAGGGTGCCGCACCAGCAAAGGCATATGTGGTTGAAAAGGCCAATTGAAAAGCCCTTCGCATTAAAATCCTCCAAATATCCTCCCATGAATATTCATTTGCTGTGAATGGCATATTAATGAGCTCTCAAAACAAGCGTCCCTTATCAGAATGCTATCTCTGTCTGCCAGAGCTGGCATATCACAGAAGACACAACCTTCGGCAAATAAAGCTTGGAGCCTGGACAAGTCCTCCACCATAGTATCTCTGTAATGTTCTTCTCTCTTTCTTTTTTCTCATTTTATTCCTTCTTTTCTGCCTCTTGTTAAAGTAATTTTTATCTCTTTATCTCTGGGGAGATGGCCTTAATTGGAGATGATTTCCCAGTTCTAGTATCACAAGCCACAAATGTGAAACAGGCGGTTAGTGCAACTGAATCTAGGGAATCCTGGATCTCTGCAGGAAATTACCAGTATAAGTTAAACAGCAGAATGGATCAGTAATGAGACTATATTAGGGAAGGGACAGCTTTGTGAAGATCTGACATCTGAGTATTGTGCTTGAACAAGTCAAAAACCTTGACAAACTGCCAATTTGTCTTGGCAAGAGGATGTTAATTAGCAAGCCTCTCCATAGTTTGGATGGGTTTGATTTATTTATTTTTATTTTTGGTAATAAGAGAATGGTGAATGGCTAGCAAATTAGCAAACTCCTCCATAGTTTTTATGAGTAGAATAAAGAAAAAATGCAAGAGTAAATATGGTTTGCGAAGAATAAACACAAATTTAAGGCACGGCCATCAAAGTAACACCATCCTTCAGGATCAGGAGTAACATGGCTCCTGTAACTGCTTAGTGGCAGCATATGGAAACATGTATTCTCGCCCTATAAGCCAATGAAGCAATCATCAACTTGAGGGGAGGAAGTAGCATGCTATCATTGATCAGAAGTACTGCTTCATATAATACCTTCTATGGACTGAGTTACTCTCAGTTGGTACGCCATTGATGAGCACCTGACCCATGTAACAGCTCAGGCTATTTGCAAGTAAGTGTCAATGTGGATTGGCCTCTTGAGAACCATTCTGTCTACAGAAGCAATGACTAATAATAGAGGCCTTGGCCTTGTGCTGCCATTGTCGATGAAGCAGTGCTGGTCCAAAATCAAAAGGTGGAATACAATGGGGATGTTCTGTCAAGCACAGTTCTAATGATGACTTCCCACGCTACATGAACTATGGCTAATGACTAGAGAACTCAGGCATTCTGATTGCAGAACTTGATATGGACAAAGATGGATGAGAATTTAGATATGCAAATACATGAATGTTAGAGACAAAGTACTTCTTACAGCAAAGCAGCATTATGTTGTTCAATATATTCTCTAATTAACAGATGATCATTTCTAGATTATTCAAATGAGGACTTGACATTGAGTACTAGAACTGATTACCCACAGACTAAGCACCAGCATCTGTCAGTTTTATATCAGGAATTTATCGAAGCACCACAAACTGTATTACCTAACTCTAGTAGTGTCAATGACATTACACGGAATTCATCTTGTGCCGAAAAAGCTCATAGGAACACTCTTTCTTACAATGACATAGTATGCATTGCGCTGACACAAGGAATAGGCGGGGACAAAAATGCTCGAAATTCGGTTAAAACCACATTTTAACCATCGAACCATTATTCGAACCGAGAAACTTAACCTGGAGAAACATCGCAGAAAACAAATGGCACCACATTCAGAACCAGAAACAAAAGCATCACCATCCGATAGTTGTTCAAGCTCGGTTTAATTTACCTTATAGCAGCATATAGTCCCGGCGAGAGCATTGACGTCTTCCGCCAGCTTCCCCATCCTGATCTCATTCCAAGGATTCCTCTACTGATCTTCGAGCACATAATCACTAGAAAAAATGCCGAAAACGCTCGCCCTGCTCCTAGACGGACTGCTCGTAACCAATTCGCTCTCCGGCGACGCAGCACTCTCGGTCGCACCGGCATCGCCGACCTCCCCGATTATCTCGGGTCTCGCTTCCCATGAGGCGTTGGTGACGGGCAAGAGAAGTAGGTATCGGGCCACGAGCTTGATCGGCTTCCGAATCGACGATCCAGCGTCGATGGGCGGAGCAGCGGCGGAGGCCGCCGGAATCGCGCTCGCCCATCGAAGTGGATGCTCCGTCGTCCGTCGCGGTGGAGGATCGGGGCGATGGGAGTCCCGTGGCGCGAACTACTGACACAATGTACGGAGGCGACGATTTGACAAACGAGTAAAAATTATTAATTTAAGAAATATTTTTGATAAACCATATAACTTATGGTAAAAAAATCATTAAATGTCATAATTTCTGATGTTTTAGTCATATCTTTTCTGTGCATCAGCACTTCAAATCGGGACTACGGGTAGATGGGGCTTAGCTATGCACAGTAGCATGATGGGAGTTACGTAGTAACCTTCGATAGATAGATTCCGAGCAGAGGATTCATACGGCTCCACAATTGTGGAAAAGTGAACATATTCCAAATTTAAGAGCTGATTTGTGATTCTTTCATATAATCCCGCATCTCGTGGGATCGATATGTGGATTGCTTGGCGAGGACTCGGCGATGCCTTAGCTCTTCCTAATTGGCATTTCATCATACGGATTTATCTGGCTCTCGATTTGTGTATTGCCAATCGAGATTCATCATACGGATTTATGAAGAAGGCGAATTGCGTTCAAGCATCAACCTTGGATGCCATCTGTCTAATCTCTGCGTAATTGATCCCCTTGATAAAGCTCATGGGAATAATTGATGTCATGTCCATTACAAATATACAAAATCATTTTACACTCCGCAACCAAAAAGAGTCAAATTAGATTAGTTAACAAATCGAGTGAGATTACCCCACCTGAATTTTTTTTTTGTTTTTTCGTGAAAATTGCACTTTCTCGTTTCAAATCTATTTCCTACAAAACAATCAGTCAGTTGTCGAGAAAAAAAGTCATAGGAAAAGTAGCCATATGATCAGCTTCCTTATGAGAATGACAATGAGGGGACAATTATACACATTTCTGTCTTTAAATATGAATGTGAAATCGTGATATTACGTCCCATCTTTGAGAAAATTACTATCCCTTGTATAAATTTAAAATCTAGCATTTTACCTTAAGAAGCGAAACCTATTAGACTTTCTTATTTTTTTTTAAAAAAATTATAAGTATGAACTGATTATTTACTATCAATAAGAGTAGACATATGCAATGCTTATACAAGGAACGACAATCCATCCATTCTCCACATTAGTCACAAAGATACACAAACTAGTATATTTTATTCAAACAAAAATTTGTAGAAATGTCATGAGGGTGGTAAATAAGACTATACGGATGAAATATCTGAGTAGATCATTCAGTAGATTGCGAACGTATATACTCGCCCCGCTCAAACTCATCCCAGAATTCGTAATACAGGCCCCATTCAGGTTTGTAGAAGCAACCGAAATGAGCCATTAACAGCCAAATAAAGGTAATGAGCTCTCCACCTTTGCTCAGCACCTGCACATGTGCCTCTCCTTTAATATTAACTGCTGCATATAGCAACATCCCACGCCACCCTTCGCCCATGTAATTCCACTTCATTTTCCCAAAATATTCCATTTCGTGGGCCCACTGGACCCCTTGGTTGAGCAAGGATTCTGAATAGTAATTACCACCCAACACGGCCCTTGTTCGAGGGCTCACTGTATTGTACAATTTTTTGCACATCCCTTCCGGATCCTTGGTCACATCACTGATAATGCGGTCCCGAAGCTCGTGCAGCATGTCAGATGATATCATTTGGGTAATATCCACTGCCACCACGGTAGACATCACATTAGGCCGATTAAGTAAAATATATAACATATAATCAGACAAGATCTTGCTAAACTCCCTTTCATCATTTCTTCCAATGGATATCTCTATGTTATACCAAATTTCAGTAGCAATGTGCAACCTTATAACATGAATATGGAAATTAGCCTTGGTGACATGGTCTGAAACTTTGTTGAGATTTGGTGTCCACGATCTACGCGGGAAAAACAGATTACCACTAGTGTTAACTATCTGCCTCACCGTTTCTGGATCATCCAATTTCCTAGATCCTTCTTTCACCTCGTTAAAGATGATAATCCATAGCTTCTTAAGAAAGGGATTCTTCAACACATACTTCGCATCCGCAATCATTGATCTTTTACCACAGAATCTTTCAATTGTTTGACCAGCTTGATGGACACAAGAGATGATCTTGTCAACCATTTGAAATGGCAAACTGCAAATATTTTTAATAATGATGATGCCCCAAAATTGATTGTACTTACATATCTTTCTCGGACTCTCCTTCAATGCCTCAGAAAAAATGTTGCAAGCAGAGATGGACTCTGACCACCTTCGAAATATTAAAGGTGTATATAAGACCTCGTAAGTAATATTGGTGTAAGATTCTAATTCACATGCAGCATATCGAGGCTTCCTCAGGTAATCCATGGTGGATACCTAACTTGTGGAGAAATAAATCTAGTTTAGATGACCCTATGGTGTTATATTTGATTCTAGCAATAGTCCAATTGGAGAAAACGAGCATCAACAAAGCTATCCCATCAAGAATAATCCCTTCGAAAAGAAGGAAATGAGTAATTTTCACATCAAGCTTGGGGAGTCCATACTTCTTCAAGCGATTGAACTGGCCCAAAGCCACCACAACACTAGTGCAAGTTATGATGCGGAAAATGTAGCTCCACTTGTGATGTATTGTCAACGCTTTTGTGTGGAGCTTTTCATAAATGAAATCAAGTTCGACTGATATCACTCTCAACGCATCCATCGCAGAAACTTTGGCAAAATATTCACGGCTCATTTTGCGTTGTTGTCTTGTGAAGATGAGATCTACGATGAAACCCTTAAAGATTTGAAATAATGAGTAAGCATGCTTTATCATGATGCTCTCATCAAGCTTTGCTCTTCCTTCATCAGAACATCCATGTCCATCCCCTAGAACATTGAGTTCTTCAAGCAATTGCGAGTCTACAGCCATTCTTAGCTCCTTTTCTAAAAGCATCGATTCCTTAACCCTTGGAAGGCTCAAGAGATAAAGTGCTAATGTCCTCTCCGCAATTTTTATAACCCTGCAAGAAATACCAAAATCATTGGGATCACCATTGACTTGTCGCTAGGAAATATCTGCACAAAGACGTAGACGTCAATATAGACTTGGAAGATGAGACTGAGCAGATGCCATGGCCAAAGTGAACTGTCCTCGAGAGAAAATGCAGTGATGGTATCTGGACCGCCAAGATGTAGTAAGAGAAATGAGGCCCAAAATGCCTGAAGTCCTTCATCTACTTCTACTACATGAGCACTTGAATTGCCTCGGTTGTGAGAAATGAGCCCAACCGTAAATGCAGCTACCCAATCAGCCATCAAATAGGCCAACCACAAGAGGAAAATAATGTGGCGATCCGTTGTTTTCTTTCTAAGGGATGCAAATAAAATGAGAAAAACATGAAGCAAGAGGCTTAGTACGATGAAACCTCAGATGTTCCATTTTCTCCACAAATCCAATATAAAGTTAAATGCCATATTTTTGCGTAGTCCGACTTGTGTCTCTTCTCTCTAATATAATGTTGGTCATGACAAAACTATTTTCTCAACATCCTCACGAGAGTTTACATGCATCAAGAAAATAGTGCATTGCAAACTTTGTAAGGAAGCCTTGAAGTAGAAATTGACAAGCAAAGCAAATGGTCGGGAGGTGGTTTGGGTGATGTTGGGGAGGGTCAAAGCTTGGGACTTTGAGACTTGGGAGGACAAAGAAGCACGTGCTAGGCACTAGCCTTGCTCTGCCTCCCTTTCCCGAAGGATCACAAGAATTTATATATTTGGCCTCATACTGTGGTTGTCCTTTTTCCTCTGTTAGAATAGATGATATTATCACTTCACCATCCTAATGAAAACAAGATATTTGCCTATCATGTTTTTAATCGAAGCTTGAGTTTTAAAACATTGATACAGACATTTAAAGTTGTGTAAAACTCCATCGTATATTTAGAAAAAAAAAGACAGAAGGTATATTATGGGGACAACTTAATCTTACTGTGAAATTAAATATTAAACGCCTCAAATCCTTCCTTAAAAAGGTTTATCTTAACATTTAATATTCCACATGAAAAGGTCCACCTTAAATAGGTTAATTATGAGTCCATGTATATCCTCCTAATGCAACAATTCTAATTAAGACGTGAGTCAAAGCACAAATGTTTTAAAGCCAAAGCTTCAAAAATACCTAAAGCAAGAGGCTTAGTCTGATGAAGCCTTGAATGTTCTATTTATTTCACATATCCAAATTCAGTACCGTGTTTTTGGTTAGTTTGAATATTGAAACTCCTATCTAATATGATATTGGTTACAACAATATATATTGAAAAAGTAGTAGGGAATATATATATATAGACACACACGTTGAGATTATTCCTTATTTACTTGTCAGCAAATATTTTGTGTCGGGTTGATGTTTCATCTTTATATTGATTCTGTCTCGATTCTAATTACACATCTATATGTAACTATTCAAGTTTTGAACTATGAAATTTCAGTATGAGTTAAGTGAGATATTTGGTGATCCAACGTAGAAACACTTGATATTATTGATGCGTAAGATACCGTTGAAAAAGTCATATGAGTGTGCTTTTTTATGTGTGTTTTTTTAGGATAAGTAAATCAACCTAGTCGATTATGTAATACCTTAATACATAGGAGAAAATATTTAGTGGCTGCTAAGGTTGTGTGTTTTTTTACTAAAATCCAACGACAAATTGACACGTGTCTGCTGATTTGGTAAAAAAAAAAAAAAAATCTGCATCTGTCCACCCTTGGAAGTTTCCCCGACGTCGTGCTCTCCGTCTTCCTCTGTCCTTGCTCGCGGCCGGCTCTGTCATCCCTTGCAGTCGGCTCGTGGTCGGCCCCGTCGACGGCCGAGCCACTCCTCCATCATCATGATGGCTCGCAGTGGTTTTCTGTCCAGATCTAGACCGGATCGTGCCTCTAGATCTGGTCTCGTCCATGGCGACGGGAGAAGTCGAGATCTCGAAGGCCATGGACAGAGCCTAGATATCAAGGGAGAAAAAAGGAAGAAGAGGAAGCCATCTTCTTGCAGTCGTCCCTTGCAGTTGGCTCGTGATCGGCCATGGCAACGGGCGAGGTTGAGATCTCGAAGGCATGGACAGAGCTCAAATATCGAGATCTATCGTCCCTTGCAGTCGGCTTGTGGTCGGCCATTGATGAACAATAGAGACGACGCCCGAACGCGTTCGACCATGGATGAACAATGACGATGACAGCCATGGACGAGCGACGATTTCGGCCATGGACGGCCAGATCTCGAGAACGACGAGATGGAGAAAACAGAGGGAGCCGGCCATGCTCGCTTGGATGCAGCGGCGATCTGCTTGATCACACCACCGGCGACTCCGCTGGTGTCCGGAAGAGGAAGAGGAGAGAGAGCTGAGGAGTGAAAGTTTTTAACTTTTTTTTTTTTAAATTCCATGTCAGCTGACACGGATTGATGGACGTGTCAATAGTGGAATGAGTGAAAAATGTATGCCACATATGACGCTGGTACGGTGGTAATAAACCGCCAAAGATTTTCTCAATAGATAGACATTTAATCAAGATACGATGTACTCATATGTGGCTGAAGAATAAGTATTGTTTAATCACACTACCATATTTTAAAGTATTAATTCCTTGGTTTATAGAACCATATAAAAAAACACAAAATTGATTGCACAAGCATCAATTTAACCAAAATTAAAGTTCACAGATGAAATCGAACATCTACTAAGAATTCAAAGACTAAATTTTTGTTTCGTCTCTTCTTCTTATTAATCTAAAAATACAATACTAGTTGATGAAATCGAGTAGTAAATGATGTGATACATATTTATTGAATCTTTAAACATGACTCACTTGTTCAAGTAGTTAATGAAAGTTTGTTGCATCATCTCTTCTATAAATCAATTTATCATTTTCTCTTCACTTTTGTAAGGGTTGCTCATATTGATTTTAGACCGGGTCCTTTTATTATGGTGAAAATACCTAAAATGTATCTTATTGTGTGTTGATAGTGTAATCTATTGGCTTTCAGTTGCAAGAGAAATGAGGATCAAAAGTGCTCAGTCTATTTCAACTGCATGGGTGACAAATTACCTTGGTTGTGAGAGATGAGCCCGATTGCGAATGCAATTAACCAGTCAGCCATCAAATAGGCCAACGACAAGAGAGAAAATATTTGGCGATTCCTTTTTTTCATTTTTCATCTTTCTAAAATGTGCTAATAAAATGAGAAAAATCTAAGCCGAGAGGCTTAGAGTAACGAAATTTCAGATGTTCCAATTGTTCTACGGATCTGAAGTAAAGTAAAATGTCATGTTTTTGCTTAGTTTGAATTTTAAGACTCCTCTCAACTATCCATCAAGAGGGCTTACATGCATAAAAAGACGGTGCTCTGCAGACTTTATAAGGAGGAAGGGGGAACTTGGGAGGATCAAGCATCACGGGCATAGCACTTGCCTCGCTACGCCTCTCCCGCCGTGAGTGTTGTGAGCGTAGTTAGATTGCCGTACAAGAATCTATATCACATCACTAGCTTGTTCTGTTGTTTTCCTTTTCTCCGTTAGATTACATAATATAATCATTCTACCGTCATCATAAAAACAAGATACTCGCATATCATTTTTTTTTTTTTATTAAAGTGCGATTGATCGTACACAAATGGACATTTAAAGTCGTGTAAAATTCCATTGCAATTTTTTTTTTTTAAGATTAAAAGTATTTTTTTAATATTTGGGTTATGACATTAATCTTCTCATACCTACTAATTGGTATGCCTTGGATGGGGAAATAATTATTATTTAATACTAAGCATCTCCAAACCCTTTGTGAAAAATGTCTATTTAACACTTAAAAAACTCATGATGATCAGGTTTACCTTAAATAATTCTGAGCCCATATGTACCGTACTAATATTGTTTTTCCTATTAAGACGCGGGCTAAAGCATAAATATTTGGAGCCAAAGCTTCCAAAAGACCTAAAGCCTAAAGCAAGAAGTTCAGTATGACAAAGTGTTAGATGCTCCATTTGTTTCCTGAATTTGAAACACAGCTATATCCCAAAGCTTAGAGAGAGTAACGGAGAGGGCAGACAACAAATTGGAGAGGCGACGGCAGACGCCTGGACCTTCGCTCGGGTGTCTTTTCTCCAAACCAAAAAGAAGAAAAGAGAAGTTAGAGACGAAGAGAGAGAGCATGTTACATTGAGAAACGGAAGGGAGGAGAGAATAGACGGGCTAATTTGACAAGTGGGGCCCACCTTGACACGCGTCGACCAATTTATAAAGCGTTTTATCGCAGACATGGAAAATCTGATGTAACCAATATTTTCTCGCATGATACAGGCCGAAGCCGGGGGGGACAAAAAATTCCCCTTTTAAGTGCATGACATAAGCCGAAGCCAAATTGGAGTTATTACAAGTGTGACGCTTTACCAAAGCAGCTAGGTTTTCCACAGCAGAAACTTATATCCTCACCCAGTCAGGAAGTTTGACCATTCATGTCGGGGGAGGAGAATACACTACGAAATATATATTTATTAACTTTACCATGAGCGATCTTTCTCGAGTAGGGATTGAGTTTTACACAATTGTAAAACAATCGAAGTTAAAACGTAAACTTACATATAATTTTTTGCATAATTTTTAAATTTGAATAATCCTATAAATATTAGCGGGGAAAGTAAAGAAAAATTACTTTTTATTTTTACCTAAATTCAAATCAACATGCACACCTTTCAAACTGAGTTGATAAATGTTCAAACAAAGTTAGTACGTTATAATTCACCTTTTCACGATGTGCTCATAAGTTCACATCAAGGCAGTAAATATCACATTTGTAAATATTTTGCAGGACCAATAGCCCTTGATTTTGATTTACACCGAAAAATTATTCATGAACATCATACATAATGGCCTTAAGGTCATAAAAGATCGGTAGATATTTATATCACAGTGGTAATTGCACGTATGCATTACTAATTGCCATTCTAGAAACTTTACTAACTACCCAAAAGTTCAATACATTTCATTAATATGATGATAATCTTTGAAACATGAATATTAAGATTAGGCAGCTTAATAGGCTCAAGCTTTGTCCACCATACCCCAACAAGAAGTAAGAAAAACGAAGAGACACTTGCATTAACGTTTAACGTTTCGTCCATCACGAGAGCTTGGGCAAAACATTTAGAAAAAAGGATCCTACTTTTCCATGCTCTTAATGAACGAAATTAAATTTTTAATTGGTGAACTACATTACCTATTTTGATAATTAAAAAAAAAAAGGACTTTAGATCCTAGTAGAATATAATGACAAAAAAGAATTGTCTACGGACTATGTCGGCAAAGAAATTGAAGCATATTCAACTCTTCATCTTCGAACGTTTTGGACAATTCTCCCTATCGGGGATAATTGTCCAAAAGTCTTTAGTCTTTTTGTGAGCATGTATCATCAGCTACCTCCAAAGAGATCAATTATGAGATCCGAAGAAACAGAAGAAATAAATGACGGATCATCTTCTTACAAATATAGAAAAGACGGAAGAGTTACTTTTGCAAAAGCGTAAATCCGACCAGCTCATATTCACTCATATCGTTGGTTGAAGCTAATGCGCTAAGGCATGTCACTGTGGCGAGAGCTTGAGATATGGTTTTAACTTTAGATTGATAGTTGTTTCCTTCAGGAAGAACCTGATATATGGTAACCAGTAAGAACATGACAAGAACAAGATTCTATGCTATATTAATCCAGACGTCCGTCACTAGTTTAACCCAAGAAATGTTCTCAAGCTTTATTTTTTAACCTCAATAATTTGACTAGTAACCTAAAGAATAGCTAATAGGTTTTTCCCAGAAACAGAACGAATTGGTGGGTTCTTGCTAGTCACAGAGTTTCCATTAGCAAGACAAAACGCATCTGTACCAGACTAGAAACATATCTTGAACCACTTTATTCTAATGGGTTCGAACACAGTCAAAATGGTATCAACAACACCAACTATATGAGTTTGTTCTAAAATCGCCTATGGCCCCAGTGCGACAATTTAATTCCGTATGTCTATTTAACTTGTAACACACGACTTTCAGTAGAGGGCTTCACATAAAAACTATGCAGCCCTGCAGTGAATTTATCCTAACGATTCCTTGTCAATGATAGCATAGTTCAAACCATGGTGTGATGAGTGTCGCATAGTGCTAATTAAAGTATGAAAGGTTCATGGAGTCTGGATTAAGCATCTACTTATTACAGACATAAATGTTCTCATGCATGCCAATTACATGTGCTTTGCTAGTTGTTTATGGAACTACATAACATTAACTGTCCCAAGAGAATCAGCAAGGTGAACAACTAAGCGAAGCACTGACAATCTTGAGGCTTTGCCCACCGGAACTCTTTTTAGGGCTTTTCATGGCCTTGTGCAAGTTCTCATTGGTATATAACCAACATCATAGTTTGAGTTGGATCTGATTACTAGAGCTAACTGAACGGGCAGATTGGACATGGTAGATGATTGGAAACTTATTAAGGAGAAAAAAAATGAAGGCTGGGTGAGCCTGGTTTCAACAAAAAAATCCTTGCAAATGCTTGCAAGAATACTCTGTTCTAACCTCTTCCATTTTCAATCATTAAAGGATAGAAATATGGAAGCATAAGCAGTTCAACAGAGAATTGTCTCAAATAGATTGCTAATAAATGCAACTAGATCCGGTTTCAATCAAATCCCAAGTTCCGACCCCAGATTATAGACCAGTCTAAATCTGAAACATTGATGGATTATCTTATGAAGGATGCCGACTTACCAATTGCTTCCAAGCATGTTTCACAAGCAAACTTCTCCAAAGAATTCCACCATAAAGAAGCCTTATCATGAGAACTCTGTCAATTCTTGATGCAATGGCAAGCGTGTAGTCCCTTGACCTAGCATTAGGACAAAGCAAACAACTCTGTCACAAAGCAAAAAACACTCACATATCAACACTGAACATGGTATCAGTTTATTACCAGCAGATGTGGAAGTTCACAAATTTCTGTCACCATCCATCAATATGAATCAGTGACATGTTTAGTCCCATGTACTTGTGAGACTTTACTTGGCAGGAGCTCTTATTTCTCAACATCATTGTACTTGGCATCTTCTAATCTTTGGTTCATCTCATTGTGCAGTGAGACTTTCTCAGAAGTAGTAAATAATTGGACTTCACAATGCTGATACATGTTTGGTGGGCTAGACATCCCTTAAGTTCCTAACTAGACTGATGTCCCTGAGTTCCGCTTTTACTTGGCAATGTTGTCCTGCTTTTTGGGTATCAATTTCAGTCCCCCACTAATTATCATTCAACTAGCAAGTAAGTATTGTGGTTTGCTTCAGGCACTGGAGAAGTGTATTCAGGATGAAGTCTGACAAGTCTCACCATCCATACGTTCAAGGACAAGCCATACCTCTTCTTCGATGGATGGGACTTCCAAATCTTCAATCCATCATTCAAGGCCTCAGGATGTGTAGTTAATGTAAAGTAGAATTCGTTTGACACCTGTTGGAATGGTATGAAAATTTGCTAAAAGAAAATGTAACACACATAGGCCACTCGTACCTCGCTTGACCTGCGCTCAGGTTGCATCACATGGGCCACAACTTCGACATTTATCAGGAGTTCATCTGGATTGTCAAGCTCCGTATACAGGACACAGCATTTGAGGCAGAGAAAGTTGCCAATATCTGCCTACATCCCAAAGAATATCCTTTGTATTATGATCTTCCACCTAACAGATCCATAATTTCACACATATACATACAACTGCAAGAGTGAAGGCTCAAGTACGACAATCCGTGCTTATAGAAGACTGACGCCAGACATATCATGTAATCATTGCCACAGATCCACACTCAGCAGCTAAGTAATGCAACAGCAGCACCTAGACATAGAAATACATCATGCACTTGATGAGTACTTACAGGTCTCAAGAATTCAACATGGTCAACTTCAAAGAACCAGGGTGCCACACCAGCAAAGGCATATGTGGTTGAAAAGGCCAATTCAAAAGCCCTTCGCATTTAAATCTTCCAAATACCCTCCCATGAATATTGCTTTGTCGTGAATGGCATAGGAATGAGTTCTCAAAACAAGTGTTGCTTAACAGAATGCTATCACTGTCTGCCAAAGCTGGCATCTCAGAAGACACAAGTTTCGGCAAATAAAGCTTGGAGACTGGACAAGTCCTCCACTTTAGTATCTCTGTTACGTTCTTCTCTCTTCTTTTTCCTCATTTTATTCCTTCTTTTCTACCTCTTGCCAAAGTAATTTTTCTCTCTTTATCTCTGGGGAGATGGGCTTAATTGGAGCTGATTTCCCAGTTCTAGAATCACGAGCCACAAACGTGAAATTGGCAGTAAGAGCAACTGAATCTGAGGAATCCCAGATTTCTGCAGGAAATTACCAGTATAAGGTAAACAGCAGAAAGGATCAGTAATGAGACTATATCATGGAAAGGATAACTTTATGAAGATCCGACATCTGAGTATTGGGCTTGAACATGTCGAAAACCTTGACAAACTGCCAATACTTCTTGGCAAGAGGATGTTAATTAGCAAGCTTCTCCATAGTTTGGATGAGTTTGATTTATTGATTTTTATTTTTGGTAATAAGAGAATGGTAAATGGCTAGAAAATTAGCAAACTTCTCCATAGTTTTTATGAGTAGAGTAAAGAAAACATGCAAGAGTAAATATGGTTTGCAAAGAATAAACACACATTTAAGGCACAGCCATAAAGTAACTCTCTTCTTACAATAACATAGTATGCATTGCGCTGATACCAGCAATAGGCAGGGATAAAAACGCTTGAGATTCGGTTAAAACTACATTTCAACCATCGAACCATCATTCAAACCGAGAAAGTTAAGCTGGAGAAACATCGCAGAAAACAAATGGCACCACGTTCAGAACCAGAAACAAAAGTATCACCATCCGATAGCTGTTCAAAGCCGAATTTAATTTACCTTATAGCAGCATATTGTCCCAGCGAAAGCATCGACATCTTCCGCCAGCTTCCCCATCCTGATCTCGTTCCATGGATTCCTCTACTGATCTCCGAGTAGAAAACGCTCGCCCTGCTCCTAGACGGGCTTCCCGGAACCAATACGCTCTCCGGCGACGTAGCACTCTCGCTCTCACTGGCATCGGCGACCTCCTCGAATATCTCGGATCTCGCTTGTAAATGAAGGCGTTGGTGACGGGCGAGAGAAGTACGTACCGGGCCACAAGCTTGATCGACTTCCGAATCGACGATCCGGCATCGATAGGCGGAGCGGCGGCGGAGGCCACTGGAATCGCGCCGCCCGTCGAAGCGGAGGCTCCATCGTCCGTCGCGGTGGAGGATCGGGGCGATGCGAGTCCGCTGGCTCGAAAGGAGGAGGCTTTCAGAGGAGACAGTGGACTACCCAACGAATGTATGGAGGCTGGCTCATAGCCAACGCGCGAGTCGAAGAGGTTCCTCCAGTTCGCGCCGTCGAACTTCTTGAGGGCGTCCGTGTCGTGCCGGACTCGGAGGCGGTGAAATCGCAGCCTAAGGGGACGTACTTGGCGGAGAAGGCGTGGGCCTGGCGGTGGTGGCTGGCGGCGTCCCTGATGTTGTGGATCGTCGCCGTCGCCTAGCCGTCGCGGGAGGGGAGTGGCTGGTCGGGGCAGGGTCCGAGGTGGAGCCGTGGAGGCGCAGGACAGGGCGAGCTGCTTTCGGCAGACGGGGAAGTGGCTAGGGTTTAGGGTCAGAAAGGAGGGAGAGTAGCAGTACATCTACATGGAGGGCGCCGACGCCATTGCTTCTGCGTTGAGAGGAGAATAAGCGGCGGCGGCCGGCGGCGGATCGGAGGAATTTTCTGTATTTGCTTTTTTCTTCATTTTTATTATTGTTTGGATTTATCATTCTCGGAAAATCGGATGATGAAACTCGCGAGGATATAATTTCTGGGAATTACCCACTTCATTCGTATTTTTGAGGCGTCGCTTCTTTCGGATCAAGCAGCAAAGAGACAATTGTTTTATGAGCGTACAAAATGAAAAAGGGGTGAGAAAAAAATGGCGATATTCCGGAATTTGGATCCCGGCTATGAGAAAATTACTTCTTCTTTTTTGTGTGTAAATTTACAATCTGTACTATCATTTTACTTTAATAAGCACAGCCTATAAAATTTTCTTCTTTTTAAATATAATTTTAAGTATGCATTGATACATTTACCATTAATAGGAATAGACACAGGCAAAAGCTCCTTATGAGAAATGAAAATCCATCAATTCTTCACATTAGTCACAAAGATACACAAACTAGCAAATTTTATTCAAACGAACATTTATAGAAATGATGTGAGTGGGCCTATATAAGGCAATTAATACAGATGAAATATCGAAGTAGAGTATTCGTTACATTACCATACTCACATCGCTGCCATCCCTATGATCTCTGCCATGCCCCTCGTTGTCCGCATCGCTATCATCACGGCCAACACCAGACTTCTCTTCCCAATATTCGCGGTACATGCCCCATTCAGGTTTGTAGAAGCGACCGACATGAGCCA
The DNA here is from genome assembly GCA_014182885.2 of Eucalyptus caleyi. Lineage (NCBI taxonomy): Eukaryota > Viridiplantae > Streptophyta > Magnoliopsida > Myrtales > Myrtaceae > Eucalyptus > Eucalyptus caleyi. Next base: position 3,948,909 of record CM024466.2, read on the forward strand.
TCAACAACCAAACAAAGGTAACAAGCTCTCCCCCTTTGCTCAGCATTTGCACATGTGCCTCTACCTTAATATTAATTGCTGCATATTGCAACAGCGTAAGCCACATGTCGCTTATTTCCTTCCACTTGTTCTCATTATTTTCAAAATCGTGGGCCAAAAGGAGCCCATCGTTGAACGGGGATTTCAAAGGGTTGACACGAGCCCCTACGCTCCGGGCTCGAAGAGGCATTTCATCTAGACGTCGATTGTACAATTTTTCACATATCTCATTTAGATCTGTGGTCGCATCACCGATGTAGTTTCGTAGCTCTTGCAACGTCTCCGTCGATACTATTTGCGCAATGCCCACCATCGCCGCAGAGGACATCAAATTAGGCTGATTAAGTAAAACATACAACATGTAATCAGAGAGGATCTTGCTAAATTCCCTTTGATCAACTAGGGCTGGGTCAAGTGGGGCTGTGGATCTCTTAGATTGTTTATCTTTGTTGTACCATATTTCAGTAACAATATGGTACCCTATAATGTAGTTGTGCACATTAGCATTGCAGACATTCTCAGAAAAACCAAAGATACTAGATTGAGACTGATTTTTCTTGACTAGATCCATCACATCTTTTGAGTCACTTGACATCTCAGGTTTCACATGGTTAAAGATAAAGATCCATAACTTCTTCATGAAGAGATTTTTGACACATACTTTGCATTTGCAATCATTGACCTTTTACCACAGCATCTGGCTATTGTCTCACCAGCTTGAAGGAAACAATAGATGATCTTGTTGACCATTTGGAATGGAAAACTATAGATATTTTTAAAATGACAATGCCCCAGAACTGATTGCACTTATATATTTTTCTCGGACTCTTCTTCAATGCCTCGGAAAATAGGTTGCAAGCAGAGATGGATTCTGACCACCTTCGAAATATTAATGGAGTATCTAAGACCTTGTAAGTAACATCGGTGTTAGATTCTACTTTACATGTGGCGTATTGAGGCTTCCTTAGGTAATCCATGGTGGATACCAACTTGTAGAGAAATGAATCTAGTTTAGATGACCCTCTGGTTTTGTACTTGATTTTGGCAACAGTCCAATCGGAGAAAACAAGTATGAATAGAGCTATCCCATCAATAATTATCCCTCCAAAAAGAAGGACATAAGTGATTCTCACATCAAGTTCGAGGAGTCGATACTTCTTCAAGCGATTGAATAGACCCAAAGCCACCACAATGCTAGTGAAGGCTATGATGCGGAAAATGTAGCTCCATTTGTGACGTATTGTCAACGCTTTTGTGTGGAGCTCCTCATAAATGAAATTAAGTTCGACTGATATCACCCTCAATGCATCCATTGCAGAAACTTTGTTAAAATATTTTATGCTCATATCCCGTTGTTGTTTTTTTGTGTAGATGAGATCTGTAATGAAGACCTTGAAGATTTGAAAGAATAAATAAGCATGCTTCACCACAATGCTCTCGGCAAGTTTTGCTCCTCTTTCATCAGAATATCCATCCCCTCCAACACTGAGTTGTTCAAGCAATTGCGAGTTTGCGCCTTGTTAGCCTCGTTGTCTAAGAGCATCGATTCCTTGAGCTTTGGGAAGCTCGAGAGATAAAGTGCCAATGTCCTCTCCACAATTTTTATAAACCCTGCAAGAAACACCAAGATCGTTGGGATCACTAGCGACTTGTCACTAGGAAATATCCGCGCAAAGACATAGATGGCGGCACCAACTTGGAAAATAAGATTGAGCAGGTGTCGTTGCCAAAGTGAACTGTCCTCAAGAGAGAAGGCAGTGATGGTATCCGAACTGCCAAGATGTAGCAAGAGAAATGAGGCCCAAAATGCCTGAATTGCTCCATCTACTTCTACTACACGAGCACTTGAATTGCCTTGGTTGTGAGAGATGAGCCCAACCGCAAATGTAGCTACCGAGTCAGCCATCAAATAGACCAACCACAAGAGGAAGATGATGGGGCGGTTTGATGTTTTCTTTCTAAGGGGTGCAAATAGAATGAGAGAGACTTGAAGCGTGAGGCTCAATACGATGAAGCCTCGGATGTTCCATTTGTTCCACAAATCCAAGATGAAGCTAAATGCCATATTGTTGCGTAGTTTGAATTTTGTCTCTTCTCTCTAATATAATTTCAATTATGACAAAACTATCCTCAAAGTTTAGATGCATCAAGAAAATAGTGCATTGCAAACTTTATAAAGAAGCCTTGAAGTAGAAATTGACAAGCAAAGCAAATGGTTGGGAGGTGGCTTGGGTGATGTTGGGGAGGGTCAATGCTTGGGACATTGAGACTTGCGAGGATGAAGTAGCACGTGCAGAGCACCGGCCTTGCCTGCCTTCAATTCGCAGAAGGATCATAAGAATTTATATATCTAGCCTTATACTAGGGTTTTCCTTTTTCCTTCGTCAAATTAGATATTATTACCATGCTACCATCGTCATAAAAACAAAGATATTTGCATATCATTTTTTGTTGATCGAAGCTTGAATTTTGAAACATGTATGCAGGTGAATATTTAAAATAGTGTTAAACTCCGTTGTGTATTTAAAAAATAAAAAGTTAAAATGTATATTATTGGGACAACTCAATCTAATTTTTAACCTTGACAAATCAAATACTAAGATCTCAATCCTTCCTTAAAAAAAGTTCATCTTAACATTTAAAACTCGTCTCAAGAAGGTCTACCTTAAATAGGTTAATTTTGAGCCCACATACCCCCTCCTAATTCCACAATTCTAATTAAGACACGAGCCAAAGCATAAATGTTTGAAAGCCCAGGCTTTAGAAAGACCTAAGTGAGAGGCTTAATATGATGAAGTCTCAAATGTTCCATTTATTCCAAATATCCAAATTTAGTGCCATGTTTTTGCTTAGTTTGAATATTATCACTCCTCTTTAATATAATATTGGTTAGAACAATATATATTGGAAGAATAGTAGGGAATTCTACACACACATTGAGATAGTTCCTTATTCATTCATCAACAAATACCTCATGTCAAGTTGATGTTTTATCTTTATATTGGTTCTGTCTCGATTCTACTTACACATCTATTTATATTTATCCAAATTTTGAACTATGAAATTTCAGTATCCACAATGAGTTAAAATATTTGGTGATCCTACATTTAACAAAACACTTGATATTATTGATGTGTAAGATACCATCGAAAAAGTTATATGAGTGTGCTTTTATAAGATAAGGAGATCAACCCAGTCGAAGAACACCATAGTTCCGCAAAATATCAAATGAGCGGTCAAATTGAGGTTTAACACAATTATGTAATACCTAAATACATAGGAAAAATATTTAGTGGCTGCTGAGGTTTTTTTTGCTCAAATCCAATGACAAATTGACACATGTCCGCTGATGTGGAATAAAAGTAAAAAAAAAAAAAAAATATGCCTCTGTCCACCAATGGAAGCTTCCCCTCCGTCGTGCTCTCCGTCTTCCTCCATCTCGCTCGCGGCCGGCTCTGTTGTCCCTTGCAGTTGGCTCGTGGTCGGCTCCGTCGACGGCCGAGCCACCCCTCCATTGTCACGATGGCTCGCAGGGGTTTTCCGTCCAGATCTGGACTGGATCGTGCCTGTAGATCTGGTCTCGTCCATGACGATGGGAGAGGTCGAGATCTCGAAGGCCATGGACAGGGCCCAAAAATCAAGTAAAAAAGACAGAGGAAGCCATCTTCTTGCAGTCGTCCCTTGCAGTTGGCTCGTGATCGGCCATGGCGACGGGCGAGGTTGAGATCTCCAAGGCATGTACGGATCTCAAGTATCGAGATCTATCGTCCCTTGCAGTCGGCTTGTGGTCGGCCATTGATGAACGATAGAGACAACGCCTGAACGCATTCGACCATGGATGAACAATGAAGACGACAGCCATGGACGAGCGACGATTTCGGCCATGGACGGCCAGATCTCGAGAACGACGAGACGGAGAAAACAGAGGGAGCCGGCCATGCTCGCTTGGACGGTGATCTGCTTGGTCACACCGCCAGCGACTCCGCTGGGGGTGACGGCGGGGCAGGAGCAAAGACTCCGCTGGTGGTGACGGCCGGCAACTCCGCTGGTGTCCGGAAGGAGAGAGAGGGCTGAGGGGTGAAAGTTTTTAAAAAAATTTATTTAAATTCCATGTCAGCTGACATGGATTGATGGACGTGTCAATATTTCACTGGAATGAGTGAAAAATGTATGCCACATATGACGCTGATACAGTGGTAATAAACCACTAAAGATTTTCTCAATAGATAGACATTTAATCAATATACGATGTAGTCATATGTGGCTGAAGAATGAGTATTGTTCGATCCCGCCACTATATTTTGAAGTAATAATTCCTCGGTTTATAGAACCATATAAAAAACAAAAAAAAAAAAAAATTGATTGCACAAGCATCAATTTGACCAAAATTAAAGTTCATAAATTGAACATCTATTAAGAATTCAAAACTAAATTTTTATTTTGTCTCTTCTTTTTTTAATCTAAAAATATAATACTATTTGATGAAATCAAGTAGTAAACGATGTGATATATCTTTATTAAATCTTTAAATATGACTCACTTGTTCAAATAGTTAAGGAAAGTTTGTTGCATCATCTCTTTTATAAATCGGTTTATCATTTTCTTTTCACTTTTGTAAAGGGGTGCTCATGTTGATTTTAGATTGGGTCCTTTTATTATGCGGAAAATACCTAAAATGTATATTATTGTTGACCCGGTGACTAATTACACGCTCTATTCATACAAATACCATTCACATACCTTTAAGCAAAATCCTAAATTACAAAGATCAAATTGTCCCTTCTAACATACTCATTTAAACATCTTAGTTAGGGTTTGGGTGGTTTGGTTTTTGTTTTGTTTCGAGTTCTTTTGGGTTAATGTGAAAATATAGGATTTTGAAGAAAATAACATTTTTATATATAATTGATGTAAATGTGTAAAGTGGTCTCCAAAGATAGAACTCGAGTATGTATTTGATATTTTCAAAAGGAGAGATTTATAAGTGAAAATTAGGATATGTTTTGTGAGTCATGTTTTTTTTTTCCTTCTTTTGAATTTGTTTTGCCAAAGTTTGTGAGTCAAGTTTGGTTGACATTTGCATTAACCCGATGCAAATAAGCTTAGTCAATATCAACCATTGAATTACGTGGGTCCCATACTGGGTCCACATAATTCAATGAACGGGATGCATTGATCTCATCATCTATTGTTTGATTTCATCATTGTTTCATTGTTTCTCTTAGAGAAAGATAACAAGCTTCGAATTTTGAATTTTGTCTCTGGCACAGATGGACTTGACAATCAAAACTTCCCACTACCAAATGGAAAACTAGTAGAATAGTCAGCAGCCACTTTTCTCTTTAAGTGAGCAAGCCTTTATCTCGAGGATGTTACTGTGGTTGCATTTGGCCCGCTCATTGTCTTCTCTATCACCGCCTCTATTTTCAAATTTATTTCATCCATGTGTGAATATCTTTTGCATGAGCATTTACTTTGAACCCTTCTCCATATTTGACATCATTTCCCTGCAAAACTCGAAAGGATTATTAAAAAAGTCATTAACCTATTGCATAGATTCCAATTTAATTTTAAACTTTTCAATTTGATCGATTTAGTCCTAATTTTTTGATAATTTACGTGACACGATCAATGCTAATATTGACATTTTTATGAATTTTTTATATTTATTTTCATTTCTTTTGTTTTTTTTTTTTTTTCCACCATGGCCGTTGAGAGCCATTAGGGCCTCGCAATGGCCAGTGACCTTCGCCGATCACTAGGCGAGGGCTGCCTAGCCCGTGACCGCAATGGCCTCATCAAGTGACCGGCGAGGGTTGCAAGCCATCATCAAGGCCTCGATGACCCTCACTAATCATGTTGGAAAAGGAAAAAGAAAAAAAAAAGATTTTATAAAAAAATTTAGAACTTTTTTTAAAAATTGCATAAATTGTCAACATTAACGCCAGTCGTACCATGTCCATGTCAATGATTTCAGGTGAAAAATGGCCAAAAAGACTAGCAAATCATTAAAAAGTTTAAGATTAAATTGACCAAATTCAAAAAATTAGAACTAAATTGACATTCGTATAACAGGTTTATAACTTTTTTTGTACTTATCTTTTATGTGTTTGCTTTTCTATATGTGCTTGTTTATATCACTCATACATATTTGACTCATTTATTAATCACGTCATACCTTTAAAAACCCAACATGACACTTTTATAAATGAGTCACACAACATGATACGTTTAAGGAATAAACCCTTACAAAAATATGTTCAAATGAGTAATAGAGTGCCTAAGTGTATCTAACTAGATCGCATTGACCCAAGTAATATGTTAACTCAATTAACTAATCGTGTATTGGCCTATCCTAGACAGATTGCAAAGGTCAATTAGCAAAGAACACAATTTTTTATTTGTGTAGAAAATGTTATTCCGTTTAAACTCAATTTGAATAAACTTACAATCATGTGTCCTTTTCCGGTCATGTTAATGAGGGTCTAATTCTCTAAAAACCTCCAACTTTAAGTGCAATCCCAAATTTTCCATTAACTTTTTTTTTTTCTAAAAAAAGTCACCAAATTTTACTCTAGTCCTACATCTATCCACATGTCCAAAAATTGCAAATAGTTTCTTCAAAATTATTAATATCGAGGCCAATTAGAGATTCATTATCAAAACTTACATCTTCATAAATATTCTCTCCCTCGTATGAAACAACAGCAACTTCCTAATATTGATAATATTGAAAAAACTAATGACAATTTTTGGATAAAGGGTTGACAATGGTAGATTTGGACTAAAGTGAAAGTCGATAATTTTTTAAAGACGAAAGAATATTTGGTTTGAATTGAGATTATAATGGTTTTTTTTATAATGAAATTAGGCTTGTTAATCAGTGGTGCAAAAAATTGGCCATCCGACAAAGCGATGCTACAATTCTTAGCTTGATTCTTTTTCTTCGACTTGGACCCACTTCATATTCTTTTTTCTTTATTCCTTTTTTCCTTTAACTTAGATTCTTTTTTGTTGCTTTTTTCCTTTAACTTAGACCCATTTATATTCTTTATTTTCCCCTTTTTCACGCAATGCTCTTAACTTTTACGAGATTACGTGATTCGGAAGTCACGCTTTTTCCTTTAGAAAAAATCTGGACAGGAATTAGTGAGTCACGTTGGTGTCTTATAGTTGATGCACAACTATTGGCTCTTTATTCCAAAATAAACTTGTTGAATAATTAAATTAATCGATTGTACGATTGTACCTTAAAATCATTAACCATTTTCCTAGCAAATTTTGGAAAAAAGTTGGTGTTTTGAGGTTTGGAAAAGGATAGAAAATTCTATCGGACATTCTAGTATGTTTTCCCAGATTTCATGTGTTTAACATTAATAATTCTTAAAATGCGAGAGAGCCATAAGAAAATAAACATGAGAAAATATTAAGCAATGTCATTTTCTTCCTTAAATCTACATTTGAGATCATATTAAATGAAGAAAGAACGGATGAAGTAAATTCTCTGTATCTGTTAAAAGCAGAGATTTCAATATTGCCTTTTCCTTTGTTTTTCTTGTCGTTTTTGTGTTTTTATGGAATTATCTCTAAAAACACTATTAGTAGTTAGGGCTACGTGGATGAAAATTCTGTTTAAAGTAATTGAACGGAAAAAAAAAAAAAGGTCTATCCAAAGTGAGCAGTACGTGCAGAAATGGTTTGTGCGCAATTTGTTTTTGCAATTCAAGTGAATAACTACACGTATGAAACTTACTCGAAAGATTTTCTCCCTTGGACATTAATTTTATGAGATTAGTGTTCATATTAGCGAATTTCATTAATGTTAATTAATGAAATGATGACATTGAACGTTTAGCTCAAGTGACTAGTCGAACCGATTGTTTTGCAAACCTTGAGTGATTTAACGGGATTGCAACAAAATGTAACATATACATGTTGAGATAACTCTTTATTTGTTTGTCAGAAAAACTTTATCTATTCAAAAATCTAGGAAGGTAAAAGAATTATTAACCATCCATTCCTCAAATATAATGGAGCTCAAGATAGATCTAACTTGAGTTGGTTGTAGATCTAACTTGAGTTGGTTGAATCACTAGTGGGTAGAATTAAATTTTTGCAGATGCATCATGCGTCCCCAAAAGTGGAAGACGCCATTAGGTTATTAATTGTGAAACCCGACCATTATTATGTACTTGGCAAGATAATGACAATGTCCTTTCACTCAATTATGACCTTGATTTAACCAATGACAAAATTCCATAAGAAAGTTTAATTTAGCCAAAGAAATGGAAAAAAGAAAACTCGCCCTTTAATGTGGATGATTTTTTTTTTTTTTTGGACGAAATGTGGATGATTGATATGAGCCAAAGCCATAATGGAGTTACTATAATTAGGACACTCCAAGAAGGCATCTCCCACTGAAAGCAAGTGGCGCCGGTTTTTCACAAATCTCAAGGATCTCTCTTTATCTTTTTTCTAATTCTAGATTATCGATTACTTTGATCTAAAGTGGTCCCTTACTTTCTCTCCTTTTTTATTAGACAAGATTATCTATCATAAAATTAAAATTTATAAAAATATAAAATTAATCTATTAAGATTGCATGAGCTTGACAAGCTTTGTCCATATAACAAGCAAACTATTATTTTCTTCTCTTTCATCACCCTTTTTGCCTTTTGTCCATGTAGGGCAAAATCTTCTTATTCTTCTTTTTCCTTACCTTTTTCCCTTTTTATATGCAAATCTATCATTTAAAAGGATTGAAAATTTCGGGTAAACTTATTGTTTATTTACAGGTATCCCATGCATTAAATGACACAAGAAAAGTATCATATGCATTGGTGATGCTTCTTGCTTTTGTTAGGTTCATGTTTTATCATCAAATCATTCATGGTGGCGATAGGTTTTCCACAAATCTTAGGGATTTCTCTTTATCTTTCTTTTTATTTTTGGATTATTGATTGCCTTGAACTGAAGTGATTCCATTTCTCTCTCTCTCTCTCTCTCTCTCTTTTTGGATTATTGATTGCCTTGAACTGAAGTGATTCCATCTCTCTCTCTCTCTCTCTCTCTCTCTCTCTCTCTCTCTCTCTCAAACAAGATTAACTGTCATAAAATTAAAATTAAAATTTATAAAAATATAAAATTTGTCCATTAAGATTGCATGAGCTCAATAAGCTTTGTCCATATAATAGGCAAACTATTCTTTTCTTCTCTTTCATCACCCTTTTGCCTTTTGTCCATGTAGGGCAAAATATTCTTCTTCTTCTTTCTTTCTTAACATTTTCGGCAAAATATTCTTCTTCTTCTTTTTTTCTTGACCTTTTCCCTCTTTATATGCAAACCTATCATTTAAAAGGATTGAAAATTTCGAGTAAAGATTTTGCTTATTTATAGGTATCCCATACATTAAATGACAGGAGAAAAATGTCATATGCATTGATGATGCTTCTTGCTTTTGTCAAGTTCATGTTTTATTGTCAAATCATTCCTAGTGGCAACAGATTTTCCACAAATCTCAAGGATCTCTCTTTATCTTTTTTTTTTTTGGATTATTGATTGCTTTGAACTAAAGCAATTCCCTTACTTTCTCTACTTTTTAATTAGCCAAGATTAACTATCATAAAATTAAAATTTATAGAAATATAAAATTTGTCCATTAAGATTGCATGACCTCAAAAAGCTTTGTCCATATAACGGGCAAACTATTCTTTTCTTCTCTTTCATCACCCTTTTACCTTTTGTCCATGTAGGGCACAATATTCTTCTTCTTCTTCTTCTTCTTTTCTCACCTTTTCCCTTTATATGCAGATCTATCATTTAAAAGGATTGAAAATTTTGAGTAAATATTATTGCCTATTTACAAGTATCCAATGCATTAAATGGCAGAAGAAAAGTATTATATTCGTGGATGATACTTCTTGCTTTGTGCCAAGTTCATATTATTTCATCAAATCGTTCCTAGAGTCAACAAGTTTTCCACAAATCTCAGGGATCTCTCTTTATCTTTCTTTCTATTTTTGGATTATTGATTGCTTTGACCTAAAGTGGTTCTCTTACTTTCTCTTATTTTTTATTAGACGATATTAACTATCATATAATTAAAATGTATAGAAACACAAAATTTGTCCATTAAGATTGCATGAGCTCAATAAGCTTTGTCCAATAACGAGCAAACTATTCTTTTCGTCTCTTTCATCACCCTTTTGCTTTTTGTCCATGTAGGGCAAAATATTCTTCTTCTTTTTTTCTCACCTTTTTCCCTCTTTATATGCGGATCTATTATTTAAAAGGATTGAAAATTTTGGATAAAGATTATTGCTTGTTTACAGGTATCCAATGCATTAAATGACAAAATAAGAGTATTAGATGCGTGAATGATGCTTCTTGCTTTGTACCAAGTCCATATTTATTGCCATCCTAGAGGCACAAATTTTCCACAAATCTCAAGGATCTCTCGTTATCTTTCTTTCTATTTTTGGACTATTGATTGCTTTGACCTTAAGTAGTTCCCTTACTTTCTCTTCTTTTTTATTAGACAAGATTAAATGTCATAAAATTAAAATTTATAGAAAAATAAAATTTGTATGTTAAGATTGCATGAGCTCATTAAGCTTTGTCCATATAACAAGCAAACTATTCTTTTCTTTCTTCCATCACTCTTTTGCCTTTTGTCCTTGTAGGGCAAAATATTCTTCTTCTCCTCTTTTCCTCACCTTTTCCTTTTTCCTCTCTTTATATGCAGATCTATCATTTGAAAGGATTGAAAATTTCGGGTAAAGATTATTACTTATTTACAAGTATCCCATGCATTAAATGGCAGAAGAAAAGTATCATATATGTGGACGATGCTTCTTGCTTTGTGTCAAGTTCATGTTTTGTCACCAAATTATTCTTATCTCCATTTTATGTGCACATCCATCTATAATTACCTGGGTTTCAAACTATCAAACTTCAATAGGTAGCATAGTGAAGTGTTTGGTGACATCACGTCTAACAAGACAGTTGATATTATTGATAAACAAGATACAATCTAATTAAGTCAAATGAGTGTGTTTGTGAAGAATAAGTAGGTTTCTTCATTTTCATTTTTTTTTTCCAAAAAATATGTAAACCTAAGTTTTCATGCGAGGAGAACTCATATGACAAAAATTAAATAAAGTGATATATCAAACAAATTACGACAATATAATCACAAGCAATACAGTAAGTAGAACCCGAGTCGTAAATATAAAAACACCTTGCTCTTTAGCCACAGATAGGACTCCTGTAAACTAATTTATATACGCAATCAACCTAGTTTAAGACAAGTAAGGGTGCGAATGGTAACGTTTCTGTTTTTTTTTTGTTCCAAGGAACAAAACAAAAAAAAGTGTTTCATTCCGGGAACAATTTTTGAACAAAAGAACGCGTTTGGTAACGTTTGTTCCGGGCATAAAAAATGAATAGAAACACGTTTGGTAAATTTTCTTCTTTTTTTGTTTCTTTTAATTTTTTAAACATTTTTATTTTATTTTTCATTTTTTCCTTTCTTTTTTTTTTTCTCTTTTCGGCCGGTCACCGGCCTCCGGGATCGGCCGACGGGGCGCGGCCTCGCCCGGCCACGCGAGGCTCGCCGGCCCTCGCCGAGGCCGAGCCTCGCCGGCGGCGAGGCTCCAGCGAGGTCGCCGACCCTCGACGGCGTCACCGGCCCTCGACGGCCGATCGCCGGCCATGGCCGAGGCCGGCGACCGGCGAAAGAAAAAAGAGGAAAAAAAGATGAAGAAAAGAAGAAGAGAAGAAGAAGAGAGAGAAGAGAAACGTTTCTTCATTTTTGTTTCTGGAACAAGAAGTAAAAATTTGTTGTTTCTTTTTTTTGTTCTTATTTTGTTCCGGGAAAAAAAAACAAAAAAACAGAAACGCAACCAAACGCGTTTCTTTTTTTTTTTCCCGGAACAAAAAAACAAAAAAATTGTTCAGAAACATAAATAAAGAATGTTTCCATGCAAGCCCTAAATTTTCTAAGCGAGGGGATAACGTTACCGGATTAAACAAAATGAAATTCAATTAAGAATAAATCAAACTTAGCACTAAAAACACCATTTTTTACCGAATGCCTCTCCAATTTTTTTATCCTTTTTTATTTATTTCTTTTTCTTTTTCCTTTTCATCCATGATAAACATGATTTAAACTCTAGCTATACTATATGCATGTTAAGATATAATAAACTAGATACATGGCTAGAAATTGAACTACGATATCATGCAAATATGTGATTATGACGTGGAGACGATGTAGTCATATAAAAGGAATGTCCCGAGATATGTCGAGACCCTTAGTGAGGCTGAATGGAAGCTCTAGGCTTGTTGCCTGCCCCTTAGGCAGTATAGACGGTAGGTTTGGACCTCTATTCACCCACTAGGTGGCCCCAAACAACCTGAAACACATCGAGTGAACACTCAAGAGCCATGAACATGCCATACAAGCCACAGTTCAGCAAGCCCAAGTCTGAACCAAGAACTTCCTATAGCGAACCGAGCCCAAAAGATTTCTGAGAAACATGCTAACTTGACAACAACTTGATTGCAATTGGTTCTAACATGCAACTCCGCTAAAATGGAAGGATAGATAACATTCGTAACACATTAGATGAAGCCAAGCATACCTTCAAATCATTCATAAGAACCAGTTTGCATGTGACATATGTGGGATATACAATCTAAACAAATGGTTTAATCTAAACATATATAACATCCAACACAAGAGACATCACAACACCCTAATCTAATATTACAAGAATAACGACATCAGCATAGGCGATGATGAGCCCAGATAATCCATGGAGACACTAGGCCAAGCTTCAATACCGGCCTAAACCAAGGCACACAAGCAATATATCAAAGCAAGCATGAATAAATGGTAAGGATCTACTGAAGCATGATGCTTAAATCATGAGAAAATTGTCCACAAAGTTATAAACCTATTACAGTTTTGTCAATTCAGTCTTAAACCTTTTTACTTTTTGCCTATCGAGTCCATTCAATTTTGGCCAAAAATTGCCGATATGGACGCCAAGTGTGCTACGCGGCACGGCTAACACTGAAGTTAAAAATTTTAATAATATTTTAATTTTTTCCAAATTTTTATTAATCTTTTTCTTTTTCTTTTTTTCTTTTCTTCTTTTTTCATTTTTTTTTTTTTCTTTTTCCCTTTTTCCTAGCAACGGTTAACTGGCCAAGGCCAGCAACTTCAAGGAGCGTTGAAGTAGGACAATGGTGCCTTCGATTCGAGCTCTTCACCTTCAATGGCCGCAAAACAAAGCAGAACAAATGGGTCCTAGGTATAGCTATGGTTGGTGGCTTACTGCGAGGAACAACAATAAACGGCACGGAGAAATCTCTTGGCCACAACTGGTTTGCTTTGATGGTGCTCTCTGAGAAAAACCCCAAAACAAAGATTCCCTCCTTCGCCTCAAAACCAATCGTGCTCTCTCATACCCCTCCCCCCTTGGTGTATGGATGCCGGGTCCCAATCTCCTTGAGCGAGCCGTGACGGAGAGAGAGATTTTCTCCACAATTGCAGTCCTGCTAGCCCAGATCTTGACATTCGACAATCCTTGAAGCTGCTGGCTTTGACCCAGTCGCGTGTCGCTGGGCGAGGGCGATCGAGCGAGGGTGGCCCTCGCTTGCCCAGGCAAAGGTAGCCCTCACTAGCCCAGGCCCGAGTGTTCCTCGCTCGAGGCTGGTGACCTCCTCTAGCCATAGATGAGGTCTAGTGGAGGGAAAAGGGGGCAAGACAAAAGAGAGAAAGGGAAGAAAGAAAAAAATTAAAAAAATTGAGAAAAATATTATAATATTATAATAAATTGTTCACATTAGCACTGGCCATCTTATATAGCACGGCCAATGTCCACGTCAGTAATTTTTGGCCAAAATTCACTAAATAAACTCCATTGGCAAAAAGTGAGAAGATTTAATACTCAATTGACAAAATTAAAAAAATTCAGATCTTGAATTGGCAAAAGTACAATAGGTTTTGAACTCTTTAGATAATTTTCTCCTAAATTGACTCAATTGGTAAAATTAAAAAATTCAATAAGTTTAGGACTTTTTAGACAATTTTCCCCTAAAATCACAGCCAAGTAAGAATATCAAAGAAAAAATTATTACAACATTGGTCTATGGTGATGGAATGGAACACACTAAACCGTAAACCAAGATGAAACCTAGACTCCACAAGCATATATTACGGGTTAGAAATAAACATAAAGACATTAAGAACAACTAAACAAAATGCTATAGAGAGGTATCATTGCTAAGAGGAGAGTTATAGAACCAGTAGACCGAGGTAATGAGCTTGCAATGCCTGCGAGAGCAAGGCAAGCTTACCTCGTTCTCAATCTACGATCCAAAGTGAGGCAAATTCGATCCCTAACTTTTATAAAATGCATGAGTGGTCCATAAGAGGGGAATCTTAGGTATCTATAAACTAAAATGCCTCTAATTTCTAACTGTAGAAAAAAAAAAACACAACAAGATAAATGAATTCAAAATTATGTAGAGTCGCTTTTTTTAGGGAGGTGAATTCGGTCCCTAAATTTTATAAAATGCATAAAGAGCGTATGGGAAAGGAAACTTGGGTATTAACAAACTAAAAAATCTCTAGTTTCTAAATGCAACAAGATAAATAGGGCAAAAGTATGTAAAATCACTGTTTTTTAGGGGTTGAGTTGTGTCGTTGTCTGCAAATTCGATCCCTAATTTTTGGCAAATGTAATAAGGATGTACATGCAAAACTTTAGATTTTAACAGGAGGTTATATTCCATATCAGGAAAAAAACATCCTCTTAAATCAACTTAAAATTGGGAACATAACTTGGCCAAATTTATGTTTTTCCATGGGTTAGATTCAAAGGAGGTAATAGCTCGCGCTAGTTGCTTGTCCTCATCTCTTGAATATAAAAACTTAACGAGTAAAATGTTTCAAATTTATAATTATATATAGAGTACTCTATTTGATATGTCTAATGATTTTACATTAATCCAATATAGATCAGCATACTCGAAGATTTTGATAGTTCTACAAAATGTCAAATAAACATTCAAATCAAGAATTAACAAAATCATGTAATACCCAACGAATTGGCTAAATAGGTATGCATTTGATGAGGATATGATGGAATCATATTTGGATCTTGGTGTTTCTCAATTGAAATAATCTTTGGACTGTGCTCACCATTTTAGAGGTGAAGTCTTATACAATGCTATATAATGAATACAGATGCATACAGTGGTTTGCATGTGTTCATCATAGTATATTGAGCCGAGAAACCAGAAATCCATGCTATTTGTCAAAGCCATATTATTTGCTTAAGAATGGGCTAGTATAGTTTAGTCAAATTACTCACAAAATATTATAAAGGATTAATTCATTGTCTATAGAACCATATAAAAAGCGAAATTGATTCGACTCATAGAGTACAAATATCAATTTGACCAAATTAAAATTTACAATCATTGAACATTTATTAAGAGTTGAAGGACTAAATTTGGTAGCGTCTCTTCTTTTATTAATGCTAGAAATATATGAAATCAAGTTGTAAAAAAGGTTGTACATCTTTATTGAATATCTGAAAACGATTCGCTCGTTAAAGTAGCTAATTCAAGTTTGCTGCATCATTTCTGCTGGAGATTTGTGTATCATTTGTTTAATTTTGTAAAATGATGCTTATATTGATCCTAGACTAGGTCCTTTTCTTCTTGGGAAAGTGTCAAAAACATATCTCACTGTGAACCCAATGATCACTTATTACCTCTATTTATACAAATACCATTAACATACCCTCCAAGCAAAACCATACATTAAAAACACCAATTGCCACTTCTTACAAATTCATTTAAGCATTTTGCTTAGGTGTTGGGTGGTTTGTATTATTTTTAATTGATTTTTAGTATTTTGCGCAGTCAACATTTTATTTGTGTATTGTCCCGGATAACTAATAAGACGTTCTCAGTATATATTGATAAATTTCTATTAATTACTAGGATGTATGGAATAACTTTTACTTTTTTGCTTAATTTAAATCATATGGTTCACGCACTTTTAACTTTTTTTAAATCCAAAACTTTGGAAACTTTCATAGTACTCAAAGTCTCACATTTAATTTTTTCATAATTTTCCAAATTTTAGTAATCTTTTAAGTATTGATGGGAAGTAAAAAAGTACTTTTGAGTTTTATTTAAACCCAAAAAAACGTGCACAGCTTTAAAATTGAGTTGGTAAATGTTCAAGCAAAGTT
This sequence comes from Eucalyptus caleyi, assembly GCA_014182885.2. NCBI lineage: Eukaryota > Viridiplantae > Streptophyta > Magnoliopsida > Myrtales > Myrtaceae > Eucalyptus > Eucalyptus caleyi. Next base: position 3,965,225 of record CM024466.2, read on the forward strand.
AGTATGTTAAAGTTTACCTTTTCGCAACATGCTTACATTATTGATTTAGATTTATACTGATAAGTTATTCATCAACTCGCATATGACTTCAAGAGTAAAAAAAGACAGTAGATGTTTATGTCACATAGATAGTTGCACATATGGATTAGTAGATATCATTTAACTTTATTAACTATCCAAAAGTTTGGTAAGTTCCATTAGTATGATGATAATCTTTGAAATATGTATACTTAGATTGCTGCTAAGTTCTTCATCAATGCTAACTATTATTAATACCTGATGATAGTTTATGCCTTTCGAATTTTTAGATTGTGCTTTCCATTATTAAAGTTCATTTAAAGGGTGAATCATTAAAATCCAATGGAAATTATGCACAAACGGAAGAAAATTTCTTGTCCGGCCTGGGACAATACTTTTGATAATGCGGGTCCGATTTAGATCCAATCCCTCTGATCGCAGTGGGTTTATGGACCTGGGTCTAGGCAAGAATTCTGCCAATACCACTTGTAGTCATGATACAATTGCAAAAGATGAAGCCTTGTGGTTGATGGAGTAAAGCAATCTGATCCGACCAAAAAAAAGAGAAGCTAAAAGTCAAATGTGAGTAATTTATATGCATTACCCAGCCAACTCATGTACAGGTCACTTTAAAGACTTATAGTATAAAAAAGAACTATAAGTTCCCAGCAATTTATTTATTCTTTTTGAATTGGGATGAATCAAGCTTGTGGACAAGCCTGGCTTTTAAAGAAACAAAGATTTCACAATAAACCTGAGCACAAATATAGGATTAATTCATTGTCTATAGAACCATATAAAAAACGAAATTGATTTGACTCACAGAGTACAAATATCAATTTGACCAAATTAAAATTTACGATCATTGAACATTTATTAAGAGTTCAAGGACTAAATTTGGTAGCGTCTCTTCTTTTATTAATGCTAGAAATATATGAAATCAAGTTGTAAAAGAGGTTGTACATCTTTATTGAATATTTGAAAACAATTCACTCGTTAAAGTAGCTAATTCAAGTTTGCTGCATCATTTCTGCTGGAGATTTGCGTATCATTTGTTCAATTTTGTAAACTGATGCTTATATTGATCCTAGACTAGGTCCTTTTCTTCTTGGGAAAGTGTCAAAAACATATCTCACTGTGAACCCAATGATCACTTATTACCTCTATTTATACAAATACTATTAACATACCCTCTAAGCAAAACCATACATTAAAAACATCAATTGCCACTTTTTGCAAATTCATTTAAGCATTTTGCTTAGGTATTAGGTGGTTTGTATTATTTTTAATTGATTTTTAGTATTTTGCGCAGTCAACATTTTATTTGTGTATTGTCCTGATAACTAAGGATGCGTTTGGTAATGTTTCTATTCAAAATTATTCCAAAACGAAATAAAAAATAAAAATAAAAAAGTGTTTCATTCCGAGGGAATAATTTTTGACCAAAACACGTGTTTGGTAAACTTGTTCCGGAATAAAAAATAAATAGAAACACGTTTGGTAGATTTTATATTCTTTTTTTTGTTTCTTTAATTTTTTAATATTTTTATTTTATTTTTTCATTTTTTCCTTTCTTATTTCTTTTTTTTTTTCTTCTTTTGGCCGGTTGCCAGCCTGCGACCGGCCGACGGGGGCCGACAGCCTCGCCTAGACACGGCGAGGCTCGCCGGCCCCTGGTGAGGCTCGGCCTCACCTTGGCTAGGCGAGCCCGAGCTCGCTCAGGTCCGGCGAGGCCGAGCGTCGCGGCCCTAGCGAGGCTGAGCATCGCCGGCGCGGGCGAGGCCGAGCCTCGCCAATGGCTAGGCGAGCTCGGCCTCACCGGGGGCCAGCGACGCTCCAACGAGGTCGCCGACCCTCGACGGCGTCGCCGGCCCTCGACAGCCAGTCGCCGGCCATGGCTGAGGCCGGCGACCGGCCAAAGAAAAAAGAAGAAGAAGAAGAAAAGAACAGAAAACGTTTTTGTTTCTTCAGAAGTGTTTTGGAGTAAGAAACAACTTTTTTTTTTTCTAATTTCCGTTCTTTTTTGTTTTGAACAAAAAAAACAGATTTTCAACAAAAATGCAAACAAACGCGTTTACTTTTTTTTTTTTCCTTTGAACTAAAAAACAAAAAATCTATTCATAAACAGATTCAGAAACGAAAACATGCACACCCTAATAAGACGTTCTCAGTATATATTGATAAATTTCTATTAATTACTAGGATGTATGGGATAACTTTTACTTTTTTGCTTAATTTAAATCATACGGTTCACGCACTTTTAACTTTTTTTAAATCCAAAAATTTGGAAACTTTCATAGTACTCAAATGTTAACTCAAAGTCTCACATTTAATTTTTTTTTCGTAATTTTCCGAAATTTTAGTAATCTTTTAAGTATTGATGGGAAGTAAAAAAGTACTTTCGAGTTTTATTTAAACCAAAAAAACGTGCACACCTTTAAAATTGAGTTGGTAAATGTTCAAGCAAAGTTAGTATATTAAGTTTACCTTTTCACAACATGCTTACATTATCGATTTAGATTTATACTGATAAGTTATTCATCAACTCGCATATGACTTCAAGAGTTAAAAAGACAGTAGATGTTTATGTCACATAGATAGTTGCACATACAGATTAGTTTATATCATTTAACTTTATTAACTATCCAAAAGTTTGGTAAATTCCATTAATATGATGATAATCTTTGAAATGTGTATATTTAGATTGCTGGTAAGTTCTTCATCAATGCTGATTATTATTAATACCTGATGATAGTTTATGCCTTTCGAATTTTTAGGTTGTGCTTTCCACTATTAAAGTTGATTTAAAAGGTGATTCATTAAAATCCAATTGATAGTATGCACAAACGGAAGAAAATCTCTTGTCTGGCCTGGGACAATACTTTTGATTATGCGGGTCCGATCCAGATCCAATCCCTCTTGATCGCAGTGGGTTTATGGACTTGGGTCTAGGCAAAAATTCCTATGTAGCACGGACACTCTCCTGCCCCGTGTCGCGCCCGACACTCCAACACGTGTCCGACACGCGGTCAATGAGTGTCGAAAAATTCGACACGTGGTCGACTCTCTCCAACACGCGAGTCCAGAATTCTGACACGCGATTCCGACACGCACAGGGTCAATTTTAAAAATTTCTAATACTTGAGGGGTCAAAATATAAATATACACAAAAGAAGTAATAAAAGAAGTAATAAAATTGCTATAAATATACACGCACGGGGTCAATTTTTTTTTTTCAATTTTGTTTTTAGAATTGTTTTATTTTTTTAAAAGTCTTTTACTATGAAAGAAGTAATAAAAAATGCTATATTTGATAAATAAATATATTTAAAAATATCATTTTAGCATTTTTCTTTAAATAATATTTTTTTCCTCTAAATTTTGTATATTATTGTAACAAATTAAAATAATGAATGATATTATTTAATATTTTTTGTGTAAATTAATTCTAGGCTATTTTTATTATTATTTATTTATGTATTTATATATAAAAATATATTTAATATATAACGTGTCGGAACGTGTCGAAATTCTCTATTTTTAAGAAATGACGTGTTGGCGTGTCGTGTCGCGTGTCCGTGTCCGTGCTACATAGAAGAATTCTGCCAATACCGGTTGCACTCGTGATACAATTTCAAAAGATAAAAGACTTGTGGTCGATGGAGTATAGCACTCTGATCCGACCAAAAAAAAGAAAAGAGAGAAGCTAAAAGTCAAATGTGAGTAATGTATATACATTATCCAGCCAACTAATGTACAGGTCACTGTAAAGACTTATAGTATAAAAAAGAACTATAAGTTCCCAGCAATTTATTTATTCTTTTTGAATTGGGATGAATCAAGCTTGTGGACAAGCATGGTTTTTAAAGAAACAAAGATATCACAATAAACCTGAGCACCGAGCTGAGAATGGTCCCAATGTATTCTTAGCTGCAATTACTTTGTTGACCAACATTTTCCACTTGGAGTCATCTTTCTTGCTTTGATGCCGAATCTTCACTCTAAATTGCCTGGCAAAAGCAAACGAGACATAATGTAGAGCACTCAATTTCACTATATAAATCAGTTCAACGATGGTGCTGCTCTTCAACTCTACACACCAATAAGATGACTCGGCCCCAATATGCATCTCGCATCATCACTCAATTTTAAGTCAGAAGAATAATTTGGGAAGGAAAACACTCTTGCCCTCAAAAGTTGACTAATCAACCAGTTTCTTTAAATCAGTGTTGGACTCTTTTTCGTGCAAGACACTTGAAATGTGAACTTACGAGTCAGCAATGCAATTCTCACTGGACCATCTGAGGCTAGTTTTGCTTGATGCTCAAAATTTAATGCTTTCTAGGACCTAATTAATTAGGTGAACGAACCCATTGGGCCCGGCTCTACAAAAGGGCAGAGTAGGGTAATTGGGTAGGCTGCCCACGTTTAGCGTCAAATGTGGGGTTCAACTTCCACCTCTACAAAGAGGCAAAGTAAAAGTTTGAGAGAGAGAGAATGGGACTGACCCAAAAAAATAATAATAAGTGAACAAAAAACAACCCATACATCATGGGCAGTCACATTTAGACACGTCCGGCATCCATCGAAACTTCTTCAGATTAAAATTGAGATGACAAACATAGAAGTTCTTTGACTTACCTACAGAGAGGAACCTTGCAATCATCAGGCTCGGTACACATCCGAGAGTGCAGTTCAAGAAGCTGCCACATGCGCTTGCAGTGAACACATCCTCCAGGAACGCGGACCTTGCAACTGGCAAAATGACGTACTAAGGTCTCTAGTCCTTTACAAGCAGGGAATCCACAGGCAGGCTGCGAAGCTCTAAGGAGTTTGTCGCGTGGTCCAATCGTCCGGCAACCATCTCTGCATATGTGAAGGAGGGCCTCCATGGCCTCGTAAAGTTGCAAATATACCTGTCTCTCTTCCATCTTCCTCAGCCTCTCTTGTTTCCTCTGCAACAATGGTAGTCGTAAGACCACAAAGCAAACAATCCTTGACAGTTTATCATGAAAGTAAGATATCCACCAGTATGAGAATGATGCGTAGTTATTTCATAGGGGAGGAGAAATGACCAATCTTCCAGGAATCAATCTGGTTATCATAATGATAAAGGTGAAATCACAACCTTGCTCAATAGCAACAAGAGGAGCTTGATGCGAAGAATAACGTAACCAAAAAGATAGGAATGTAGACATTCAGTGATTCTTTGCTAAGGACTTGGAAGAGGCTAAAAGCAAAATGTTAAAGAAGATGATCAGATAGAGCTGAAGCATCTCTTAATTCTAGCGCATCTAAAGAAGGAAACGCAAGCATAAAATTGAGAACAACTTCAAGAAAATTTGTCAATGTGGTAAATCAAGGGGGAGAGGATAAAATAGAAGACATCCTTAGTGAAACCCTCACATGGATCTAGAACTGATGAGACCTACCCCATCTTTGTGGGAAGTCTTACTACTAGCAACAACAGCTAAAGATCAGTCATGAACCATGGTCCATCGCAATACAGTAACACAGTAGCCAAAGATCCGCAAATTCATAACTAGTTCCGCTACTTATGTATTTCATGTAATCTGCAGAATAAAAGCATTCACTGCGAGTAGTAGATGTCACTGTGAATACGATTGTACCATTTCAAGTTCTAATCCTCACTCTGAACTCCAAGTAATTGTAGCAATGACATTCGAATGAGTTGCACATTATTATCCATAAGCAGATAGCATTTAAGAACCTACTACCATGCTATGAGTAGATCAGACATGCAAAATGATTCCCATAATCATTTTGCCTGGGTTTTCTATAAACCTGTCATGAAAGCCTTCGTTTTCTAAATGACTTTATAGATCACCTCCCTCCACTCAATGATGCCATATACCACAGCTGGGCCTATACCGACTCCTACATTTGAGAAATGGGGCAAATGCTACTCCAAGGAAGGAGGAAATTGACTTACAGAATCTACTTCAACAACCACCTCTAGGAGCTCCTGTTCAAGAGCAGGATTAGCACGCTTCATTACTTTCCAACCTTCAGTCAAGGATATACTTTTGAAGTCCTTCAGAACCATGTGGATACAAAAGAGGGAAAGCCTTGGTGCATTGCAGTACCTAGCTAACTGGAGCACATCTACAACATTTTCTTTGGTCAGCCAGTGATACTCCAGATAGTGAGTACAAACCCTTTTCAACGATGGAACGGAATAGGAGTGTGACAGAATCAGCAAATGGAGAACATACTTCTTCATTGTTTCTTCTTCATAGCTGCATCCAGATTTATACAATATTAGAGCAAATAATCCAGACAACTGGATGAAGGGGAAAACTGGAATGGAGAGGATAGTCATCATACCAGGATGAGTAAAGAAAGCGAATGAATGCTTGGACGGCTTCATTAGGGACCCCAGGAATCCTCATGTACCTCATACCATTCATAACTGTTGATTGATACATTATATTACGAAGCACTGGCGATGCAGCGGACTGCAAGGAAGAAAATTAATTTGTAGGACTAAATCTTGAACTGCATTATTTCTCTCTCTTAATTGATGATCACGATGTAATTTGCTCAATGAGCCGCACAAAACTGCCCTCCCAGTTAAAGAAACAGATAGGTTGATGGACAAATTATAGAAGGCAGCGTTTAAAATAAATGCAGTAAAATCATATGCCAGTCCAGATCATTTCTACACCATCATGACTTTTAAAACATCTACAAGCAACTGAAATGAAAACATCAGGTAAAGGAAAAAGGAAGCGTAATTAACTCACCAGAATATTGGAATGTGCCATAATAAATGAATTTTCTTCCATAAAAATGTAAACATCTGCACCATATCCATCCATGAAAAGGCTATCCCATGTTTGTTTTGTTTCTTTGGGGACTGAGCTACAATCTGGAAGTCTTGCATGGTTGGATCTTGTAAAGGTTTTAACAGGGGGAGAAGGCGGTTTGGGGATATTATAATTATTGGAGGAGGAAGGAGTGGGAGATTCCAGTGCAGAGGTAATATCGTGTGGATCTGCTTCCTCCAGTTGCATATTGAAATAGCCGCAGAATGTTTCACCTGCAGAGGATGACCAGGGATAATCCACATCTGGTGAAGCCATCAGCTTTGGAACTTTAGGAGAAAATACTAGTTGGCGCTTTTGCAAGAGGATCTGCAGGGTAAAAAAAGAGTAGCAAGATTATATATACTTCCTTACCAGAGGAAAGAGAATTGCATTGGCTAGTTGGAAGAATTCTGTTATCAAGAAATTGACCCCCTAACATAAATCTTAAAAGAGTATCTTCATTCTTTAGGTTTTATCTCGTGGTTCACTTGTAGCACTAACAGATTACCGAGCTGTTAGGTTCCAAAGATTTCCCTAAAATAAAACTCCAGATTGCACAGCTGCCTAGATGCCTTTGTTAGGATATCTGGCCCAGAGTAAGCATAAGATGCACGATTATAATTCATCACCAACAGCAGTAAGAAGCTACTGAATTGAATTACAGCTAATCTTAGAGAGTGTGATTCCACATACTTTAGTAAAAAAACTAGTGAATCAAACGCATGCAAGAGTTTGGATCTGCTAGTTCAATGGATGTAGAAGAACATAAACACAGACAGAACACTGTTGACATTTTGAGCGGCATCATGATCTAGATCAATGTTGGAAGACAAAACTCATTTGCCATGACATTATAGCCATTTGGCATTCACTAACCACCCCCTCATGAGCCGGCAAAATTGCTAAGTGACCAACTAATGTAGGACATCGTCGTTGTGTCCGTCAATTTTTGCTTCCCACATTTGACTCCATTGGATTACATACAGCAACAATGGGATTCCATTCTTGATGTGCTTTTTCACTCTCAACCATCATTGAGTAAATAAGAATAAACAGAGAGACACGGTTTCTAGTCACAAGCAGCCCCCAACAAAAAATGAAAACTTCCTCAACTACTAAATCACTTTAATGACAAGGTTCCTCCTGTCTGACTGACTAGCATTCAATTTAACCAACTAAATTCCTTTTTCATGCACTTCAAATCAATTTCTAGCTCCAGCAACAGCAGCAGCTATTGTATCCAGAGAAGCAATCACTGTAGAAGCCAAGGTGCTGCCTACCTTAGAGCAAAGGTAGATGCAAATCTTTCACCCAAAAAAAAAAAAAAAAAATCTGAGATTTGCTTTCTTCAACACTAGTCCACCCAAATCTGATGTTGTGCATAAACAGGAGCTAAAGAACCTGAAACGAAATGCAAAAAAACCAAAACCCAAAAAGTCCATGAATAAATAAACCATTAAAAAAAAGAAAAATCTAGATTATACTTTTCTACTGCACAGGACCCAATAGAACCCTCTGGAAATCCCAAGCACAACCCAAAATATGTTATTCAGCATCGACACCATTCGCCTCGAGAGAATTCCAAAGAAAATGCAACGCGGTCTCAATTTCGAGCTACACGGATAAATGCATCGACGGTCCGAAGAGACGACAAACATTTCCAGGCCACGGAAATCGCAGCAGGAACAGAGGCAAAAAAAAAACCCACCCGAATTGCTATTCAGACACGACATGCAGAGTAAAAATCTAATATTTTTTAAAAAAATCAGCAACGAGCTTAATGACGAACGACGACGGGCTCCGGACTCCGGATCAAGACGTTCATCACTAGCGATCGAGACGATCGCCCGCCCACGAGCGATCCGGACAGCGGAGAGAACATCCGGCTCCCGTCGCGCCGGCGGCCGCCGTCGAAGGAGGCCGGGGAAGAAACCGGGTTCGCCCGGACCGTGCGGACGCGGAGCAGAAGCTGAAGCAGTGATGCGCGAGAAAGGAGAGAGAGGGAGAGACCAACCTGGGTTTGGCCACGACGGCGACGACGGCGAAGAGTGGAGGACGGAGGGAGTGGGGGTCAGTGGTGAGAGGAGGGGAGAGGTGCTGCTGCTGCTGCTGCTGCTGCTGCTTCCATTAATGCGGGCGCGAGAGGAGAGGAAGGAAGATGATGATGTCTTTTCTGGTAGAAAGAAAGATCGCTCTTTTGTTTATTGTTGCTGTCGTCCACGCAAGAGAGAGAGAGAGAGGTCGTTTTTTGGTTTTTGTTAAAATTTAAGAAATTAAGAAGATTTGTTGGTTGGTTTTTGTTTATTTTATTTTTTTTAATTTCGGTTGGTTGATTATTTAATTGTTTTTGTGGCGGACGGGGGAAGTACGACGTGGTGGGTTCCGGCGTTGCCTCAGCGTCTACGTACAAAAGAATATTTTGTCCCATATTATCGTGGCCATCCTTCGTCTCGCCGTATGTTTTCTTCATCTTCTTCTTCTTTTCCTTTTTATTGTTCTCCTTTTTTCTTTTCTTTTTGAGAAAATCCAATTTTGTTAATGAATCCACGATTTCTCGAACTTTTAGTAACTCTCAATAAATCATGTAAATCGAGAGTTAGAATCTTGGAAACTAGTGGCATAAATATGGGACGACTCCCATTCAATGACAAAATTAACCGGGTCGGTTCCATGATTGTTATAATCATAATCATTCGCTGTTGTAATTATGTGTCATTTAGATGCAGGAGATCTTTTGTGATGTCTTTATCTTGTTAAAGATATTAATTGTGAATTATGTACTGACTGTGAACCCATAATGTATCCCAGATAATCGCATATGCACAAGGAGAAAAGGGGATGGATCGTATCGGAAAGAAGATAAAAATGAGAAAGAAAATGAAGATAGTTAAAAGAAATTATAAATGTGGTAATAATAAAAAAAAAATAAAGATAGAATGATGTATATCCAATCCCACATAAGGTATGCCTAATAATGCGAAGGGATAATTATATAAATTGTCCATAATTTTTGCTCAATGTACAATATCATCATTAAACTTTTAATTTATTCAATATAATCCCTAAATGTTATTTAAATGTGCAATGTCGAATCATAACTTTTAATTTGTTCGATAAACTTTTGGTGCATGTTCAATTTAATTTCCAAATTATATTAAAATTGTTCAATGTTGTCCATGTGCAAATATTAATGGAGAGACAATATTGAATGTTTTCTTATAATTCATACACTAAATTGAAAATGAAATAAAAGTTTATGGAACACATTAAGAAAATTTAAAAAAAAAAAAAATTATGGATGATATTACACATTAAATTAAAATTCATGGATCATTTGTATAATTTTTCTAATATTAAATTGCTCTGAAATTATGGTTTGCCCAAATAAAAGCAGGAACGTGAATCAAGCATGGTTGGACTTATGCATGAAGTGGGGACACTTTTTCTTTCTGGGGATCCTCAACGAGTCTCTCGTGGACTTTTTCCATAAATAAAAATAAAAATACCAAAGTTGAAAAGTAGAGGAAGAAAATGGTTTTGGCTTCTGAATTCCATGAAATTCCACACTTGACTTTTGTGCGCATCAGAAATCAGGCTGAGCTTGCATTTTTGTCCGGTTGTGTTAAAGCAGGCGGCACCTATCCACCCCTTATTCTCTCTCTTGTTTTTCACTTTTTAGGTGATATTATTATTAGATTGTACTTAAGTGAAATTTATATTGTACGTGGAAAGATATTTCCGTCAAGCAATAACTAACCATTAAAAGAAGCCAGATCCGTAAATGTTGAACAGTACCCAACCCTGCGCCCTGAATTATAGTAGAAAATAATGGAAGGTTATTTAATAATTTCGGAAGCGCTTTTCTTCCGCACCCCCTTTTCTCCCCCACTTATAATCTAGCTTATATTTTAAAGGGTTATTCATCACTTGTCCAGCTCAATCAAATTTTTTTTTCTTTGAACATACGGTTCATTCAAATTCTAACGAACGAAAATCAGTATTCTCTCCGAGTAAATGAGAAAAGATGGCATGGCCCATTCCTTATGACATATAATACATATATAATCGAGGAGTAAGATTTGCCAACTGATAGAGTGTTCAAAATTAAGTAAATTAATCTTATAGTTCTTCAAAGCACAACAGGGATTGAATTCCCTATGTCGTCACTTGAGACTTGACTCGCATCTCGTTGTCCTTTGATTGTTATCTTTTCCACTTCTTATTCAATTGTAAAGATTTATGCAAAAATTTAAGAGTGAGACATAAGTGCTTTTGGTCCTAAGCGTGACCTTAAAGAGTAGTGCTGGATACAAAACAAGAAAAAGATAGTGTATCAAAGAGGGGGATGAGGCATGCAAGCATTAGTGCTTTAAACAAGAATGCAATTCTGCAGCCCACCGCATTTAGCCCCCATTGGAGGAAACTCCTGGTCCTTGATGAGGAACCTATTCAATAGCAAAGGCATATACAAAAATCTAAGAGTGAGATATAAGTTGCTTTGACTTTAAAATAACCGAATTTGGGTCGAACCAAATCATCGATGCAAATCCAGGACCTAATTCACGTTGGAAATCCGACTTGAAAAAGAAACTCGAGTCCCCCAAAAAAAAATGGGCTAGCTTTGTCTTTTCTACGGATCTTTTTTCTTTTTTGGGTCAAATAACATAAATCTATATGCAGGGTTTATGGGACTAATGAATGCACAAGATCTTATTTAGCCAAGATTATCCTAGGTGATTTCGATCGTCTCATTATAAAGACACTACTAACTCCACCTCTTTCTTTATTCTATACATCATATAATTTAATTTATCCAGGATTAAGAAAATGAAAAAAAAAAAAAGATGGATTATGAAACAAGCATAAGTGCTCCTCATCACGAACTTCGAGAAAAGAACGTTCGCGAACCGGATTGTGCAGTCGGCTGTTTCTTATGTTATCCCCTACACCTTCTCAGCCAGCATAGGATTCTCAGCCAGCATAGGATATACTCTTTGTAATTGTAATATATATATCAGCCAGCATAGGATATGCTCTTTGTAATTTTATATATATATATAATGGTATAAAAGTGTTGGTTGTGTGCTAAAATTAGTGGCTCAAGCGCTCAACTTTATTCCAAGGTGAATTAAGGGTGCGACAATATCACAAAAATTTAAAAATTAGAAAATATTTTTGGAGAAATGTTCCTTTATTTCGTTTATCAAAATAAATAAATGAAATATATCTTCATTATCCATAAAAAATAATCAAGTAGAAATTGCTATCAATAATAAAAAAATATATATTTTTGCAGACTAATTTTGTTGAACGATATAATTAATTATTCTCTAAAAATATTTTTTAAATCTTAAATTTTTCATAAAATAAACGCTTGAAAGGTAAGTCTGACACGTGTAGCCCCGGCAGGCAAAGGTCGAGCAAGTGGGGCGGCGAGACCGAGAAGGACAGGTTAAACAATGTTCCAAATTCTATATATAAATGATAATTTCTAATTTTTAAGGAAAAAGTATAGAGAATGGGACCCACTTTGGTCCATACCTTTTACTTGTGATTTACTGATATGAATGGACCACAACATTGAAATTGAGAACCCTTCATACTCTTTCATGACAAGTTCATTGACACGACACGATAACATTATTCCCACATGATATATCATCATACAATGTTGTTCATGTCTGCAACAGTTGTATATCCTTATGACATTATTGATGCTTAGTATAAAGATAATGTTTGACTTCAAACTCATTTTCAAATCTAGTGGATGCAACTTATCAAAATATAGTAATTGTTTCAATTTCGAGATTGTTTGCTCATTGTTTAATTTGATGAAATTATTCTCTCGTGGTTATTTTTAATTGTTAACACAATATAGTATAAGTTCCCGCATGCTTTGGTAATTCTCAAAAAATAAAGTGCAGCTGATCGGTTTTCGTGTTAGTGGATTTGTCCAGCCTTTTCATTATGAGCACATTACTTTCGGGAATGAGAAACCAATTCAATAAGGTAATCCTATCTCCAAAATTAATAAGTATGCATAAGATAAAGCACCTCCTAATTGTTACCAATGCTCCAAGTTATACACCAAACAAATTATTTTAGTTGTCTTAAATTTATCAAATTCACCAATTTTTTGTTTTGGGGTTTCTCAATGAGTGGCTTTTTTTCCGCAACAAAAACGCTGGGGAAAAAACAAAGGACGAAAAATGTGACATGTATTTGGCTTCTAAATTCCACGCACTTCCACGCCAACTTTCGTCCGCACGAAGTTAGGCTCAGCTTGCGTTGTCTTGTTGTGTTAAAAACCAGGCGACGTCCATCCACTTGTTACTCTCTTTTGTGTTTTTCTTTTTTTATTTGATATAATTATTGTTATTATTATTACTATCATTATTATTATTGTCAGCATTATATTCTTTTTCTTTTCTCTTCTTCATTTGGAATGGTGTCGAGCTTTAGTTATTTGTTATAAAGTATATGCCTCAAGAGCCTCAGATATGTATAGATGAACAATCCAAAAGGCGAATGCATCTTATGTTCATTTTAACTAGGGCGGTCATGCAAAGTGAGTAGGATTTGCCAACCATAGAGTTTTCAAAACCAGTAAAACCATCAAAATATAATTCCACATGAATTAAACTCTTGATATCATTACTCGAGACTCAATTCAAATCTTATCATCCTTCGATTGTACGTATTTTTTGCCTGCTATGGTTTATTGCAATGGTTTATGCGAAATCTAGTGAGAAAAAAAGATGCATTGACTCGAGAATAGCCAGTTTGAGTCTAATCAAATCATCAGTGCAAAATTAGGACCTCACCCGAAAAATCATACTAGTTTTGCCTTTCATGGGATTTCTTTTTTGTGAAAATCAACATATGGTTTACGTAACTAATGAATGCACAAGAATAGGTAGCTCCTACATAGATTATCCTAGGTGAATGCAATTGTCTCTTAATGAAGACAACTAGGAACTCCACCTTTTTCATTTATTTAATACACTCTAAAGCTTATCCTTAATGGAAAAAATGAAAATCTGATGGACCACAAAACAAGCGTATGTGTGGTTCAAATCTCTCCTCGTCACGAACTCCGAGAGGAGAACTTTCTTAAAACGCATTATGCAGTCGGCAGTTTCTTATGTAATCCCTTGACCTTCTAAACCAACATAGGATAAATTTATTTTAAACTTTTTAATGGTTTACATATATTTTTTAACTATTCTTTTGGGGGTGAAGGTGTTGGTTGTGTAAATTAGTGGCTCTCGGCGGAGGGACAGCGCCCAACTTCATTCCGACGTCAATTTTAAACATAGTTTTATTTTTTGGATTAATGGAAATGCATCATCGCTTGTACAGCTCGAAGAAAGCGAAGCACACAATAATGGTATCAATCCATGTGGGGAGTCTCCAACTCTCCGTACATACACATATCTCCTAACTCAATCGGTTCTTGCACACCAAATTATGTTTACATCCTAGCCCAGGTCAAGAGGTAGATCATTCAGTCGGAGAAAGAGAATTTGCAAAGCAATGCTTCCTCGTAACTTGACCCCGAGTGATTATTTTTTTTTATTGAGTGTGAATTAATTTTTTTGTGATTGTGCAACAGCAAAATGCGTTCCCATGTCAAATATCTCGCAAAACATCGAACATGATTCCCTTTTCTATATTATTGGAACTTGGAAGATTTTGTGTCAATTAGCAAATAACTCATTTCACATTGGATGTACTAAATATAACTCATAAAAATGAAGTTTATATGAGTATACATATGCCAAATACTATGAGTTTTTTTTTTTTTTTTGAGGGGGGGAGAGGGGGTCTCTAAATAATATGAATTGGACAGCACTAGTTGCTTGAGTGATTGAAAGTGAAGTAATGGGAAACCGCAAATAACTGCGCTTAAATTCCATTAATTTCTGGCAAAAAAAAAAAAAAAATTCCATTAATTTGACTATAGATTAGTAAAAGAAAAACAAAACAAAAACAAAACAAAACGCGAAAAAGACAGGACATAAAGAATTGAGTGGACAGAAACGATAACGATAGGACCGACATGGGAAATGTGTCCAAAAAGAAGATCTTCTAACAAATCAGGACCTGACACTTGTAATAAAGGTCGGCGATGGGACCCACTTTTGTCTACACCCTTGATCATGATTTATTAATGAAACCATACCCGAAAGTGAAAATGAAGAGAAGCTCGGACCCAACCCGCCGCCCTACCCTTTCGATTCTCCTTATTGACAAGTTTATTGACAATGACACGATAACATAATTCTAAAGTCTTATCGACCCTTTTCCCCACGGCTAATACAATAGCAACGTTCTAGCTCATGCTCGTTTTGAATTGAATTATTTAATCCAATGGAATTATTTCCCCCTAATTATCACTAATCACTCAGACAATACAGTTCCACTTCGGCATTGTTTGGTAATTCTCAAAACACAAAGTGTAGATAGGCCGATTGATGTTCGTATTTAAGTATTAGTTTTATACAAATGGTTTCAAGGAGTGAGGGGTTAACTCAATAATTTAAGTTTATTTTCGAATAATATATATATATATATGTCTCAGATCAATTATGTTCCAATAATAGTCGCTACTTTGAGTAATATACACCAAATGGATTAGTTGACTCATTTTATATTTACGGGATTCAACTTACTTCCCAAATTTTGCTTTTGGGGTTTCTCAATGAGTCTAGCTTTTTCAGCAACAAAAACACAAGGGAAAAGGCCATAGGCACTGCCGGGTGCTATAGGGGCGTGGGACCCCGAATAGCGCAATCGAAAGGGGCCGGCAGATCCTCTGGTCCTGTTACCATAAAAAAAAAAAAAAAAACAAGGGAAAAAGATAAAGGGCGAAGAATGTTAGATGCATTTGGCTTCTTAAATTCCATGCACTTCCACACTGACTTTTGTCTGCAGAAGTCAGGCTAAGTTTGCACTGTCTTCCTGTTAAAGCAAGCGACATCCGTTCATTTCTTATTCTCTATTTTGTTTTTCTTATTATTTGATATTATTGTTGTTGTTATTGTCATTGAATTCTTTTTCTTTTTCTTTTTATTTCTTTGTTTGGGATGGTGACGAGCTTTTGTTATTTGTTAAAAGTATATGCCTCAAGAGTCTTAGATACGGACGATTGAACAATGCAAGAGGTGAATGCATCCTATATGCATTTTAACTAAGGCGGTTGTGCAAAGATATGGGTCATGCGAAAGTAGGATTCACCAAATATAGTCTCCAAAATCAGTAAAGTCATCCTGTATAATTCTTAGGAGAATGACACGAATGGAATTCAAGATCATCACTCGAGGCACAACTCACATCATATCATCCTTCAATCGTGAGTTTTTTCTTTTTAGGCATCCTATTTTATTGCAGTGTTTTATGGGAAATTTAGGTGAGAAAAAGGTGCATCGACTCGAGAATAACTGAGTTTTGAGTCTAATCAAATCATCGGTGCAAAATTAGGACCTAAACTGAACTCGAAATCAACTTAAAAGAAACCCGAGTCCCAAGAAAAATCGAACCATTTTTGCCTTATTATAGATATTTTTGGGTGGTCAACTGACGACAATCAACGTATGGTTTACACAGCTTGCGAATGCACAAGAAGAGGAGGCTCCTATTTAGCTAAGATTATCCTAGGTGACGGCAATTGTCTCTATATGAAGACAACTAGGATCTCCACCTTTTTCTTTATTCTATACTTTCTAATATTTAATTTATCCTGAATCAAAAGAAAATGAAAAGTTGATAGATTATACAACAAGAAAATGTGTAGTTCAAATCTATCGCCTCATCATGCCATTGGGTAGCATAGGACAAATTCATTGTAAAAAATTTTATTTGTTTTTGGGATAATGGTAGTGGTTTGCATAATTTAAAGAAATCGAAGCAAAAAATAATGGAAACACAAAATGAAATTGAAGAGAAGCTTAGAGCCAACCCCACCCCACCCTTGATTCTCCTTACCGGAAAATCCATAGACAGGACACGATACCATTATTCTGACATGTTGTATTGTAATTATTTATCGTTGTCCATGTCTATAGTCTTATTTACCATTCTGATCTGGATGAAAAAGTCAAACTGGTATTCATAATGCATGCCCAATTCAAGTCTGTAGAAACAATCAAAATGAGCCATCAACAACCAAATAACAGCTAGAAGCTCTCCATCTCACTTTCCATCTCTTCGGCCAATTTGATCCTCCCAACTATCGTTGATCTACAATACCATTGAAGATGCAATTCCACACCACGCTCAAAAAGTACCATGCATGCCTTCTCCACATGCATGGATGCAACATTTTCGATGATGTGCTATCGGTCATATGACATCTCCTTTGATCTCTATTGGGCAATTAGCAAACACCACATTGAACTGATTAAATACAAGATATAACATGTAGTCCGAGAGGATCTTACTAAATTCCCTTTCGTCATCTCTAAATTTGAGTTTCTATTTGTTGTACCACATTTTAGTAGCAAAATGCTAGATTATTGTACTAGAGTCATAAGTAGCCTCGGTGACACGCACTAAAAGATTTGTGCAATCAATATCCTCAATTTACTCTCAAGAAACAAAATTTCCTCTAGACTCAAATATCTTTCTCACTTCTGTAGAATCATTCACATTTTGGTTTATGTCTCACCTCCTTAAAGATAAAGATCCACCCACAACTTTTTAATAAAGGGATTCTTGGACATGTACTTCATATTCACATGAGTGAACGTTTGTCTCACCAACATGATGAAAACAAGAGATGATCTTCTCAACCATACCAAAATGGGAAATTGTAGATATTAGAAAAATTGATGATGCCCTTGCACCGATCGCACCTATACATCTTTCTTGAATTGTCCTTTAGTCTATTGAGCTTGTACATCTTTCTTAGACTCTCCTTTAATCTCTCAGATAAAAGGTTGCAAGCAAAGATGGATTTTTAACACCTCTCAACTTTTAATGATATCTAAGACTGTGTATGTAACATTGGCGGTTGGTTCTACTTCACATGTGGCAAATCAAGGCTTCCTCGAGTGATAAATGATGGATACCAATTTGTTGAGAAATGAATGTAGTTTAAATAATTCTTTGTTGAGCCACTTGCGCTACTCAATAATAGTAACAATCCAATCGAAGAAAATGAGCATAAAAAAAGCTATCACATCAAGAACAATCCTCTGATAAAAAAGGGAATAATTAATTTTCACATCAAGTTTGGGGAGCCAAGGCTTTTTCAAGTGATTGAATGGGATGAAGGCCATCACAATGTTAATGAAGGCTATGAAACAGATAATATAGCTCCACTTGCAACATATTGCAACGCTTTTGTATAAAGCACCCCGTAAATGAAATGGAGTTTGATTGATATCACCCTTAACACATCCATCACAACACTTTGCGGAAATATTCACAGCACATTTCTTGTTTTCTACTTGTGAACATGAGGTCTCCAATGAAGGCCAAAGCTATATGATGGAAGAGGTAAGCATGCTTCACCACAATGCTTTGGGCAAGCTTTGCCTTCTTTACTAGAATATCCATCCCCTAGAACATCAATTCTTTAATGATATGTTAAGGGAACCTTCAATTGGGTTCACCACTTCCTTGAGCAGCATAAGGCTCTAGAAAGTAAGTGTCTATGTCCTCTCCACATTTTGTATGACCCAAACAAAAAACACTAGTATTGTTGAGATCACCAGCAACTTATCACTAAAAAATATCCATACAAAGACATGACCAACCAAAATATACTAGTTGTTATCCATCAATGTACATCCATTTTCTGATTTTCATGGTCAAGCCAAAATGATTAATGAATGACTGGAATAAATATGGAATTATTTACATTTGATGATACAGCTAATTAAGACGATTTGATGATATGGCCAATCAAATTATAATACCTCTTAATAGATCATATAAAACGAGAGCCAATTATATGATACACTGAAATAAATATGGAATTATTTACAGTCATGACATATCAAATCAAGATTGTTTCTTATGCTTAGGTTTTTCGATGAGTGTATATTCATATTTCATTTGTGATCTTTGTGCTAAATTGATTTATTGTCATTGTAACCCAGTGACCACAAGATCAAGAGGCAGACTAAGGCAATGATAATTGACTGACTAGAATGACTAACAGGGCAATCCTTGACTATGCATCATTTGGATGTGGGATATCTTTTAGATCCTTTCGTTAGGTTATAGATATTGATTGTGATTTATGTAGTTAATATGAACTCATAAAATATCCAAAACCTTCACACATATATGAAAGGATAAAGGAAATAGGTCATGTTAGAGAGAATATAAAGGGGAAAGAAAATTGAACAGCATATAAAAAAAAAATAGATAAAGAAATCAAAGTCACAGTCAATTGATTTGATAATAACGATACGATTATGTATATCCAAGCCCACAAATGTATACCCAATAATGCTAAATTGATGAGGTGCATGTTAAGGTTGCGTGCTGGTGCACATATGATTGCCCATATAAAAGCAAGATTGGGAGTCGAGTAGGGTTGGAGCTATGCATGAAATGGGGACAATTTTCTTTACGGGGTTTCTCAATGAGCCTGGCTTTTCTCACCTACCAAAAACAAAGGGGGAAAAAGTAGAGGACGAAAATGCATTGGGCTTCTAAATTCCATGAAATTCCACACCAACTTTTGTTTGCATCGAAATCAGGCTTAAGTTTCAATGTCTGGTTGTGTTAAAGCAGACGACATCCAACCGCTAAATTCCATGGAATTCCACACTAATTTCGGGATGTTAGTGTTATCTTTTTCCTTTGGAATGTGACCATCCAAAAGTTGAAGATTTCAGTGAATGAGACGGCCTCTGTCGGTTGCACCAACCGTGAATTGGGTGGACCGGAAAAGGAGAGTTGAAACCTCATGACAATGCACTGAATTTCAAGGCGACAACGATTGACGACAGGACCAACATGCGAAACACGTCCGAAAGGGAAGATCTAAGAACCAATCAGAGGCCGAAACGTGCAACTTCGGTAGGCAAAGCCTAAGGGTAGAGCAAGTGGAGCGGCGAGACGGAGAAGGAAGAGCAACTTCGCAATGTTATAAAAATGCGAGACATGAGCTAATATTTTCTTTTGACCCAAGAAAATTAATATTTTCTATTTTTCAGAATGAATGGGACCCACTTTTGTCTATAGCTTTAATTGTGATTTACTGATATGACGGGACTACAACTAACATGATTTCGATATGCTATATTATTATTTACTGTTGTCCATGTCTGTAGCCTTATCTACCCTGTTGACATGATTGATAATCAATAACGAAGCTCAATCTCGTGTCAAATCAAATAGACATGATCAATTTAAATGTACTAATCATTTCAAATTCAGTATAATTCACTAATATATCCCGACCATTACTAACATTCACACACCCAAGGTTTTTTTATTTTTAATCTAAACACGTATAATCCCTGCATGTCTTGGTAATTCTCAGAAAACAAAGTGTAGGTAAGTCCCATTGATGTTCGAACTTCGAACAGTGGCTCTGGCATATCGAATAATATGTTAAATCAATAATTAACTTTATCTCTAAAGACTAATAAATGAATGAAATGATTGCCCAAAAAGTCCTAAATATATTGTAAGTCAATCAATTTAATCTCAAACTTATCAATTTTATTAATTTAACCCTATACCTTTTGATAATTTCTCGATATAGTCATTTCAACCAATTTTGATATGAAATCGCTAATGTGACTATTGATTGTCCTACAAAATTCAACCAACGCTAACATTAACTATTTTTACAATTTTCTAATTTTTATTCTTTTCTTTTCTACTCTTTCCTCCCACTTTTCATCTCCTTTTTAGGGCCAACAATTGGGTGAGAGCTTCACACCCATGGCAAACAAGGGCTTCACGACCCTCACCGACCCCTTAAGAAGATGAGTAGTAGGGAGAAAAAAAAAAAAAACACAAAAAAAGAAAAAAATTGTAATAATATTGCCAAAATAGTCAATGTCAATGTTGGCGGCTACATTAACAATTTCCACCTAACTGACTGAGAAAACTACATTAAATAACTATCAAAATGCTTAAGATTAAATCGGCCAAATTTAAAAGTTTAAGACTTAATTGGTCAACATACTGACAGCTATTATGATTTTTTGGACATTTTTCCTTCAAAAGGATTATTTCAGTTGTCTTATATCTACCTAATTCAACTTATTTCCCAGAAGTTTTCCATTAGTTCAAGAGTTGCCCTATCATTGATTCACTCGAGGTCGAGCCATTCAACGTGTCATCTTCTCGACATGACTTGTGAAGGGAACACGTACCATCAGATAGCATCAAAGAGAGATTATGAGATCCAATGAAACCAATGGAAAGATCATCTTCTCACAAATCAGAATTGAGAAAGAAACGACTCTTCTATTTAACAAAATTTCTTGTTTAGTAATTATTGATGCAAAAGAGCTCCGATTATTTTCTTTGTTTACATACAAATTTAAGATCAGTATCCCCGTTCACATGACCAAATATACAGCCACCTTCCAATGACTCGAGCTAAGTTTACCTCTACACATACGAAATAAAGCTCCCATAATGGGCATCATAGCAAAAACAACGCCCAAGGAAGGTTAAATCAACAGGCAGAAAGAATATTACCCTATCCACTAAGATTTAAGCTTGTGTAGAAACTAATCGAAAGATCAGCAGACCGGACATTTATCAGTCAGCCAAGCTGCTCTAAAAGACCCGAGGATCGCAGAGCAGCCAACAGTGAGTTTCGGACATCACCTTGCACCGTCTTCAGCAGCATTAGTATCATCTGTCCGACTGCCCAACCTGACAATGTCTTCCACGAGAATCTTCCCATCTAGGATAAAATAGTTATACACACTGTTATCCTCACAATATCAAATAAAAATTTAATTGACTCCTTGAACTTTCATTTCAAAGTGAAAAGACCAAAGTTCGACATTTCAATCGATGCCCCATATATAGGAGGACAGTGTCTGGTCAACCTCTTTTTCTTTAACCCCATCGACCTATCAAGCCCAATGAATATCGACTAGAATTGCATGCTTTAAGAATACAATAAAAACATATTTCCTTTAGTAAACTCTAGGGAAACCTTTCACAGATCAATTATCAGGATGTTACTAAAACAATTTCAACTGTCTCAAGAGTTGTGCTTTGTTCTTTCTAGATAGTTGAAGAAAAAAACCATGTTGCAAGAGAAATCTAGATCTAGGAGCTTACCGCCATCTTTAGATAGATTGCTGATAAGTTCTTGAATACCCTCCTTGTCCAGAGTATTTTTCAAATACAAAGCAGCAGCAGCGACTTCCTCAGGTGTCACCTTCCCATCAAGGTCCCTGCACGAGTGGGACCATGAACGTGTCAATGTATGATATACAGTAGTGACAACATCTAATTTATCAACTTACACTCTTCAAAACATACCCATAGTGACATGTATCATACAGTTCATATTCACAGTTTTTCAATATAAAGGCACTATTCTGTTTTCAAAATTTTAATAAGATAGTGAGATGTATTTAAACAGCTAAAACAAAGAGAGCCTTTGAATTAAACTATTAAATGCAATATTTATGCTGTTCTTTTTTATATGATTGTAAGCCAGATTCCAGTCAAGTGACATTATTGGGATTCCCACCCCAGTCATTGGGAAAAGACTGGGTTAATGTTGTTGTTGTAATTGGTGGAGGTGGTGGGTACCAAGCGGATGCGGACTCTCAACAATCTCATGCATGAGTAGGGATGAGCGGTTCTAGGTTCCATACAAGTTCCATCTGGAACCTATAACCTACCCATTGAAGAAATTCCTCATTTTTTGAAACCTCAAACCTACCTTACATGCCATAAAACCTGAAACCTACCCCATCACAAGTTTCAAGGTTGATTCCAGGGTCTACTCGGATTCCACTTATATTATTAATTGAACGATTACAGTGAATTAAAATCTTTAATGACCACCACTTGTCACTATAATTCATTGACCATAAAGACACATGGAAAATATAAATATTAATAAAGTAAGAATCTTAGTTATAAAATGGAAACTCAAATTAGTGCTTCTAAATTATACAATCATCATCGAATGATATGAAATATCGCAAGATCTGCAAATACATGAACCAAGAAAAATATTAAAATATGTTCGAAATTCTAGATTATAGATTTCAAGTTCCAGGTTCCTCCAACTAAGAATATGGAACCTACCTGTCAAAACAAGTTCCTCATTTTTTGGAACTTGTAACTTACCTTACATACCTTAGAACCCGAACCTATAGGTTTCCACCAATCCGATTCTCAGGTTTCAAATTCTACTCTTGAACCATGCTCACTCCTATGCATGAGGCACATTGTCCATTATATTTGACATACCTTGTTCCAATCATGGTTAAAAAAAAAAGTTTGTGTTGAAGAGCAAGGAGTCCATCCATCGCATTCACAAGATTACTCCCTCCAACCTCAAGTACTCTTTTGTTCCTTTTCCTCTATACTAAAAGTTAAAAGTACAGATCACATGGATCGTTTCCCTTAAGTTGCTCAATCAAGTAACCCAAGCCTTCACTCCTCCACAGATGTTATCCCTTTGTACTCTCTTCCTCTCATATCTAATCAAATGCTCATTTTCCTTTTATAGAATTTAATAAAACTTTTCAAAACTAGATCTCTTTGGGGATCTTTTTTAGTGCTTGTGTGTTCCTTTGACCATACAGAGGCGGTATATGCTATCATTATCATACAATTAGAATGAAATGCCTTAATTTTCAATCTGACTTCAAATGTCCTACCATATGTTGTTTTGGCACGTGGTTGGGTCAAATGAGTCCCCATCTTTTCCAATATGAAATTGTGCCGATTTTTTTTTCAAACTAGATTTGCCTTTTCTCCTTCTATAATATATGGCCAACTAGAGCACTTGATAATAGTTTAATTTAGAGATGTTAGTCTATAAGATCCAAAAACCCATCTAAGGCACAGAATTCCTATATCTTATAATAAATGGAGCAATTAGAGTGATGTAAGCATGTTCCAAACCTATCAAGTAGTCGCCAACGGTCACCAATTACAGCATCAACAGTGTCAATTTCCTTCTCTAGATTCTGAAGCATTGCATCAACCTGAAGAATGACAATAGTTACAAGAAAATCATGTAAAATGTGACAGTTGTATGACAATTCCACTCAAGTAGCCACTTTTGGGGGTACTAATTTTTACCTTGTCTATTAGTGCAGATGAAACTGCATCCTGTTCAGCAACTTCATCCATCTGATCATTTTCCTCTCGTGCAGCCTTATAAACCCTCATAGCATCTTTCTCACCATCTGTCCCCTCTTTGTCCACAATGCTATTATAGAGTCCTATCTGAACATATGAAGAAATGCATGGAACGTTGTAATTATAGACCAACAGGATCCTCTACTTGACCATAGAAATATAGCACACAAATCCTCAAGGATCTGCCTGAGTGATGCATCAAAATCAAAAGAATTTCTTATTGCTACATCATTAGTACCAGATAACTATTGTCCACATATTATAAACCACCAAAAGCAACATGGTAGTCTAATATTCTTGGGCAGATAAATCTCCAAGTAAGGGGGCAGTGCAAAATAGGAGAAATTCCAGAACTGATAAGCATCTCAAGAAAACCTAAAAGAAGGTTGAGAATGTGTACAAAAAGACAAAACTACACTCCTGTCAATGACAAAAGAACAGGCAACTTCGATGCAAAATTAGATGACAAATGATCCATCCCACAGAACAGATACATAACAGATCATCTTCTGTCAATGCAGCAAACAGACTATAAAAGATGCAGTTTTCCCTAAGGCAAAATAAAGCCATACCTCTTTATTGACGAGCTGCAAGAACTCTTCACGCTCCCTACTCACTGACTGCAAGAGTTAACAGAGGACAGAAAACCAATTGTTGTCATAAACTGAGAGGACTGTCCATAACAATGGTTTAGAACACAAATCACAGCATTTCAGACTCTGATCCTTACAGATGCTGAAGCTAAGACAGCCAAAGCCCGACTTATTTTGCAGAGATGCTCGTGCTTTTCTAATGTTCTTGTCAGAGCTTGTTTCTGTGCTTCCTCTGCTGTTGGCAGAGCCATCTCCTGTAAAGCCACATCTACCCTACTAACTCCAGACTCCTTAGTCCTAGCTTGTTCTTCTTCTTCTCTCTCTTCCTCCTCCTGCAGAATAGAAGTCAAACAACTAAATTCATGACAAGCTGCAGTACAATAGAATTCTGCAGCAACTAAACTAGGGGTGCATTTGTTTCGCGGAACTACTTCATGACAAAGGAAAATGCTTTCCAAGAAATCATTTTTCAGGGATATGTTTTCCCCTTTTTCAGGTAAGGGAATTCATTTTCCTAACTTTAAGCATGTATTATTTCTTTGACCCTAAATGGTTTCCAATGACTGATCATTTTCAACAAACCAAGCACATGAAAGCCCAAAATACTAATTTGCAAAAAAATCTTTCACTCAAACAAAGACACCCTAAATGAAATGCATAAGGCAAGGCTTAAGCTCAGGCCCTTAATCACAGAAATAAACTAAGGAGACCTCTTCCATTCCACTACCGAATTTTTATTAATTACCTCATATTACAAATACACGACAATCACATGAAGTGAAACATGTATTAAAAGATGGTAGTCTAGTATTAGATTTGTCCAAAATACAATGATGGAAATTTGGAAATGAATTATGACAAAAATACTAATTATCAGCAAAGAGGAACTACAGTGAAAAGTTTTGCCAATTTGCTACAAAGAATAGGGGAAAAAAAGGGAAAAGAGGAAACCTTTATCAGTTCTTCTTGCATTGCTAGGTACTCCAATTTCCTTCTTCTTTCTGACACAGAATCTTCAGAAGGTAATGAGGTAACACCAACAGTATCCACAACTTCATCTGGAAGTGAAGAAAGTGTAGCTCCAACAGCTTCCTCTGGTTTAACCCGATTAGATACAACAAGGCCCTGCACATGGGATCCCACAAATAAAGCTGAACATATCGCATCAAAGATGAAGAGAAAATAAAGGATCAATGAAGAAATCTGGTTAAGTTGTGCTATTGTTTTAAGCACCACTCAACCAGTTAAGGGACAGGTATTAAATACAGCAAGAGCAAGCTTTTACCTGGAAAGGATCAAAAGAGAGGATGGTAAAGAGTGATTCAGAGACAAGTCCAACCAATCACGAAGCTGCAGAAACCACAACCCTTAAACCACAGAAAAGCCACACTGCTTTTTGACAGAACTTAATTGACATCACAAAAAATATTTTCTTTTTTTCTAGCAGTCACAGGAAAGGCACTGTCTATGACCCACTCCAATCAGGAAGTCGGGATTCTAAAGCTGTTCCAGGAAGAAGGAAATTCTAGGAGACAAGGAATAGATACCTCCAAAAAGGTAAAAGCATGAAACCAATTTTTCTCCACACAAAACCCCACAGTTAAAAGGATGAAGTGAGATAACAGAAAGCACTAACAAAAACTCCATCTTGCATAGAGATGCTAAGTATACTAAGAGAAGCTAATTATACTAAGATAGCAAGTAACCAATTGAGTGCAATTGCCCTGACTTCTGACATATCAGACAATTCAATTGCAGGTCACCAAACTCAACTGACCTTCTATATATCTGTAAAATATGAACTTATGGATGTAGAGGGAGAGAGATAAAACCTATTTTTCATACAGAATATATACCATAGGTAAGAAAGGTAGGCCATCTTCCTCAAGAGAACTATAGATAAAGGGGAGAAAAAGAAAAACCTGTTGGCGCATGTCTTCAACCGACCGTAATCCGAGCATGCCTCTCTCCCTACAATCTTCACGAAGCTCCTCCTCTGAGAGGGACTCCACTCCCTCTGCTTGAATCAGTTTATCATCTTCTTTAATGCTGAAGTTATACCATGGAAGAAATGTGAGGTTTGGCCAAAAAAAAAAATAATAATAATAATAATAATAATAATAGTAGTCTCCATTTCTCATTTGTGCAGACACAAGAGTTCTTGTCACCAGACAAAATAATGGAACATAAGCAATTTGATTTAGGAGACTCACATGGCACAGCATTTGCAAAGTAAATGAGACTAAAAGTAAGATTGATATTGTACTGTTTCAAGAACATTTAAGTTTATACATGAAGGAACATGCAGTTCCAGATTCCAACTGCTTTGACAAACAAAAATTAACATTCAGGAAAAAGTCTGAAATGAGAAGGATCCTGTCCAAGGTTGATAAAGCAGGATGCGCAGTAACCATTAAACATAGGTCTTTGCTAAATAAAATGTGTCTTCATGGGTCCTAAATAGATATACTCAATATATGCCACATAGGCTCTGCACTAGTAAAACATTTTGATGAAATCAGTAGCATTTATACTGAAGGACAGTGTTCAAAGCAGAATGTTTGCTAGTGAGACTGAAGTTTCTTGGCTAAAAATAAACACAAGCGATAGCCAAATAGTTTAGCTGGCTGCTGAAGAGGAGAACTGCCCTGCTTCTTTGCTAGGATACATATTATTCAACCTGAGTATCTTAGCCATTTCTTGTCAAGTTCAAAGAAAAGATAATTATCCATCATGGGGCTTAAATAGATTATTTGAGAAAGCCTAGCTAAACAGATTGTTGAAGCTTAA
Source organism: Eucalyptus caleyi (assembly GCA_014182885.2). Lineage (NCBI taxonomy): Eukaryota > Viridiplantae > Streptophyta > Magnoliopsida > Myrtales > Myrtaceae > Eucalyptus > Eucalyptus caleyi. The sequence goes on from CM024466.2 coordinate 3,992,781, forward strand.
GTTATAGAAGATATTGAGTGACAGAAAACTATAGTTTGCCACATATCATTAATATTAACAACATAGATTAGCTGTACTATTCACTTGCCTATTGCATTTGATCATCACTCAAATAAGGAAAAAGGGATCTCCGCTATCCAAGTCTCCATCATTCCCACCACTAAGCCTCAATTAAATTCAATTTGAAAAGAAAATATCTAGCTCCATACCAACACAAAGCAGTTTACTATTAGTACAAAGCTCAAGGAGGAACTAACAGGGGAGAAGTCCCTATTAATTAACTCTGTTCTCACATTAGCAAGTCTAATCCCTAAATTGCTGAAGACATCAAGACTAAAGGAACCCAATGACAATAGTTTAGAAAAAGAAATGAGTATGACAATTGGAGTATTTGAAAGATTTAATTGAAGAAAAACACGTAGATATTTTGACCGAAAACTGCACAAGACGCATTTAAAAACATCAGTCAGCTACCTCATTGAGCAACAAAAGCAACAACGAGAGAAATTAACCGGAAGGTGAAGCTAAGCCTCAAGGTCACGTCTATGATGCCCCTCTTTTTCTTTTTCTTTTTATGATAAACTGCATATCATCAATAAGGTAATGATGGGTTACCGCCCCCACATAAAACAGCTTGGAAAGGGAGGCCACCCATATATAAAATTATGCATAAAAACTGTTTCATAGCATTTCCAACGAAACTAGACTATGAGAATGAACATCTACTATAGCAAAATGAAGAATGAATAACTGATTATACCTATAATACTCCCAAGAGAATACTCCAAAGGTCTAAAATACCAACATTAAAACATGGAAGAAATATAATTTAGGGACAATATTCCTGACCTCCGAAGACGCTTACGGAGCATGTAGCGTAAATATGCATCTGTTCCAAATGGGCTGATTCCCATATATTTGCACATGTTTACTAGTCTGGGTCTGAAAGAAGTGAGATGAACCGACAGGAAAAATATGTTATCAGAGCTAGTTCAAGCAAAGAGTTTAGAATTAAAGGAGCATGAAAGCAACCCTAAGAAAGGCCTACCTATTGATATTATCTAGAGTAAGCTCATCATTGAATAACTTGGCAAAAGCCAAAATTTCTTCATTATTCACTCGGGCACCTGTTCTGACCTGAGAATCAATATATAACAGTCAGATATTAAAATCAGAGGCCAATACCATGAATAAAGGCTTGAGGATCTGTTACTCAACCCTACCCGATTGAGAAACTCATCAAGATCTTCTGCAGTTTGTTTTAATTCACCACTTCTTGAGTTTTGCACTTCTTTAGCCATTTCTTTGACTGTCTCTTGCAGAAACTTGGCATATTCAATTCTTGCAATTAACCTCCGTTTCAGTGCTTCCTGCACATGAATGAGTTTCAATGAAACAATGAAATCTATTTCAAAACAACAATATCCAAACTAAAGATGAATATAATTGTGTCAATATCATCATGTCCATAGGCAATCTAATAAAATTCAATAAAGTGTAAGAAACATGGGAAATATATGCAGCCGGCATTCTCTATGTATATGCAAAGAATATTTGACAGCATATTCTGCAATATAGCAATTTATACGTTATCGACCACATCAATATCTTAACACAAATTTAGATGAGCAGGGTCACAATAAGCACACTGTAAGGAAGCATGATTTTTAAAATAGGGAAGACTCCTTTCTAGCAAAGAAAATCAATGGACATGGTAGCAATAGAAGCAAGGGAACATGCCCATCCTTAGCAATAAAACTAAAACACCTATATAGATATATAGGGATCTTCGAATGTATAGATTAAGAAGATAGGTGGTCAATTCATTTAAAAAGCCCAATGGTTGTAAGTACCAAATTATGCATTGGAAGGTTCCACATTATTTTGGTTCCCAAACAGAAGTGAATTTTGGAAATTGGGAAAAGAAGCCAGCCTTTAAGAGGTTCTATTTCACCAACAGAAGTTCCAAGCATATCAATCCAACTTCTCAAGGAACCTTAATACCAAAGTTTGAACATAGAAATACAGATGAATAGACCATGAAAAGGGTCAAAGCAATATGTAGGACAGACTTGTTTATGTATACCTGCTCTTTCATCTTGTCTTGAAATGTTGAGGGCAACATATTGGGGAACAACTTGAGAAATACTGGCAGCAGAAATTCCATGAATGGAACGATTATGAACACCGCAAAAGGAACTAGCCTAAAAATATCGGCTGTTGTACGGGTTAGCTGCTGCCTCTCCCTTCTTGATAGACTCTTACCATCTGCAAGTTTTAAAAGCAATCTAGAACTAATCCTCACATCTGCCCACAATAATTTCGTCCCCAACCAGTAATGTTGCAATGTTGACACAAATTCTGCTCTCCAATGCAAAAGTTTCTTAGCCCAATCCTCTCTGCCGGAGAAATCACAAATGCAGGCAGCAGATGCGAGTAAGAAATTCTGTCTACAGACCAAACTATTCCAAAAAATAGGAAACAGATGCTAACCTGCTCATGGAAGCCACGGCTCTCAACGCAGGACCAACCCCCAGGAGCGTGGCCCATGCCCTTTGCAGGAGGGACTGGGCTGCTCTTTGTGAATCTTGCAACTTTTTAGCTTTTGCTTTTGCTTTGGCAGAACTTAGATCAGCAACGGCTTCATCACAATCTTCTGCAGATGCTTCCTTTCTCCTTTTAGCAACTAAATCTTCATTGCCTTCATCGTCGCTACCCAGCTCCTGCTGCTTCGCAGCAGCAGTGGAAGCATGGCGAGTGAAGGGAAGCATCCACCTCAGACCCAAGGGATACATGAGCTCTTGCTGTACATTTCCTCGAACATACCCAGCATTTCCACACATTCCCCGAAGATTTCCAACTCCATGATTGCTGAGCAGATTCTCTTTCGCAATCAAGAGAGCCATACTATTACTTTTTCTGTCTACATCTACAGATGGAAGTTCAGTGATGTTGCTATAACCATGTAGATCTCTGTAGAGAGGAGCATGCTCATGCCCAAGACATTGGAGATATTGAACCGAGCGAACTGAGGAATTCAAGTAATTCGAGATGACGCTCCTCCTCCTGACAAGTGCTCTAGATGCCATCCTCACATGAAGGTCTCCTCAAGAAGAGAAGCACATCCAATTTCTTACCAAGCACCCGATATATCTCAAAAGGTTACTTTTCATAGAACCACGCTGAGAACAACAACCATGGAGGGAATAATCAGAAGGATGGCTTACCAATCCCGGCACGCTATAACCATGAATAATTAGAACCACGGAAGGAACAGTAAGAAGGAGGGCTATGTCAACAATTCAGTACACCATAAGTACGAAGACATTTACTCTACTTAACAGTAACATCTCACACACAGCAAAAACCACAGACAAGAAAGACAGTCACATCCCAGAAAGGGAAATCCTCTGAACCTACTCATGCGAAAACGACGCCCGATGCATTTCTCTAACGCCGAAAATTCCCGCCCCATTGGATTTGCAAACACACCAAACACGTCGAACCAGAGACAAGACGACAACAACGCGCGATGGGAACAGTATCTACAGGAGGGAGATACACATACATATGAAATCAAAATTCAAGGGTATCATTAAAATCGTTTCTCCAAAAAAGGGTAAAAACGCAAACAAAAAACAAAACAAGAAAGAACACAACTTTGCGATGATCAAGAAAGAAAAATCAAAATTAATCCTCCGCCGCCGCCATCCGCCGCCACCACAAGCGAGCAGATGAAGAAGATGATCTCATTGAACGACACGCGATCCAAAATCAAAGAGACGGAACGAAGAACCAACAACAACGACAACCACTCGTCGCGAATTCAAATGCAGAACCGACCGCGCCGCCATGCCCCCATCGATTGCTACCGAAACAGACAGAGAGAGAGAGATAGAGAGAGAAACGGCCGAGAAGAAGCGATGAAACGCACTCACCGATTCGGCTGGTCACCACCGGAAGCGATCGATCACGAGATGAGCAAAATGGAGAGCTCGATTCGAGCGACGAAGCGGGAGAGCTAGGGTCTCTCTCTGTCGTCGAAGCTTGCGGGAGGGGAGAAACGTTTGTGAGAGAGGTTTAAGAGGGGGACTAGGAGGTGGGGCGGGGTTCGGGTGCGGCGGCGATCCACGGGAACGGGAGGGGCGTCGCCAGCCGTTCGATCCGTCCGATCGCTAGCAGGGAAAGAATAGTAAAAGGCTCGGAAAAAGGGCGCACGGGCCCCACGGAGACCGGTGGCGGTTTTTTGACGTTCGACAGTGCGTCACGTGGGAGAGTGATTTTTCCCCGTGCTCGTACGCAAGCCCGTCGCCCCTCGCTTCGGAGATACGAGGACCTCACGCGATTTCGCCACGTGCCGCCACCCAAAAAAAAAAAAATTGCTCCCGTCAGATGGGGACCGCGCGAGTCTCACGAAATTTAACGGCGGAGATTACGACCGGTCAGGACGATGTATCGCTCTTGCGTTGTGCGACCCTTTGTGATGGTGGGGCCATCTCGTCGTGACAGTGAAAACAAAGCAATTAGCAATGACGATCCTTATGAGTTATATTCGAGGAGAGTTGCACTAATAAGAAAAAAATGTTAGATTTGAATTATAATCGATGCGAGTGAGGTTGTCACCACGACTCTATCAAGATGCAAGTAAGAATAGAGCTACTATTATGAAATGACAAGCACAATTGAACTTATCCTGAACGAATTAGGGCTTTCCTAAAATTGAGGAGAGACTTAGGTTTTCAACCTATACGAAGGGATGCCAAATTCCCTACGTCATGGGGCCATCAAGCACGTTATTAACTGGTGGGGTATTGTATGTGGAAAAATATTCCTTCAATCTTTTTAAATTATCTTATTAACTTTCTATATGAATTCTCATTTATATATTAAAAATATAGTGACATCATATCATGAATGCCAACATATGATATTCTTTGGAATTTCATTGGATAGCACGATGTATGGTCTGATTTCAATATGTAAACTTTTTTATTTATAGTATGCTTGATGCAAAATTTTTTTTTATTAAATTATGATGACATCATATCTTCTTCTTTTTTTCATGTACTTTTAAGGAAATAGACAATGCTTCCTCAAAGGTATCTTACATTTTAAAACCTCAATATTACACAATACCCACAAAGCGTGCACGGCGCATGGAATCATCCTCACAACTTTCGGTAAGTTAATGATGCACTGGCGCAAAAAATATATGAATTTCTGTTTCTTCACAGTCAAGTATCTAAATTTTAATTTATTCAATTAGATGACTCAATTTTTCGAATTTGACTCAATATAGCCTTCCTTAGATAATTTGCCATATCATGTAATTTTACTGATGTGGCTTACTTAGCAAAATTAAGGCACAATCGATAATGTTTCTCACTTTTTTTCTTTGGTCAAAATAAGCTGGCTCAATCGCTTAGCAAAAATTGCGTTATCTCTATTTTCATATCGTGGGTGATGAGGAGAGAAGAGTACTAAGACAATTTTAGTCATCTAATATGTCTCTAGTTATGTGACGTGACGTCACCCGTTACCTCGAAAGGCCATGTTGGATGCCATTGTAGATAATTAACGGCTATTTAACAATGATATTGTCCAAGCTGGCATTTTCCATCCGCAATTTAACAAAGACCTTACATTGACCCACATTTGAAAAATTGAGGTACTTTTTGAACAAAAAAAAAATTACGTACTCAATTGTAAAAGCAATAAAAGTTCATATGCTACACTATTATTTGTCTGCCCTAAATTTTCAAAAGACTAAGTTTTAAGATGACGCAATTCTTCGTCTATTAATCTATAGGATTAGAGATAGTCAAAATCGTTTTTTTTATTATGAAAAGAAATGGCAATAAACAATTGATTTTCTCCATAACTAAACTAAAAATATTTCTTATTTTACTTTCGAAAACAGAAAGCATCGCTCGCACTTTGAAATTCTATAGAGTTTTAGAGAGAACCAATGTTTAGAGAGAAACTTTCAAGAATGCTTGTATTGCTTGGATAGAATAAAATGAAAGAAGGCACCCTCTATATATATATAATCCGATCTTATGGTTCAGATGAATGGGATTGCATCCAAAGACGAGTGATTTAGGACCCCAAAGTCACGCGCTTGTATCCTCCATACTTCTTGCAAATAATGAGCTGCAAAAATTGTGCACCGAAATGCCTCTTAGCTTTGCCAAGTTGCCCTTCACCGACTCACGGTGAAAAATAATAAAACTCAGTTTCTATCGTGTCATATGACACAAACCCCTCATGCTAGATTCAAATTTATTTAATTTCTTGTTGTGTAAATGGATCGAATCGAAAAATGCCGACTGTAGTGGCGATTCCCATAATACATGATCCGATTCCTCCTATAAGCAGGATCAATGCTAGTTTTAAAACTTTGGAATTAAACTTCAAATAATCACAAAATTGAAAACGAAAAAAAAAAAAAAAAAAAAAAACTTATGGTTGGTATCTACAAGTTTTGATTTTGTATTATCAAAATAATTGCAGCTTAGGAAGGAGACACCATAGTTGGGAATTCTAATTTGCTTTGGAATTAGATTTGTCTAGTCGTAATAGAAGACATAAGTAGTGAAATTAAGTTATCTCGAACTTGCAATTTATAAATAATATTAGGTATGGCCCCTATTATTGTTATTGTTGTTATTTTCGTCGTCGTCATCATTTTTTTTTAGTACATTATTTCTATTTTTTATTATTAAGATAGGAACCATTTGAATACATTTTGATGATACATCATTGAACTTGTTTTTAGTTAACTTAAAAGTTTCTTAAATTAAAGCAACGCAAGTAATATATATCTACTAAACATCATTATGATTACACAACATTTATCATGTCCGGCTACTAGATGAATTCGTATATTTTGGTAATTCCATAAACCTATTGATTGCAAAATGAGATATAGATTAATACAAATGGAATTTTGGGACAACTTTTATTTTAAGTGATTATGAAGATAACCTTGAGGAGTCTTGATTAATTCCATTATAAGGAAGAAAAAAAAGCACGTTGTTAAATAAAAGAGATAGTGATTCTTTTTTTTTTTTTTTTTGTGCGTCAATAATTCTTATTTTCGAATTTGCTAGGCCAGATTTTTCCTTTTGATGATGACCATTTTGGATTTCTAGGACTGGAGAAGCTACTCATAAGGTCAAAAATGAGAACAGGGGCAAAGATTGAAGGGCAATACGGTCATTTTGTTATCCTCGGACAGTGTAAAAAGAGCTAGGGTTTCGCTCTCTTCTCCAACCCGACAGACCTCCGCCGTCCTGCTTCCTCCGCCGCCGCCGTCGCCATCTCAGGTGCGACGCTGCTACCCTTCGAGCCCCTCGTCCTTCTGCCAATCGCATGTCGTTGTCGGTTTCTGATGAATTCATTCGATCCGGGTCTTGCTTTTCCGCGGCTGAGTTTGAGTAAATTGGGGCTTGGATTAGGTTGGCAGATGTGGTTTCATGATCTTGTCGCCGAATGCTTCGTGCACTGTTCTCGTTAGTAATGATTAAGCGCTGCTGCTGCTGTTTTACATCTCTGTTCATGGAAATTGTTTGAGCGTTTAATTAATTTGTACAGCTTGAAGTGGTGGATTCAAGCCTTGATTCTTTTGAGGTATTCTGGAGGGTTTAGGAAAAACGAAATCGTGTCCCGCGTTTCTTGTCGTGCAATAATCGTGTTTGGGGTGGTTTTGTGCGTACCCAGATGATTACGGGGCAGCTTTGTTGCCCGTGTGTGGTCGCGCCGGTGTCGTGTGACTAGACCGAAATGACCTGCGACATAGAGCTGCTTAGTTTTCCTGTTTCTTTTTTCCTTTTTGTGAGGTTGTCTTGAGAATGCCTGCCCCCGTTTATGGTAGTGATGGCTTAGTTATGAGTTGTAATAATTCTAGATCATAACTATGAGTAAATTTATGATTTATAAAGGGCGATGTTATTTCCATCCCTTGTATGATTAAATCCACCCAATCTTCACCAAAAAGACACAATTACCCTCTACATTTAATTGCGATTTAAATCGGCGGTCCCATATTTATTTACTTTCCTTATTTATCCATTACTTAAGAATTTCATATGTTTAGTTTTGTATATGGCAGATTTTCTATATATCACAAAATGTCTCTTTTCCTTACTTTGAGTAAGATAAATTTACACAGAGTGTTAACCGTGCCTCAGAGATTAACTTGTAAATCTTTCCATGGAGTATTAACCATGCCTCAGAGATTAACTTGTAGAGTGTATATTAATTCCCTTGTTTTCTGGTTTTTCACTTTTAATTCTTCCAATGGGATTCAATCATTCTCTACATGTTACATCTGTCTTCCAACAATTTGGTCCTCACAGTGGGTATCTACTCTTCATAGCCATTGCTTTAGTAAAAGTTAATTTTTTGCAACATACAGACTATATGCAAGGCTATTGAAAGCCAGTACTTCATACTCTCTTTCTGGGTTCTTGTGTGTGGGTAGCTGCTATTGTTGGTGCCTTTTTCTTTTCATCAACATAGATACACGTTAACTTACTTTGGTTAGCTGCACACCTGAAGTATCCCTCTCCCCCACCCTGTTCTTTGCTTAACTTTTTCTTCCTATTTATATCAGTTTGTCAATTAAGAGGATTTGAAACTGTGCAAAGAACAGACCTGCAAACATGAAGAAAATGATAGCCCTTGGTTTTGAGGGGTCAGCCAACAAGATTGGCATTGGGGTGGTCACTCTTGACGGAGATATTTTGTCTAATCCACGTCATACCTACATCACTCCTCCTGGACAAGGCTTTCTTCCACGAGAAACCGCTCAGCACCATCTCCAGCATGTACTTCCTCTGGTCAAAGAAGCTCTGAAAACCGCCCAAGTGACTCCTGATGACATTGACTGTCTTTGTTATACAAAGGGTCCAGGCATGGGAGCCCCTCTGCAAGTTTCTGCTATTGTCATTAGGATCCTTTCACAGCTGTGGAAGAAACCGATTGTTGCTGTTAATCATTGTGTGGCACATATTGAAATGGGCAGGATTGTGACTGGTGCTGATGATCCCGTTGTGTTGTATGTAAGTGGTGGAAATACACAGGTCATTGCTTACAGCGAGGGAAGGTATCGGATTTTTGGAGAGACTATTGATATTGCTGTTGGAAACTGCTTGGACAGATTTGCTAGAGTCTTGACATTGTCCAACGATCCTAGCCCTGGATACAACATTGAGCAGGTATGTCACCAGCAGTGCACATGAAGGTCTCTGGTTTGTGCATTCAACTTTAAGTTGGACTTGTGGCCTTTTGCTGATCTTCAGTTATTTCATTGATGTTAGGATTTAGTCAATTGTTGTGTCATGTCTTTGGGACTTTGGTTTTCACTATGCATATGATAACCTCTTAGAAATGCTATAATGGCACTTATAATAGACTTTGGCCTTGCACCTCATGCTAGTATTATACAGATGAATTTATGGCCTGGAATGCTGTGTGTCCAACTGTCCAGTACCAACATTTCGCAGAGAGAATACTTTGCTGGAGTGTGGGCTTTAGGAAAGACAACAAGAAACGAGTGTCATTGAGAAGCAGTTAGCACGGCCTTAATGGAGGATAACATGAGAAAAGTTCATTTTAGTAATTTGAACACATGAAAAGATAAAAATGTACAAGCTGTAGTGAGAAGGTATTGAAAACTCGTTGAATGGAATATGACAACATTAACTGATCCTTATAGAGGGCTGCAACTGGTAGAGAAAGGGTCTTGTCACTGTGATTATTTGTAAACGTTATATATGTTATTACGGTGGGTATTATATGGTTCATAATTTTGTATGCATCATTCCCATTATTGAGTTAGGATCCCACTCTGTTTGCCTAATATTGTGGATTCGTTGATTATCTTGTTTTGCCTTCTCTAAAATGGGCATAGTTTACCGTTGTTTTTCTTGTGTTGTTGCTTTCTCACTAAACCCTTTCATATTTTGAGAATGGAAGTACTTTCTTCCTCCTGTCAACTGATACACCTCTTATCTCTACTAGCTTGCCAAGAAGGGAGAACAATTCATCGATCTTCCTTATGTTGTCAAAGGGATGGATGTATCTTTCAGTGGAATCTTGAGCTTTATCGAAGCTACTGCTGAAGAAAAGCTTAAAAATAATGAGTGCACCCCTGCAGATTTGTGCTACTCTCTACAGGTAAATTGGACTTGCATCCATCTCTAAAAATTAGCAGTTTTTACTATCTTAACTGCATCTCTGGAGAGTCACCTTTGTTCCAACAAAATATTTGAGCTGAGGTTAAAGTTTTTCTTGATGCTTTATGCTGTAGGAAACACTTTTTGCAATGCTCGTGGAAATCACGGAGCGGGCAATGGCACATTGCGACAAGAAAGATGTTTTGATTGTCGGTGGCGTGGGTTGCAATGAGCGGTTGCAAGAGATGATGAGAGTTATGTGCTCGGAGCGAGGCGGCAAATTGTATGCAACCGACGATAGGTACTGCGTTGACAATGGTGCTATGATTGCATACACCGGACTCCTCGCTTATGCTCATGGGACATCAACTCCATTAGAGGAGTCGACTTTCACCCAAAGGTTCCGTACGGATGAGGTGCACGCGATCTGGAGGGAGAAAGAGGAATTGAAGAAAGCGAATGGTACTGCAGGCTAAGATGAGATGCCTGGATTAGTTTGCGCAGCCGTATATAGCAGAAGAGACTGAAAGTATATAGCAGAAGAGAGACTGAAACTAGGTTTCCTATTTAATGCAACAGCCTTTAATTACAGAAAGAAATGCTGTTTATTAATGCAGGATGTTTACTTTAGCTTTTTGCACTTAAGTGATAAACAATTATTCATTTTGACTGGGAATTACTCCAAATTGTAGTTACCTCTTTTTTTCCCTGAAAACATATCTAAGTACAACGTGCCTCATCGAGCCTGGAGGAGTCAAAAGCAATATATAAGCAGTTGTCAAAAATCTAAAGCTTCGATGAAAAATAAATAATTTGAAAAATATTTTCTTAAACTGATAAATTATATTGCTTAAAATAAATAATTAATAAAAAAAGTGTTTTCATTATCATTAATAATTTATGTCTAAATATTTTCATAAGTAATAAAAAATTTCATTTGCAAAATATCATTAATAAAAAGTGTTTTCATTTGGCATTTTTTAAGAAATCCAAACGATCACTTTTCAAAATAATTCTAGGAAGTAACACTAAAATCCCACGTTCAAAGCCTTGGGCAGCCCACCTTGAAGATACTAGCAAACCATGTGAAAAATATCACGACACAAAAATTAATTTTATTATTATTTCAACTCATCTCTCTTCGCATGTCATTCCACCTTTCTTTTTCGTTCTTTGGTTTTTTTTTTCTTTTTCTAGTTTTTCGTGTCATCTTCTTTATTGCGGTGGTCGTACTCGCTGACGCCATAGTCACATCACAACTTCTATAAAAATCGGTATATGAAACGGTCTTCGCAACCCTTATGGGCCCTGTCGGAGGAGAGTGGCACTTTTGAAAAAGTATTCAATTTGAGCTATAATCGTCGCTTATTTTGAGTGAAGTCGTGATATTATGGTACAAGTAAGGATAGAGCTATTATTATTCAATGAAAGGGCACAGTTGAACATATCTTGCAAACGAATTAGGACTTCCTAAAAGTGAGGAGAGACTTGGGTTTTTGACCTATTCAAAGAGATGCCAAATCACTTCGGACTGAATTCTCTATGCCACGGGGCCATTGAGCGCATTATGAACTGGTGGGGTATTGTACTTGGAAGAATATTCCTTCAAATCTTTTAAAATTGTCTCGTTGACTTTCAAGTATGAATTCTCATTTATATATTAAAAATATAGTAACATCATACTATGAATGCCAGCATATGATGCTCTTGGGAATTTCGTTCAATAGCACAATGTGTGGTGTGATTTCAATATGTAAACTTTTTATTTATAATATGTTTGATGCAGATTTTTTATTTATTAAATTATGATGATATCATATCTTCTTCTTTTTTTCATGTACTTTCAAGGAAAGAGACAATACCTACTCGAAGGTATCTTGCACTTTAAAACCCCAATATAACATAATACCCACAGAACGTGCAGGCACATGGAATCATTCTCACAACTTTCGGTAAGTTAAAGACGCACTGGCACAAAAAATATATGAATTTCTGTTTCTTCACAGTCGGGTATCTAAATTTTAATTTGTCCAATTAGATACCTCAATTTTTCAAATTTGGCTCAATATGGCCTTCCTTATATAATTTACCATATCATGTAATTTTGCTGACGTGGCTTCCTTAGCAAAATTAAGGCACAATTGATAACGTGTCTCACTTTTTTTCTTTGGTCAAAATAAGGTGGCTCGCACACTTAGCAAAAATTGTGTTATCTCTATTTTCATACCGTGGGTGATGAGGAGAGAGAGTACTTGAACAATTTTAGTCATCTAATACGTCTCTAGTGACATGACGTCAACTGTTTCTTCGAAAGGCCATGTTGGATGCCAGTGTAGATTATTTTATGATAGTACATCGACCCACATTTGAAAAATTGAGGTACTTTTTGAACAAAAAAAAAAAATAATTACGTACTTAATTGTAAAAGCAATAAAAGTTCATATACTCGCGGTCTTATACCCCTTCAGTTGATCAAGGATCTGCGTTACTTCCAGTCTGGTGATGGATGTCCTAATGACTTTGGCTTTTTCTAATATACAGTATGGAAACTATGAACTATCATAAAATAATCCTTTTCACATATTACACATACATAACAATGGAGCTGCTTCGGCTCCATATCAAGAACAAAAACTAGACCTTATTACTTTTTCATTCCAAGGTCTCTTACGTAGACATTATTATATATTCAACGTGGTTGCTCCACAACTGAACACGAAAATGACTTCGAACATCGTCTGCTTCCTTATCCAGTAGTGTAGAGTGCTTCCTCTCATTTCCTACATATAGTACAAAACATATGACTTAGACATTGATTGAAGTGTTTTGTGCAATGATGACAGTCATGTCATGTTCCAATGCAACGATGGCCTCATGCCAGCTTGCCAAGTAGTAAATCTATGTATTCTCACAAAGTTTTAGGGTAAGTTTCAGTGAGTGATCCTGCTAAACAAAGGACTCGAGCATGGTCTTGGCTTGTTTGCTTCTATTTTCAAGCTACAATACTTGGCTATCGACCAGTTGCAACGATTGCAACTACCTAGTTGCAATAAAATAAGTGGCTATTATCTATTATTATACTCACCACAGGTACATTTATCACACGTCACACCTTATCTTCTTCATTGCCAGACACATTAATATTGCCGTTGCCCCCTACCCATCATACCATTTAGACAGATAAAGTCTCACTATCAAAGGAAAAAAGGAGAAGCGTACCAAGGAAGCTTGAATGTATCCTTCCACCAGCCCTGCCTGGAACAATTTGCAACTATCTTGTCCAAACGGACGATAATTTCAGAAAAAGTTGGCCTCACGACAGACTCTGGATCCCAGCATTCCTCTATCAACCTACACAGTTCCAACATGCCCATGCAATAGCATGCTTGAGAGTTAGCGACCATCAAGAAATCATCCATGCTCTAGAGAAAAAATACAGTCATGATTATCAGTCATCGCTGATTGATCACCATTCTTAACAACTAAAAGCAGTGGTGTCATGGCCACAGCCCTTTCACCAAATCAAGAGTAAGCAAGGTGGAGGAAAGAGAAAGCTGGTAGTTTCAACTCGGTGTAAATAAGTCAGCCTCAATTTGTAATGTACTTACTCTTTCAAATCAGGAGGGTAGTTTTTAGCTTTGATCTTGAAAGGCGGTCGTTTTCCTTCTAGACATATCATTTTGGCTGCCTCTTCTGGAGAACTCGGATAGAAAGGCTGAGCTCCTTCAATCATCTATGCCAATGTGAAAGCATGTGGTTAACATTTCAGTGGCGGTGACCGATATTAATCATCATATAAATCTGAGGCATGTGTCAAGCACCATATGAATGCATAATTAACTCACTAAATCAAACAAATATCATGCTTCAGTAACAGAGCCAAAAACAAATTTGTCTGGCAAAGCAACAGCTTCTGGGAAGAAATATAACTGCGTTTATGGACATGTTAAACTGCATTGAACACATTGAACGCATGGATGGGTTCAATTTTATCATGGTAAAAGTCCAGTGTATATCATTTACCTCATAAAGAATGAGACCGAAGGAAAATGCATCCACACTTCTATCAAATATTTCATCCTTATAAACCTCAGGTGCCACATATAAACCTGCATAGGACAGATGCCATGAGTAAAGCTTGATGAAATCGCATTCAATTCTATTGTATGGAAAAACTATAAACTGGATGAGTAGAATGATAATATCATCACGAGAGGACTAAATTTCTGCATTCACAAAAGACTGGCCTGCATTTTGGGGAAAGATGTTGAAAACTGATAATTTCTAGGAGGAGTTTATCCATCTAGGATCCTATAATGGAAAGTTTTGTTGCTTGATTAGTAACAACGCCTTTTTTACAATCCAGAACTCACATAGATGTAAAATGATTTAGTGCTCAAGGAGTCCAACCAAAGATATCAGTATTTGGACTAAATTTTTTTACTAAACATCCAAAAGTTCATTTACAACCAGAATTACATTGCCACAAGGATGCTAGCTTTTTAAGCAGAAAATTTAGTAGTAGCAACATCAATTAAACAGTAATTTTTTTTCCTGTATCATTTAAGCCTGAATTGGTACTTTTCCATTGTCATTATATGTCTGAGCACACTGATTAAGGAATTAATTAGATAAAATAAAAAATTCTAAACTTACGCGACAATTCAGCTTGAGTCCCAGGCTGTGCAAGTTTTGCTTTATCTGGGGATACTCTTGCAAAACTTATCAAACCAAATCCAGAGATCTTTAACTGACCCCCACTATCCAGCAAGATATTTCTGGCACCTTATCAATATTTCAGATATTAAAGCAAAGCAGATCCAAAAACAAAATTTATATCCATTTCGCAACAGTATAATAAATCATCTCGAGCATTTAGTTGTCTTACTTAGGCTTTAAGTCACAGTGGATGATGGGATCTGGTTTACATTCATGGAGATAATTCATACCCCTGAGATTATGGGATCAACAAAGAGAAGTTTATAAATTGTAATCAGATACACTGTACTACAATTAAAGAGAAAATTATAATACAACCAGAATCCTTAAATGCAGATATTATTAGCTTCAGTGAATGTACCTTGCAATATCAAGAGCAAACCGTAGAGCTTTAGGTGGAGAGAGACGCCCTTTCTTCTGAAGATAGCTTCCAAGATCACCCTGAAACACCAATAACAATATGCATAATAGCCATTAGGCAAGAAAGTGAACAGGCTTAACCAAAATAGCTTTCTTGTACTCTTCAAAAAATTGGAGGGAATTTGTGGAAAACCATAGATTCGGCAATGAAAAGTTTCACTATAATAAGAAAGTTCCAAAAAGAATAGATTTTACTGATACTAATAAAGAGGCTCCAATTTAAAGGCACTGAGTTTTAAAGTGTCAAAATATATGAAGAAAATTAAGGATTAAAAGGAATCTAAGCCTGGGAATAACCTTTTACTGCATAGGAGGACATCCATTCTATAAGCGACACAATAGCCTCACATTCTCATTGTATAAAAGGGTATTAGTCATAATGGACATTAACCCTTGGAATGATTACTTTTCCCACTTTAGTCGTGAGCATTAGGTTTGGCCCAAATTTTCAAAACTTCCGTTCTTTTTTTCCGTTCCAGTGTTTTAGATGAGGACCTCTCCAGCCGTACCGCTTTGAGCAGTCTCCTCAGTCAAGATAGCTTAAGCAAGAAACAAATTTTGGTTCTCTCTTTATACTCTTCATCTTGTCCCGGATTTAATGTCCCGGATTTAATAGTATGACATGATTGCTCACCCACTTTAGAACATGGATGCAAGCCATTCCATTATGAACTTTGGCGGGAAAATTTATTTACTTTCACTGACGACACTCAAGTCCTAACATTTCCTCCCAATTACCTAAGAAGACGATGGAATAAGACACATAATTTACTTACAAAGAAGACACGCACAGCAGCACAAATGCGCCATACATATGAGCACAGTGGGGGAGAGAGAGAGAGAGAGAGAGAGAGACTCACTTTTGGATGGTACTCCAAAACAATCATCATGGGCATGTTTTGAGTGACAGCTCCAACAAACTGAACCACATTCGGATGTCTCACCTTTTCTAGTAACTCTAACTCATGCTTGAAAGCATTGCTGCTCATAAAATAAATAAATAAAGTTCATTGAAGGCATTTCCAGTCACTACGGAACTAAATCACACAAATTCAAGAATTGCAATGTGTCTCTAGGCACAGAGAATGGTGCTGTAAATTGTGAAAGTGAATACACCTCTTGTGAACTATAGGGAATTTAGTAACGCGCAACAGAGCAACAAATAGAGGAGATCCAGCGAAATAAAATCAAGATGTTCTCTATTCTAACACAAAGGATTTCCATGGCTCGGATTAACAATAGTGGCCTTGCTTTTTAAGACAACAAAGTGCATACTGAAGTTAAGAGCACAGATTAGTTTATTAAGTAATATAAATATATATATATATGACACACGTACTTCTTAATAGATGAACAATTTCAATAATACTAAAGCTTTATGATTTCAAAGCTAGGTAAAGACATAGTCCTCCTGCTCCTATTTAAGTTGTGCCAATTAACATGCAAGTAAATGATGCACCAACCGGATGCCCAAAAGACTGCAATGAACTGGGGAGAAAATAAACCATCTGCATTACCTTTTAGACTAAATAATCAGATGACCATAAGTGGAAACTAGCTGAAAAGGATGACAACGCGGCAATGTGGTGGAAAAGGCACACATACAGCGATAATGAAGTACTTGCTAGTACATAAGAGGACATCATAATAGTAAACCACATTCCAAATGAAGTGAATAAATGCATGTCATTCGCGTTATATGTTATAACCACAATACATTGTGTAATGAACAAAGAAATGTTCTGAGAGTGCAGACAATGATATAGGAACTCACATGGTCTCCGCGTCTGAGTAACTGTCCTTATCCAGTATCTTGACAGCAACCTTTGTCCCATTCCATTTAGCTACTTGATATGTTCCCTGTTTAAGAGGAAAAATATATGAGTACTTGAATAACCAAAATTTCTACCAACAAATGTTCACTAAAGAGATGTCAAGCTAGATTAGCCATGTAAAAGGTAATACTCAAGTTTGCTAAGGGCCCACACGATACACGAGGCTCTTTTTCAATAATTTATTGTTGTGAGCACTCAGAATACAGAATACCATCTCGAATTTATGTTCAAGCTGTCCTAACCCAAGATCACTCAAAACATTCTTAATGATTATGCATTTATATTGTTTTCTGAGTAAGATTAGGACATATAGGTAAATGGACCTGAGCCTGCCAAAATAATAGTGGAGGAAAGCAATGTCATGCAATTAATTTAAAAAGCTTACCAAACCGAGTAAAATACACAAACATAAGTCACAAAAGCATTATGATTTCTGAAGTTACCTAGGTTACATATCAAGGATACCTCTAGTATCTGAAGTAAAACAGAATGCAGAAAATATAATTTTTCACACAGAAAATTCTTATGTCGGAATCTATTTTGTCAGAGAATACATAAAGTACAACTAAGCTGAGCACTAAGGAAAAAATTCTTACGTCGGAATGTATTTTCTCAGACAGAAAATATTAGCGTATAGAATGTATAAAACGAGAGTAACAAGGTCATTGATATGAGACCAGTTGGTAAGGTTGACTTTAGTATTCCAAAATGTTATATGTACAAAAAGGAAACTTATTTTCCATATTGCACATTGCTGTTCAAAGAGTTTATTCCAGTATCTCTGTTTTTAACGTCTTTTGGACAGGAGAAGGTGTTCTGTTGAGTTAAAGGACTTCATATAAGTTTATTTAACTTGACCATTGTGCTACTAGCCTAGTGGTCTGAATCCCTCTTTGAAGCCGGGAGGTGAGGGGTTTGATCCCTCACCTCATCCCTCACCTCCACATCTCGCCCCACAAAATGATTCTTGTGCAACGATGCTGCTTTGAGATAAACCAATGGCTTTTTTCCATTGTGCAAGCAAGATCCCACCTTAGGGAGAAGAGTTTAAAACCTCCCTCAGTATTCAGCTTGGACTTGTCCAGGTGCAGTGGTATGTACCATGATGCACCCCCATGGGGACTTTACCACCGCAATCGGCACAAGCAAGGACGGTGCGGGTTCTTTCCATGATCATCCAAAGGAAAAATTGAGTTTCCTTTATTCAAGATTATTTATCTACGGCGAAATATGATTTAATTTTACATATCTTCAACGAAATAAAACTGATAGTTTGAATATAATCAAATGGGCTTAGGTTTTTTATGAAATGGAGCTGTTTAAAGGTCACCTATCAACTATGGTGAGGAAGAGAAACGTGCCTTTGAAACACCGTCCCCCTTCCGAACCTGAAGTTCTAAAGGATTGAGCTCATATTCTGGAACTTCCCGAGGGTTGGCAACGGTCATGGGTGTTCTTCTTGTTTTCTGGAAATACAGGACAAAGCCTTACGTTAGCATTTTTTTCTGTGGTAGAGACCTCAAGTGATCAGATAGGAAAATAGATTAAATCATACAGGGACTTTGGCTCCACGAGCTTTCAGAATGTTGTATACTTCGGGATTTCCATAGTATTTCGCATCGGCAGCAGCCTGTCGAGACAAAAAAAATCCTCAATTACGACCGAGCTGGAGGCAGATTAGTATAAATCACAACATAAAAGTCTGACTCCATTTAAGGCCATTATGATATGCAGTGTCCTCTTCACAATTAAGCAAGAAAGAGCAACTCCCAGTTAATGCTTCGTGTTGGCATTTACTCTTGTACTGTACTGACAACTCTGTGGGATGAAGACTTCCCAATGCATCAATTTCCTCGGCCGTATCCCTTAGCGGAGTACAAATTTTCCATTCACCTCAAATTTGTTTAGTGAAGATGGAACATTGGACCACTGCTCTGCCCTCTCGTTTCCATTTTCAAGCCATAAAACTTACAACGGAGCAATTGGAAGAATAATGGGACCCAATTCTCGCTCGATTGACATGAACAGCCAACACGAAGCAACTAAAACGCTAACAGAGGACAAAATTCATCACCCAGCTTAACCAAATGAAGTCCCAAACGCACGTCGATGAGAGGAACAGCAGGAGGATGAGAAAAGTTACCGTGCTGCCCCACCGGTCGCGGGCATCGATGTTGGCCTTCCTACTGAGCAGCAGCTTGACGACCTCGACGTGGCCCTCGCAGGCGGCGATGTGCAGCCCGGTCCGGCCGTCCAGATCGATGCTGTTCACGTCGATCCCTTCGTTCAGCAGGTCCTCCACCCCCTTCACGTCCCCGCGGCACGCCATGAAGAGGAGCTGCATCGTGGAGTCCAGGTTCTCGGGCACCGTGAGCTCGTCGTCCGGGTCGGGGCTCCGCCGGATCGGGTCGAGCGAGGACTGCCGCCCGAAGCTGAACCGCATGTTGTTCCGCCGCGGGTCCAGCGACGACTGCCGCGTGAACTGCCGGCTGAAGCTCCGCCTCACCGACCCCGTCGAGAACTGCCGCGATATCCCCCGCTTCAGCTGCGCAGCCAAATCCATTTTTCCCTTTTTCTTTTCCCTTTCCTTTCCCACCTCCTTCCTTCACATCAAACTCTACTCCCTCAATTCCAACACCGGCAAAAAAAACAAAAAAAAAAAAAAAAAAAATTCCCTCGAATCGATTCAAGGACAGCAATGACCGGAGAGAATCGACCTAGCCGGAATGCACGGTTCGGGACCCGCGCGCGGCATACGCGGAACGCGACATGCACTCACATCACGCGCGGGAATCGACAATGGCGCTCGGGCCGCAGCAACCCGAATCGGCGGCGGCGGCGCAGAATCGAGAGCTAGGAGAAGGCTCTCGACATCGAGCGGAGAGGAAGAGGAAGAGGAAGAGGAGGAGGGAGACGCATCAAGCCATTGCCAATTCGCATGCAAGAATAGAGAGAGAGAGAGGGGGGGCACGAAGATGGTGGTGGGATCGGAGCGAGAAGCGTGGACAGAAGAGAGAGAAAGAAGAGAGAGAAAGGATGGTCTCCACAGAGATGCGCGAGAGAGACGGGGGGGAGGAGGAAGAAGAAGACAGGGAAGCGAGAGCAGCATGGGCGTCGATTTATATAAAAAGGCAAAAGGAGGGGCGAGGAAAAACGCGGCAATTTTTGGTTATGGAAATGAAATGTACGGGCTGGCCTTTTCTCTCTCTCTTTTTTTTTAATCTCTCCTCCTCCTTCTTCTCCTTCTTTTTTTTTTTTTTTGGTTTTGTTTTTGTAGTTTTTCTTTTTATATTTGTCTTTTTGAACGCGTGTTGCGATGCGCCGGGTTCCTCTTTTTTCTAAATATACCGCATCTTTTCGTGACATGATGTGACGTGCCACCACTATTTTAAAAATGCATTTCCGGAGGACGCCGATCCCTAGTGCTAGTAGTAGTACGTGAAAATCCCAAACTAATAAATTCATTACGAATTAGTATTTTTTTTTAGTAAAAGGTAATAAATATATATAACTAAGGCAATTTACAAAAGACCGGCACTAAAAACCTATACTCAAACCTCAAAACGAGACAGAGTGTAGGGGAGTAAATGTAAGAAGCCACAAAGGCAAACAAGAAAAGCCACAAGGGCAACAACAACAAAAAGCAACAAGCGGGAAAGAAAAAACAACAAGGCTGACCAATCCTCAGCTCACCAAATGAAGCGAGCTAAGAACGAAGAGCCAAGAAAAGCTAGGAGCAACTCGCGCAAACAGCAACTAAGGAGCACTGGGCGAACGAGAGAACACCGCAGGGTCAAAACCCCAACCACGCTGAAGCCTCTTATTTCTCGGGGTAGGAGGAACATCTTTGAATGTTATAGCTTTATCCCTCACAACCTTAATAAAGTGGTTTTTTAAAGTCGAGACCACTAAGGATTCTCCCCGAAATATAATTGCATTCCTCTTTTTTTGAAGAAGGTGACACATAGCTCCAAAAGAAAATCGCGCAATGCAATAGAAGAAGTTCTTATCGAATAAAAACTTTAAGGCCCAACTGAGGATGTCTTTCCAACATCTATTTCGCCACGGGAGGTTATAGCTAGTGACCCAAAAGTAGGCCAGAGAAGCCGAGGTGCGACACCCGAAGAATAAATGTTCGACAGAATCTGAAACATCATTGCAGAAGGCACAAACATTATAGTCAATCCTTCCATAAGAAAGAAGCAGCATCTGAGTCGGCATGCAATTTTTGGTTATAAGCCATAAATTAAACTGGAACCGCGGGGCTATAACATTGTCCCATACAAAAGACGCCCAATTACGAATTAGTATTCATCTATAATAATATGTGGATTTTACTCCCTATTTATCATAAATGCACTAGTTTGTGATTTTTATATTAATTCAATTTAACGATAATTAACGAAAAGTAAATTTATCTCAAATATGACAATTTGGGATTTTATGCTTGATTGGCTATATTGAGGTGCTCGATTATTACGATTAATTATATGAAAGATTCTCAAATAGTTACTTAGGGTAAGAATGATAACCGTTCTATATTTGAGATCAATTTATGAGGAGAATTAGATTTTTCTATTTCTATTTCTTGCATGAGTTTCTAAAAGAAGATACACATTTAACAATAATATAAAATTTCTCCCTTCGGAGTGACTAGCGGCCAATGGAGGGGCCGGTGGACTAGTATCGTGAGGAGTGATGAGAAAAGTTTTTATTTTTATTTTTTGTTACAAAAATAGAAATGTTGACAATTTTTATTTCTCATTTTTATTCCAAAACTATTTCTAAATTAAAATTTTGTTTCAAAAATAAGAAAAATTAAAATTATGTTATCAAATGGATCTATGTTCCATATATATTTTTGGGAACAGAAAAATTGGAAAAATAGAAAAATGGAATGATTATTATTTGCGCCCTTAGTTTCTTAAGGGCGTCGTTTGATCACCGTGATCAACCTATCATAAAGAAATAAATCGTATGGTCTTGCTTGATTTGCTTTCAAAGCATGATTTTCTCCCCTTATGAGGAAGCTTTTATGAGGCAACAAATTGATCGGAAGGATGGTCACATGGTACTTCGTACAAGGCCTATGGTCCTCGACATTAATCAATGCTGCTCGACACTCGTACTCAATTTAGTGAAAGCAACACGAGTCGGCCCAAATTTTAATTTAAATCGTCACTTGGCTTATCCAAATGAATAACTTAATATATTTCAATGGGGTGATATAATATGTAGTCATCCTTTGAAATTTCATACGCAAACACGAATCACCGATTCCTCAATTATTAAGGGTTGGCGGTTTCATATTTTGTTCAAGTTCTACTTGAAGTTTAGAATTTTCTTGTCAAAATAGGTTCCTTAATTTTTAGAACCTAAAACTTACATTACATATTTAGGAATGTAGAACCTACCCAGTCACAAGTTCAAAAATTGATTCTATAGTCTACTCAAGTTATACTTATATTTTTAATTGAACGAGTGATCACAATTTGTTACACTTTACCGATCACAATTCAAATTATATTAACAAAATAAATATTTTAGTTATGGATAACTAATATTTTCATATTACAAACTACCAGAAAGAAGAAAGACACTAAAATTTGTCCTAAGTTTCAAATTTCCAGTTTTAATTAAAACTTATTTGTTAGAATAGGTTTCAAAATTTTAAAACCTAAAATTTACCATGCACGTGCTAAAATTTGCAATCATGGTTATCGCTCTTATTGATTATGACCTAATAATTCGAGTTGCCGAAAGGGCCCCAGAGAAATGTAGGGGGTCGGCTTGCGTGAGGGTTTCGTTTGCTTGCAATTTGGGTCGAAGATGTTGATAATTGCACGTTGACTCCGAAGCTACGCACTTTCGTCACGAGTCGTGAAATTCAAGGGGCGCGTCGCTCGAGTATATTCAGGCACGTTGTTAGAAGGATCCGCAGAAAACAAACCACTTTTTCTTTTGTAAGATACATCTTAATAATCATATTTTTATTATTATTATTATGATTATCCCATCCTACCCTTTTCATAATTTATGCTCTTACAACGGTGCATTAAAATTTACTAGAATACTGAAGAAATTCAGTATAATTGGACAAAATTTATTAACCGTCTTTTAAGTTATTCACATCGCGTGTGCATGTACTTTTTGTTGTAAAAAAATTACAAATTCAATATGAATACATATCTTGTCATATGAAGACTCGCATGATAAGTTGCCGATCTTAATAAATCCTTATATTTGGGAGAGAAAAAATGTTAGTTTTTCATATAGTCAAGCCTTTTTTTTGGTGGAAATTTATTATCAACTTTGAGAAATTTACTCATTTGGGATAAGTTGAAAATCACCTTTTTCTAAAACAAGCTCACTAACCAAATAACAAAGACACCACTCATTAAATGGTAAATACTTATTTTCACGGTATGTAAAGTTTTCAGCGACAGCGAAAAATTACTTTCTTTCACCGTTTGCAAACTTATCTGATGAAAAGTTATCGACCATGTGAAAAGAGTTAGCTAATCAAAAGTAGATCAAAATTTAGTTCATCAGGATATATGACGATGTCGCCAAAAATCTTCTTCATGGAAAAGTAAAGTGTAAAATAAATTAATGAAAATATCTACTCTTATGGAGGAGGACGCATTCTTGAATGAATATAACAACCAACTGTAATGATTTCGATAAAAGAAAAACCCGCTACTTCCAAACATTTCCCCTCTTATTTTCGTTGCAAAATTGCGAATTCTTATCAACTTAAGTATCGAAAGGCTCAACAAATCGGAAAAAAATTAAAAATAAATAAATAATTGAAAGGCTCTCGATGATCTTCTATTTTCGTTGTGAAATCGCGAACTTTTATTGACTTCGTGAATTTTTATTGACTTAAGCATCGAAAGGCTTTTGATGAGGAAGTGGAATCCTCTCTAACCAAACGATAATTGTCAAAAAATAGCTCAGCATTCCTTAGAACACATGCGCCAAAGACGTAGCCATCGTTGGGTCACGATTCAAGGGGCTAATCATAGGTGGATTTACTCTATAGCTGGAGCGTGGGGATTGGCCACGTTGACCTTGACTTTACTTGCTGACAAAACCAAAGTCCATGTACATGACAAAGAAGTTTTGTCCATACTTATTTGGATGTGAATTTTTGATGTTGTCGAATCTCCCTTGTCCTAATATTTGACGATTGAGAAGAGATGATCGAGAGGTGATAATAGATTTTTGCTTACTTCTTGGCTGGTATTTCATCTATGAGTTCCACACTTCAGGATTTTATAGATATATATCTTTGGAAGTTGGAGTCTAGTCATTGTCGGCGCTATAACAATTGAGTCTGTAATTTTTTTCAAAATTTATTGATCTATTTGAGTGGATTTGATTATCGCCAAATGATAAAATAAGATATATAACAAAACAACGCCAAACGATACACATGCCTTACAATACCTTAGTTCTCTAATCAATTTGTGACAAAGCCAATTGGAGTTAGGATTTCAATTGAAGCTATTAGTCCCATTTCGTCAATTTAAGGCGAGAAAAAAAAAAAGCCAACGATGTCATTTTTACACTCTTTTGTTGATTGGAATATTCCATCAAGCTATGTTGTTGGATTTGTCGGCAAGAGAAATTGTCCACAGTATTCATGTAAGTGATTTTTAAAACTTATTGCAGTTAAATAGTTGAAAAAACATATTTATGACATTTAAGTAAACGTCACACGAAAATTATGATATTTATATTTTCTTTTTCCGTACTAATGTGTCGGTCACAAATAATGATCAAGGAGAACCACTTGCGCCAGACTCCTTTAACTTATGGAACGGGCAACTAGAGTGAGGTGGGCTTTCTTTCTTTTTTATTTTCATCTTTTTGGATCGTTCAATTTGAGTAAGGTTGAAGTAGTAGCATTCGATATTAAAAAGAAAAAAAGTAATATTCGATATTCGAGCATTCAAGAAAGGGGCGTTTTGGGCAATCAATGTCAGACAAGAGCCACATGATATGTCCATGTCGGTAAAGGCGTAATATCTTTTTTTTTTTAAAATGTTTTTTTCGGGCTATTCACGTGATCTTTGTCGTGTTGACCCCGAAAATCTCCATCTGGAAAATTAAGAATTCTATTTTTATTGCATTTTTAAAATTTATTTACATGGATACCGACGTCGAAATAGTATATTAATGCATCAAGTGATATCAAATGTCGCTTTCGAATGTGTTTGTATCGGATCGGCAAATTCCAATTGACCGGGTCTTGGAGGTTGAGGAGTCGCATTCAAGCGTGTCACAGATAAGGCCCGGCTGGAATTAAGAGATGTTCGCCAGGCCACACGGTTTGTTGCACTGGACAGACGCCGATGGCTGTCACCGATCGACATTGTACGATGATGTGGATGTGACGGAGATGATGTACGTAGTGGTGAGCATGGTCCTCAAGATCAGTTTTGAAAAATTAAAGTTGGGAATTAGCCATTGATCTATCTTAAAATCGGACACCACCGAATTCCATGCATTTTCCAGAAAGCTAAAGTAAAGCAAAAAAAGAACTTCCCTATTATTAAAAGCACGGTAAAAAGGCTTGGTTTGTATTGGTCGTGAGTTAGTGGGCATTGAATTTGAGATTCAAGATCGTGAGTGACATATACAAAGATGATTTATAAAAGGTAAGAGTGAGACAAGACGAGATGAGCACTTAGTAATGAGTGTTAAGCTTCATATTAGGAATTTTAGAGTTTTCACTTTCTCTTTTTTTTTGGTAGATCGGGAATCGGAGCAGTCACCCATTGGTTCCAATAAATAGGAGTCGAGAACCGCCGAATTCTAGTCTAGTTCGGTTTGGTTCTAGATGGTTTGGGGGGTTTATGGTTTCTTTGCACACTCCTAGATGTACACAAATGCATAGCTGGGCAAGAGCACGTGATTTTTCGCTTGTTGATGCTGCTTGACATGGAGGAGGCGACAGGCGACCATGTCGTGGAGGACGACATGATGGTGAAGAAGAAGGGACGAGGGCTACGACCATCGCTACCCGATGGGGAGGTCGGAGGAGCTATGAGGAAAAGATTGGTAGGAGTTCTGGCCGGAGCATTGGCGGTGGGATGCAGAGGTCGGCGGCGAGAAGTGGAGAGTCGTCGGGAGGGACGCGCTTGCGTACTCCGTGTTCTGTGCATGGTCAAGGGTTTGTTTGGACAAGAAAATGGGGTTCCTATGGATTATGAGAATGCTGGCCGGCCGACGTGTTCCGACGTGTTCCGACACTTAGGGTGGTGCTCGTGACTAATGTTCATTTCATACTTGACGCGATGGAGATCTGTTTGGCCTTTCGGTCTTTTGACACATGCTAAACTTTTGTATCTCTGTTTTTCCTTTGTTATTGTTTTCTCAAATTTGCGAAATGCTTAATTGGTATGTCTATAAAAATGTAAGCTATGTGAATTGATTTGGGTTGTATTTGGGTTCGGGCTATCCAAATTGCACCCAAATTTGACCCGATCCACTTATTTGCCACAACTACTCTAGCTAAAGCATTGAAACGAGGGTAGGGCCGTCAAATGGATGGGTGGGATCCAAAGCGATCCATTCCAAATTGATCAATTTACATGCAATGCAAATTTAACAATCCATATCTGATCTAGACCCATTTTTAGTAATTTTTTACTCAAATTATTATATTTGAAGAATGAGTAGTTCCATGGATCAACTCGTTAAATTAATGAGGGAGCTTCAGGATTTGGTCATGGACAGGGACGTGCACGTGCAGGCGAAGAAAAAACATTTGAAAGGAAATAATTATTTGTAGAAATTGTAGCTAAGTCAACTAGTGCTAACAATATAAAGGAAAATCTTTCAACAAGAACCAAGAAAGATAATGAGCGAAACCTTATATTCAAATAAGAGGTGCTATAAACTCTCCAAGCCTCCGAGCCCACTCGAAGATGAAAAAGGGCTTTTCTGGCATAACTTGGCCCATGACAAACTCGGTCCAATCTATAATTAGCATTCCCTTCTTATATGCAAAAGTATTGGTGGTCACATAATATCACATCATAAAAAGTTGGGGGAAATTATAAAAAAAAAGTCGTAAATTTATTATATTTGTGCCTATTAAGTCATGAATTTATTTTTTTGACCAATTTAATCATAAACCTTTTACAATTGTGTCAGTTTAGTCGATTTGGCCAAAATTAATCGATTGGCATTGACATGGA
Organism: Eucalyptus caleyi; assembly: GCA_014182885.2. Classification (NCBI taxonomy): domain Eukaryota; kingdom Viridiplantae; phylum Streptophyta; class Magnoliopsida; order Myrtales; family Myrtaceae; genus Eucalyptus; species Eucalyptus caleyi. The sequence goes on from CM024466.2 coordinate 4,020,147, forward strand.
CCGGCGATAATTTTTTTAATAATATATATTTTTTCAAATCATTTTATCAATTTCTTTTTCCTCCTCCCTCCTTCCTTTGGCTCTAGCGATTGGTCATACGGGAGGGCTAGCCGATAGCCAAACTATGGAGGCTGGGTGAGCTCGTCCAACCACAGGGCAAGCTTGCCTAGCCATTAATTAGGTGAGTGGCCAAGCGAGCTCGCCCTCGCTCAATTCGATGAGGGGGCCTCGCCATTGCTGGGTCTGGTAAGGTGAGCCCCTGTTAGATTTGGTGAGGGCTCGCTGACTAGGTAAGCTCGTCCTTGCCCAGTGATTACGACGCGAGCCCTCACCAGATCTAGAGAGGGCTCACCTCTCTAGTGGCTGGGCGACAACGAGAGGCGAGGGCTGGTGGGGCAAGCTCATCCTCATCCAACGATGGTGAGGCAAGCTCGTGCAGTCGTCTAAATCCGACAATCAGCCAACCCTCCCCTCTGGCCAATTGCCAAAGCCAAAGGAAGAAAGAGGGAGGAGGAGGGAGGAGAAAGAAAGAAAGAAAGAAAGATTAAAAGATTAAAAAAAATTAATAAAATTAATTTGAAAAAATAAATGCATCGGCGATTACGTTAGTGTTGCTTGTCCGAATAGACTAAATTGACACAATTATAAAAAGTTTAAAATTTAATTGGCAAAAAAATAAGTTTAAAAATGAATTGGCATAAATGTAATAAACTTTTGTATCTCTGTTTTTCCTTTGTTATTTATTTTTTTGCAATGAATATCTATTTGGCCTTTCGGTCTTTTTGACACATGCTAAACTTTTGTATCTCTGTTTTTCCTTTGTTATTTTTTTTTTTGGTAAGGCAGTTTTTCCTTTGTTATTGTTTTCTCAAATTTGCGAAATGCTTAATTGGTATGTCTATAAAAATGTAAGTTATGTGAATTGATTTGGGTTGTATCTGGGTTTGGGCTATCTAAACTGCAACCCAATTTGATCTGATCCACTTATTTGCCACAACTACTCTAGCTAAAGCATTCAAATGAGGTAGGGCCGTCAAATGGATGGGTGGGATCCAAAGCGATCCATTCCAAATCGATCAATTTACATGCAACACAAATTTAATCATCCATACCCGATCTAGATCCATTTTTAGTAATTTTTTTCTCAAATTATTATATTTGAAGAATGAGTAGTTTCATGGATCAACTCGTTAAATTAATGAGGGAGCTTCGAGATTTGGTTATGGATAGGGACGTGCACGTGCACGCGAAGAAAAAGCATTTGAAAGGAAATAATTATTTGTAGAAATTGTAGCTAAGTCAACTAGTGCTAACAATATAAAGGAAAATCTTTCAACAAGAACCAAGAAAGATAATGAGCGAAACCTTATATTCAAATAAGAGGTGCTATAAACTCTCCAAGCCTCCAAGCCCACTCGAAGATGAAAAGGGGCTTTTCTGGCATAACTTGGCCCATGACAAACTCGGTCCAATCTATAATTAGCAATCCCTTCTTATATGCGGAAGTATTCGGTGGTCACATAATATCACATCATAAAAAGTTGGGAGAAATTATAAAAAAAGTCGTAAATTTATTATATTATGCCTATTAAGTCATGAATTTATTTTTTGATCAATTTAATCATAAACCTTTTGTACAATTGTGTCGGTTTAGTCGATTTACCAAAATTAATCGATTGGCATTGATGTGGATCGGCGATAATTTTTTAATAATATATTTTTTTCAAATTATTTTATCAATTTTTTTTCTTTTCCTTTTCCCTCCTCCCTCCTTCCTTTGGCTCCGGCGATTGGTCATAAGGGAGGGCTAGCTGGTAGCCGAGTGAGCTCATTCACCCACAGGGCAAGCTTGCCTAGCCATTGATTAGGTGAGTGGCCGAGCGAGCTCGCCTTCGCTTGATTCGGTAAGGGGGTCTCCTCGTTGCTAGGTTTGGCAAGGCGAGCCCTTGTTGGATTTGGCGATGGCTCGCCTTGCCAATGACTATTAAGCTCGTCTTTGCCCAGTGATCGCGACGCGAGCCCTCACCAGATCTAGCGAGGGCTCACCTCTCTAGTGGCTGGGCGATGACGAGAGGCGAGGGATGGTGGGGCAAGCTCGCCCTCACCCAACGATGGTGAGGCAAGCTCGCCTAATCGTCTCAATCTGAGAATCAGCCAACCCTCCCCTTTGGCCAATTGCTAAAGCCAAAGGAAGAAGGAGGGAGGAGGGAGGGGAAAAAAAGAGAAAGGAAAAAAAGATAAAAAAATTAATAAAATTAATTTGAAAAAATAAATGCGTTGTCGACCATATTAGTCTACTTTTGCCGAATAAACTAAATTGACACAATTATAAAATATTTAAAATTTAATTGGCAAAAAAGTTTAAAAATGAATTGGCTAAATGATAATAAACTTAAGACTTTTTAAGTAATTTTCCTTTAAAAGCCAACGTGGCACGTATATTTTACTTAAAAATCAATCATGACATGACACGTGTTGATGACAAGGACAAATATGAAAAACTCAAAATCTACCTCTCATTCCATTTTTTTTCCTCCTTCATCCATAGACACAACCGGAGTTGCCACGCCATGTCCAAGCCGACCACTGTGTCGCGTCCATGGCCGAGCGCTCTCTCCATCTTCGCAGCAGCTCAGAATCGCGCCACCCACAAGCACACGAAGCAATACCGCTGCTTGTTCAAAAGCACCAGTACTAACTTATGACTTCAATGACAAACTAAGTAGAATATTACTAAAAAGCAAAAGCTCGAAGGCAAGAGACGAAGGCATCACAATGGCAAGAGGGCAAAAGCACCACCGCTCAATCCACAGACCATATCTGGGTCCACATCCTCTCTATTGTCCCAGGCGATTGTTGCAGCAAAACGAGATGGAGGTAGCCTGGCAGCGAGAAGGATTCCTGCGCAGGGTCATATCGGGCTCCAGATCGAGATCACAGCCGAGAACCGTCCCAAGAACTCCATGTCCACTATAAACCGGCTTGCGAGGAGGAACAAGTGCGTGGAGTGGTGGCTAAGATACCCTCCCCATCGCCCTCATAGATGCTCTCAAAGTCAGAGGCAATGGAGAGGAAGAGGCTGTCGGTTTCTCAATCCATTTTGACCCATTTATAGTTCATTTATTGGACCCAATTAAACCTGTTCGTTAAATATCATCCCACCCATTTATGACCCGGCCAATCAAATACGAGTGAATGAACGAGTTTTGGACCCATTTTGCCACCTCTGAATGGGGGCATGCAAAAGAATGCACAAATATTCTCAGGGCCATCTGCAGCGAAAAATCATCACAGTGCACGTACATAACCAGCTTGGCTCGAGCAGTGAGCAGCTATACCAAATCACATAATCAACGTTACCGTTGAAAAATTATAAGACAGCAATAGACAAAAACAAGAAGCCCTAAATAAGCATATTGATGTTACTACTGGGAACAAAAGTAGCCGCATCCCATCCATTTCAAAAAAAGCAACAGGTGCGAAAGACCCAAAGATAGCCATTATTCTACTTCCTACGCTTAAGAGGTCCAGTCTTGTACCCGGACTTGCATGGCTTGCCCCATGGCGTCAACGAACCCCTCCCATAGTTCCCCCACTTTTGCTACGCCCTTCACCTCCTCCATGAGGATGATCAACTGGATTCATAGCCACACCCCGAACAACCGGCCTTCGGCCCAGCCATCTGCTCTGCCCAGCTTTCCTGAGCTTCCGACTCCCATGGCTAGGGTTTGACACCTGACCAATCGTCGCTCGGCATCGAGTATCAATCAACTTCTCGGTTCCTGAAGGCAGTCTCACCATGACATATCTTGAAGTGGGTTCTTTCAAGATCTTAGCACAGGTTCCAGCAGCACGAACTAGTTTCCCGCCTTGCCCTGGGTTCACTTCAATGTTGTGGATCATGGTTCCAATACGCATGGCAGCAAGTGGCATACAACTGCCGATTTGGGAATTGACGTCAAGATGAAACATTTGATCCATCATCTTCTCACGGAAGGAATGAACATTTGCATCAGCTGCATAAGTCAAGCCATAGCAAGAATAATGAGGAACAGATTATTAAGTCTAGAAAAGCCTAAGAGCATAAACATTTGGAAGCAGAACCTCTTTTTCATGCCTTTCCCATCAACGACATAAAACTCTTTGCAGTTACACTACAGATTCCTCAATGACTATATACATTGTTGAACATTAAGAGCAAATGTTACAGCATTAGATAAGAATAAAACAAGTTACAGGGTATTTTCACATAAACAAAAAGGACCATATAGCATATTAAATATACACAGGACGCTCCAATGGAAAGAATAAGAAACCAGAAGAGACTAAAAACTGAGAGAACCAAGATATGGGGGTGGGCATTTACACCTCCCAAACTCGCCTATACCTATGTGCTAGCCCAGACCCAAGCTTATCCTTTCACTCCCTTGCCAGAAGGCTTAGACTCCAAGAGTTCAACATACCAGACATGTCTGTACCATTGTTTTTGAAGGATTCAAAGGCCCCAAAATCTAAAGGTGACTAATCATGCAGAATATTCACCATTCAGACCAGAGTATAAGAGTGTCTATTGATCTAGAACACTAAAATAACTATAAGGACTTGCCAAATGCTCCACTCCATAGACAATGATCCTCCAAAGCTAAGATCATGCAAACAAATCATCACATATGAGGAAAACAACTTAGATGAACATAAAAAGCTCAGCAGTCAGCAAGATTCTAGCCCTCACACTTAAAAGGACATCATTACCAGATTTGACTGAACATTTTTCTCCTTATGTGCACATTTGACCAGACAGTTTCGCAGATAAGTCTCCTCAGTACCTTATTTAGCCGACAGTTAAATCGTGGTTTTCTTCTGCAATTAGAAATTTCGAAAGTTAAATTGTGGAATTATTTAGCTGCACTAATGACCTTTCAAGGAATTTGGTATCACTAAACTTCCAAGAGAACCATGAGAGGACACAGTCCAACAAATGAAACTCCACAAACATATTCTTCACCAACATCATAAACAAAATGATTAACTTCTATTGTACTTTCCTTCAGAAGATGGAGCCACAAGCATCAAACCACCATGCTACTCAATAGCCTAAACCTGAAGCCTCCAAATAAATCCCAACACTCACTCCAAAAATATGTCTACCATATGCTACAGTTGAACTCTTGACCATTAGCACGAGGTAGCATAAATAAAAATTGAACGCCCTCTTGTTCTTTCCAAATACCCTTGCCCTTGACTATCAATCGCCTGCCACCCTCTCTTCGTGCAAGTTATAACCCTTAACCCGGCATAGCAACAAAGAACAACCAACCAACCAACCATAGTGGGAATCGGACTGGTGAATTCATCTGTTTCCTTTCCACTAACCCCAGCAACTCGAAAAGGCAAACTATTTAGCCTGTCTAAAATTATCCGAAGTACTAACGGTAACATAGCTCTATTTGCCTGGCTTTTAGGCTGAGCTACCACTCCCAAGCTTCTTTCGATTGTGAGCCGCATACAAAATTAAACCTTCAGCCACATAATCGACGAAACTCCCCGACTTCCGATCAACAACTCGAAATCCCGACGAACCCAACTACGTCCACGCCTCTCCCACCCTTCACCGCGCATTGGCATCGGCCGAAACGCTTCGAACCAAACTCAAGGGACAAAAACAGGAAGCGCCAAACCAGAACACGCACAAACGACACGTCAAATCCAATCAGCACTACTTCGAATCGAAGCTAGGGCTCCGAGAATCGAAAAACTCCCCTCCATTTCCACTCGCCGACGGCGACTCGTGCCGCCCCCAGCCCCCAAATCGAACCAAATGGAAAGCCCGAGAGACAAGCACTACCTGAGGAGAAATTGCGAGGGGTAGTCTGGCTACTGATGCGCCCGTTGACGAGCTTGCTGAGGAGGAAGGTCGAGGAAGCTCTTCCCACCCTCCACGCCATCGTCGTCGTCTTCTTCGGATCGACTTCGATGCGGCCGCGATGCCACGACGGAGGTGCGGAGGCGAGGCTGCGTCTGCGAAGGAGGGAGGGCCGGAGGCGAGGCGGCGAGCGGGCGGAGGAGGCGGCGGCGGCGGCTAGGGTTTTTGAATTTCCATGGTTCCTCTTTCAGTTTTAGGAAAAAGAGTAGATAAAAAAAATTAAAAAAAAAAAAAAAAAAGGAATGCTGATGCGACTTGACGTGATCACTTGTGTGTTTAGATTTACTTTTATTCCAAACGGGACCATCGCTATGGAGATACTATTATTTTTTAATAGATCGAAAATCTCTTCGTAATGAAACTACCCGAAAAAAAATGTAACGAAAGTTCTTAATATTATGCGCGGAACGAAATTAACATTGAAACCTTTCAAATGATTCAATTAAATTCATAACATTTTTTCAAATAATGCAATCGAGTTCTTTTAATAGAAAGCACCTAAAATTGCACGCATATCATTTCAATATTCCTATAAGGTATATTTTAGTTTTTTCAAAATAAATTTTAGGACGTAAATGTTTTTTTTTTTTTTTTTTATCAAAATGTTTAAGACTCAATCAAACCAATCAAAAGATTCATAACTCGCTTGCACTTATTGACAATGTTCAAAACCCCAATGGAACCGATCAAAAGATTTATAGCATAATTGCATTACATATTTAGGGTGTGTGTTGTTCAACATTTTGAAAGTCCTTTGGAAAAATGCCAAAACCTTTAGCCTAGAGGAGTTTGGAAAATGTAAATTATGTTTGGTAAAAAAATCCTTTATACAAAAGGTTTTGGCTATAAATTTTATCTTTTTATTAAAAAGAAATCAAATTTGCCAATGAGCTAAATTTGGTAACGGCAGCTATGGTCTCATGACTTCATTCAAACAACTCCTAACAAGGGCCACCTGAGATTATGTGATCATTAGGTGAGGATCGTACGACATCAAACATCCATCACCTAGGGGGATGACCCAGGCGATCATGGCCTAAGGTCTTGCAAGCTAAGCAATGCCCGCCTAACAAGGCTTGGGGTTGTGCGACTTGCTCGAGTCAATGAGAGAGAGATGAACAATGACAATGAGGGCCAGAGCCACCAAAAAAATTGAAGAATTAATGAAGGTAATTTGAAATGAAAAAAATATATTTAATCCTTGTTTCAATAGCCTTTTCACTTGAGAACCTCTTGAGGGTGGTTGTCAGATATCTCAAATTTTCCTACAAGAGCTAACAATGTACCAAATTAAATGTGCCCTAAAAATGAAGGGTTTGTAGTTTAAATTCTCTGCAAAAAAGCTATGGCTCATCGGTAGGTCATGCCTACTTCGTGTAGAATCAAATTTATCATAAGGACTAAGGTGGAATCAACACCTGTATCAAAATCCAATAATCACGCATTTAAGGAAATATACCAACACTAGAAAAGTCCCATGTCCCGCACGAATATGCTAAAAGCGCGAAATTAGTTCGATATAATTATAGTTTGGTACTCCGTCCGAACAGTTTGGTACTAAGCCACGTCAGCATCGACGGACACGATTTCCTTCGATGAAAATATATAAAAAAAGAAAAAGAAAACCGAAAAAAGAGAGATTTTTGACCGACTTCTGCAGCCCGGCGGCGCTTCTTCGAGCAATTCCTTCGTCTCCTCCTCCAATGGCGGCCGTCTCGTTCCGCCCCGCGCCCATCCGCGGCGGCAGCTCTTTGCCGGCCGCCTCGAAGCTCGGCGGCGGCGGCGTCTTCCGGAAGCCCCTCGCCGTGCCGGCCGGCGCGTCGTCTCGCTGCTGGCGCAGGCAGCTGGCGGTGGCGGCGTCCGCGGGGAGCGTCGACAAACCAATCGCCGCCGATAACAACGGCCCCTTGCCCGTCTCCAACGGTTCTCCTGTCGCTCGACCCAAGTACGTCTCGCCGGAGGGGCTCATTTTACGTATTGTCTCGTGTGGTGATCGGTAGTTTGCTGACACGAGCTGGGTGGATGGTGCTTTTCGATGTGTGTGGTGGAATATCCGTACGGAATCTCTTGCTGGGATTCCTTTTTATTTTTTATTTATTTGGGCTGTAAGATGAAATGTACGTGCATGGAATGCAGCCTTTTTTAGCCTTTTGAAGGCGATTCGGCGGTTTTCATGAGGCTATAGAGAGTCTGCTATAAGGCTCTGTTTTGCTGAAATAAATGTTTCCGTTGGTTCATTTTGATCGTGGGTTTTGTTGTTCTCAGTGGATTATGCTACACTTCCACGAGATGAGCTTGTCTGATTTGCGGTTGGCCCAAAAAAGGACTGTCTGATTCACGGTTACTGCATATCCTTTTATTTTGGGTGTAGAATGAGGGTAATGATGATTTCGATGGAGTTGAAAGGATTTTCGATGTTGGTCGTTTCATGTCTGTGGGAGGCTACTGTTGTTGACTAATTTAGAGTATTGTTATTAACTACCCGTGTTGGGATAATTCCAGGGTCAGGAGGCATACGATTTCTGTGTTTGTTGGTGATGAAAGTGGTATGATAAATCGGATTGCGGGAGTCTTTGCGAGGCGGGGATATAATATCGAGTCCCTTGCTGTTGGTCTGAACAAGGACCGGGCCCTCTTCACCATAGTCGTTTCGGGAACTGAAAGGGTCTTGCAGCAAGTTATGGAGCAGCTTCAGAAGCTTGTGAATGTGTTGAAGGTATATTAATATTTCCATTGTGGAGACCAATTGATTCTTGTCCAACTGCGAATTACTTTTCCTAAATGTGAGGCTCATCTTAATTCTGCTTGACCTGTTTTTCTGGCGTGAGTATTTAAATGAGTGCCTTATGTATCCTATCAAGGGGAGTTTGTGGTCACAGGATATGATTTGTATGATCCTCTTTGCCTTTCTCTCAAGCAGAATCATCATACGTTCTCATGCGTCCATAAATCTTGGAGTGTGGATATGTCCATGCTGCTTCTATTTTTGGTTCATTGTTTTTCATTCTTTATGCATTAGTGTGTGGAATATATGGGGGTTTTCAATTATGCTTCTGCTGTATGCTTCAAAATGACTTCACTCGATATTTCTTGACAAACACCAGAACGACCCTGCTTCTGTCTATTGTTTTCCTCCTCCTAAATAGTTGTTAACTGACATAATCACCATGTGCAGGTTGAAGATTTATCTAAGGAACCCCAGGTTGAGCGTGAATTAATGCTCATAAAAGTCGGTGCCGAACCTGAACATCGTGCTGAGGTAGTTGATCTTTTGTTGAGTGCCACTACAATATTGTTTACCTTTATCGACAACTCATTCTAAATTTACACTTCCTGCTTGCAATTTTCAGATTATGTATTTGGTGGACATCTTTAGAGCAAAGATTGTGGATATTTCAGAGCACTCCGTAACAATTGAGGTAATTTTATGTGACTTTCTAGCTCATGGTTTTACATGCTTAACTGTATATCCTGAAATTCGATCATTTATGGTTTAATTAAGTCTGGTAATTAGAGGTCTGAAATGACCTTACCCTCAACTCAAAGAACATACCAACAGTGAGAATTATAACGTTGGGCGGTATAAATACATGGTAAACTATAATTCTTCTTCTCAGTTCCTATAAGGTTAATAAACAAGATTGTCTCTTTTATGTGGGCAATTTTAATCAACACCAACACATCAGAAATCTGCATGATTCCGCGTTAGACCAGGAAAAGGTGCAGCATGATGGCAAGCTATTTTGGTTCAGATAGACATCGGCATTTCTTTCTTTTTATTCAGTTCTGCAGAAAGATGTGTAAGAATTCTTGTTGCCATCTGATGATGATTGTTGTGGTGTCAATCTTTATGAATTGATTAACAATTTATGTAATCACTAAGATGCATTAGGTTCACGATCCATGTTCTTCTGTTTTACAGGTTTAACATGATTTTTACATTTACTATTTAACTTGGATTGTTTATAGTTATTAGCAATGAGTTCTCCATTTACAGGACTTAAGATGGCCTCGTACTTACAGTGATTTTGTGCAGACTAATGTAATTTGACTATTTACGTTATCAGTATGTTAATGGTGTTGACCTTGACAAGGCTGCTTTCATGGGCTGATGCATGTGACCAGGTAACTGGAGATCCAGGAAAGATGGTGGCGGTGCAAAGAAACTTAAGCAAGTTTGGCATCAGGGAAATTGCAAGAACTGGAAAGGTTGGACACATCGAGATGCCATGTCTAACATCTGTTTTATATTTTGTAAGTCAACAGAGATAGCTTGTATAACATGTGTTTTATATAGCAATTGGATTTTTTGTTTTTTTAGATTGCTCTTAGAAGGGAAAAAATGGGCGCATCTGCTCCATTCTGGCGATTTTCAGCTGCTTCCTATCCAGATTTGGAAGGAACCCCCGTTGATTCTGTAATTGCGGGTGCTAGAGATAGAACAGTTTCTGGTGAAACTGCTGCATATGTTGGGGTATGTGCATCTCAAAATATTTCTCTCCTCCGCATTGAAAGGCTATATAATGTTCATTTTTCTGTTCTTTGTTTTTTTTAATGGTTGTGTTTTTGTGCAATCTTTGTGCTTACCTATGATTGTTCTTATAAGATATTCTGGCCAAAGTTTTTTATTCTAAGTCTTCTAGCTATGCTGGAGACCCTATTCTTGTGGATCTTATATGAGAAACTTGTTGTCTGTAGTTTTATAGCATTGGTTTCTTGACTTGGCTCATAAATTGAATGGCAGATGTTGATGTAAATTAACATTCTACTGCCACGTACTTAGACTTGCACAGAGGTGCTTTCAAGCTTTGATGCTAGTTTTGGTATGTTGCTATCGTATGTTCAACTTTTCTTCTTCTTTTGTCGTTACTGACTTGAACTGTCTTGAATGAGTCAATTTCTTTGTAGTTAGCTCTGATGCATCTTTTGTAGTTTTCTTTAGTAAAGAAAGGGTGGCTGCTTGATTGATGGTTAACCATAGATGGTGTTTTCTGCATATAATTTGTGTTTTTCTTTAGCTCTTAACATAAGATTTGTCTGGATTTGTTGGCAGTCGATGGAATGCCATACTGTTTGATGATGTTGCTTTTCTGGTTGTGGATATGTATTTTTTTATTTCTTTAGCTCTTAACGTAAGATTTGTCTGGATTTGTTGGCAGTCGATGGAATGCCATACTGTTTGATGATGTTGCTTTTCTGGTTGTGGATATGTATTTTTTATTTTTTTGACTTCCCTGAGTATGTTAAATGTTTTCACTGTTGTTTTATAATGAAGGGAGATGTTTACCCAGTGGAGCCAACTGACGGTTTCAGTTTCAATCAAGTGCTTGATGCTCACTGGGGTGTTCTCAATGATGAAGATGTAAGAACTCTCTGAGTTTTATTTGCTGCTTATAACCAGAATTTTGTTTTAAAATAAGACACCTGTTTAAACACGGCTTTTAGTAATGTTGTTGTCTCTTATCCTTGAAATGTAATAAATGTTGATATCATGTTAAGGGAGACATCCTTATTGGTGGGATTGTCTGAGTGCATTTTGCATAACTGGCCTATATTTGCTGTATCATTATATTAGAATATTTCTTATTTTAATTGTGATCTGTGTAGTGAAGGTGTGACGTTTGAAACCCCAACTTTCAAGGGTTTTAAATAGTATTAGCAATATTAACTATGTTATTAATACCTATATTTACCATTCAAGGGTGATTTTAGCTGGAGTATTGACTTAGGGAAAGCAATGATGACCAAGAGTTTGAATCTTTTCCTTTTCTTTTTCTTCTTTGTTGGCAACCATACTGGTGATTAGGTCCATATTGGTCCTTAATATACTGACTGTAACAGTCTGCATGCTACTGCATCCTGTGGAAGTAGGTTTGGCCAATCTAGATTTTTGTCATAGAATGGTATGGTTGATAGTAAAGTCACAAAAGTTGTCTCCCTTATAACACTTCGTATTATTTGGTTGATGTGGGGGAAAGAAATAATAGGATCCCTTAGAATTCTGGATATTTTCCAGCCTCATAGCTTGTTTTTCACTGAAGTGAAAAACATAAGTGGCTGCAAGGACCATGTTCATTGGCAATTTGGCTATTCCCTTTTCTGGAGAAGGAAGACAATGTCCATAGAAATCTGAAAAGCAGGAAAAGGTCTTTTCGGTTCCAGTCAAGATGCAAAATAGGGGGGAAGATTGACACTTAATGAAGCAATTTTCATACATATGATCCAGCCAACGTAATAAAAGACAATCAAAATTTTAAACTGGTAAAACAATTTTGAAAGCTTAACTCTAGCAAAAGCTGAAATTGGGAAGACAATATGTTTGGAAAGTTGCCGAAAATGAAAGGTGGGAAACTTCATGAAATACTCATGGTTTTAAAGGAATTGGGACAGACTCATTAGAAGGTTCAACAAATGGCAGAGTTCATTTTATGTGACATTCTCAGAGTTGGTCATTAAAGTAAAATACTCCAATCTTGTGTGTAATTGAAAATTTATTAGATTTCAGATAACAACTATAATGTCTGTAGATAGTTTTAGTTTTACATCTAGAATATGGCCAAAGTCAAACTTATTCTTTAAATGGGATACCCTAAAAATAAATATAAACAACCAGGGCATTATTAGAATGGCTTCTGACTGAACAATGACAATGCCTCAATTATCTGTTTGATTTTTCTATATCTAGTTTAATTTGTTGTTAAATCTGGCATTAGTATCCAAAGGAGGGCATCGATAGATATTCTATTTAACTTCATTATTTCCTCTATGTGCTAAAAAAAAGTAAGTTTGGTGGGAAAAATGTTGAAAAGATGGAGGAAATGATTCTGATCTATTGTCAAACTTAAGTTATGTTGTACTGCTGAAAAGCTCATGGCAAGATTTTCCTCTATCACTAATTAAAACAATTTAAGAAGAAGGATCTTAGCTCTCATTTATATTTACTTAAATGTCCCTTGAATATTTGTTTCTTCATTAACTGGCAGAAGCTTTTAAGCTCTATATCCTTAAACTGAATTTTCTATTCTAATTGATTCTGAGAGAGTTAGATCCATGTTACATTGGCACCTCCTTGCAAATGTGAGCAGTCTGCACAGCATTTCCCCTCTGCACTAGTCAGTAACAGCAGCTTAGCAGGCTTGGCCATAGCGCACCATTGCATATAATTGAAGTGTATGAGGCATTTGCTGAAATTGTGGATGTGTAAGGTGGTTGAATATAACCAATCAAGTTATAAAAGATGCAGTCTAATTTAAGGAAGAACTTGTGACTTTTGGAGCTCTTTTTGTGAATCAAGCAATGGCAATAGTGTTCAGTTTTATATAACATTGTCTGATTCAATCTTTCTATGATCCATTTGAATTGTCAACATTGGCCACAAAATTTTGTTGCATGGAACAGTATTATCAATTGGGTAAATCATGATGGGTTTTTTCTTTTGTCCCTTTTTTTTAACCAGACAAGTGGACTTCGGTCACACACTCTATCAATGATTGTTAATGATGCTCCTGGAGTTCTGAATATCATTACAGGTGTCTTTTCAAGAAGGGGATATAACATTCAGGTAATTTTGGCTTTGGTATCTTATGACTAACACTTTCTCATTCTTCTTTAAATCATTTTAAATCTCTTCTTCAACTTGCCAAACATCCTTATCTGTTATCAGAGTTTAGCTGTGGGACATTCAGAAGTGGAAGGACTCTCTCGCATTACAACTGTGGTTCCTGGTACCGATGAATCAATCAGCAAATTGGTACAACAACTTTATAAGCTGGTAGATCTCCATGAGGTGAGAATTCAGCTGTTGGGTGACATTTGTCAATTGCCTGGCTGGGGGAGTCAGGGGTTCAACATATTGTTTCTTCCCTCAGATGCATAGTGTCCCACTCAGTTCCCCCGCAGTGCTATGCAGTTTTCCTGCTCCATATGTCTTGCGAGAAATTATGATGTTGGGGGTCATAGAGTTAAATCCGTCTGATTTTATAATTTGTTGTGTTGACTTATCTAATTACTAGTTAGGCTTCCTGACTCTAGGTTAAGGATTTGACTCACATACCATTTGCTGAACGGGAGTTGATGCTGATAAAGATTGCTGTAAATGCTGCTGCTCGGAGAGATGTCCTTGATATTGCCAGCATTTTCAGGGCAAAGGCCGTTGATGTGTCTGACCACACAATTACTCTTGAGGTGAATTACTTTGGTATCAATAAAGTGGCACTTTTTTTTTTTTTGGTCTGTTAAGAGCTTATCCCCTCCTTTCCCTCAAATATCTGGGTTGACGTGACAAATTTATTTCACAAGTTAGCATACCACCGACTAATTCTTCATAACATTGAAATTGATCAAAGAAGGATGCTTTGAGGATACTTTCCTAAATCTTATGGCTTATGTGAGTAGCTGAAACTGTAGTTTCTGCAGAAAGCACTTGTGTGATCAACTGGGTTCTTTATTGTATATTCCTATGCTTTCTATCGATCTCCTTCTGTAATTGGTACAAAAGTTGTAAATACACTTCAAGGAAATGGTTTGCAGGTCATTATTTCAGAGCCTTGATGTTTTTCATTGAAAACCACAGGTGTAAGTTTATATGGACACTTGTCAAGACAGATAATATGAGACAAATATCTATTATTTATGATCTAAGCAACTCAACTGCTCAACCACAGAGTCCTCTTCACATGGTGATAGACAGCAAGGTGCATAATGGGGTTCAACAAGCACATACACTGAAGTTGATTTACCATCTTTGCACTTTAGTTTTTGTGTGAAATGTTTGAAGCAAAATAAACTGAAGTTATAAACCAAAGGGAAGTAGGGAAGAGAAAATGAAATAATCTGCATGTTTTCCTTGTTAATCTGAAGAATCTGGTCATCTGTTTTGTCTGGCTCATATAACAAAAATTGATCTAATATATGAAAAATCGAGAAAGAATGTGTTTATTTTATTTTATTTTATTTTTTTATAGTTCTTTTAAGGGATCAGTTTTGTGCACAGCTTTGCATCAGGAAAGGTTGGGACCAGTGAATCTTTTGGGTTTGGGAGTTTTTTGTGAAAGCTATGCATCTTAAGATTAGTCAAAAGAAAAGGACTTATGAGAGCTTGCGAATCTAGATCCTTTGGTTGATGCAAATCTTATCTGCTAAGTACTTTATCAGTCATTGGTGGGTGATAGCAAAGGCAGTTCACAACTTTTTTTGTGCTCGAATTGCGTTTACTTCACCTGCAGCTTTCTGTTCATCAAGCATTATATAAGCATTTACCTGTTGAAGCTGATTATTTGATTGATTTTGGTCCCAGCTTACGGGAGATCTGGATAAGATGGTTGCACTGCAGAGGCTGTTGGAACCATATGGCATTTGTGAGGTTTGTCTTTACACACATTTTTTGTTAGATTTCATGTTTTTATTCTCAAGTTGACAATTGCTATATCCCTATATTGAACATCCTAAACACTCTTGGCTAGAACCTTGTCTTCATTAGCCAATTTATTGCTGCTATAAGTCTCCAATGATCAAGGTCACTTACCTCAGATGACTCCTGAATTTTTCTGTGAACCCTGGGTTTCTAGTGACAGAGGAAGTGCACCTGAATCCATCTCCCTGTGTTTTGACTGTTGATGTACAAAACTCTTCATCGATATTGGAAATGCCCAATTAATGCATTTTCCAGTTTTGTTTCCTGGTGTTCCCACCCTTTCCGGAGTTCTGCTCACCAATTTCTTCTCTTGCTTTGGCCACTTCTTTGTGGCGTTTGACTGCTCCATATTGCCCTTTGTGCTAGTTCTTGGCTGTCATGGTAAGGTATAAGTTGTGATAGAAAATTTCTCCCCTTTCTAGTGGAAGGAGAAGGGGAATGTAGCTATAAAATGCAAAGGCAAGAACACAGTTCTTGACCCTTCAGAGGAAAGCGTGGATTTTAACATGGTCTTGAGACTGTTTGGTTGAAGGAGGGCGATTGAGGTAGAAACCTTTTGCCTGAGATAAATAAAGAGTTAACTTTTTGGCAAGTCTGACAATTAATGGTGGGATTTAGGAGGAGGAGGAGGAGGAGGAGGAGGAGGAGGCATAGTTCCGGAGGGCAATCACTACCTTCTATGAGTAGAGAGACCTGTGTTAGATGGCATAATTAATCTAATAACTTTATCCTGCATTAGATATGGGATTGTGCTTCCCTCAGATTCTTTGATCAAGTAAAATTATGCCGCTTTAAATTTGTTTGCAAACTTATCTTACCAAATTACTGATACTTTCTCCACTGTTGCAGGTGGCACGAACTGGCAGAATAGCATTAGTACGTGAGTCGGGCGTTGATTCTAAGCACCTGCGTGGATATGCTTTTCCAGTGTGAGTTGTGAGGCCTCTCGTGCTAATGGGAAGTGTGATGAGATAAATGTTTATTTGCCAATTGCCAGGGATCCAAGAGTAGTTCCGTTATATCGATGAGGAAGAAGTAACTTACAGTGAGCAATGTAGAATTTTTCATGCTATGCTACGTACCGATGTATGGATGGAGTTTTGTATTTTTGTTGAGGGAACAGAAATTTGCATAATGGAAGTGTGAAAGTTCTTGTAAATGGGTTAATTTTTCTTCTTTCATGACTAACTAGATAGTCAAACAGAAAACATCATGCCAATGACAAACAGAAAACATATCCTTTCTAGAACACAAGCGAAGGAGGCTATGCCAATGAAAAAGGTACAACAAGTGACTTATTCGTGAGAAACCAAGACCACCTGTTTCACAATGTTGCGACCCAAAAACCACCTGACAAGGGCTGCTGGACCGTTTTCGAGCCTTGGGCAATGTCTTTGACATAGATAATCCTTTCCTCTTTGAGCCGAGGCAAAACCGTCTCCAGGAACTTTGGATAGAGATGATGGTAATCAAGCACATCGAAACCTTCCATTGGAACCATGATAGCTTTAAGCGGAGGCAGGGAGCTTCAGCATGGGACCCCTCATGTAAGTATCGCAGGACAGATAGAAATTCTTCACCAACACTCCGTCGGAGCCATAAGCAATCACTCGCTTGTTCCTCATTGCCTCCCCATCCTCAATCCCCATCCTTTCTTTTCTTTTCTTTTCTTTTCTCTCCACTACCCAAGAAGCTGAAGGTGAGGAGGTGTGGGTGGTTGTCTCTGTATGTAGAGATCGTTTGATGTTTCTGACCTGCGAGTGGATGGAACCTTTTATAGAGCAAACACAGCCGAATCTTAAATAATAAATACACAAACATGTGCATTATAGAATAGACAAGTTACAAAACAACAATCACTAGGAAAATCAAGAAGCTGACAATTCATACGTTAAACAAACAACCCAGTGCAGCAATTCACTCGTGTGTTAGATCAATATGGAAAAGCATGCACTCGTGCTCCGGATGACCGACTCGTCTCAGCCGGCCAAGAAAACTTCATATTAGAAGGTAAAAAGTTGGTTGGCATAACACGTCCACGCTCTGGAATGATTGCATTGATTTGGACTGATCTTTTGCCAGGTCAAATTTATCATCTAGATTCTGTCATCCCGACAAAGTGGAAGAAAACGTGTGGCATGTGAATGATTTTCTAAATGAGTTACAAACGAGCTTGAAAAAGATATGGCAATTGGTAGAGGTAAGGGCTAAGTGGGTTAAGACAAAGTACATGAAATTGGCACTCGTTGGTAAAATCCATTCAAACTATAAACTTTGATTGTCAAGCCCCATCTGGTTGATTGGTTTTGGCTCTTATGAAATTCGGGCAGTGGAGCTGGCCCAAAATTTACTTTTGAAACATTTTAGGTCAAATTTAGCTCGATTCGGTTCGACTGTATAAATTACGCTTGTGATATGCGATGTCATCGAACTGTAACAATGGTCGATACTTTCTTCTTTAATTAATAGCTAGTACAAGATCAGGAAAGTTAGCTGAATTAAGTTTAAATAGGTTAGTCGAAATAAGGTATTACTTCAGCTGACATGATCCATTCAATGAAATTTGTCCCACATGCACAGGTGATATCAGGTTGCATGAGGATGAATCCGAACGATCCTCAATCCTATCGAGTGGGAGTAAACAATCTTGACTCTAATTCAAGGAACATTTACCAAAATGAATTAGAGGAAAATGTTTCCATCATCGGTGAAAATATTTACTCATAATTCATGACTTGTGATGATGATATTTTACAATGATTCACCTTTTAAGATTAAAAAAACGATTTTAATTAAGAAAATATTTTATAAATTTCTCTTTGTGTGAAACATATCGGATGCATAATCACGTACATGCATCACTAAAGGGTGAAAACTGTTGAAATATTTCTCTTTTTTGTTTACTTACTTATAATGGCAGTGACACACTAGGCGGGCAACGGGGGAAGTTTGTGTTAATCATGATTCAAAGTTAATCCAAATTGATTTGAAATTCGACCCCATTTTGTAAGGAAACCCAGACCATATTAGAAAGGTCCAAATTGGACTCTTGCCAACAGGGATCGTCGGTGATGCGAAATGGGAAATTAATTTCCCACGACACTTCTTTTCTCATTGAAGATGAAGACCACGTTGATGCCAAAGAAACGTTCATAGCTTTTCCGGTATAAATATTCTGTTGTTAAATTTGGTCTGAAGTCATCTCTTTAAAGAAAATTGAAGTTAGTTGCCGTGATTGAGCGAACGTGACCTTATCTTGGCCAATTATAGGAAAATCATCTCATGTATCTCTTTCCACGAAAAAGACATCGCAGACACACCGATGAACCACAATAATCTGTTACGTTCTAATTTTAAAACTGCAATTTAATTTTCACTCAAATTATTTCGTTTGGTTATGTGAGATTTGGATGGATCACTATTTTGATCGTTCTAAAACCTTATACTGTTAGATGAAGGCATAGTTTTAATAGTTAATTACTCTAATACTTCCCCTCACCCGTAAACCAGACTTTGACCTAAGCTTAAAGCATGGAAATATATAATTATTGAGGTATATAGAAGTCTGGATAGATTTAAACTCAGAACTTTTTGTTTTGATATTATATGAGATTGAGGGATAACTACAAACTGTCCAAAAAGCTTAACTATTATATGAAGACGGTTTAATATTGACTCCAAGGTATTTGTCACAATTTGGCATGTCAAACCAGTTTTATTTAAAAGCTTCTTAGAAAGGCATAGCATAAGATTTTATGTTCTATACAAAGAACATATGTGCACGGAAAAGTACAGTATCTACAACCATCTGTTCTCTGGCAACTGCCACCGGAAAACAACACAACCAGATGATCCCTTATTTCACGAGACACATTCCCAATCAAGCATCCTTTGCATCATTCATGAGAAACCACGACCACTTGTTTCCCGACATTGCAACCGGAGAACAGCCTGACGAGAGCTGCCGGACCATTCTCGAGCCCTTCGGCGATGTCTTCCACGTACACAATCTTTCCATCTTTGATCTGAGGCAATACCGTCTCCAGGAATTTCGGGTAGAGATGATAGTAATTGAACACCAAGAAACCTTCCATTCGAACCTGCTTCAGGATAATGTTCAGCAAGTAGTGCACGCCTTCAGGTTGCCCGAGGTTGTACTGCGAGATCATTCCACATGCGGCAATTCGGCCATGGAGTTTCATGTTCAGCAGCACCGCATCCAGCATTTTTCCACCCACATTTTCGAAGTAGATATCGATCCCCTCAGGGAAGAATCTAAATATTGATGGCGTAAAAGTCAACTCAAGTCAGCTTCAGAAAACATGTGCAAATTTCGTATCTTGTACAGCAGTCGGCTTATTTGCTCAATCATCAAAATTACAATCATGGCTCACCTTTTCAGCGCTGCGTCCAAATCCGGCTCCTCCTTGTAGTTAAAAGCATCATCGAATCTAAACTTGTTCTTCAGCAAATCAACCTTTTTCGGCCAAAATAACAGGAAGAAAGAAATAAGATAAGATTCGCAAGAGACTAACAAGACTGTATTCTTAACTTCTGTGTGAGATGATTACCTTCTCTTTGCTACCGGCGCTGCAACAGCATAACAACCGAACGACTTTGCAAACTGGCCAGCAAGCTGACCAACGGCTCCTGATGCCGCCGATATGAAAACAGTGTCTCCTTTCTTAGGAGAGCATATCTCGAAAAACCCCACATAAGCTGTCAGGCCCGCCATGCCTGCAAAGTTGAGGTTTGTAGAAATTAGACGAGCATCAAAATTTTTCGGAAACTAAAGAGTAGGAGCGATATGGCCACGGAAAACTCTCACTAGACAAACATACTCATCCGCAAGAGAAGCTACCCCGTGGAAAACATATTGACTTCACATGGAAAGTCACTAACTACATCGAGAGATTCTCGACTTAGTCATTGCCTAATTCGATCAACTAACACTGCTGTGGAACTTGCAATAAGAACAACTGTTGAGAGTGCGCAACAACGACAAAACTTTCAGGGAAGAAGAGAGTTCATGAACGTTGAAAGAGCGAAAGACTGTCAGAGGATCAAAGAGAGTACCCAAAACACCGGTGTAGTAAGACAGAGGAACATCGGTGTGCTCGATCTTAAAGCAAGTCTCTGGTGCGGGAAGTAGACTGTACTCCTCCCATCCTGTCATGCCCCAAACCAAATCGCCTTTCTCGAAGTTTGGATGCCCAGATTCCGAAACTCTTGCCGCTCCCAATCCCTCAATAGGCTACGTAGATGCGTCGACACATGCGCAGACAGATTTAGCGTAACACAAATTTCCAAGCGATTCATTAGAATCACACGCGGTACGATTAAGGATCCAACGGACACTCTGCTTATTACACTGTCATTATCATTCTCTTCTCATTTCAATCAAGTCATCATGCTAACCCACATGAATGGAAGCGATAACAGCTAGCCGCGTCACTCATTCGACGTGATTTTATCAGCCCTAAATCCTCCAACACATTATTAGGGATAAAAGAACACCCGGAATAGCAAAACTTAGCATAGAGAGATATTTAACTACTAAAAATTAGGAAAGTAATACTTAATGCCAAAATCAGAATAAAATGGATCAATTAAGTGTCAACATTGATAAAATCCGATTAAAATACTGATGTGATGAATTTCCAATAAGACAAGTGCAAAACGACATTATTTTGCATACTGGACGTGGCTAGATAAATGCAAAAACGACTTGTTTTGCTGACTGACATGGCTAGATAAATGCAAAAACAACTTGTTTTGCTGAGTCGACATGGTTAGATAATTAATATAAATATTAATTACATTAAAATTAAAATAAGATAAAAAAGATGGAGAATGCGGGCGGCGACGGCTCAACCCTTGTCGCTGCCTCCCCACAGTCGTTGGCTCTTCCCAACAATGGCGGGGGCTAGGGCCCAGCGACCCTAGCCAACCATGAGGGCTCTGTGACAACCTGCGAGCTCTTGCGTAGATCTGGGGCGAGGGTTGTGGCCCTCCCCTAGATTCGGTGAAGGTCACCGGCGACCCTCAACGGAATTGGGGGAGGGCCTGTGAGCCCTCGTCAGGGGCCGGCGACCCTTGTTGACCCCTCTCCCATCATCGCCGGCCCTTTTCGGCGATGGTGAGGAGGCAGCAGTGAGGGCTTAGCCCTCGCTTTTTGCTTCCTCTTTTATATGTATATATATTCAAATTCAACAAAAAGATAAAACGATGCCGTCTTAGTTCTTTTGTTATTGACTTAGCTTTCCGATGTGCCATGTACGCGAGTTATATTATTAAAAAATTGTCACATAGGATTTTTGACCACCTTCTTCGGACTTGGCACTCATGTGTCTTATTTTTAAAAAAAAAGTGATACGTAAGTGTCACTTTTGTAACTTTTAGTACTTAAATGTCTTTCCATGTCAAGTTCTAGTACTCAAGTGTTCTTTTGTCTGTTATTAGGAATTATTCGTGACACAATGAGAACTCTAGGTACACTTTCGAAGGTGGCCTCGAATCCGCTTCCACCTCAGTGATTACAAGAACTTAACCATAAACAAGATTAAGATACAAAAAAGAAGCCTCGGAAACTAGTCCAAAAATACTACTATCTAGTATCTAGCCAACCTGAAATCAACAATCCAAGAACAGTAGCAAGCAAGAGCATGCAAAGATAAATGCCTCGGAAACTAACGTAAAATTCCACAATTTTTCGATCAATCCCAGAGCAAGTACATCAACAGAAAATTTCATCTCCTTGTCGATCTCGTTTCTATTTCCCCAAAAAAAAAAAAAAAAAAAAAAAAACAAAAGAACGTAAAAATTGAATTGAGCTGGGCTCGCCGAACCAGGTTGGGAGGTGCCGAGTTAACTTTCACCGGAGGCGGGCTTCATCATGCGATTCCTCATGTAAGGATCGAAGGACAGGTAGAGATTCTTGACCAACACCCCCTTGGAGCCTTTGGCGATGGCTCTCGTCGTCAGTTCGATGGTTGACTCAGTCACCTCCATGTCCGACTCTTCAGGAAAGATGCCATGCGCGACGAAGTCCCTGAATATCACTTGCTTGTTCCTCACTGCCTCCCCAATCTCGCTCCTCATCCTTCCTTTTTCTCTTTTCTTTTCTCTCGACCCACGAAGCTATATGTAGAGATGGACTGATGCTTCTCAACTGGGACTAGGTGGAAACGTTTTATATTAGCACGAACAAGGGAATGAGCCCAACTTCTTTCACGACCTGGTACTAGGAATCTTAAAGAACAAGATAACTACCAAGGCAGTTGCGCATAGCAGATGAAACAAGTCTCACGACGGGACACGCACAAGACAACAATCACTAGGCAGTTGCGCATAGCCTGACAAAGTCAACCATGCGCAATCACTCCAGCATTGGATCGTTATGGAAGATTGTTAACTCATGCTTCGAGTTTGTGCTCCGTATAAAATTCATGGCCTTTGGATAATAATCTTGGAGCATATGGGATATATCCAAGATTCGGCACTACATATGCGGTGGTCACTTCTTTTATCCGAGTTCGATCGGTTGACCAAGAAATGGAAGTCTTTTTTTATTTTTTTATTTTCCTTTCTTTAATATAAAAGTCGGACAAGAAGGACAAAATGGGGCAAGCGTTTGTTTAAGCCGTGCAGTTGACTCCAAGAAGGATTAACATTGACCCGAACGGAGGACTCTTTCTTAGACGCACGAAAGAGTTTTGTTCTCTGGCCACGCTGAGGAGCAGGACACACGGAAATTAATTTGTGCCGCGAGTTTTACATTCAAATTGAGTTGTTTATTCATGGAGATCGTGGGGTTGGAATTGATTTAGGTGTGGGGTGAGTGATTATAACTCTCATTTTTGGATTATTAGTGAAGTATTTGATGCCGGCTCTCCTTTGGGAATAGGTAATCCTTTGTACCAAACAACATAAATCTCCTATGCTCTTTATCGTTTATTGTTTATTGCCAATTCTCATTGAATTAATTGCAACATCTTGTTAATTTCTGAGTTAATGTTACAACATTGGTGTCAAAGTTTGACGATAGGATTTGTTTGGATTTTGATTTGGGACTTTTACTTGTCTGATTATTATCTGAAAATTCTAGTTTGCATATATATTCGGAGCGAAATAATAAACTGGGAAGTTTAACGTGTGACACCCCACAATTTTTGATCCTAGAGTAGAGTAATAGGGGTTGAGTAATGCGCTCGGTGGGCCATGTAAGGGCCACGAGTGTGGGCTCGATGGGCCAATCGTTGGGCCACGAATTGGGCCCGGCGTCGTGATGATGGGCCATGAATGGGGCTTGGCAAGGAATGGGCCGTGCATTGGGCCTAGTGGGGGCCCTGATTGGGTCCGGTGGGTCGTGATTGGGCCTTGTGGATTGGGCGTACGCGCGTGAGGCCTGGCTTGGGCGGAAAAGGCTCTAACTTGACAACATAAAGTTTTAGATTGGTCGTGCACCGATTTAAATTAATAACTTATTAAATCATGCATCATGATCCCGCGTAAACTAGTCTTAATATTTCTTTTTGTGATTTCTCCTAATTTTTGGTCTTGGGCTAATCTCGTGACATCAACGTGCCATTTAGACTAATGAAAACTAATAGGACCCTTGCACTTCTTATAGGGGCCGAAATTGGTAGTGGTAAAGATGGAACAAAATGGAAATGTTAAGGGCTAATGATGAAGATAAGGAAAAATCAAATTAAATTCAAATGCAAAGGTGATACACTACATCCCAAAAACATGCAAATCGAGCCAAAACAGAACCCAAAGATGAGTAGATTCCAACTAGGAGACACGACCAGCACTTCGTCCAGCAACCAAAGGATTTTTCCTAACTACCCCACCGTTTCTCTTACCTAGAGGCTGCTCTACCCTCCTTTCTACGCCACCTTGCTAGTTCTTCAAGATTAGAACCTCAAAAGCCCAAGACCGAGAGAGAAAATTGAAGAGGAGAGGGGAGGTGTTCTGTCGAGCTAGAGGAGAAGAGAGGGAAATAAGAGAGTGGGAGAGGAAGAGAGAGGTTCGAGTGAGATGTGAGGAAAGAAGAGAGGAGAATGGGTTCCTTATGGCATTTGGCAACTTGCTAAATAGTATTTGATTTTGTCTTTTTGTTCCCGGTAATATATTTGAAACAGAAATTGATTTAATAAATTTGGAATAGAATCAAAGAGTTAAAAAAAAAAAGTTGATTATTTATTTCTGGGAATAATTCTAAAATCAAGCCAACCCATTTTCTCTCTCTCTTCTTTTCTTCTTGTTCTTCTTCCTTCTTTCTTATTCTTCCATTGCCATCGTCGTTAGCCACTGTTGTCATCGCCATCCATTGCTGCCAACAACTAGTTGGGCGAGGTTCGGCGAGCTCATCGGAGGCTCGCCCAACCACCGATGAGCTGGGCAAGGCTCTCACTTGGCTGAGTGAGGCTTAGTCAAGCCATGACTGGGCAAGGCGGAGCTCGCCTAGCCACCAATGGGGCTCAACCTCATCGGGCCACCGCGAGGTTGGCCTCGTGGGACCACTACACCTTGACCTCGCGGTGGTCTGATGAGGTCGAGCGCCATTAGTGGCTAAGCGAGCTTGGCCTTGCTAGATCTGGGCCTTTTGAGCGAGGATTCTCGCTCAACTATGGGTGAGGCTTATCTGATGAGGTGTGGCCTCATTGGGGGCCGGCGATGCTTCGGCGAGGTCTCTGGCCTTTGTCTGGCTAGTTGTTGGTCATCCCGAGGCTGGTGACTAGCCATGACTTGAAGAAGAAGAAGAGAAAGAAAAGAAAAGAATAAAAAAGTAGCAATAAAATATTAAAAGAAAATGATTTGGATTAAAAATTTTGAGAATGGTACCAAATATAATTCTATTTCGAGATAGAAAATTTGAACAGTTAGCAAACATTTTAAAATGCTTAGAATTGTTCCTAGGAACAAAATAAAATAAAAATTATTTATGATAAGAAATTATTTTTGAAAACAGAATAGTTACCAAATACATCCTTAATGTCTTAGTCTTGAATGTTTATGAGTCCTTGTGCAATCATGTTGTATTTGCAATCCCCATGATTCGGGGTGTGGGGGTGGTTTGAGAAGACATGAAGGTTGCTTCTTGCATACTCTCTCTTCATGCATAGGACTAATTTGAGGTTAATTTGAGTTTTCCTTACCTTCGTCATTAGCCCTTTATTTTCCATTTTGTTCCATCTTTACCCTACAAATTTCGGCCCCTATAGGAAGTGCAAGGGTCCGATTAGTTTTCACTAGTCTAAAAGGCACATTGATGTCACAAGTTTAGCCAAAGACCGGAAATTAGGAAAAATCATAAGAAGAAATATTAAGACTAGTTTACATGGGATCAGGATCATGCATGATTTAATAAGTTCCTAAATTAAATTTGTGCACGACCAATCCAAAATTTTACGCCGTCGAGTGAGAGTCTTTTTCACCCAAGCCGGGCCTCACGCACACACACCGGTCCACCGAGCCCAATGCACGGCCCATGCCATGCCAAGCCCAATTCGTGGCCCATCATCACCATGCCGGCCCCCTCCCATACATTTATGGTATAGTAGATATGACTTTTGGGATCCACTGGAAGGGCCAATTCGTGACCCAATGATTGGCCCATTGATCCCACACTTGTGGCCTTACACAGCCCACCGACCCATTACTTGGCCCCTATTACTCTATTCTAGGATCGAAAATTTTGGGGTGTCACATAATGGGAGTAACAATTTTGGGATATGGAGTGTTCAGATGCAGGTGCTAATAACAACCGAAGGTTTTGCGGAAGCATTGGAGGGCAAGATAAGTTGTCCAAAACAATGGAAAATGCCAAAAAAGACATGCTACTATTGAAGCCAAGAAGTATAATCCTGTCGGACCTATCAAATGTGGTGTTAATAGAGATGGTTGAGAAGAAAAGATGCTACAACATTGTAGGCAAAACTTCAAACACTCTATTCTATGTAATGAAAGGTTGTAATAATTGCTCATGCATGTTGAAGGTCATATTTTAGTATAGATACACTGAATGTATATCTACTAGATCCCACCTAGATGAGTTCAATAAACTCATGATAGATCTAAAAAAGGCCAATAAAATCCTAGAAGATAAGAACAAGCATGATGATGTGAGCTTCTCCACCAGAGTTATCGAGGCACTTTATTGATTCATAGCTACATACTACGATTATCTATGTAGCACTAACACGCGACACAGACACGCGACACAACACAACACGATACGTCGACATGTCATTTATTAAAAATAGAGAATTCCGACACGTTGGGACACGTTATATATTAAATAAATATTTTTATTTTTAATTAATTTAATTTAAACTCAATATTTTTATTTTTCGAAATTATTTTTTAATCTCATTTATTTATTTTTCCGATTAAAAAAATCTCCACTAGAGTCTACTCCACCGGAGTCCACCCCACTCTCTTCTAGTTCTTTCCCTCGTCCATTCCCCCTCCCCCCCAATATTTTCTTTCCCTCCCCACCATCGTCCATTTCCCCACCCCAAATTTATTTTTCTTTCCCTCCCCACCACCGACAAACAGGCTGTCCCTGTCTCTTCCCCTCCCCCCAAAAAAAGAGATGGCCCATCAAAAACCCTAGCTCCGCACGACCCTTCCGCTTCTCCTTCCTCACGAGCTCCGCATGACCCACGGCCCTTCCTCTTCTCCTTCCTCGCGAGCTCCACACGACCCTTCCTCTTCTCCTTCCTCACCGCTCACCGCTTGCCGCAC
Source organism: Eucalyptus caleyi (assembly GCA_014182885.2). Classification (NCBI taxonomy): domain Eukaryota; kingdom Viridiplantae; phylum Streptophyta; class Magnoliopsida; order Myrtales; family Myrtaceae; genus Eucalyptus; species Eucalyptus caleyi. The sequence continues at coordinate 4,047,236 of CM024466.2, forward strand.
GACCCCCTTCCTCGCCGCTTGCTGCTCACCGCACGACCCCCTTCCTCTCCTCTCCTCTTCCTCTCACCTTCGGCCCTTTCTCCCTCGTAGCTGCAACCTCGTCGGATCCATTGTAGCATCACAGTGGCGGCCGTCTCTCGCCGTTGCGGGCTTGCCGTCGCTTGCGGCCTTGCCGTCGCTTGCGGCCTTTGCTCCCTCGCCTCCACCCTCTGCCGGACATGTGTCAAGAAAATTTGACCGCGTGTCAGAAAATCCGACACGTGTTGACCGCGTGTCCGACCGTGTCCGAGTGTGTCGACGTGTTTGACATGCTCCGACACGTGTCCGTGCTTCATAGACGATTACCTTGAAAGACATAAAGTTTGCTTTGTTCTCTAAGGAGTAGCAGAAAAAGTTGCGAGATGATAGTTTATAGCAATATGTAGCGTGGGGACAAATGATTTGAGGTAGAGGTCAATATTGAGGGCTAGTAGTAGTAGAGGCAAAAGCAAGTCGAAGTCACGCCATAGAAAGTCAAAAGAATGAGTGAAGTGCTTTAAGTTTTACGAGGAAGGGCACATTAGAAGAGATAATCTTAAGCTGAGAAATAGAGATGACAGGCAGAATGACACAAGTAGTGCGACAAATGCTGTCGAGAAGAGCACCGGTGATGTAGAGGCTATCTTGTGTGTGACTATTGGTTCATTATGACACTAATGGAGTGCTAGACTCAAGTGTTTTGATCACATGGCGGCTCCCAAAAACTAATATGCTACTTACCAAACTACAACATGGTGGTAGAATTCTAATGAGAAATAATGTAGCTAATAAGTTGTGGGGATAAGAACTGTTTGGATTTGGATGCATGATGGAGAACTGCGCATATTGATAGACGTGAGGCTTGTACTGGATGTCAAGAAGAGCCTTATTTCTCTAAGGACACTTGATGACATCAGTGTAAGTGCACCCTTGAAAGTGGAGTATTGATCTTTCGAGATACTATGATAGTGATGAAAGGGAATAAAGTGATTACTCTCCATCACCTATTGCCAACTCTTTGGGGAAGGAGCCGTTTGTGATGAAGTCCCAGAAAATGACTAGCTTGTTCGTCACTGACTCCCATTCTCAACGCCATACCTTTTCTTTTCTTTTCTTGACCAAGAAGCTAAGAGTGCGGAGGTGTGGGTGGGTGTTCTCTGTATGCGGAGATTGATATTTCTGAACTATTAGTGGATGGAAACCTTTTATAGAGCACACACCCTTGAATGAGCTCCACTTTCGCAGACCTGGTAACTGCCTATTACCACTAAGAATCTTAAATAAACTAACTTGTACATTATAGAAGAAATCACTAGAAAAATCAAGAAGCCGACAATTTATACACTAAACAAACAACGACGAGCGGCAACTCATGCTCTAGATAAAAAATGGACAAACTTGCGCTCGTGCTTTGTATGACTGTTTGGGCCAACTCGGGAATGATTGCCATTAATTTGGAAGGATCTCGCCCGGTCTCTCGTTGGAGATCCCTTTTGGGGAACACAATAAGGTCGGCGGGTCCTGACCAGCTTCGAGAAAGGGCCTTTGCGTTGAATTTGGGAACAACACCCCTCGTACTGGAAAATCATCCAAAAATTCATAGATCTATCACATTCTTACTAGTTTATTTCTAAACTTTCTAATTATGCTAATTGAATTCTAAATTTTTTTCATATTTTTTCAATTGAATATATCTGGTTAATTTTGATTGGAATTCAATGATTTGGATGCCGCCAACATTGATAAACATAATTTTTAATATTTTTTGAATTATTTATTTATTAATTTTTTTTTCTTTCTTTTTCATTTTTTTTCCCATTCTTTTCTTCCTCCTCTAGCTATTTGTTGGGCCTTGATGACCACCAAAGGCAAGGGTTGACCTTGGCTAGCCTTGGGTGAGCCTCAATCACCCCTAGCGATGGTGAGGTCAAGCCTCGCCAAGATTAGGGCTAGCTTCACCAAATGCCAACAAGGTCGACCTCGCTGGCCCTCGCTTGATGCTTGACAACTCGCTAGAGGGGAAGAGTGGAAGGTAAAAAAAAAAAAAATAGAAAGAGCAAGAAAAGAAAAAATAAATAAAATTTGAAAAAAGTGTCACTAGAATGGTTTATGTCTACATTAGCAATTTCCGATCAAATTTGATTAGATATACTCAATTGACAAAACGTGAATATGTCAAGGACTGAATTGATGTAAGTAAAAGATTTAGAATTGAGAATTGGCAAAAGTACAATATATTAATGACTTTTTGGACAATTCTCTCCCTTGTCTCTACGATTAATTTACAACCTTTGGAGAAACCGTCCAATTAGTCCTAAATTCATTGTGTGAATGTGAATTTAGTCCTAAAATTTTTAATATTGTTTTTAAATATTTGTTCGAAAAAGTAATGTAGTTTTTTTGACCAAGTTTTACTAAGAATTGTTAATATGATGATTTAATCATTACCCACCATCTTACACAACACACCGCCATTAATGAAAATTGACAGGAATGACTCCATTGGAATTTCATGCAAAAATATATGACTAGTCTGATAATATTAAAAATTTTATGAATGAATTTTATTTCGTACATAAATTTAGGAGTGATTGGGTAATTTTCCCTACAATCTTTTGTTTGCCGTTATTTTCACTCTTACTTTTTTTTTTTCTCACGTAGATTATCTTTTCCCAACATAGAGGAATAAAAATGGATGTCTCACGATATGTGGCATATTATTAATTTTCTAAATGAATGATAAACGAGTTTGATAAAGATATGGTGATTGGTATTGTTAAGGCCTAAGTGGGTTCAGCAAAAAGTTTATGAAATTTGTACTCGTTGGTAAAATCTATTCAAAGTACAAACTTTGATATTCGAGCTCAAGTGGGTAGATTTGTTTGGGCTCTTATGGAATTTGGCCAGTCGAACCAGGCCAAAATCTACTTTTGAAACATATTAGGTTGAGTCTGGTTGGTTTAATCCTATGAGTAACGCATATGATACGTAATGTTTTTTTTTTTTTTTTTTTTGGTGAACCAGGATCCGCTGGGCCCGACTTTTTGCTTACGCTAATTGCTAGCCCATGGCCCGAACAGTGTGCGGTGCACCTCGGACCAAGCATCAATGATACTTAGGGCGCGCATGTTTTTATTTCTGTTATTTTTCTGTTCCCTAACAGAAATAAAAAAAAAAAGTGTTTCCTTGGGAACAATTTTTGAATAAAAACACGTTTGGTAAACTTGTTCCGAAATAAAAAATGAACAGAAACACGTTTGGTAAATTTTATTCTTTTTTTTGTTTCTTTTAATTTTTTAATATTTTTATTTTATTTTTCATTTTTCCTTTCTTTTTTATTTTTCTTTTTTTCGGCCGGCAGCCTCGCCCGTGATCCAGCCGAGGCCGAGCGTTGCCGGGGGCCGGCGAGGCTCCGGTGAGGTCGCCGACCCTTGACGGCGTCACCGGCCTTCGACGGCCGGTTGCCAGCCATGGCTGAGGCCGGCGACCGGCGAAGAAAAAAGAAGAAAAAAAGAAGAAGAAAAGAAGAAGAGAAGAAGAAGAGAGAGAAGAAGAAACGTTTCTTCAAAATTGTTTCTGGAACAAGAAGTAAGTTTTTTTTTTTCTTTTTTTTTCTTTTTGTGTTCCGGGAACAAAAGAACAAAAAAAGAACAGAAACGCAACCAAATGCGTTTCCGTTATTTTTTTGTTCCCGGGAACAAAAAAACAAAAAAGTGTTCCTTAGGAATAAAAACATGCAGGCCCTTAATGTTTTAATAGCTAGTAAAATGATCATGAAAGTTAACTAAATCAAATTGAATATTTAAGTAGGTCAGTCAAAGTAAGCTCATTAGTTTAGCTGACATATGCACAAGTGGTTTCTTGTTGCTGGGAAAATTGTTTAAAAAGTCCTAAATCCATTGCATTTTTGTCGATTCAGTTCTAAATATTTTAATTTTACCAATTGAGTTGTAAATCTTTTCATTTTTTGCCAATTAAGTCTATCTAGCCTAAATTTACCGATGTGGATAGACGGTGTTGACGTGGCATTTTCAATAATATTTTAATAATATTTTGATTTTTTTGATTTTTCTTTTACTCTTTTTTTTTTTTTTTTTTGGAGTTAGGCTAGCGAGGATAGAAACAAAGAAAATTGAAACGCTATGTCGTCTGGCTGTTTACGTAAGCAAATTCTGGCCAAAATTGGTTGAATAGATTCAATTGGCAAAAAATGAAAATTTTTAGGATTCAATTGGCAAAATTAAAAAGTTTATGATTAAACTGACAAAAATATAATAGGTTTAGGACTTTTTGGACAATTTTTCCCATGTTGCATGAGGATGAATTTGAATGACACGCACCCGACTTCAATCCCGTCAAGTGGGTTGACAAAATCACGACTCTAATTCAATCAACAACTATCCAAATAAGATAAAGGAAATTCTCATCATTAAGGAAAATATTTAGACATAAATTATTATTAGTGATGAAAATATTTTTTAGTTATTCTTTTTCTAATTACCAAGAACGATTCAAATTAGAAAATATATTTCAAATTGCTCTTGCTGGTGAAACAAATGGAATGTAAATTCACATACATGCATCACCCCCGCAAAGGGTTAGAGCTACAAAAATATCTGGTATTTGTTTGTTCTTTGGTAAGAGATGTGAATCTGAGGACTTTGAACAGCCTCTCAAGCCTGCCAAAAATGCATGGTGATGATGTTAATGTGATGGGCTTCATGGATCTCTAATTCGTATTCAATTATGTCACCGCCATTACACTTGCAACTTCAACCGTCCGATGCAAACACCGCCTATTTGCACGCGCCATAGGCACATCATGCTCCAAGAGACAAGTTAGCTTAGAATTAATCTCGATTGATTTGAAATTTGATTCATGACGTGCAACAAAACCCGAGCCGTGTTAGGAAATTTCAAATTGGATTTTTTTGGTAAGAGATGTTAATCTGAGGACTTTGAACAGCCTCTCAGGCCTGCCAAAAATGCATGGTGATGATGGTTGATGTGATGGGCTTGATGGATCTCTAATATGTATTGAATTATGTCACCGCCATTACACTTGCAACTTCAACAGTCTAATGCAAACACCGCTTATTGCTCGCGTCATAGGCACATCATGCGCATGCTCCAAGAGACAAGTTAGCTTGGAATTAATCTCGATTGATTTGAAATTCGATTAATGACATGCAACGAAACCCGAGCTGTGTTAGGAAATTTCAAATTGGATTCTTTGGTAACAAATGTGAATCTGAGGACTTTGAACAGCCTCTCAAGCCAGCCAAAAATGCATGGTGATGATGGTTGATGTGATGGGATTGATGGATCCCTAATTCATATTCAATTATGTCACCACTATTACATTGGCAGAAGAACAGCTCAAATGCCATAACTTGACGCGAGATGACATTTAAGTGCCATAACTTCAAAAAGGTATACTTAAGGACCTGTTTGTTTGCAACTTGTTTCTGTTCCTAGGAACAAAAATTTCTGTTTTTTTTTGTTCCTGGGAACAAAAAAGGAACATAAACGCATTTGTTTGCGTTTTTGTTCCAAAACTATTTTTTTGTTCCCAGAAACACATTTGGAACATAAATAAGAAACAAAAAAAAAAAGTTGTTTCTTGTTTCTGAAACAAAATTTAGAAACACTTCTCTCTTTTTTCTTTTTCTTTTCTTCTTCTTTTTTCTTTGGCTGGTCGCCGGCCTCGGCCATGGCCGGCGATCGGCCGTCGAGGGTTGGCGACACCATTGAGGGCCGGCGATCAGCCAAAAGAAGAAAAAAATAAAAAAGGAAAAAGGAAAAAGAAAAAATAAAAAAAGGAAAAATAAATAAAAATAAGAAAGAAAATAGAAAAAATAAAATAAAAATATTAAAAAAATTAAAAGAAATAAAAATATACAAATTTACCAATCGTATTTCTGTTCATTTTTATTCCCTGAACAAGTTTACCAAATGCGTTTTTTTTGTTCAAAAATTGTTCCCCGGAACAAAAACACTTTTTTTCTATTTATATTTCCTAGAACAATTTTTAAACAGAAATGTTACCAAACGCACCCTTAAGTGCCACTTTTTTTTTTTAAAAGTGAGACATTTAAGTGCCACCTTTGGCGACCATTGTCGGAAATCCTATGTGGCAATATTTTATTATTTTTTATTCCCTACGTGACTTGCCGGAGAGCTAAGTCGGCTCTAACTCACCAGAAATGACGTCATCTGCATAATAAAAGCCCTGAATCTTCCAAAAACGAAGTTGTCTCTCCAAATGCCCCAAATCTAAAACCTTAAATCGGCCAAAATCCCTATTGAAGTGCTTGAATCCAAGTCTCGAACCCTAATTTTCATTTGCCCAAATTTCCTTCGTCGAATCTTGGAAATGGAGAGCAGGACTCGTAGTAGTGCCTTAATTTTCTCTCACCGAAGTGAAGGAGAAGGCCATCGTTTCTGTTTTTGTGGGTTACCGAGTCCAAGAAGAACATCATGGACTTGAATCAATCCTGAGAGAAGATTTTATAGATGCGCCCGATATAAAGAAGCGGCGAAGTGCAAATAATTCAAATGAGTCGATGCGAAGTTCTCTGACCGAGCCACATAGGTGATATTGGATCTACTTCATAAAAGACAACAATCTCCATCTGTGTTCGTGGACGACTTGGACGATGTTGACTCAATGTAAGTTCAAGCGTTTTCAATTAAACTTTTCAAGAATGAAGTCTCAATGCATGCTCAAGCATTTTTAACTAAACCTTTCAAGAATGAAGTTTCAATGATGAAAATTGAATGAAAGTGTTACCAAGCGTTTATTATGATGTTGTTTTGTTGTCTATTGTACTTTATGATGAAATGTAAAGCACTTGAAAATGAGAAAAAGTTTCGCTGATTGTCATAGTTAAAAATGGTGTTGTTTTAGATTAAACGTATGCTTTTTTCTTTTTCAAAGATGCGAAAAAGTTTGTGTTGTTCTACAAGATCATTGTGGCTTTGTTGTTGTTTGTGCTATCATATAGAGTTGTCATAAGTTAAATTACCATAATCTTCTCTATTTTAATGTAGACCAATATATACACAAGACAAAGATGAGTGATTACTTGAGTGCCATAAGTTGTATTTAGTAATACTTAAGTGCTAGTTGCGATGAAAAAATGATTACTTAAGTGTCAAGTTATTATTAAAGTGATCGGTTAAGTGTCATTTGTAGTTAAAAGTGAACAGTTAAGTGCCAAGTTTTTTAGAATATGATCAGTTAAGTGCCAAGTTTTTTGTGGGTTTTCTCTAAAAATTGTGCCAGCCACCACCAACCGTCACCACTAGCCACACTACACACTAGGCGCTCTAGCCACCACCATGTTGATGGTGTTGCTGCACAAGGTACTAGTGTGAGCTGAGCCTTGCACTAACTTGCACCAGTACACATGGTGTAAGATGTGCAAACTGCACACTTGCACCAAGTGTAGGTGCAGCATAAGCCTATAACTCCCACCACAAACCTATAATTACCGGGCATCACCACCAGCCATACCAGCACCCTAGCTACCACATTAGCACCCCAACAACAAACCCACTACCACCAAACATCATCATCCACCACCACCAGCCACACCAAAGACTCCAAACTACCACCACGTATACCAACAACAGCAAGAATAGAAGTAAAAGCGTAAATCCATGACAAATAGCAAAATTTGACAAGTAGTGCAAGATCATTTCATTGATATTGAAATTAAGTCTCACAACATCAACGACAAACTAAAGAAAAAAAAAGATAACCATCCATAACAAGTGTTATTATAATGTTAACATTTACATAACTGTTTTGACTCCTAAGCTCCACAAATCCTATCACGTCCCATCTCATCAATCAATATGCACGATGTCCCCTGTTCGTGCTCCTTTCAATGGGCCTTTCACTTGATTCATAATTCTTGCACTCTTTCTAATTGGACATGCAACTTCTTCTTTAACCTTCTCAGTATCCATTGACTCAGATGGAGCTGCAAATGTCCCAGGCCGAATTGATTCAAAAGGAGTTGCAACTAGGTTCTTTCTCTTCTTTCTTGTTGGCACCGCTTGTGATTTTTTTTTTTTTTTTTTTGTTGGTGTAGCTATTGATTCTTGAGTTAGACCTGAGATAAGAACCTTTGAATTTCTCCCAGGTTACAAAAACACAATAAATTTTCAGCAAAAGTCTACAGCATAAATTAAATTAAATGCAACTAATAAAACTTACATTCAGAATAACTGTGCCAATACATTCATCTGTATAAATGCCATAACCATATTATCTTAACCTCTTCCCAAGTGTCATTCTTGTTTGAATAGGGGTGTTACTTTCAGGAACTTGTGATTTGTTGGTTCTTTTTCTTGCTTTCTTGGGCCCTTCAGCTATAGTCGAGGCTTTTTCGACCAATTCTTTAGCTGTGCGTCTTCTAGATGGCCTTTGTGTAGCTGCCCCTTCACCTGGCCTTCTTCTAGTTGTCCTTTTGTGTAGCCTTTCAACTTCAGTGACATCTCTTTCTGTTGGGCCTTTTGGTGGTACTGGTGGTGGTACTTGTGGTGCCCCTTGTAGTGATTCTTCTGGTGGCCCCTGTGGTGACCCTTGAGGTGGTTCTTGTGATGGCCCTTCAGTTGGTAGTTGAGTTTCAACTTGCTTTCTTCGAACTTGAGAAAGAGGTAAAAAACACCATAAATATAACATTGGGACATATAATAATGTAAAGAAAATGAAAAAACAAATGGTTGAATTTACCACTGGGTATTTCTTTCGCTGTTGAAGAACAATCGACTGAACTGGCTGTGATGTTACTGGGGCCAATCCTTCAGCTGGTTGTGATGATGCTTGGGCCAATCCTTTAGCTAGCCATCTTCTACCTTGCCTTCTTTGAACAGGCTGTTCGGTTTCACGACTTACTAGGGTTCTTCTTGTGACCTAACAAATATATTACATACAAGGCCAAATAGGATATTATGTACATTTTTATGATAAACAATAAAGCAACATAAACATAAAATAAATTTCATGACTTATCGGGGTTCTAGTTGTCGACTGAAGAACAGTTGACTCACTTGGCTCTACTATTTGCATTTCTCCAACTGTCTCTTCACTAGGCCCTTCACTTTACCTTAACGGTTGTTGTTGCTTCCTCAATTGACAACTTTTAATATTGTGGCCTGCTAGGTAATAATAAGGGCACGTTATCTCTGTACCCTACCTGCTCATTCTTTGCTGACCCGAGACCTCTTCCTCCGCCATTCTTTGTCTTCGTTTTGGCATTCCAATTTTTTTCTTTAGTAGCAAAGGTTGAGGTGCTTCATGATCCGTGGGCTCCCAAAACTTGCTACTTCTAATTGGCTGCATCATGAATTAATAAGAAGCAAGGTATTTTGATTTATGGTACCAATTATCGATGTAATCATCTGTATTGTCACCCTTAAACTGGATGGCACATATGGCATGTGCACATGGAATTCCACTTACTTGCCATGCTCTACATGAACACTTCCTGCTTCCTAGATTGACAACATACTTATCAGCACCTTTCATTATCTCATATCCGTCATCTCCATTCCAAATGGGATGACAATGCCTACTTGCAATCAAGTTCTCATCCAATTTCTTGGCAATCTTAGGATCATATTGTCTTGTCCACTTTGCAGTCTCATCTCTTTGTTTTTGCAGCCGAGTCATAACCGCAACTCGTATAGCTTCAAGCATTGAGATGACTAGTTTGCATTTGGTATCTATTATTTTCAAATTAAATACTTCACAAATGTTGTTGTCGACGTTATCGCACTTGAACTCCTCACTGAAGAATGCCCTACACCAATGCTTCGGTTCTAGTTGAAATAGGGTAGCACAACCTTCCTTTGTCAACTGAAGTAGTCATTCTTTGGCCATCCTAAAGTCAGCTATGTTTGCACTCTTTACTAATTGCTAAAATTGCAACTGCAGCTTATCCCCTTTGTAGGTCTTTATCCGATTTCCGTATATGTGCCGCGCACACATTCAATGTTCAGCATGGGGCAACAACTCGGTTACTGCCGGAACCAATCTCTGCAATAATTCAAAGTAAAAAATACTAGAGCAAATTACATGTTCATATTACAAAGTAAACTATTGACTAAATTTTTCAAAAAGCAAGCATTATCTTTTGTTGGTTGCTCATGAATGCCCACCTTTCCCCGTTTGTTATCTCCAAGTCAGCCATCAGATTTTTCAAGAACCAGGACCAATTATCCTTGTTCTCAATCCTTACAATAGCCCAAGCTAGTGGGAACATTTGGTTATTCGTATCTCTTCCAATTGCTGCCAACAATTCTCCCTTACACAAGCCCTTCAAGAAACAGCTGTCCAATCCTATAATCCGTCTACAACTAGCTAAAAATCTTTGTCTGCATGCATCAAAGCACACATAGAACTTATCGAACTTTGTCCCATGATCAGGAAGTGGTCTTTCAACCACCTCTACATACACTCTACTTGTAGGGTTTTGCAGTCTACACTCCCAAGCATAATCCCACACCTGCCCATATTCTTTAGCATACTGACCAATAAGTATCTTTATCACCTTTTGCTTTGCTCTTTTGCACTGAGTCCTAGATACATTGATGCCTACACGCTCCTTCACCAGCATCCTAAAGTTAGTATTTTTCATCTCGGGCATCAGCTTGATCAGATCGAAGAAGTGCTTGGACAACCATGCACTTGTTATCCTTTTGTTTTGAAAATTAATGGAACAAGTGTGTTCCTTTTGATAGGCTCTAATATGGAAATACCCACTCTTCTTAACAAACGCGCCGTAAATCTTTCATGGACAGTTTTGCTGCAAACACCTAGCTCTTACAAATTTCTTAGTGTTTCTAATGAAATTAATATATTTTTGGGCAACAATGGAGTTCTTCAGTATAACTTCCCTAAATTGTATCGCATCATGGAATTTCATACCTACTGACAAAGTAGGAGAGGCAACAGATGGATCATAGGAAGGAAACTTACTTTTTCTTCTACGCACAGCTCATTGATCTTCTTCAAGTTCGTCCTGGGAAGTAGCGGTGTTGATGCTTTCTTCATAATTTGTCTCTTGGCCAGCAACACTAACATCTGCAGGGCCTTCGTCTCTGTTTGGAATTTCATCAGCTACCTACAAAGTTGTAAATCTATCTGACAAAAAGTCCCTTTATTTTTTCCTTGACTGTGTAAGTTCCTCATCGTCGTCGTCACTTAAAATTAATAAATTTTCAGCAACCAACCCTTCATCATCATCATCGTCATCATTACTATCACTGGATTTTGCTACTTCTCAATCTAATTCAGTGATGATGACATCACCTATGTCACAATCGCTTTGGTGAATAGCATCTGCGCCCCTCTTCTCCCCGTCCTATCCATCATGTCCTGCTTCATCCCTAACCTCAGTACTAGCTTGAATACCATCTCCTCCTTCTCCTACTTGGGTGCTATCTCTGTCATCATCTTCGTCCTCACTATCACTATTGTTTTCAACAAATACTTTCGCCTCTTCGCCATGAAGATAATGATATAGGACACCCCTAAAACTATTATCATCTTCCGAAACTCTCAAGTCATCTTTCAAGCCTTTCCTAGAAACACAGTACAACAACTTTTGTACTATATACGGCAAAAATGTCACTATATCCCTAACAAATGCAATATAAGATACCTTCTTTATATTTATAAAGATAGTACTCTCATTCCCCTCTCATACTTCCACTCATCTTCCCCAATCACAAAATCCCCACTGTAGTAAACGATGATAGCAACATAGTCTTTATCATGAACCATTTTTGCAATAAAAGAGGACATATATACAATTAACTTTTGGGACCACATTCACAAAGGACAACGGACAATTGCAAGTGGAGGTCCCTACACTCTTTATTAAAGAAAAGAAGAAAGAGGATACATAGGTTAGACGACAGTTGCAGCTTGAAAAGAGGCCTCAGGACAAGGACAAATAGAGATGGGAACTAACAACTACTTTGATTATGTCGTCACATTCCTTTAAAATATGGAGAGATCCCTCAGATAAGCATGGGTCCTCATGACACTAATTTCAACAATGCAATTTATTAAAAAAATAGCCAGAAGTCCCCATCCCCACGACAACAAGAGATTTGATTTGAACATGTCCAAGGTCCAATACTCCGAACTCTAACAATCACCAATTACCATCACACATTTCACATCCAACCACTGCAAATTACTCTCGTACATCACAATTCAACATCAGAGCCCTAAATCACACATCACAGTGGATGGGGCGATGTCAAGCCCTAATTTTCCCCCCGCCGAGTCCTACACCGAGCCCTACATTTTGAGATTGATCATAAACTGTCAATTCGAACCCCTCAATAGGATTCTAGCATCACATCTGAGCCATAAATCTCACATCAATACCATCTAAGCCTGAGCTTTCCCAGCCGACCCCCAAATTTAAAGTCCGAGCCCTAATAAACGAGTCGGAGCCCTAATTTCACCACATGGGAGAGGAAGAAGAGAAAAAACTTGAGCAAATCGACGACGGCGAGTGACGACGGCGAGCGACGACGGCGAGCGATGACCTGCGAACGGCGACCTGCGAACGGCGACTTGCGAACGGTGATGGAGAGGATGTCAGATCTGGTGTGAACCGATGGACGAACGGTTAAAATCCAAATAAGCTAAATAACGTCATATAGCACTAAGGAAAAATGATGTCGTTTAGTTTGGCCAAAGGCATAGTGGATGGGACGACGTCGTTTTCCTCCTCCACGTGTGTTTTTTTTTTTACTAAATTGCCACGTCGGTTAAGTATGTCTCCGGAAAATGCAACGTCTGCAATTTAGCCGATTTTTGGCCGGATTGGCACTTAAGTATTCCATTTTACTTCGATATTGGCACTTAAGTGTACCTTTTCAAAGTTATGACACTTAAGTATCCCTCACGCCAAGTTATGGCACTCAAGGTGTCCCAAACTCCCATTACACTTATAACTTCAACCGTCCAATGCAAACACCGCTTATTTGCATGTGCCATAGGCACATCATGCGCATTCTCCAAGAGACAAGTTAGCTTGGAATTTATCTTGATTGATTTGAAATTCGATTCATGACGTGCAACGAAACCCGAGCCGTGTTAGGAAATTTCGAATTGGACTGTTGCCAATGGGGTTGGGGATGATACAGAAGGGAAATCAATTTCATAGTCAAATGCGCTACAATAACCAGAGACCCTTTCACCTTTAACCTTTTTTCTGATATTAAAAGTTTGCAACTCGAGTCATATTGAAGTAAGGTAAGTCAAAATGCAGTTTTCCTTAACCCTTGATATAACTTCCAACAAACCTAGAATGCATAATTTTAACACAGCGAGAATAAAATTGAAATCCATAGCTATACATCAGAATCCTAAGCAATATGCTCAAGGATCCAACCAAAACTCTGCTCATCCCAGAGTCATGTTTATTTTATATTTCAATTAGTACATCTCATTGTCCTCTTTCACGTGCAAGCTATCAGTCACAATTTGTCATGGTTACACATTACTCGCATCGCTTAACCCCATGATTATGTGGACTGTGTAAACGTAAGGAATGTAAAATTCCTATGCCAAATAGCACAAGCGACGTTCTTTCGACACCCTAAGCTCTTCAATACATTTGCGAAATATTATACCGACATCAAAAACAAATTCTACAATTTCAAAGCCACCACCAATTGGCTCACAAAAGATTTAGCCATGATATTAAAAAAGATAAAAATAAATACACGTACAGCACAGAGTCGCTACAATCCTTTGATTCAAATGATCGGACATAATCAGAACTAATACTTGACAAGTCCTCGTATATTAATTTAGCCAAACCTGAGATCATGATCCAACACTCAGGAAAACTGATATAATATCCCCCATCCATCAGCAGAGACGCCGCAACTTTCTCCAAAAACAACACAATGAATGTCCAGAGCAAACTTAAAAAGGACAAAAAATATCATACTCAAGAAATCCCACATCATCCTCGATGAAATATTGGGATAAAGTTTAAGAGTCACATTGCATATTGGGTAAAAGTTCATAAATTATTTATGTCGTTTTCCTATTGATGTTCGGTAAATTTTTTTTGTTCCCGGGAATATATTTGGAACAGAAACAAGAAATAGAAAACAATAGTTTTTTGTTCTCGGAAACAATTTCTAGAATCTACTTTTTTTATTTCTCTTCTCTCTTCTTCTTTTTCTTCTTCCTTTTGACCGGTTGCTGGACTTGGCCATATTTGGCACGACCAATTGGCTAGACGAGGGCCGGCGACCTTGCCGGAGCGTCACTGGCCCTCGAAGATGTCGAGCCATGGTGAGGCATGGTGAGGCCAAGCTCACTTAGCCACCGGCTAGGCTTGGCCTTGCTGGGCCACCTCCAGGATGGCATCGCCTAGTGGTGGCCCGGTGAGGCTCGGCCTCCCCAATGGGCATGAGGTTGGGCCTCGCTAGGCCAAGGTGAGGTCGAGCCTCGTTGGTGGCTCAGGTGACGGTGGCCAATGACTGGCCAAAGAAAAAAAGAAAAAGGAAAAAAAACTAAGAAAATATAATAAAATAATTAAAAAATTAAAAGAAATAAAAAAAAATCTAAGAATCTTACCGAATGTATTTCTATCCAGGGAATAGAAATTTTGAGAAGTTACCAAATGCGTTATTTTGTTTAGAAATTGTTCCCGATAACAGAATCGAAAAGATTATTTCTCATCAAAAATTGTTTTTCGAAATAGAATTGTTACCAAATGTGCCCTTAGTGACCGACGCCAGAAGATATGTGTTTGACTTTTCACAAGCAATAATTTAGGACTATTAAAATTAGAAAATAATTTTTCATTTGCCCTTTTCAGCGAAACAAATGGAATCTAAAATCACATAGTCACAAAGGGTTAAAGCTCTTAAAATATCTCTCTTGCTCATCTATTTATTAGTAGCAATGGCTGTGATCCTGAGGATGTCCAGCAGCCTCTCAAGCTTTGCCAAGAACACACGGTGGTGATGCTTGATTTGGTGGGCTTGATGTATCACTAATTCGGATCGAGTCGAACAAAACGTTGTCCCTCATTTCTAGCGTGCTGGATTCGAGTCCATAACTAGGAAACTTCAACCATTCAATGCAGACTTCGCTTATTTGCATGCTCATAGGGTTCTTGTCCTTGTTGATGTCGAAGAAATGCTCATAGAGTTCTTCACATATAATTATTTTATTTTTGTAGTAAGTGTGCTTAACATATGTGAAGCTTGTGAGAGATACAGAGAATATAGAGAGCTCTCTTCCAAAAGAGTTGAGAACGAAAAGAAGCCCTTTCTTATAATTAATTTTTGTGAGTTGGGGTTGAATTTAGAATTGGAACACACTTGTGAAAAGGAAATTATCAAAAAAGTCCTAGACGATTGTACTTGTGCTAATTCTATCCTAAATCTTTAACATGGTCAATCAAGTTCCAAACCTTTTAACAATTTAGCAGTGTAGTTCATCAAGCCAAAATTGGCAAATTTTGATAGGAAATCACTGACTTGAACGCCAACCGTTTTATGTGGCACAACTAGTGTTAATACTGACAAGTTTAAGTTTTTTTTTTCTCTTTTCTTTTTGTCGGGCCTCACTTGGGCAAGCCTCCTTACCAAATCTAGAGAGGTCAACCTTTGCCTAGGCCAAGGTGGCCTCGCTAAGTGTCACCTAGGGGAGGGTTGGCCTATGCAAGGCCTTGTAAGGGTTCGCTTGGCCTAGTCTGGTATGGTGAATAGGCGCTCACCCTCGCCCCCCTAAGACTTGGCAAGGCTGAACCTTGCTGGGCCTTGCCCTAGCCTAAGAGAGACCGGCCCTCGATTGGTCTATGGCTGGTGGTTCACCATTGGCCATTGCCCCCTCCCCCAATAAAAGAGAAAGAAAAAAGAAAAAAAGAAAAAAAAATTATTCTTTTAAAAATTCCAAAAGTTATCCAAGGTCAATGTTCATGTTAGAGATTTCCAACAAAAAATTGGCTGGATAAACTACATTTACGATTTAATTGGCCAAATTAAAAAGTTTAGAACTAGATTTACATAAATGAAATAAATTATAATTTCTCTCTCTTGTGCATGACTTTGGTTTTAGGACAAGACCAGACAGAAAATACTGCGATGTATGCACACTGTTAAATCATAATAATCTATTATTTTTGAGTTTCATTTCTTTGATTTATCTCTTACTCAAATCTTTTAATTTGTTCATGCACTTTACCCATTAGTCATAACAATTTGGTATCTCAAATGAGTCTTATTTAAAGACGATGACACGGTACAAGAAGAAATATTTCCATTAACATTATTATAGGGAGGCAAATAAAATTCTATACCTGATACAGACAATAATCCCCCGAAGGCAAAACAGAGCATGTGCACCCAAAAGTACACTAAGCGAGTCATTCGTGAAAGGCTACAAACCGCCACGTTTTCCAACGTTGCCCCCTGAAACAACCCAATCAGATGGTCCTCCGTATCATCTGATTCATCCCCAAAGAAAGAAACAACCTCTGTGTCCTCGCACGATGGAACGGCAACACAACGGCAAACAGGAAACAACCATTTTGAAAACGCGAGAAAAGAGTAGACTATGCCGATGGAAAAAGTACAGAAAGCCGACTCATTCGTGAGAAACCACCACCACTTGTTTCCCGACGTTGAGGCCGGAGAATAGCCCGATGAGAGCTGCCGGAGCATTCTCGAGACCTTCGGTAGTGTCTTCCACATAAACAATCTTCCCCTCTTTGATCTGAGGCAATACCATCTCCAGGAACTTTGGATAGAGATGATAGTAATCGAACACCAAGAAACCTTCCATTCTAACCTGCTTCAGAATGAGGTTCATCAAGTTGTATGGGCCTTCGGGCTGCTCGAGATTGTACTGTGAGATCAGTCCACATAGTGCGATTCGGCCACGGATTTTCATGTTGAGCAGTACTGCGTCGAGCATCTTTCCGCCAACATTTTCAAAGTAGATATCGATACCCTCGGGGAAGCATCTAATCATTTACCACACAAAAAGTCAAATGGAGTGGGCTTTAGGAATGGGTACATATTTTATTTGCTTAATCATCATTGCTATACTCATAGCTCACCTTTTCAGTGCTGCATCCAGATCAGGTTCCTCCTTGTAGTTGAATGCATCATTGAATCCAAACTTGTTCTTCAGCAAATCAACCTTTTTTGCAAAATAGCAGCAAAAAGAACTTTTAATGGAATGAAATTCGGAAGAGAACAGTAAGACTGTAGTTAGTGAAATGATGATTATGTTATGCATACATTCAATAGTGCCATCACTCTCTTGAGCATTCTCAAATTTTAGAAAGACAGTACTCATCAACCGTGATATGATTACCTTCTCTTTGCTACCTGCGCTGCCAACAACATAACAACCGAACAACTTTGCAAACTGGCCAACGAGCTGACCGACGGCTCCTGATGCTGCTGATATGAAAACAGTCTCTCCTTTCTTAGGAGAGCATACCTCAAAAAACCCGGCATAAGCTGCCATGCCAGCCATACCTGCAAAGATTAAATTTGTTGAAATTAGACAAGTCACAGGATTTGCTGAAGCATAAGTATAAAAGTGTTATGCTATGGCAAAATCTCAAATGGTCCGATTATTGCCCAAAGGTGAATCCCGTGAGAAATGTATTGACTTCTCAAGGAAAGCTGCTATTTCCCTAGAAATAACTGATTTACATGCTTCTTCCAAAGCGAGAAGACAGCTTTGCAGTATTGGCCCTGTCATTCAGACAATTCAACAAGGCCATAAGGCTCATCAGCAATGAAAATCCCTACAAGTGATATCTTAACTATCTGATTCTCCTTATTCATTAACAAGAAAGAGATATTACAGTTGATGATTATAGAGCATACCCAAAAGGCCAGTGTAGTAAGACAGAGGAACATCAGTGTGTTCAATCTTAAAGCAAGTCTCTGGTGCAGTAATTAGACTATACTCCTCCCATCCAGTGAAACCCCAAAGCAAGTTGCCTTTCTTGAAGTTTGGATGCCCAGATTCCAAAACTCTAGCTACTCCATATCCAGTGATAGGCTGCATCAATGTGTTAAATACTTCAAATATAATTGCAAATAGTTCAGCAAAGAAAAGTAGATATTGTACTTCCAAGAAGGAATGATAAGACAATTTCATAATCAAATGCACTACAATAACCAGAGACCCTTACCTTTTCTCTGATATTAAAAGTCTGCAAGCCGAGTCATATTGAAGCAAGGTAAGTCAAAATGCAGCTTTCTTAACACTTAATATAACTTCCAACATACCTGGAAGAAGAGCAGCGAACTTCTAATAGCTCAGCGGGAGTAGAATTGAAATCCATAGTATAATGTTGGAATCCTTAGCAATTTCTAACGGATGCAACCAAAACTCTGCTTATCCCAGAGTCATGTTTATTTTATATTTTAATGAATGCGTCTAATTATCCTATTTCACGTGCAAGCTATCCACCACCATTCGTCATGCTTACACGAGTGGGAGTGTTAAGCAACTTGCATTGCTTAACCCCGTGATTATGTGCACTGTGTAAACGTAAGACATGAAAAATTGCTATGCCAAATAGCATAAGCGACGTTCTTTTGACACCCTAAGCTCTTCAATACATTTGCTGAATCTCATACCGATATCACAAACCATTTCTACACTGTCAAAGCCACCACCAATTGGCTCACAAAAGATTTAGCCATGGTATAAAAAAGAATGAATAGACATACTGCACAGAGTCGCTGCCATCCTCTGATTCAAATGATCGGACATAATCAGAACTAATACTTGACAAGTCCTCGTATATTAATTTAGCCAAACCTCAGATCATGATCCAACACTCAGGGAAACTATTATACCAGAAACAACATAACGAATCCCCGGAGCAAACGGGTAAAACTTAAAGAGGACAAAAATATCATACTCAAGAAAATCCACATCGTCCTCAGTGAACTTTTTCTCTTTCTACATTCTTTTGGAAAAAAACAGACAGAACTTGACAACAAATAGAGTACTCAGGCTTGCTCACCGAACCAGGTTTGAAGGAATCAACATAACCCGGGATGTCGAGCTTCGCCATGCGGGTCCTCATGTAAGGGTCGCAGGACAAGAAGAGATTCTTCACGAGGAGGCCGTTCGACCCTTCCGGGAGACGCAACTTCATGGTCGATTCCCGCACCTCCATGTCCGTCTCCTTGGGGAAACCGCTCACGTAGTCCCTGAATATCACTTGCATGTTCTTCACTACTTCCCCATCCTCACTCGCCATGGCTCTTCGCTACTCTTTCGGCGAAGCTCCAAACACCCAGAAGAGAGAAGATGAACAGGCGTGGAGCGTGCTAGTGCGGTATCGTTCTTAACGACTCAGCTGAGCGTGGAACACGTGAAGAAGTATTGCGGGACAGAAAAACGTGACCTTTTGTTTCTCCTTGTCGCGTCTGTGGGTGGGGATAGGAGTTGTTGGGGGCGGTGACAACGGAGCTGAGTGGAGGATACTGTGGAGCGAGAGCGAGATGGTTGTGGAGATACTCCGCGAGGAGGACGAGAGGATACTGTGGAGCGAGATGGTTATGGAGATACTCCGCGGGGAGGAGGACAACATTCGGGTATGTTCGGTTGTCGTTGGGATAACAGGACAAAGGATCCTAATTTTTGACTCAATGTCGAATATACTCCTTGAATTTTTTATTTATTCAATATTATCCATAAATTTTATCTTAATATATAATATGATTGCTGAATTTTTAGTTTATTCCATATAATTCATGAACTTTTGATATATGTTCAATTTAATCCATTTACTATATGGTGATGTTTAATATTGTTATTTCATTAATTCAAACTCAAGTTCAAGCTCGAGACAATATTAAATATTTTCATATAGTACAATGACTACATTAAATATGTACTAACAATTTAGGGACTAAATTAGCAATTTAAAAGTCATGGATGACGTTATATCACAAGATAATGGTCAGGGACTAAATTGACAATTTAAAAGTTCAGAAACAACATTGCTTATCAAGATAAAGTTCAAGAACTATATTGAAAAAATTAAAAGTTCAAGGATCATAATGCACGTTATACCAAAATTTAGAGACTATTTGTATTATTTTTCTATTGGTGTTTTCTTGTGCGTTGGATCAGTTCCGGAGCATAGTGATTGGTCATTGACACAGCTGCTCTTCTTGGTTGGAGGCCTCTCTTTTGTCTTCGCGTTGAACACAGTCAAAAAATGGTCATGACCCTCCCAAAGTTTTTACGAGATGACCCGAAATTCCACTTCGCTTAGCGATTGACGCTAGAGGACACGTGTTTGATTTTTCATGAGCAATAATTTACAACTATTGAAATTAGACAAATGATTCTTGATTTGCTCTTTTCAGCGAAACAAACAGAGCATAAGATCACATAGTTGCAAAGGGTCAAAACCGTTAAAATGTCTCTTTTGTTTGTCTATTTATTAGCAGTAATGGCCGTGACGCTAAGGATGTCCAGCAGCCTCTCAAGCTTTGCCAAGAGCACATGGTGATGATGGTTGATTTGGTGGGCTTGATGTATCACACTTGTCCGGATCGAGTCGAACAGAACGTTGTCTTCATTTCTAGCAGTGCTGGATTCGAGTCCATAACTTGGAAACTTCAGCCATTCAATGCAAATTTCGCTTATTTGCACGCTCATACAATTTTTTTGCATATAATTATTTTGTTGTGGCGGTAAGTGTGCTAAATATATACGAAACTTGTGAGACTATGAAAAAAGCCCTTTCTTATAATTAATTTTTTTTTTTTGAGTTGGGGTTAAACACACTTATAAAGGGAATTATTAAGAAAGTCTTAGACGATCGCATTTGTGTCATTTCCATCCTAAACTTTTTAATGGGGCAAGTTCTAAACCTTTTGCGATTTACTATTGTGGTTCATCTTGCTAAAATTGGTTAATTTTGGGCGAAAAACGTTGACGTAAACACCAACCATCTTTTGTGACTCGATCAACACTAACAATTCTTAAGATTTTTTTTCTTTTTTCTTTTCCCTTTTCTTTTCGTCGGGCCTCACTTAGGCAGGGCTCCCTTGCCAAATCTAGAAAGGTCAACCCCTGCCTAGGCGAGGGTGTCCTTGCCGGCTGTCACCTAGGGGAGGGTAGGCCTTGCCAAGGCCCAACAAGGGTTGGCCTGGCCAAGTCTAGTGAATAGGTGCTCATCCTCGTCCTTGCTCAACAGAGACCAGCCCTTCCTAGCCATGGCTGGTGGTTCACGGCTCGCAATCAAGCACTAGCAAAAAAAAGTGAATAAAAAAATTATATAGTTTTTTTAAATTTAAAAAGTTATCCACGGTCAATATGTCATGCCCTAATCCTTAGGCACGCACCTATCCCCTACCTTGGTCTATTTAATAGCGATGTTCTAGGACGTATCGTCGATTCTTTCATTTTAATACGTATGCGGAAGCATATAAATAATCCCCAGACAATAAAACAATTTGATAGGAAAGCATGGCAAAATTTTCACAAAATATCTTTTTATAAACACTCAGGTTTATACATAGAAGCGTATAAAAAGGGATCGGCTTTTAACAAAAGAGAATTGTCCTATGACTAACTAGTTGGACAAGTTCGCCGAGTCTTCGGGCTTCACCTCCTAAACTCTGGGCTTCAGTTCTCCACAACTATCATCTACGGACTTGAAAATGGTTATACAATAACCAGTGAAACAATGTTTTAATGAGTTATATTCCCTAAGACCT
The DNA here is from genome assembly GCA_014182885.2 of Eucalyptus caleyi. Lineage (NCBI taxonomy): Eukaryota > Viridiplantae > Streptophyta > Magnoliopsida > Myrtales > Myrtaceae > Eucalyptus > Eucalyptus caleyi. The sequence continues at coordinate 4,069,034 of CM024466.2, forward strand.
GATTAGAAAGAAAATATGCCCCAAGGGTTGCCTAAGCACAATCATGAGTCAGATAGCTTACTTTGATCTCAGTTTCCTTCTTGCAAATCAATTCAAATAATAAATACTGACTATCACATCAAGCTATCAATTCAACCAATAGGATTGACTTAGCGATTAATCAATTCAGTTGAATACATGTCATTGAGGCCATCATATGGTTATCCTAACTATTCATTCTCGACTCTGAATCACAGTCCTACATGAGAGTGCTAGTATGAACAAAATAAAGGAGTTAGGGAAAAGAATAAGAACACAAGATTTATAGTGGTTCGGCTTAATCCAACCCTACGTCCACTCTCCCGCGATAATAGTCTTCTTGGCTGGATTTCACTATGCAATCAACAAGAGATTACAACTTCGAGTGCAAACACTTAGTAGTAGATCACACTATCTCACTAAGTCACTCTTTTGGTATTTCTCTCACGATTACAAACGTTTAAGCTCTCGAGAGACAAGTATATGATCGAAAGTCGCTCAGACTTTGGAATTATAAATTCTATGCTCCGTCTCTTACTTGCTCATCGGTCCTTCATCTCCTTAAATACTCCTCCACTTCCAAACTACCCGTTGGACAGTATCCTGGAGAATAATCTTCCAATATACCCATTGGACAGCTCTGTATCTAGAAGATTTGGTAGCTGTTGAGTGACAAAGGTAAAATCCCAAATTGATTCCGATCGCCCATACAAACGAAATCTTGGTTTCCATAGGTAAAGCTTATTCGTATAGAAAATTCTTGTCTTCAAGATCCAATCGGCAATCAATTAGATTGAATCAATCAAATCAATATTGATGTGGAATCCAAACCAGATCACTAGCCGTTGTATGATTGGGCTTGAGTTACGATTCATCGAATTTGGATGTAAAGTCTAAGTCTGTAGACTTTACAATATGAGTCTGTAAACTTTACAATCTGGGTCTGAACATATCTGCTTCTGAACAGATTTAGCTTTAAGGTCTGTACCCAGTTCAGCTTCAGCATAGAGTCTGTCTTCTGGTTCAGTATAGAGTTTGTCTTCTGGTTCAGCATTCACGTTCAATATGGAATTAGTCAGAGTGAGCAGACTTCTGAGTAGAACAGACTTTGACACTAAAGTCTGGCGGTCTTCAGACTTTGAGTCTTGAGTTTGGCAGTCTTCAAACTTTGACACAGAAGTCTGGAAATCTTCATAATATACTTTGGACATGTGTTACGTTCAGTCTTCTGGTCGTCTTCGCACTTTGACAATATCATTTACATGTTCTATTATCTGCATGGTCTATTACTTAATCATCAAACATGTTAGTAGCCTTTGATTTATTTTGTCATATTCAAAACATCATAAGGGATTTCCCTAACAATCTCCCCCTTTTTGATGATGACAAAACAATATATGAATATGCAGATTTGTAAACATACTTTTAAATCAAAGGATATCAGAAGATAGCAAATAGATTGAGCATAAGAATATATAGAAAATAATCGCAGCTCAATATTATGCCATAGATAATATTAACCAATCAACACATATGCATATTCATATCTTCTCCCCTTTTTGTCATAATCAAAAAGCGATAACAATAGATTCACGTAGAGAATGATAATCAATATCTTGCAAGAATCACAATTTCCAAAAATCAGCTTTTTTATCGACTATTAAAGATATGCAATATAGCTCACTTCGATTATATCAGCAAATATCCAATAAAAATCACGGATGCATCATAAAATTTACGTTCCATTTTTGTCATAATAAAATGATAATATCAATAAGAGATTTGTTAATGACAAAATGTAATAAAAATGCACTAACTGGATTTTGTAGATCTTAACAATTCTGACACATTTACCTTCCTTCTTTTCATAACAAGATCACGATCAATCAAAAAGATTTTTCCATAATTGATCAAAGCTCCCCTCAATTTGTTGCCTTTTTGAGGTGATCATGATTCTTTTCATTTTCTTTTGGATTTGATTTCTCCCATCATGACAATATTTGCGAATAGAAACAATTGTTGCAATTGTCGCAGGAGATATTTTCTGATTGCACCAATATTTGCGTAGATTCGCAATCATCCTTCCCTTAAAGAATTTCCTGCAATCAACTCATTTCCCTTTTTGGTATCCATTAATTTGGATCATTCCTTGACGTTAGAGCAAAATAGAAAATCTCCATAATCAAATATTCTTTCTTAATTCATCATAACAGAGTATTCAAAGAAAGAATATTATGCACAATGATATTTTGAAAAATAAGTTCTCACTTAGTCATAGTACAATAAAATTAGAGAGAATAAAATCCTTGAATATCTTAGAAAAAAAAAAATCTTGCAAAATTAGTATAACGTAGAATCGGATTTTTACTTTGCAAAATATGACAATTTGAGAGCATAAAATTAAACCAAATAATCTGAATTATCTCAAATAATCACACGTACTAAATCAAATCTCAACTCACAAATCACAAAAAAACAAACCATACGATTCTTTTTCCATAAAGCAAAATATAATCATTATAAAATCTCAATTAACCAAGGATATATCGAATATCAAGCATAATGAGAAATTGAGAATAAAAATTCCTTACCAAATCCTCTTTCTTCTTTCTTCTTTATAGCTTGCAAAAATAACTTATCTTTTCTTTGGTACCCATTTTTTCTTGGGTCCATGAGAGTTAGCAGAATATGCTGCTTTTATCCAATTTTTCTTAATAGGTCTCCAGACTTGAGAAAGATCTTGTTGCCTAAGTCGAAAATTTTCCTTTTTAAGTTTGGAGATCCTTTTAAGAGAATATTTGAGATTTGAACAAAGCTCATTTACATATTTTGAAACTTTGAAAGGAATTGCTGAATGACTTACCTTAATTTCCTCATCATATTCTGAGTCTGGTTCGAATCGACTCGATTCTCGAGTCTCGTGTCGAGTCGACTCGATTCTGAATGTGTCAAAGTCAGACTCAGATTTTGAATGTGTCATCAAGCATATATTTTCTTGCTCATCATCTTCTTTCATAATTCTTTTATGGCCATTATGCTTGTATTAACTTCTTCCATCGAATTTCCTTCCTTTTCTACTCAGCTTTTTAAATTTCTCGACCATAAAGGCAAGTTCTTTATCGTCCATGTCATTTCCTGAGTCTGTTTCATCAAAAACAGCATTAGATATTAAAGCAATGGACTTCTTACATTCGGGATCTTCGTCATTAAGTTGTTCCACTTCATAGGATTGAAGAGTGCCAATCAATTCATCAACAGAGAGTGGCATAATCCTCTGAGTCTCCCGGATTGAGGTCTTGACATGATTCCAATCTTTTGAGAGACATCGCAAGAGTTTGTTGACCTTCATCGGGGTAGAAATTTGCTGACCTTGATATGCTAAACCATTTACAATTTATGTAAAACGGCTAAACATATCTCCAATTGATTCTCCTTGCTTCATCTTGAATGATTCATATTGGCCAAGCAAGAAGTTTACTTTTGTCTCTTTTACACGATCGGTCCCTTCATATGTAACAAGAAATTTATCCCAAACTTCTTTTGCTGTTTCACATGAAGAGATTCTGTTATATTCAGTAGGAGACAAAGCGCAATATAAAGAATAAATAGCTTTTGCATCAAGCGCTTCTCTTTTGGACATAGGAGCGGGGAGTTTGGTTTCTTTGTCTTTGCTATTCTTATTTGATGTGGATGCAGCAATGGGGTTGATTCCTCTTTCCACAACATCCCATTGTAAGAGATCTCTGGATTTTAGGAATTCTTTCATTTTGTTCTTCCATACGTCGTATTCCTTTCCATCAAAATATGGTGGCCTTGTGTTGCTTTGCCCTTCCATAAGTCTTGGTGCCAACATACTAGCCATAAAGAATCTTTAGCTCAAAAGTAAAAACACTTTTATAAACCGAGCACTTGGCTTTGATACCAATTGAGAGTGCTAGTATGAACAAAATAAATGAGTTAGGAAAAAGAATAAGAATACAAGATTTATAGTGGTTCGGCTTAATCCAAGCCTACGTCCACTCTCCCACGATAACACCCTTCTTGGCTAGATTCCACTATGCAATCAACAAGAGATTACAACTTCGAGTGCAAACACTTAGTAGTAGATCACACTATCTCACTAAGTCACTCTTTTGGTATTTCTCTCACGATTACAAACGTTTAAGCTCTCGAGAGACAAGTATATGATCGAAAGTCGCTCAGACTTTGGAATTATAAATTCTACGTTCCGTCTCTTACTTGCTCATCGGTCCTTCATCTCCTTAAATACTCCTCCACTTCCAAACTACCCGTTGGACAGTATCCCGGAGAATAATCTTCCAATATACCCATTGGACAGCTCTGTATCTAGAAGATTTGGTAGCCGTTGAGTGACAAAGGTAAAATCCCAAATTGATTCCGATCGCCCATACAAATGAAATCTTGGTTTCCATAAGTAAAGCTTATTCGTATAGAAAATTCTTGTCTTCAAGATCCAATCATCAATCAATTAGATTGAATCAATCAAATCAATCTTGATGTGGAATCCAAACCAGATCATTAGCCGTTATATGATTGGGCTTGAGTTACGATTCATCGAATCTAGATGTAAAGTTTGAGTCTGTAGACTTTACAATATGAATCTGTAGACTTTACAATCTGGGTCTGAACATATCTGCTTTTGAACATATTTCGCTTTAAGGTCTGTACCTAGTTCAGCTTCAGCATAGAATCTGTCTTCTGGTTCAGCATAGAGTTTGTCTTCTGGTTCAGCATTCACGTTCAGTCTGGAATTAGTCAGAGTGAGCAGACTTCTGAGTAGAACAGACTTTGATACTAAAGTCTGGCAGTCTTCAGACTTTGACACTGAAGTTTGGAAATCTTCATAATATACTTTGGACATGTGTTACATTCAGTCTTCTGGTCGTCTTCGTACTTTGACAATATCATTTACATGTTCTATTATCTGCATGGTCTATTACTCAACCATCAAACATGTTAGTAGCTTTTGATTTATTTTGTCATCTTCAAAACATCATAAGGGATTTCCCTAACACTACAGACATAATTTATACTTAGTGGAATCACGGCCCCACTTGGCAAATTTTCTAGACTTGGTGGTAATCACGGCCCCACCTAGTAATTTTCTAGATTTGGTGGTAATCATGGCCCCACTTGGCAATTTTCTAGACTTAGAGGCATTACGGCTCCACTTGGCAATTTTAGACTTAGTGGTATCACAGCTCCACTCGGCAATTTTAAATCCAACTCACAACCTCACACAGTTATTTTCCCTTCAAATACCGACATTTTCCAATTTTGGGATAAATCCCCATAATCACCAATTTCACTCAAATTTCACAATCTGGTACTCGAATAAATAAACAAGAAGCACCACTGCAATTAGCATGAAATTTTGGCCGTTGGTTATCTCAGCCTAATTTCCAGAAAATAATTAATTAATTAAATAATTATGAAAAATATTAAATAAATGCGATACATCCAACTTAGGCCCGTTATAGCCTAATTGGAAACCGAAACGGACCTAGAAAATTTCCGAGACTCGTTCAATAAATAATAGAATGGGTCTACTCGCTAATGTCATTAACTAACCACCTAACATGCATTGGCAGATAATTCAATTAACTAATCTAATCTAATCTATCCAGTTAAACCATGCTTAATTAATCTAATAAACCCCTAAGCATCATTAACTTACTAAGCGGGGTTTAGTGAGCTAAACTCACCAGGTGCAAAGCAAAGATCGGTTCACTACAACGGCGATCGAACTTGGGCTCGCAATGACACCGACGAGCTTGGATCGGGCTTTAAATCGGCCCAACACAACTCAACAAGGTTGAGCTTCAACCTTGGGCTTCTATAGGGCTGTTGGTCGCGGGCCCAAGATGGGCTGAAGATGTGCTGAACTTGCTTGGGCTTCAAGTGAGCTGGAAATGGGCTTAACTTGATGGAGATGCTAGGCCAAAAATTTGTTGGATCTGTGGGCTTCAATTAGCGGGCTGAAGAAAACGTGGGCTGATGCTGAAGATTTGGGCCGCTTGGTTGATGGGCTGGAGCTTGCAGACAAAGAAGCGGCAAAGGCCGTTGTTGGGCCTCGGCGAGCTGCTACTGGGCCGAGAGAGAGAGAGAGAGAGAGGGAGAGAGAGAGAGAGAGAGAGAGAGAGAGAGAGAGAGAGAGGGAGAGAGAGAGAGAGAGAGAGAGAGAGAGAGAGAGAGAGAGAGAGAAGTAGCTTCGGTGGGAATTTGCAAGCGTGAAGATGGGTGAATGGCTTGGCCAAAAGATCGAAGATGGTGGGGAGCGAGCGTTGCTAGCGTCAACGTGGGAGCTGTTGTTGGGGTCTTCGGTGCTGGGGGTTTGACCAAGAGCGTAGATGGGCTGACTGTGGCTTCGCTGGCGTCTTGGGCTTGCGGCTGAAATGGAAGGAAGCAGCAAGAGCTATTGGGGAAATTGCTTCGTGGATAGTGTCGCGGCAAGGAGTCAACAAACTTGCTGAGGTTGACCATTTGTGCGGCAGAGAAGGGGGAAAAGAGGGTGAGCTGGTAGTTGGATTCGTGGCTTGGCTTTGGTGAGTGGAAAACTCAATGGATCGGCTGAATGGGGAATTTGGTGGTTTTGTCTTGGCGGTGGAGAAGCAACTAAGAAGGAGAAGAAAGCAAATGGAAGAAAGGAAGGCAGAGGCAGCCGGTCTTCGGCTAAGGCGCAATTATGGGTGAGCAGCGGTCTAGGGTTGACCCTGGATTGATCCTGGATCGGCCCAACCCTGCCAGTCCTGGTCCGGCTCCCAAGGGGACCGGGTCGGTCCTTGGTCCTGAAATTCTAGGACCAACACTTTGTCGGGTTGGTCCTGGCCCCGAGAGTTTTGGGTCGGTCCAACCCTGGACCAACCCCGTATATTATTATATTATATTATTTATAATTCTTTTATATATTCAAATTTAAGTAAAATTTCTGTTATATTATATTATATTATTTATAATTCTTTTATATATTCAAATCTAAGTAAAATGTTTCTTCAAAGAAAAGAAAACCCAAGTAAAATGATGTTAAAGCTGTTGACTCCTTAAGCTCACAATCACGGATAGATGGCATCCAATTCCAAAAGGCATGAAGTTTATGTCGTAAAGGTCTTCACGGCCTCTTCCTCCACAGTCCAGAGTACGTTCTTCATTGTGAGGACCAAGGACTCCTCACAGTCACGGACTCGCGACATCCAAATGGCGCAAAGTTTACACCGTAAATCTCCTCACGGCTTCCTTTCCCAAAGTACGTTATCTTCTATTCTATCTTCTTTGTTCTTCAATTTGCCAAAATCAAAAGTAGCAACATCCCGCTCGCCGCATTGTGGACCCTATCTTGTTCCATATCTCGATGAACGTTAGTAGGTACAAAATTTCTATTATTGTGTCATCTTAAATTTGTTGAATATGTATTGGTATTTATAGTTTAATTGCATAATACCGCATTGTGGATGGATGTGTAATTTGAATTTGTAGGTTTGCTTTTTTAGGGAGTATAAAAAACAAGACGAAAAAATTATCGATCGGTCTCGAGTTGACCCTGGAACCGGACCGAACCCATTGGGTCGGTCCGGTCCTTGGTCCCAGGCTTAATAAGGTCGGTCCTCGGTCCTAAAAATTGAGGACCGACACTGTACGGGTTGGTCCTATGGTTAGGGGGTGGCTCGGACCAACCCGGACCATGCTCACCCCTAGGCGCAATTCGCACGAGGAAGAAAAGGGACCGGTCAAGTGTATAGGAGAAGCCAAGGAGGGGCCCAAAGTCAGAAATTTTTATCTCCTCCATTGATGCCCTTGTCTCCCATTACTTTCCAACATAAATTTCCACCAATTAAACACATTTTGATGTAAATGTTGCACCCCCTCACCTTAGGCTCCGAATTTCCCAATCTTGGCTTCAATCTCTTCATTTAATTTCTCCAATTGAGGTCTAATCTTAGTGAAGAAAAATCTCGTATAATTATCTTAAGTCCCCAACACTTAAAAGTTCGGCTTGGAAGTCCAAATTTCCTTTAATTTGGCCTATATGAATTTCCATTAATTTTCCACGACGCCTGAATGGATTTTTGTAAAAATATTGGAATCTCCAAAAATTATTCAGAAGATGAGTCGATGTTCCTAAAGTAGATTGTGACATGACAGAACTTTTAATTTCTGAAATCGAGTTTAAATTCGCGGTTAATTTCAATCCGGCGCATTTTTAGCGTGACCTAGGCTACCGAGTAGTTTTCAGAAACTTTTAGTGCAAATGACCTGTAGTCGATTTTCTTCAAGTCACAATGAACCCACTCGACATAATGGTGACTCTCGGTTGTTGTTAAAATCTCGATGATTCAAATATAGACACAGGGTATCAAAACGATAGAAAAATCAGTTTAGTGCTGGTTGATGGGAATTTTCCAATTTAGTAGTGTCACTCACGATTAGCCACACATCTCAGTCAAATTAACCTATCTCTGATCTCAAATTGATTTTATATTGTGTCGTAATGGTTTCTAAAGATGAGCACGATCAAGAAGTTGATTCCTGATCGAGTTCTCAAGTCTATTGTATTAAAATTCCTTAATGACTTTCCTGGATAGTCTAATTATCTCGAGAGCGATCAGCTCTGAGAACAGCTCTATAAGCTCATTGATGAAATGCCCGATTTATTCAATATAAAACAAAACTGAAAATCTGAGATGTTACATAATATTTATGTTAGTGATTTTCAGCCAAAATTGACTAGATGAACTACACTTTAGATTCAATTGGCCAAATTGAAAATTTTTGGACTAAATTTATATATTATTTCTCCTCATTGTGAATGACTTCATTTTTAGAATAGGACTACATAAAAAAAGTAAAAATAAAAATGATTGTGGTTAGACGATTGTAATCATACCTTTATTGTATATAGGACTCATCTTGTTGATATCTCACCATATGCACACCGTCAAATCACGATAATCCGTTATTTTTGAGTTTCATTTCTTTGATTTATTTCTTACTCAAATCATTACATTTTGTTCACGCACTTCTGCATTATTCGTAACAATTTGGCATCTCAAATCAGTTTCACTTAAAGACGATGACACGGTACGAGAGGAAACATTTCCATTAACATCATAGACAGACAACAAGCCTCCGAAAGCAAAACAAAGCATGTGCACCCAAAAATACACTAAGCGACATTCGCGAAAAGCTACAAACCACCCCGTTTACCAACATTGACCCCTGAAAACAACCCAACCAGATGGTCCTCTGTATCATCCGATTCATCCCCAAAGAAACAAACAACCTCTGTGTCCTCGCACAACGGAATTGCAACACACAGACAAACGGAAAACAACCCATTTTGAAAACACGAGAAAAGAGGCGACGACGCGGATGGAAAAGTACAGAAAGCCGACTCATATGTGAGAAACCACCACCACTTGTTTCCCGACATTGCAGCCGTAGAACAGCCCAATGAGAGCTGTCGGAGCATTCTCGAGACCTTCGGCAGTGTCTTCCACATACACAATCTTTCCCTCTTTGATCTGAGGCAATACCATCTCCAGGAACTTTGGGTAGAGATGATAGTAATCGGTTACCACGAAACCTTCCATCCGAATCCGCTTCAGGATAAAATTTGTCAAGTTGTGTATGCCTTCGGGCTGCTCGAGATTGTCCTGTGAGATCATTCCACAAACCGCGATTCGGCCATGAAGTTTCATGCTGAGCAGCACCGCATCGAGCATCTTTCCGCCAACGTTTTCGAAGTAGATGTCGATACCCTCGGGGAAGCATCTAAACATTTATAACACAAAAAGTCAAACGGAGTGGGCGTCAGGAACAGTTACATATTTTATATCCCGTGCGCCAGTCGCTTATTTGCTTACCTTTTCAGTGCTGCATCCAGATCCAGTTCCTCCTTGTAGTTGAAAGCATCATCGAAGCCAAACTTGTTCTTCAGCAAATCAACCTTTTTCACAAAAATACCGGCAAAAACAACTTTTGAAAGAATGAAATTCGGAAGGGAACAGTAAGACTGTATTCAGTAAAATGATGACGATGGTATACATTCAATAGTGCCGTCACTCTCTTGAGCATTCTCAAATTTAAGAAAGACAGCTCTCATCAACCGTGACATGATTACCTTCTCTTTGCTACTAGCGCTGCCAACAACATAACAACCAAACAACTTTGCAAACTGGCCAACAAGCTGACCAACAGCTCCCGATGCCGCTGATATAAAAACAGTCTCTCCTTTCTTAGGAGAGCATACTTCGAAAAAACCAGCATAGGCTGTCATGCCAGGCATACCTACAAATTATAAATTTGTAGAAATTAGACAAGGTGTAGGAGTGTTATGCTATGGCAAAATCTCAAATGGTCCGATTATTGCCCAAAGGTGAAGCCCGTGAGAAATGTATTCTTCTCAAGGAAAGCTACTTTTTCTCTAGAATTAACCGATTTACACGCTTCGCAAAGCCAGAAGACAGCATTGCAGGGCTCTGTCTTTCAGACAATTTAATGAGGCCATAAGGCTCATCGACAATGAAGATCCCTACAAGTAATATCCTAATTATCTGATTCCTCCTATTCATTAAGAAGACATAGTTATTGCAATCGATGATAAAAAAGCGTACCCAAAAGGCCAGTGTAGTAAGACGGAGGAAGATTGGCGTCTTCAATCTTGAAGCAAGTCTCTGGTGCATTAAGTAGAGTGTACTCCTCCTGTCCAGTGAAACCCCAAAGCAAGTCGCCTTTCTTGAAGTTTGGATGCCCGGATTCCAAAACTCTAGCTACTCCATATCCAGTGAGAGGCTGCATCAATGCGTTGAATACTTCAAATATAAGTGAATGATTTAGCAAACATAAATAGACATTGTACTTCCAGGAAGGAATGATTGGACATAAAGACAATTTCATAGTCAAATGCGCTACAATTACCAGAGATCCTTTCACCTTTAACCTTTTTTCTGATATTAAAAGTTTGCAACTCGAGTCATATTGAAGTAAGGTAAGTCAAAATGCAGTTTTCCTTAACCCTTGATATAACTTCCAACAAACCTAGAATGGCATAATTTTAACACAGCGGGAATAAAATTGAAATCCATAGCTATATATCAGAATCCTAAGCAATATGCTGAAGGATCCAACCAAAACACTGCTCATCCCAGAGTCATGTTTATTTTATATTTCAATTAGTACATCTCATTGTCCTCTTTCACGTGCAAGCTATCAGCCACCATTCGTCATGCTTACACATTACTCGCATCGCTTAATGCCATGATTATGCGGAATGTGTAAACGTAAGGAATGTAAAATTCCTATGCCAGATAGCACAAGCGACGCTCTTTCAACACCCTCAGCTATTCAATACGTTCGCCAAATATTATACTGACATCACAAACAATTTCCACACTTTCAAAGCCACCGATAATTGCTCACAAAAGATTTAGCCATGATATAAAAATAAATGGATAAACATACAGCACAGAGTCGCCACAATCCTTTTAATTGAAATGGTCGGATATTATCAGAACTAATACTTGACAAGTCCCTGTATATTAATTTAGCCAAACCTGAGATCATGATCCAACACTCAGGAAAACTGATATAAAATCCGCCATCCATCAGCAGAGACACCGCAACTTTCTCCAAAAACAACATAATGAATGCCCAGAGCAAACTTAAAAAGGACAAAAAATATCATACTCAAGAAAACCCACATCATCCTCGATGAACTTTTTCTCTACCTATGTTCTTTTGGAAAAAAAAAAAAAAAAAAAGAGACAGAACTTGACAACGAAAAGAGTACTTAGGCTTGCTCACCGAACCAGGTCTGAAGGGTTCGACATAAACCAGGACATAGGGTTTTGTCATGCGGAATTTCTTGTAAGGGTCGCAGGACAAGTAGAGAATTTTCACGAGAAGGCCGTTCGAGTCCTCCAGGAGACGCAACTTCATGGTCAACTCACGCACCTCCGTGTCCTTATCCTCGGGGAAACCACTCACGTAGTCCCTGAATATCACATGCTTGTTCCTCACTGCCTCCCCATTCTCGCCTGCCATCGCTCTTCACTACTCTTTCGGCAAAACTCGGAACACGTAGAAGAGAGAAGATGAGCAGGCGTGGAGTGTGCGAGTGCGGTATCGTTTCTAGCGACTCAGCTGAGCGTGGAACGCATGAAGAGGCCACGCGGGACAGTAAAGAAGGCGACCTTTTGGTTGAAAAATGTTGGGTCAGCAGGCGGGGGATGGTAGTTTATTTTGACGGTGACGATGGAGGTGCGTGGAGGATCATGAGGAGCGAGAGAGACGGTTTTGGAGTACGTAAATTTTGGTTCAATGTATATCATGATCTTTGAATTTTTTATTCATTCAATGTTGTTCCCAAACTTCATCTCAATATGTAATGTAGTTTCTGAACTTTATCTCAATATGCAATGTGATCTCCGGACTATATAAAAATGTTGGATACTGTGGTTCTATTAATTTAAGCTCATGGACAATATTAAATATCTTAATATAATCAAATGTACATTAGATATGTACCAAAAGTTTGGGTAACAATTTGGCAATTTAAAAGTTTAGGGACAACATTACATATTTGGATAGAATTCAGGAGTCACATTGCATATAGGGTAAAAATTCATAAACTATTTGTGTCGTTTTCCAATTGGTGTTTTCTTGTGCATTGTATCAGTTCAGGAGCATCGTTGGGGGCTTCTCTTTTGATGTCAGGTCGAATATGGCCGAGAATGGTCATGACCCTCCCAAGGTTTTAATAAGGGGATCTAAAAGTCCACTTTTCGCTTAGTGACTACGCCAGAAGATATGTGTTTGACTTTTCACAAGCAATAATTTAAGACTATTGAAATTAGAAAAATAATTTTTGCTTTGTCCTTTTCAGCGAAACAAATGGAATCTAAAACCACATAGTCGCAAAGGGTTAAAGCTGTTAAAATATCTCTCTTGCTTGTCTAATTATTAGTAGAAATGGCTGTGACACTGAGGATGTCCAGCAGCCTTTCAAGCTTTGCCAAGAACACACGGTGATGATGCTTGATTTGGTGGGCTTGATTTATCACTAATTCGGATCGAGTCGAACAGAACGTTGTCCTTCATTTCTAGCGTGCTGGATTCGAGTCCATAACTGGGAAATTTCAACCATTCAAATGCAGACTTCGCTTATTTGCACGCTCATAGAGTTCTTTTCCTCGTTGATGTCGAAGAAATGCTCATAGAGTTCTTCGCATATAATTATTTTATTATTCTAGCAAGTGAGCTTAACTTGTGTGAAGCTTGTGAGAGATACGGAGAATATTGAGAGCCCTCTTCCAAAAGAGTTGAGAGAACGAAAAAAAGCCCTTTCTTATTATTAATTTTTGTGAGTTGGGGTTGAATTTAGAATTGGAACACACTTGTGAAATGGAAATTATCAAGAAAGTCCTAGATGATTGTATTTTTGCTAATTCCGTCCTATATCTTTTAACGTGTTTAATTGAGTTTTAAGCCTTTCAACAATTTACCGGTACAGTTCATCAACCAAAATTGGCCAATTTGACAGGAAATCATTAACCTTGATGCCCACTGTCTTATGTAGCACAACTGGCATTAATACTGACAAGTTTTAATATTTTTCTTTTCTTTTTTCTTCTCCATTTTTTTTTTCGCTAGGCCTCACCTGGGCTAGCCGCTTTGCTAGATCTAGAGAGCTCAACCTTTGCCCAGGCCAAGGCAGCCTCACTAAGTGTCAACTAGGGGAGGGTTGGTCTAGGCAAGTCCCAGTAAGGGTCTACTTGGCCTAGTTTGGTATGGTGAATAGGCGCTCGCCTTCGCCCCGGTGAGACTAGGCGAGGCTGACGCTTGCCGGACCTTGCCTAGTCTCTAAACTTTTAATTGATTTAACGTAGTTTATGAATTTTTGGTATATGTTTTATTTAATCCCTATACTATATGAAGATGTTTAATATTTCATTAATTCAGGGTCAAGATCAGGCTTAGAGACAATATTAAATATTCTTATATAGTATGGTGACTACATTAAGCATTTATTAAAAGTACAGAGACCCAATTGGCAATTTAAAAATTCATTGATGACATTGTATATTAGGATAAAGTTAAGGGACCAAAACTATTTAAAAATTCATAGAAGACATTGCATATTAGGATAAAGTTCCGGGACTATATTTAACAAATAAAAATTCAAGGATTACAATGCACTTTAAACCAAAATTCAGAGATTATTTGTGTCATTTTTCTGTTGGTGTTTTCTTGTGCATTGGATAAGTTTAGAAGCATAGGGGGTGCATGATAACCAAAATTTATGTTCCAAAAAAAAGTTTTTCTGTTCTAGACCTGTTTTGGAAGAAAAATCTGTTTGATAAACCTATTAAGTTTTTCTATTTCCGAAATAGGTTTATATTCTAGAAATAGGTTTGGAAGAGAAATCAGAAACTAAGGGGGTGCATGATAACCAAAATTTATGTTTCAGAAATAGTTTTTTGTTCCATTTGTTTCTAGAAGAGAAATTTGTTTGATAAACCTATTTAGTTTTTCTATTTCTGGAATAGATTTCTATTCTAGAAATAGGTTTGGAAGAGAAATCGAAGCTAAAATTGTATACTTATCTAATCTGAAATAGAAATCAGAAATAAAAATTCTTCTCATTGTTCGTTAATCGGTCCTTTATTCGTCGCCGTTGACCACTGTTTGTCGGTTGCTTGTTGCCGCCGCTGCCGCCATCGGTCGTTGGTCGCCGCCATCGCTGGTTGCTGGCTATTGGCTGCCACTCGCCGCCGGATGCCGGCCCTCGCTGCCGATCGCCGATCGCCTACCGCCGTCGGTTGCGGTTGCTGGACGCTGCTCGTCGCCGGCCCCACTGCCATCGGTTGCTAATCGCCGGTCGTTGTCGGCCGCCGTTGCCACCAGCCGCCGGTCGTCCATCCCTACCGATGGTCGGTCCACCGCCGTCTGAAAGGAAGAAATTTTATGTCGTCATCAAACGAATTTCTATTTTTATAGTAGAAATTTTATGTCGTCATCAGATGGTTATTTTTGTTTAGAAAATCTTCTAAAAATAGAAATAGAAAAATTTATTTCTACTCTAGAAACTATTTCCGGAACAAAATGGTTGTCATGCACCCTCTAAAATTTTCTACTTCTTTATTTTTGGAATAGAAATCGAAAATAAAAATTTTCTCATCGTTCGTTAATCAGTCCTTCATTCATCACCGCTGACCACCGTTTGTCGGTCACTCGTCGCTGTCGCTCACTGGCTGTCCCCGCTCGCTGCCAGCCATTGACCCCGTCGCCCACCGCTGCCGCTGATTGCCGGTCGCCCACCGCCGCCGCCGGCCACCGGTTGCTTGCTGCCTCTGCCGACTGCCGGCCACCAGCCGTCCATCCCTGCCAATCATTGGTCTATCACCATCCGAAAGAAAGAAATTTTGTGTCGTTATCAAACGGTTATTTTTGCTTAGAAACTCTTCTAGGAATAAAAATAGAAAAATCTATTTTTGTTCCAGAAACTATTTTTGGAACAGAATGGTTGTCATGCACCCCCATAGTGATTGGTCATTACACTGCGGCTCTTCTTGGTTGGGGACCTCTCTTTCATTATCATGTCAAACACAATCGAAAAATGGTCATGACCCTCACGAGATGACTTGAAAGTCCGTTTTCGCTTAGAGATTGACGCTAGAGGACACGTATTTGATTTTTCATAAGCAATAATTTACGACTATTAAAATTAAGCAAATAATTCTTGATTTGCTATTTTCAGCGAAACAAACAGAACCAAAGATCACATAGTTGCAAAGGGTTAAAAGCTGTTAAAATATCTCTCTTGTTTGTCTATTTATTAGCAGTAATGGCTGTGACGCAAAGGATGTTCAGCAGCCTCTCAAGCTTTGCCAAGAGCCCATGGTGATCTTGGTTGATTTAGTGGGCTTGATGTATCGCACTAATTCGGATCGAGTCTAACAGAACGTTGTCCTTCATTTCTAGCGGTAGACGCCAATCCGATTCTCTCCTCTCTCGGAGCTCTCCTCTACCGGCTGGGTAGCTATGGCAAACCCCACTTCATCCTTCCATAAACCCTAATTTCCCACCATGATTTAGCCTTTTTAATCAACAGAATCCGCAAGTCTTCAGCAGATGAATGTGCTGAAACAGAACGTTCCAGCACATTCGGATCGAGTCGAACAGAACGTTGTCCTTCATTTCTAGCAGTACTGGATTCGAGTCCATAACTTGGAGACTTCAACCATTCAATGCAAACTTCGCTTATTTGCACGCTCATAGAGTTCTTTTTCTTGTTCATGTCGAAGAAATGCTCAATAGAGTTTTTCGCTTATGATTATTTTTGTTGTCGTAGTAAGTGTGCTTACTATATGTGAAACTTGTGAGAGATATAGTGAATATCGAGAACACACTCCTATGAAAAAAAAAGCCCTTAAGAAAGTTGGGGTTAAACACACTCATGAAAATTAAGAAAGTCGTAGACGATTGCATTTGTGCCAATTTCATACTAGACCTTTTAATGGGGCCAATTGAGTTATAAATCTTTTGCAATTTACTAATGTGGTTCATCTGGCTAAAATTGGCTAATTTTGGCCGAAAATCATTGACGTGGGCAACAATCATTCTATGTGACACGATTAGCGTTAATATAATTTTTTTTAATATATGTCTATTTTTTTTCTTTTCCCTTTTCTTTTAGTTGGCCTCAATTGGTTGGGACCCCTTACCAAATATAGAGAGGTCAAACCTTGCCTAGGCTAGGGTGGCCTCGTTGGGCATCGCCTAGGGGAGGGTCGGCCTAAGCTAGGCCCAACAAGGGTTGGCTTGGCAAAGTCTAGTGAATAGGTGCTTGCCCTTGTTCTTGCTCAACAGAGACCGGCCCTTCCTAGCCATGGTTGGTGGTTCACGGCTCGCAATCGGTCATTGGCAAAAAAAAAAAGTGAATAATTTTTTTTAAATTTTAAAAATTATCCTCAGTTAATATTTATGTCAGTGATGTCTAGTCAAAATTGGCTAAATGAACTACACTTTATATTCAATTGGCCAAATTGAAAATTTTGGATTGAATTAACATAAGTATAATAGTTGTAATATTATTATTTTTTGATTATTTCTCCTCATTGTGAATGACTTCATTTATAGAATAGGACTACATAAAAAAATAAAAATAAAAATGATTGTGGTTAGACGATTGTAATCATACCTTTATTGTATATAGGACTCATCTTGTTGATATCTACCATATGCACACCGTCAAATCACGATAATCCGTTATTTTTGAGTTTCATTTCGTTGATTTATTTCTTACTCAAATCATTAAATTTGTTCAGGCACTTCTGCATTATTCGTAACAATTTGGCATCTCAAATAAGTTTCACTTAAAGACGATGACACGGTACGAGAGGAAACATTTCCATTAACATCATAGACAGACAACAAGCCTCCGAAAGCAAAACAGAGCATGTGCACCCAAAAAGTACACTAAGCGACATTCGCGAAAAGCTACAAACCACCCCGTTTACCAACATTGACCCCTGAAAACAACCCAACCAGATGGTCCTCTGTATCATCCGATTCATCCCCAAAGAAACAAACAACCTCTGTGTCCTCGCACAACGGAATGGCAACACAAACACAAACAGAAAACAATCCATTTTGAAATCACGAGAAAAGAGGCGACGACGCGGATGGAAAAGTACAGAAAGCCGACTCATTCGTGAGAAACCACCACCACTTGTTTCCCAACATTGCGGCCGTAGAACAGCCCGATGAGAGCTGTCGGAGCATTCTCGAGACGTTCGGCAGTGTCTTCCACATACACAATCTTCCCCTCTTTGATCTGAGGCAATACCGTCTCCAGGAACTTCGGGTAGAGATGATAGTAATCGGATACCATGAAACCTTCCATCCGAATCCGCTTCAGGATAAACTTTGTCAAGTTGTGTATGCCTTCGGGCTGCTCGAGATTGTACTGTGAGATCATTCCACAAACTGCGATTCGGCCATGAAGTTTCATGCTGAGCAGCACCGCATCGAGTATCTTTCCGCCAACGTTTTCGAAGTAGATATCGATACCCTCGGGGAAGCATCTAAACATTTATAACACAAAAAGTCAAACGGAGTGGGCGTCAGGAACAGTTACATATTTTATATCCCGTGCGCCAGTCGCTTATTTGCTTAATCATCACTGCTATACTCATAGCTCACCTTTTCAGTGCTGCATCCAGATCCAGTTCCTCCTTGTAGTTGAAAGCATCATCGAATCCAAACTTGTTCTTCAGCAAATCAACCTTTTTCACAAAAATACCGGCAAAAACAACTCAAAGAATGAAATTAGGAAGAGAACAGTAAGAGTATAGTCAGTAAAATGATGACGATGGTGTACATTCAATAGTGCCACCACTCTCTTGAGCATTCTCAAATTTAAGAAAGACAGCTCTCATCAACTGTGACACGATTACCTTCTCTTTGCTACCAGCGCTGCCAACAACATAACAACCGAACAACTTTGCCAACTGGCCAACAAGCTGACCAACAGCTCCCGATGCCGCTGATATGAAAACAGTCTCTCCTTTCTTAGGAGAGCATACTTCGAAAAAACCGGCATAAGCTGTCATGCCAGCCATACCTACAAATTATAAATTTGTAGAAATTAGACAAAGGTGTAGGAGTGTTATGCTATGGCAAAATCTCAAATGGTCCGATTATTGCCCAAAGGTGAAGCCCGTGAGAAATGTATTCTTCTCAAGGAAAGCTACTATTTCTCTAGAAATAACCGATTTACACGCTTTGCAAAGCGAGAAGACAGCTTTGCAGGGCTCTGTCATTCAGACAATTTCATGAGGCCATAAGGCTCATCGACAATGAAGATCCCTACGAGTAATATCCTAATTATCTGATTCCTCCTATTCATTAAGAAGACATAGATATTGCAATCGATGATAAAAAAGCGTACCCAAAAGGCCAGTGTAGTAAGACAGAGGAACATCGGTGTGTTCAATCTTGAAGCAAGTCTCTGGTGCAGTAATTAGAGTATACTCCTCCCATCCAGTCAAACCCCAAAGCAAGTCGCCTTTCTTGAAGTTTGGATGCCCGGATTCCAAAACTCTAGCTACTCCATATCCAGTTATAGGCTGCATCAATGCGTTAAATACTTCAAATATAAGTGAATAATTTAGCAAACATAAATAGACATTGTACTTCCAAGAAGGAATGATTGGACATAAAGACAATTTCATAGTCAAATGCGCTACAATTACCAGAGACCCTTTCACCTTTAAACTTTTTTCTGATATTAAAAGTTTGCAACTCGAGTCATATTGAAGTAAGGTAGTCAAAATGCAGTTTTCCTTAACCCTTGATATAACTTCCAACAAACCTAGAATGGCATAATTTTAACACAGCGGGAATAAATTTGAAATCCATAGCTATACATCAGAATCCTAACAAACACTGTTCATCCCAGAGTCAGGTTTATTTTATATTTCAATTAATACATCTCATTGTCCTCTTTCACGTGCAAGCTATCAGCTGCCATTCGTCATGCTTACACATTACGCGCATCGCTTAATCCCATGATTATGCGGACTGAGTAAACGTAAGGAGTGTAAACTTCCTATCCAAATAGCACAAGCGACGCTCTTTCAACACCCTAAGCTCTTCAATACATTCGCCAAATGTTATACCGACATCACAAACAATTTCTACACTTTCAAAGCCACCGATAATTGCTCGCAAAAGATTTAGCCATGATATAAAACAAAAAAAATGGATACACATACAGCACAGAGTCGCTACAATCCTTTTGATTCAAATGATCGGACATAATCAGAACTAATACTTGACAAGTCCTTGTATATTAATTTAGCCAAACCTGAGATCATGATCCAACACTCAAGGAAAACGGATATAATATCCGCCATCCATCAGCAGAGACACCGCAACTTTCTCCAAAAACAACGTAATGAATGCCCAGAGCAAACTTAAAAAGGACAAAAAATATCATACTCAAGAAAACCCACATCATTCTCGATGAACTTTTTCTCTATCTATGTTCTTCTGGAAAAAAAAAAAAAAAAGAGACAGAACTTGACAACGAAAAGAGTACTTAGGCTTGCTCACCGAACCAGGTCTGAAGGGTTCGACATAAACCGGGACATTGGGTTTCGTCATGCGGAACCTCATGTAAGGGTCGCAGGACAAGTAGAGATTTTTCACGAGAAGGCCGTTCGAGCCCTCCAGGAGACGCAACTTCATGGTCGACTCACGCACCTCCATGTCCGTATTCTCGGGGAAGCCACTCACGTAGTCCCTGAATATCACTTGCTTGTTCCTCACTGCCTCCCCGTTCTCGCCTGCCATCGCTCTTCACTACTCTTTCGGCAAAACTCGGAACACTTAGAAGAGAGAAGATGAGCAGGCGTAGAGTGTGCGAGTGCGGTATCGTTTCTAGCGACTCAGCTGAGCGTGGAATGCATGAAGAGGTCACGCGGGACAGAAAAGAAGGCGACCTTTTGGTTGAAAAATGTTGGGTTAGCAGGCGGGGATGGTAGTTTATGGGGACGGTGACGATGGAGGTGCGTGGAGGATCATGAGGAGCGAGAGAGATGGTTTTGGAGTACTTAAATTTTGGTTGAATGTATATCATGATCTTTGAATTTTTTATTCATTCAATGTTTTTCCAAACTCCATTTCAATATGTAAGGTAGTCTCTGAACTTTATCTTAATATGTAATGTGGTCTCCGGATTATATAAAAATGTTGAATACTGTCATTCTATTAATTCAAGCTCATGGACAATATTAAATATCTTCATATAATCAAATGTATACTAGATATGTGCCAAAAGTTTGGGTACCAATTTGACAATTTAAAAGTTTAGGGACAATATCACATATCGGGATAAAATTCAGGAGTCACATTGCATATTGGGTAAAAATTCATAAACTATTTGTGTCGTTTTCCTATTGGTGTTTTCTTGTGCATTGGATCAGTTCAGGAGCATCGTTCTTTTGTCATCAGGTCGAATATGCCCGAGAATGTTCATGACCCTCCCAAGGTTTTTATAAGGGGATCTAAAAGTCCACTTTTACGCTTAGTGACTACGCCAAAAGATATGTGTTCGACTTTTCACAAGCAATAATTTAAGACTATTGAAATTAGAAAAATAATTTTTGCTTTGTCCTTTTCAGCGAAACAAATGGAATCTAAAATCACATAGTCGCAAAGGGTTAAAGCTGTTAAAATATCTCTCTTGCTTGTCTAATTATTAGTAGAAATGGCTGTGACACTGAGGATGTCCAGCAGCCTTTCAAGTTTTGCCAAGAACACACGGTGATGATGCTTGATTTGGTGGGCTTGATTTATCGCTAACTCAGATCGAGTCGAACAGAACGTTGTCCTTCATTTCTAGCGTGCTGGATTCGAGTACATAACTGGGAAATTTCAACCATTCAAATGCAGACTTCGCTTATTTGCACGCTCATAGAGTTCTTTTCCTTGTTGATGTCGAAGAAATGCTCATAGAGTTCTTCGCATATAATTATTTTATTGTTCTAGCAAGTGAGCTTAACTTGTGTGAAGCTTGTGAGAGATACAGAGAATATTGAGAGCCCTTTCCAAAAGAGTTGAGAGAACGAAAAAAAGCCCTTTCTTATTATTAATATTGTGAGTTGGGGTTGAATTTAGAATTGGAACACACTTGTGAAATGGAAATTATCAAGAAAGTCCTAGACAATTGTACTTTTGCTAATTCCGTCCTAAATCTTTTAGCGTGGCTAATTGGGTTCTAAACCTTTCAACAATTTACCGGTATAGTTCATCAAACCAAAATTGGCCAATTTTGATAGAAAATCACTGACTTAAATGCCAATTGTTTTATGTGGCACAACTGGCGTTAATAATGACAAGTTTCAATATTTTTTTTCTTTTTTCTTCTCCCTTTTGTTTTTGCCGGGCCTCACCTGGGCTAGCCCCTTTGCTAGATCTGGAGAGCTCAACCTTTGCCTAGGCCAAGGTGGCCTCGCTAAGTGTCACCTAGGGGAGGGTTGGCCTAGGCAAGGCCTCGTAAGGGTTTGCTTGGCCGAGTTTGGTATGGTGAATAGGCGCTTGCCCTCGCCTCGGTGAGATTAGGCAAGGCTGACGCTCGTCGGACCTTGCCTAATCTTTAAACTTTTAATTTATTTAATATAATTTATGAATTTTTGGTATATGTTTAATTTGATCCCTATACTATATGAAGATGTTTAATATTGTTATTTCATTAATTCAGGGTCAAGCTCAGGCTTAGAGACAATATTAAATATTCTTATATACAATGACTACATTAAGCTTTTATTAAAAGTTCAGAGACCAAATTGGCAAATTAAAAATTCATTGATGACATTGTATATTAGGATAAAGTTAAGGGACCATATCGACTATTTAAAAATTCATAGAAGACATTGCATATCAGGATAAAGTTCTGGGACTATATTTAACTAATTAAAATTCAAGGACCACAATGCACATTAGACCAAAATTCAGAGATTATTTGTCATTTTTCTATTGGTGTTTTCTTGTGCATTGGATCTATTCAGAAGCATAGTGATTTGTCATTTACACCGCCCTTCTTGGTTGGGGACCTCTCTTTCGTCATCAGGTCAAACACCATCGAAAAATGGTCATGACCCTCCCAAAATTTTTACGAGATGACTTGAAAGTCCGTTTTCGCTTAACGATTGGCGCTAGAGGACACGTATTTGATTTTTCATAAGCAATAATTTAAAACTATTAAAATTAAGCAAATAATTCTTGATTTGCTCTTTTCAGCGAAACAAACGGAACCAAATCACATAATTGCAAAGGGTTAAAAGCTGTTAAAATATCTCTCTTGTTTGTCTATTTATTAGCAGTAATGGCTGTGACGCAAAGGATGTTCAGCAGCCTCTCAAGCTTTGCCTAGAGCCCATGGTGATGATGATTGATTTAGTGGGCTTGATGTATCACACTAATTCGGATCGAGTCGAACAGAACGTTGTCCTTCATTTCTAGCGGTACTGGATTCGAGTCCATAACTTGGAGACTTCAACCATTCAATGCAAACTTCACTTATTTGCACGCTCATAGAGTTCTTTTCCTTGTTGATGTCGAAGAAATGCTCAATAGAGTTTTTCGCTTATGATTATTTTTGTTGTCGTAGTAAGTGTGCTTACTATATGTGAAACTTGTGAGAGATATAGTGAATATCGAGAACCCTCTTCCTAGAGAGTTGAGAGTATGAAAAAAAGCCCTTTCTTATAATTAATTTTTTGGAAAATCTCAAATAAGGACCTGAAGTGGAGCCATTTTCTTAAAAAAAGACATAAAGTAGACACTGTTTCAAATAAGGATTCGGAGTGGCTAACTTACTCCCAATTAAGGACTTGAACTTTTAATTTTATTCACAGCCAGGGTTACTTTTGTCCAAGAACATTGTTGTTTATTTTTTGTCTCTCTCTTTCTTCTTTTTTCTTTCTTCATCTTTCTCACTCTCTATATCACCTCCATTATCAACCCCTCCATCGCTCTTTTTGTCATCTCGTTGTATGACCAAGATTGGGTTTTCTTTAACACGAGCCATTACAACATAGTCTAACTCATTGAAAATTTTAAATTTCTCTCCTCAAAATGGTTTGTAGACAATTCCACGAAGTCGAAATGAGCCTTCAAAAATAAGTTCTTTTTATTCCGACATTCATTGCAAATTCTGATCTCAAAGCCATAATATGAATTTGCTTTTGCTAAGACTCAACTTCTTGTCCAACTCCCAAGCTATGCAACTAATCCCTTTGGCGACATATTTCTCTCACCTAGAGAGTGCATCAAACTCCACTTATTCCGAGCCTTCCACTAACCCAGCAACTGCAATTTTTTGTGCTGTTTTCGGTCCTACTTGCCAACAACAGAGTAGCAATATCCAAGCATCATCGGATCGTCTTGTTTGACTAACTTATGCCTCTATTCAATTAACACTTGTTGATCAACAGTTTCACACCAAAGAACAATTTTGTTGCAGCTAGCGACTATTTCAACCTCGGCAAGAGTTTGCCTCATCAATTTCAAATTTGGGTTTGCCTCTCTTGCGTAAATTCAATCTTTCAAAGATCCCCCTTCCCCTTTGCAATGCCAATGGCTCCTTTCAATAATCCTTAGTCTAGCGACACCCATTCACACTCTTGCCATTCTCATCGACACATCTCTTCTCCTCAATCGATACCCCATCTTAAGATTGATCATTAGTCATATCTGACATCATTAACTATAGAAATTGTTATATTTCATTGCCCGATTGCTGCCATTGACAAGTCATATTCGAGCTCTTGACCTCATCGACCGCTGCCCTTAATAGAAAATCCAACATCGTTATCGTCAGATGGAGGTCAATCCGAACTTTAGGTTGAGCACAAGCAAGCCAAGATTTGATGCATCTTGAGGAACTGAGGATTTTAGCATTCGAGAAGGTGGCCAGTAGCAAATAACTCCAATCCGACTTCTTGTCACGAGGACCAACTACGTGATAACATGAAGCTCACGAGGTCACTGGTAGGGGCCTGATTATGGTGTTGAAGAAGGAGGCAATGTAGATTGAAGGAGGAGGTGTGAGGAAGATGAAGAAAGAAAAAAAATTAAAGAAAAAATGTTCTTGGACAAAACTACCCCAAGCTATAAATAAGATTGAAAGTTTGGGTCCTTATTTGAGACAGAATTAGCTACTTTGGGTCCTTATTTGATACAGTGTCCACTTTGGATCTTTTTTTGAGAAAATGAGCCCACTTTAGGCCCTTATTTGAGATTTTCCCTTAATTTTTTTGAGTTGGAGTTAAACACACTCATGAAAATTAAGAAAGTCCTAGACGATTGCATCTATGCCAATTCCATACTAGACCTTTTAATGGGGTTGAGAGTATGAAAAAAAGCCCTTTCTTATAATTAATTTTTTTGAGTTGGGGTTAAACACACTCATGAAAATTAAGAAAGTCCTAGACGATTGCATTTGTGCCAATTCCATGCTAGACCTTTTAATGGGGCCAATTGAGTTATAAACCTTTTGCAATTTACTAATGTGGTTCATCTGGCTAAAATTGGCTAACTTTGGCCGGAAATCATTGACGTGAACAACAATCATCCTATGTGATACGATTAGCGTTAATATAAAAAAAATTAATATATATTTTATTTTTTCTTTTCCCTCTTCTTTTCGTTGGCCTCAATTGGCTAGGGCCCCTTACCAAATATAGAGAGTTCAACCCTTGCCTAGGCTAGGGTGGCCTCTGGGCATTGCCTAGGGAGGGTCGGCCTAAGCTAGGCCCAACAAGGGTTGGCTTGGCCAGGTCTAGTGAATAGGTGCTCGCCCTTGTTCTTGCTCAACAGAGACCGGCCCTTCCTAGCCATGGCTGGTGGCTTGCGGCTCGCAATCGGTCATTGGCAAAAAAAGTGGATAAAAATTATATATTTTTAAATTTAAAAAATTATCCACGGTCAATATTTATGTCAGTGATTTCCAGCCAAAATTGGCTAGATGAACTACACTTTATATTTAATTGGCCAAATTGGAAAATTTTGGACTGAATTAACATAAGTATAATAGTTGTAATATTTTTTTTTTTTTTATTATTTCTCCTCATTGTGAATGACTTCATTTATAGAACAGGGCTACATAAAAAAAAAAAAAAAAAATGATTGTGGTTAGACGATTGTAATCATACCTTTATTGTATATAGGACTCATCTTGTTGATATCTCACCATATGCACACCGTCAAATCACGATAATCCGTTATTTTTGAGTTTCATTTCTTTGATTTATTTCTTACTCGAATCATTAAATTTGTTCATGCACTTCCGCATTATTCGTAACAATTTGGCATCTCAAATCAGTTTCACTTAAAGACGATGACACGGTACAAGAAGAAACATTTCCAATAACATTATTGACAGACAACAAGCCTCCGAAAGCAAAACAGAGCATGTGCACCCAAAAGTACACTAAGCGACATTCGCGAAAAGCTACAAACCACCCCGTTTACCAACATTGACCTCTGAAAACAACCCAACTAGATGGTCCTCCGTATCATCCGATTCATCCCGAAAGAAACAAACAACCTCTGTGTCCTTGCACAACGGAATGGCAACACAAAGACAAACAGAAAACAACCCATTTTGAAAACACGAGAAAAGCGGAGACGATGCCGATGAAAAAGTACAGAAAGCCGACTCATTCGTGAGAAACCACCACCACTTGTTTCCCGACATTGCGGCCGTAGAACAGCCCAATGAGAGCTGTCGGAGCATTCTCGAGACCTTCGGCAGTGTCTTCCACATACACAATCTTCCCCTCTTTGATATGAGGCAATACTGTTTCCAGGAACTTCGGGTAGAGATGATAGTAATCGGATACCACGAAACCTTCCATCCGAATCCGCTTCAGGATAAAATTTGTCAAGTTGTGTATGCCTTCGGGTTGCTCGAGATTGTACTGTGAGATCATTCCACAAACCGCGATTCGGCCATGAAGTTTCATGCTGAGCAGCACCGCATCGAGCATCTTTCCGCCAACGTTTTCGAAGTAGATATCGATACCCTCGGGGAAGCATCTAAACATTTATAACACAAAAAGTCAAACGGAGGGCGTCAGGAACAGTTACATATTTTATATCCCGTGCGCCAGTCGCTTATTTGCTTAATCATCACTGCTATACTCATAGCTCACCTTTTCAGTGCTGCATCCAGATCCAGTTCCTCCTTGTAGTTGAAAGCATTATCGAATCCAAACTTTTTCTTCAGCAAATCAACCTTTTTCACAAAAATACCGGCAAAAAACAACTCAAAGAATGAAATTAGGAAGAGAACAGTAAGAGTGTAGTCAGTAAAATGTAGGGGTGAGCAACGGTCAAGGGTCGACCTTGGACCAACCCTGGATCGAACCTGGACCGGCCCAACCTTGCCGGTCTTGGTCCGGTTCCCAAGGGGACTGGGTCGATCCTTGGTCCTGAAATTTCAGGACTAACACTATACAGTTTGGTTCCCTGTCTTAAGAGTTGTAGATCGGTCCAACCCTGAACCAACCCTATATATTATATTATTTATAATTCTTTTATATATTCAAACCTAAGTAAAATGTCTGTTATATTATATTATATTGAAATGTTCTACTAATAGCACTAATAGTAATTTCAATTTAAAACTTTTGTTGAGTATTAATTATATATCGTTTGTTTTGTTTTCAAGTGTTTAAAAGTTCAAGTGAATTAACAAGATGTGAAGTTATATATTCATGATTTATATTAAGTATTTTGAACTTTTTATGGTTTAATTGTATTTTACCAATGAATTTCAGCTGCACTTTACTTTTCAATTTGTGTCAAATGGTAGAAGTTTTTGAAGAGTAGAGTAGTACTGCAGTTGTTACGGTGATTTGCTAATTAAGTGGTGTGAAGCTTATTTTTTGGTTGAGTGGACTTTATATGATCGAATGCAAGAAAACGCTTTTGCATATGGTGTTATGAATATTAAAGATAGATGATTACAAGAACTTTCTATCTTGTCCCATATCTCGATGAGCGATTAACAGTGTACGAAATTTCTATTATTGTGTTATCTTAAATTTGCTAAATATGTATTGGTATTTATAGTTTAATTGCACAATGTCGCATTGTTGATGGATGTGTAATTTGAATTTGTAGGTTTGCTTTTTAGGAAATATAAAAAATAAGATGAAAAAATTATCGATCATCCTGGTTGACCACGAACTGACCGAACCCATTGGGTCGGTCCGGTCCTTGGTCCCAGGCTCAATAGGGTCGGTCCTCAGTCCTAAAAATTGAGGACCGACGCTGTACGGGTTGGTCCTAGGGTTAGGGGGTAGCCCGGACCAACCCAGATCATGCTCACCCCAAGTAAAATGATGATGATGGTATACATTCAATAGTGCCATCACTCCCTTGAGCATTCTCAAATTTAAGAAAGACAGCTCTCATCAACTGTGACACGATTACCTTCTCTTTGCTACCAGCGCTGCCAACAACATAACAACCGAACAACTTTGCAAACTGGCCAACAAGCTGACCAACAGCTCCCGATGCCGCTGATATGAAAACAGTCTCTCCTTTCTTAGGAGAGCATACTTCGAAAAAACCCGCATAGGCTGTCATGCCAGTCATACCTACAAATTATAAATTTGTAGAAATTAGACAAAGGTGTAGGAGTGTTATGCTATGGCAAAATCTCAAATGGTTCGATTATTGCCCAAAGGTGAAGCCCGTGAGAAATGTATTCTTCTCACGAAAAGCTACTATTTCTCTAGAAATAACCAATTTACAGGCTTCACAAAGCAAGAAGACGGCTTTGTAGGGCTCTGTCATTCAGACAATTCAATGAGGCCATAAGGTTCATCGACAATGAAAATCCCTACGAGTAATATCTTAACTATCTGATTCCTATTATTCATTAAGAAGACATAGATATTGCAATCGATGATAAAAAAGCGTACCCAAAAGGCCAGTGTAGTAAGACAGAGGAACATCGGTGTGTTCAATCTTGAAGCAAGTCTCTGGTGCAGTAATTAGAGTATACTCCTCCCATCCGGTTAAACCCCAAAGCAAGTCGCCTTTCTTGAAGTTTGGATGCCCGGATTCCAAAACTCTAGCTACTCCATATCCAGTGATAAGCTGCATCAATGCGTTAAATACTTCAAATATAAGTGAATAATTTAGCAAACGTAAATAGACATTGTACTTCCAAGAAGGAATGATTGGACATGAAGACAATTTCATAGTCAAATGCGCTACAATAACCATAGACCCTTTCACCTTTAACCTTTTTTCTGATATTAAAAGTTTGCAACTCGAGTCATATTGAAGTAAGGTAAGTCAAAATGCAGTTTTCCTTAACCCTTGATATAACTTCCAACAAACCTAGAATGGCATAATTTTAACACAGCGGGAATAAAATTGAAATCCATAGCTATACATCAGAATCCTAAACAATATGCTGAAGGATCCAACCAAAACACTGCTCATCCCAGAGTCATGTTTATTTTATATTTCAAATAATACATCTCATTGTCCTCTTTCACGTGCAAGCTATCAGCCACCATTCGTCATGCTTACACATTACTCGCATCGCTTAATCCCATGATTATGCGGACTGAGTAAACGTAAGGAATGTAAAATTCCTATGCCAAATAGCACAAGCGACGCTCATTCAACACCCTAAGCTCGTCAATACATTCGCCAAATATTATACCGACATCACAAACAATTTCTACACTTTCAAAGCCACCGATAATTGCTCACAAAAGATTTAGCCGTGATATAAAAAGAAAAGAAAAGGATACACATACAGCACAGAGTCGCCACAATCCTTTTGATTCAAATGATCGGAGATAATCAGAACTAATGCTTGACAAGTCCTTGTATATTAATTTAGCCAAACCTGAGATCATGATCCAACACTCAGGAAAACTAATATAATATCCGCCATCCATCAGCCGAGACACCGCAACTTTCTCCAAAAACAAAGTAATGAATGCCCAGAGCAAACTTAAAAAGGACAAAAAATATCATACTGAGGAAAACCCACATCATCCTCGATGAACTTTTTCTCTATCTATGTTCTTTTGGAAAAAAAAAAAATAGAAGAGACAGAACTTGACAACGAAAAGAGTACTTAGGCTTGCTCACCGAACCAGGTCTGAAGGGTTCGACATAAACCGGGACATTGGGTTTCGTCATGCGGAACCTCATGTAAGGGTCGCAGGACAAGTAGAGATTTTTCACGAGAAGGCCGTTCGAGCCCTCCAGGAGACGCAACTTCATGGTCGACTCACGCACCTCCATGTCCGTATCCTCGGGGAAACCACTCACGTAGTCCCTGAATATCACTTGCTTGTTCCTCACTGCCTCCCCATTCTCGCCTGCCATCGCTCTTCACTACTCTTTCGGCAAAACTCGGAACACTTAGAAGAGAGAAGATGAGCAGGCGTGGAGTGTGCGAGTGCGGTATCGTTTCTAGCGACTCAGCTGAGCGTGGAACGCATGAAGAGGCTGTTGAGAAGATCACCGTCTCTCTCTCTCTCCTGAAACTCTCCAGATCTCTCTCTCTTTACTGTTCCAGATTTCACTCTCTCTCTCCAGATAATTATTCAGCCGCAATTGTTGACAAATGACCAACAACTTGTAATAAAATATACTTGTAGAATAGTGTAGGAAGCCAGCAAAGTCACCGACTTTGCCTCCTATAAATAGGGGTTCTTGCCCCTTGAGTGTGTACGTGTGTGAAGTAGGTGTGTGGGTGAATGTAGGGGTCTTGTGAAGTGTAAGTGTAGAGTGATAGAGAGTAGTGGGTGTGTGAGAGAGTTGTGTTTTTTTTTTTTTTTGGGTTGAAGCGAGAGTTGTGTTCGTGAGGTTTGTGAGTGGGTAAGCAAGTACAATGAGTAGTTGTGAGAGTGTAATAGAATAGAGAGTTTTAATATTATTTTATAATAAAAGTAATTATTTTACTTGTACATCAACTTGCTTCCCGATAAGTGGTATTAGAGCAGGTTGTTGGAGACTGTACGAAGACAGTGGTTGGGGACCGTTGTAAGGAAGCAAGGCTGTCAGGTTCATCGAGCCAAGGAGAGAAGTACGCCAAAATTTTGCAGTGCATAATCTGGGATTGTGAAGTCGGTTGGTCTGAGACCAGGTTTACTTGGTATAGTGCGGGGCATTATACTCAAGTCACCATGGCGGATTTCTCGAGTTCAGTGAATGGGATGGAGAAGCTCAACGACTTCAATTATAATAATTAGAGTACCCGCATGCAGTATTATTTGCTTGGACAAGATTTATGGGATATCGTTGGCGGCAACAACACCACACCTCCCACAAATGATAGTGATTTAAGAAAGTGGAACGTCAAGTCAGGTAAGCTTTTTACGTTATTGCCGTGACTGTTGAAGATAAATTATTGCAACACATAAAGAGTGCGAAGACCCCGAAGGAGGCCTGGGATAACTTGGCAACGCTGTTTGCGAGGACAAATGATGCCAAGTTACAATGCTTGGAGAATGAGCTCCTCTCAATCTCGCAACAAAGTATGACGGTAAGTCAATACTTTTCTAAAGTTAAATCTATTTGCAAAGAAATTTTAAAATTAGATTCTTAGAATGCCATCTCTGAGACAAGAATGAGAAGAATAATAATTCATGGGTTAAGGCTGGAGTATAACAGTATTGTTACGGCCACTCGTGGATGGGCAAATGAGCCAACTCTAATTGAGTTGGAAAATATATTGGCCAATCAAGAGGCCTTAGATAAACAAATCCCTAAAGTCACAATTAAAGACGATGAAAGTGCCTTCTTCAGTAATAAAAGAGGGTTCAAAGGCCAAAATAGAAATAGAGCAGGTGCAAGAGATGGCAAACCATTGAAAAATCATGGAGATTGGCGGAGGCAACCAAGCGAGAAGGGTTATCAGCCAGGGGGAGCTCGTCAAGATCGCGACGATGATGAAGATGAAGACAAGAGCAACAAAAGGCGTAGCAAACGATGCTACCTTTATGGCAAGGTAGGACATATTGCCAGATTTTGTTGGTACAGGCGAGAAGAAGGAAATGTCGTCACTTCCTACAAGAAGGAGATTGAAAGTGAAGAAGAATGGGACTTTCAAGCGCCTGTTGCAATGAAGGAACAAGAAGAGCTTGCAACTGCTTGTATAATTGAGTTGGATGATTCGACAAGTTCTATCACGATCCTGAATAAGAGCAAGCCAAGGGAGAACTTGAAGAAGCAACTAACAATGCCAACAAGTAGTCGTGAAAAGAAACTGCAAGAGATGCAGGAGATGATAAATAAGCTAAAAGTTGAGAAGGCAAAGATGGAGAATATGTTGAAAAAGAGGGATGAGATGATAAGGCATAAGGATCGAGAGCTCGACGCAAAAGAAAGAGAGCTAGAAAAGTTCCGATGTGAGTTTAAGAAGTCTATACCCTACATCCCGTGGTATAAGGATTGGTGGAATAAGATCAAGGGGAAGAAATTTTATGAGGAAAATGATCAAGAGGGCTACATTGAAGTGCTTCGGATGGGATTGGATCGGTTGAAGCATGAAATGAAAGTCACAAATGAGAGGCTTGATTGAATGAGTTCCAATCTCAAAATTCTTAAAGGAGATATGCTGAATACAAAGATCGAATTGAGTAAGAAGAAGGAAAATGAGACTAAAGGGCAGAATGAATTGGCATTGCAAAAATTCAAGAATCACAAAACTCAATGGAAAGTCGCAGCTCTGAAGATAGAGCCATAGAGCTATCAACATATGAGGAAGCTTCGCAATATGCTGAATGAAGGAAGATAGTTGAAGAGTCCAAAAGTAATATCGGCATGGTTACTATATCTAAATTAAGAGAGAGCAATTGGTGAGAGGGAGTGTTGAGAAGATCACCGTCTCTCTCTCTCTCTCCTAGAACTCTCCAGATCTCTCTCTCTTTACTCTTCCAGATTTCACTCTCTCTCTCCAGATAATTCTTCAGCCGTATTGTTGACAAATGACCAACAATTTGTAATAAAATATACTTGTAGAATAGTGTAGACAGCCATCAAAGTCGCCGACTTTGCCTCCTATAAATAGGGGTTCTTGCCCCTTGAGTGTGTACGTGTGTGAAGTAGGTGTGTGGGTGAATGTAGGGGTCTTTTGAAGTGTAAGTGTAGAGTGATAGAGAGTGAGTGGGTGTGTGCGAGAGTTGTGTTCGTGAGGTTTGTGAGTAGGTAAGCAAGTACAATGAGTAGTTGTGAGAGTGTGATAAAATAGAGAGTTGTAATATTGTTTTATAATAAAAGTAATTATTTTGCTTGTCCATTCACTTGCTTCCCGACAGAGGCCACGCAGGACAAAAAAGAAGGCGACCTTTTGGTTGAAAAATGTTGGGTCAGCAGGTGGGGGATGGTAGTTCATGGGGACGGTGACGATGGAGGTGCGTGGAGGATCATGAGGAGCGAGAGACATGGTTTTGGACTACTTAAATTTTGGTTCAATGTATATCATGATCTTTGAATTTTTATTCATTCAATGTTGTTCTCAAACTTTAACTCAATATGTAATGTAGTGTCGCAACCTCTTTTTATTTTATTTTATTTTATTTTATTTTATTTTATTTTTTTCCGGTGCCCGCAATCGGGTACGAGCGCCTAAGGAGGCTAATGGCTCGGCTGAATTTATTAAGCCCGGACTCTCCCAAGTCCACCAATTCACGACTTAATGGTTTAAGTTTTTAACCTGTAAATCAATTTTTAAAATGGAGTCGCCACTAATCGATTTGGGGTGGGTTGATTAGAAACCCAAGCGAAGTATCGGGAGAAATACTTACTCTGCGCAACTAGAGAAATTAGGATCGGGGACTTGATTACACTAGTTAATCACTAATGCCCTTTCGGTACCTAACCTTGTTTAAACCCTAAGGCTTTTGGATGTTCGAGGGATTTTCCATGCATTTTCGGGAGGAAAACATTTTTGAGTCTTTTTCTAATTTTTTTGACATAAAAAGGATTTTTTCGGATTTTTTTGGTATTTTATGGAAAAAATACAAGTCCTTTTGGCTTTTTCTGAATTTTTTGGCTTTTTCATGAATTTTTGGCTTTTTTTTTGGATTTTTGGCATTTTTTGGAAAATATGGAATATTTTTGATTTTTTTTTAATTTTTCTGAAAATAAAATATTTTTATCATTTTTTTTATTTTTCGATTTTTTGGAAATTAAAACATTTTTTAATATTTTTGGAGAATAAAATATTTTTTGGATATTTTTGTTTTTTTGAATTAAAATGCTTTTTTTAATATATTTCGAAAAGAAAAAAATATTTTTTTGAAAATAAATTATTTATTTATTATTAAAATATTATTTTAAAATAAAACCCACCCGAACGAGGACGCGGGCCCGACTCGGATTTTTTCATCTTTTTTTTTTTATTTTATTAAAACGACGCCGTGGCCGGGCGTTTAGGGACGCCCGGCCCGGCCCGACAACCCGGCTCCGAGACCCGACTCCCCGCGAAACCCTACCCGGGTCCGACCCGACTCGCGACCCGACCTCTGCCGCTCCCGGGATTTACGGAATCCCTACCCGGTTCCCGATCCGGGTCCGACCCGACAACATGGGGTCGCAACTCGGAAAATCGAGAACCCTGGGGTTTCCGAATCGCGGCGCCGAGGAGGAAGAGGACTGAGGCGCAGCGGCGATGGCGGCGGCGACGGCGGCGACGACAGCAATGACTGGACTAGGAGAGGGAGATGGCGACGGCGACATCACGATACCTGTTCGTGGCAACGGCGCGACGGGGGCGGCGACGACGGCGAGACCCATGTGAATCTCCTCTGGCTTCTCTCTCTCTCGGGTTCGCTCTTCGAGCTCCCCAAAGTCTCTCGGGGACCCCTCCAAGCTCACCACACCACGGCTGGCCTACACTCGAGCTCCCCGAAGTCTCTCAGGGGACCACGAGCTCCGGTGGCCTCTCTCTCTCTCTCTCTCTCTCCCCCCTTTCTTCGTTGGGGATGGAGGGCCTATTTATAGGCGCGGGAGCGGCCGGTCGGTGCGGCTTCGACCTGCCGGTTGGACCGCCGTCCCATCCACCATCATCGCCTCCTCCGGTCATGTCCCGTCGGCGCCAACTGCTCCTCTGCTCCACGTGCGATCGCCGTCCGTCCACCCCCTTCCCCTTCGTCGCGCCCCTTGCGCGTGCGCTACAGAGGCGCGAGGAAGAAGACTTGGGGGGGGGGGGGCAGGTTGAGGCGAAATGGGCTGAGGGCCCATACAAAGGCTGCTGCTTTTTTTCTTTTTGCTTTTCTTTGTTGTTTTTTATTGTTATTATTATTTTTTGTTATCTATTTATCCGAAAAGGCAAAATAATAAAATAAAAACCCTATTAATTAAAAAAAAGGGAAATTTAGGTGTCAACAATTGCCTCTCTTTGAAGGTGAGTTCACAAATGTTGCATTCAAAGACAAACTGATGCTTAAATTTTATCCATGCATGCGTAGTAGATTATATTTTATTTGGGACCTATTATTCTATGCAGAAAAGGAGCAATATAACTTTACATATACTAAGACAGATAAGAAGATACTTGTAGTTACTTACTGAGAGTGAGCCCCAAGTTTGGCAAGTATCAATGCGTCATCTTACCTGGCGATATGAGGAGGTTGCTTTTACAGGGTTCGAACCATTCTTTGGTCGCTTGTTAAAGCAATAAATGATTTGTCTAGGACCCGAACCTTTCTTTGGTCGCCTTGACGGTGTTGGAGAAATCCTCTCGAAGTATTTTGAAGCTGACAAAATGTTTCCATCAGTCTAGTCTGAAGGTTTGCAGACTCTGCTATTTAAAGTCTGAAGACCTTTGGACAGCCAGACTCAAGACTCAAAGTCTATCCTCATTGACAGTCTCTAATCTGTTGAAGAAAGGTTACCCATAACTGGATGTTTTGTTAAGGGCTTGACCTTATCAACTGGAGAAGATCTCGTGGCTGGAATAGACACAACAGAATCCTTTGATTGATCGAGAATGACTCGAAGATAAGGAATCGATGATTGCCTAAATACTCTTGGAAGGTTCTACTTATGGAAACCGAGATCCTGATTGTATGGGCGAACATGATTGATGGGCTATCGACACGTTCCTTTAATAGCCCGAATGATCTTCCTAATTGATTCTGTCCAACGGGTAGATTGGAGGAATTCCTTTGGTAAGTGCCAACGGGTATGATGGCATAAATGAGTATATAAGAAAAACGTTCTAAGTTGTTGAGGTATGCGCGATAGAAGAATTTCAAAGTCTGAAGCTCCTTGTTGTTTAGACAATTCCTTTGAGCGAATACTTGTATACAAAAGAGAGTCTATATTTGTGAGAAACCTTGAGGAGGTGTGATAGAACATCTACACTGTAGAATCAAGGAAAAGCTGAGCTATAACTTCTCTTTTGTTCATAGTGAAATCCAGCCGGTGGGCTGTCAGTGCGGAAGAGTGGACTTAGGCTTGGAATAAGCCGAACCACTATAAACCCTGTGTTCAATCTTCTCTCCCTTACTCTCTTTACTTTGATCATAAATCATTTTGTGAACTCCTTTCTATCGGCTGCCTAGAATCGCTTCCGTATCTCGATAAATCGTTTGTGCATTTGTTCACTCCCCTCTAGGTGCTTATACTAGCTATCTTAATTGGTATCAGAGCTCGTGTACTTACTTTGTTTGAAGTGTTTTACTTCAGAGTAAAAGATCCATGGCTAGTATGTTGGCTCCAGGGCTGGTAGAAGGGTAAAGCAACACCAGACCGCCTTACTTTGATGGAAATGACTATAACATATGGAAGAACAAGATGAAGGCATTCTTAAGATCAAAGGATCCTCTGGAATGGGACGTTGTAGAAAAATGAATCATTCCTAAAGCTGCATCTGTCTCAGAAAGAGGAAAGGACACTGTTGGGTCCAGCGAAATGAGTCAGGAAGAGATAATCAAGAGATAAGCTTTTGATGCAAAAGCAATTTACTCTTTATATTGTGCTTTATCACCTACTGAATATAACAGAATATCTTCTTGTGATACATCCAAAGAAGTCTGGGATATATTACACATTACCTATGAAGGAACCGATCGAGTGAAAGAGACAAGAATCAACATTCTTCTCGGTCAATATGAAGCCTTCAGAATGAAACCAGGAGAATCTATAACTGACATGTTTAGTTGTTTTACAGAAATCGTGAATGGTCTTGAAAATCAAGGTCAACTAATTTCTGACCCCATGAAAGTAAACAAGCTACTGCGTGGACTCTCCAAGGATTGGAATCATATTAAGACCTCAATCAGAGAGACTCAAAGAATCATGCCACTGTCTGTCGATGAGCTGGTTGGGACCCTTCAGTCTTATGAAGTGGAACGAATCAATGAAGACGAAGATCCCAAAGGTAAGAAATCAATTGCATTAAAATTTAATGATGATTATGATGTAACAGATTATGAAGACAACATGGATGATGAAGAATTTGCTCTCATGATAAGAAGATTCAGAAAGCTGAATAGAAAAGGAAGAAGATTTAATTCAAGGAAACAAAGTTTTCAAAAGCAACCGACCAATTCTGCTAAAGATGATGAATCAAACAAAGATGTAGTCTGCTTTGAATGCAAGAAAAATGGACATATCAGACCCAACTATCCTCTTCTGAGGAAGAAGAAAGGAAAAACTGAAAGGTATCGAAAGGCTCTCAAAGCTGAAATCTGGAGTGATACGGAGTGTGAAGATAGTGATGATGATTATGCCAACATATGTCTAATGGCACAATCAGACTCAAAATAACACTCCGAGTCTGATTCAGATTCAGAAAGTGAATTCGAGGTCACTATCAAGAAAAAGGTGAAATGGTATTTGGATAGTGGATGCTCGAGACACATGACAGGAGACTCAAATTGCTTCATAAAGATTGTTCAAGTGAATGGTGGAAAAATATCATTTGGAGGAAACATCAAATGAAAAATAGTAGGATTTGGAACTATAAAGATTGGAACCTCACAATAAGCAATGTTTCTTTAGTTGAAGGGCTCAATTACAATCCGCTCGCATCGATCCAACCGTGTGATGCTGGTTTCAAAATCAACTTTCAATAAGGTATTTGTTCAGAACCGCAAAAGACTCTACTCGTCTTTCATGGGTCGAAGACATGGAAATATCTACCTCTTAGACGTGAAACCAGATGAATCGCAATGTCTAATCTCAATCCAAGACGAAGCGAACTTATGGCACAAAAAGCTTCGGCATATCAACATGAAGCAGATAGCCAAAATCTCAGCAAAGAAGCTTGTTCGTGGTCTACCTAATTTATCATACCAAAAGTCTGATCTATGTACACCATGTATATTGGGAAAACAGGTAAGAAATTCATTTAAGCCAATAAATCAAGTTTCCATTAACCGTGTACTGCAGCTCTTGCATATAGATCTCTTCGGACCAACAAGAACGCAGAGCATTGGAGGTAAGAAATATTGCCTAGTAATTGTGGATGACTACTCACGATTTACTTGGGTATATTTCTTGGCAAGTAAGTCTGAAACTTTCTCTTACTTTGAAAAATTTGCTAAGAAGGTTCAAAATGAAAATGGGTATGTTATTTCAAGCATAAAAACAGACCATGGGGGTGAATTTGAAAATCAAGATTTTGTGACGAATCTGGTTTACAGCATTTGTTCTCTTCTCCATATACTCCAGAGCAAAATGGAGTTGTAGAAATGAAGAATAGATCTCTTCAAGAAATGGCCAGAACTCTCTTAATTGAAAGCAATATTTCTTTACGGTTTTGGGCTGAAGCAGTTTCAACATCATGTTATATCATCAATAGAGTTTTTCTAAGGCCTATTCTATAAAAATCCCCCTATGAATTATTCAAAGAAAAGAAGCCCATTGTTTCATATTTTCATGTATTTGGATGCAAATGTTTCATATTGAAAAATGCAAATGATCGAGTTGGTAAGTTTGAAGAAAAGTCAGATGAAGGCATCTTTCTTGGATATTCAATCACAAGCAAAGCGTACAGAGTCTACAACAAGAAGACTCAAACTGTGGAAGAATCAATGAATGTAAAATTTCAAGATTCTATACAAAATGAATCTATTCAGACTCATTTTGAAGAGACTGAATCTGCTCCAGACTCTACAAAGTCTAATTCTCAAGAAGCAGCTCAGACTTTGAAGGACCAGCAACAAGTGACTGTTGAAGATTCTAGTGAAGGAAGTGACCATCAATCTGATAAATTAACCAGCAACTGGAAACATAAGTCCAGTCATCCCAAAGATCTTATTATTGGCGACATTTATGAAGGAATCCGCACAAGATCCAAAAGGCGAGAAGAGTCTAGTGCTGTGGCTCTTATTTCTGAAATAGAACCCAAGAGCATAGAAGAAGCTTTATCCGATGAAAGCTGGATTGAAGCTATGCAAGAAAAACTAAGACAATTCAGAGTTAATGATGTCTGGGAGCTGACTCCTAAACCAATAGGTAAATCAATTATTGGAGCTAAATGGGTTTTCAGGAACAAGATGGATGAGAAATGAAAAGTCATAAGAAACAAGGCTAGACTCGTGGCCAAGGGATACACACAAGAAGAAGGGATCGACTATGACGAAACTTATGCACCGGTAGCAAGGTTAGAAGCAATTCGTTTATTACTTGCATTTGCTTGTCATAAAAATTTCAGGTTATTTCAAATGGACGTCAAAAGTGCTTTCCTAAACGGTTTCATCCTTTAGAAAGTCTATGTGGATCAACCACCAGGGTTTGAAGACCCAAAGAAACCAGACTCAGTATTCAGACTCAAAAAGGCTTTGTATGACTTAAAGCAAGCACCTCGAGCTTGGTACAACATATTAAGTAAGTTTTTAATTCGAAATGGATTTGTCAAAGGTAAAGTAGACACTACCCTTTTTATTAAAAGAGAAAGCAAAAGCTTTTTACTTGTTCAAATATAATTTTTGGATCTTCTAATGAAAGTTTGTGCAAGAAATTCTCTAAGACTATGTAGGATGAATTTGAAATGAGCATGATGGGTGAGTTAACCTTCTTTCTCGGGCTCCAAGTGAAACAACTGGTGGAAGGAACTTTCATTCATCAAGAAAAGTATGCAAATGATATTGTCAAAAAGTTTGGATTGGACAATTGCAAAAAGGCTGACATACCAATGTTAAGTTCCTTGAAGATAGACAAAGATGAAGAAGGAAAGAAAGTTGATCAAAAGCTGTACATGAGTATCATCGGATCACTTCTTTATCTTACTACTTCTAGACCCTGACATTTGGTTTAGTGTTTACATTTGTGCCAGATTTCAATCAGACCCAAAAGAATCTCTTTTGAATGCTGCGAAGCGTATTATCAAGTATATTTCATCAACATCAAGCTTTAGTCTCTGGTATCCAAAAAGGGGAGACTTTACACTTCTTGGATATTCAGACGCAGACCTTGCTGGATGCAGAGTCGATAGAAAGAGCACCTCGGGTACTTGTCAACTACTTGGAGGCAGGACAGTGTCTTGGTTTTCAAGAAAGCAAAGTACAGTAGCTCTCTCTACAGCAGAAGAAGAGTATATAGCTCTCGGAAGTTGTTGTTCACAAATTCTGTGGATAAAACAACAGCTAAGAGACTTTGGAATTGAAGACTCATGTACAAAGATTAATTGCGACAACACCAGCGCTATAAATCTCACCAAAAATCCAATTCTCCACTCAAGAGCAAAGCACATAAAGATTCGACATCACTTTATAAGAGACCATGTTCAAAATGGAGATGTTTCAATTCAATTTGTTGACTCAAAGAATCAACTTGCGGCTATATTCACAAAGCCTTTGGAGAAAAATCAATTTGAGTCTATCCGTTCCAAACTCAACATTTTGAGGTATGAGGAAATCAAAGTCTAAAGACTTTCAGACTTAGATACACAAGACTTTAAATTAGTCTTGGTACGACCGTTAGACTGTAAGTTAGTCTCTCTTTCTCTCTCTCGAATCTTATCTTGAAGAAGTACGATCGTCAGACTGTGTTTAAATTGTTGCTATATTTAATCGACAAAATTACTGCATCGTTTCATTTTCAAAAAGGAAGTTATTTTTGAAATGACTATTTTCATGGAAAAAGACAGTTATTTTGAAAATGCATCTTTTATTTTCCTTTGTGACGTTTCGTTTATCTCTCCTTTTTACCGATCGTGTACTGTTGATTGCTCTTCACTTTACTCTAAAAAACCCTAGAAAGCATCGATCCTCCATTCCCGTTTTCTTCCCTTGTTTAATCTTCGAAAAAATTGTCATCTTTCTTGGGAAAGTCAAGCAAGAAATCCTCCAAAAACTAAGAAAGATGTCGTCTTCAAGAAAGTCTTCAAGAATAGCAAGTAGGGGATCACGGCGAATGAGTGAGGGGCCTACGCACTTCGATCTCATCGAAGAAGATGTGGCTCCAGAACAGCAATCGAGCCCACAACATTCTCAGCAGTGTCACTCTCCTCCATCTAGCCCTCAAGGCGTTGATCATCAACAAGAGGAAGAAATCATCGAGGATGCAGACCCTGTAAGAGTTCAAAAGCCCACTTCTATTTATAAGTTGTATCGTGCCTTAAAAGCAACGCGTACTCCCTTGAAATATGTCGATGATTTTATTAAAGAGAAAGGGTATGGAAATGAATATATCTTTCTGCGAAGAATGGAAAGTTTGGGAATTGTTGGTAAAGGGCTGGCTGAGGAAACTCTTGCGAATATCCCAAGTGATCCTCGTGATTGGGGACCGAATCCTGTAGATGAGAATGATGATGACAAATTGTACAGTCAATTTCAACCGAGAATGGGTATTGCGGTTGAGAGTCGAGGAAAAAGAGGAGATTTGTTCAGATAAAAGAAACAAAAGAATTTGTACTCGAAATTGCTGAAGCGTGGGGTAATAAACCCTAGGAGTGTGGATTTTGATTTTCTGGATGCTGTAAATGTGAACTTGAGGGAAAAGTTTGGTTATCTTCAACTTGAAAAGTTCTGCTCCGACACTACAGAGGCCTATGCTGAACTAATCGCATATTTCTATTCAAATCTTAGCTTTTTAGATGCGAATAGATTTTCGTTCAGTGTCAAAGATCAAGACTATGTTGTGGATATAGATATGCTAGCAGATGTGTTGGGAGTCAAGAGGGGAAGATATCAACCGATCAAAGTTTCTATTGCTGGTGTTACATTGGAACTTGTCAAGGACAGGAGAACAGAGGAAAAGATTTCCTACTTAAGATGAGTGCATTCAACATCTTGCTTCACAAGATTGTGATCAATTGCCTTCGACTAAAATCAACTTCCAAAACTGATGTTTCAAGTTCAGAGGCAAAGCTGATGTATGCCATCCTCACTAGGAAAAGGTTTTCTTTTCCTCACACTATTATGTTTCACATGTATAGAGCAATGATGAAGGACATAGGTCAACTTCCTTACCCAAGTCTTGTGATGAAGTTATTCAGACATCTAAATATTCAGCCTCCGCAAATCTTTTGTGTTCGATCGTGCGATCATATAGTGGTAGGACTGAAAATGGTGACCAAGATGCATCTGAAGGAATTGAACAAGGCGTTGGAGAAATTCAAGGAGAAGACTCCACTCAAAGCTCATCAACCCTCTTCTTCATCAAAGCGGAAAGGAAAGGAGCCCTTGGTTGCTTCAAAACCGAAAAGAAGAGCTCTTATTGTTGAAGATGAAGATGATGATGAAAATCTCACAATCTCTGCAATGGCTTTGAAGAACTTAAGTCATCTTGTTCCAGGGAAAGAATCGAAACAAATGGCGAAAGAAACAGAGATGAAGGAAGCAGAGGAGAAGGAAGCAAAGGAGAAGAAAGAAGAAGAAAGAGAAGCTGAGAAGGAAAGAGTTGAGACAGAAGAAGAAAGAGGAGAAGAAGGAGAACCTGACGAACACTCTTCTCCACCTGTAGGCATGGAAACAGGGGGAGATCAAGAGAAAAGAGGGAAGTCCTCATATCCTGATGCAAGTGAAGGAGTCAGTTGCTCACCTGCAGACCCAGAGGACGTTTATGCCTCTCAATTTCCAAAAGAAGGTCATGAAATTTCATCGCCAAACCTGCGAGATTATGCTGATCTACCATCGTCTGCATTTACTCCATCAGATCGAGCTAAAGCAAGTACTTAGACTGATAATGCAACAGATTTTCACAGAATCATGGATATTCTCTTGGAGATGCGAGGTCAAATTTATGCCTTGGGATGCGAGGTTTAAAACTTGCAAACTGCGGGTCAAGTTTCTTCATGTTCATTGAATGATAAAATCCAAGCCCTTACTGTTCAGAATCAAGCCAATGCCAAGGGTGAGGAGATCGCATAACTAAAAGAAGACTTGAAAAGGCTGAAAGGCATCGTTCAGTCTATAGGAGATTTCCAGCTTGTCCGCATTCCCAAGTAATCTTGACTTTATTCCATTTTCATCTCAACCTTTTTAATGATGACAAAAAGGGGGAGAGATGCAAGATTTGAACAATTTAACTTTTAATCGTGTTGGACTGGTTGTGTTGCTGGTTGTTGGATTTTGTGGATTGTTTTGATCTGTTTGACTTTGTTTTTGTGTCTGGATGAGAACTGAACTAGACTTGAACTTGACTGCTTTTATTAACTATCATTGGTATCTTATGGGTGGCTTTATCACTTATTAGACTAACCTATTTTCTGTGGTTGCAGATTCTAGTGTTATTCATTTAGCCATTTATCTCTATAAGATATGCATATGTGTTTGAGAAATGTTTTGCAGGTCAAAGTTGTCCAAATCTGCAGGAAAGTTTTGTCATCATCAAAAAAGGGGAGATTGTTGGAGAAATTCTCTCGAAGTATTTTGAAGCTGACAAAACGTTTCCATCAGTCTAGTCTGAAGGTTTACAGATTCTGCTATTTAAAGTCTGAAGACCTCCGGACAGCCAGACTCAAGACTCAAAGTCTATCCTCATTGACAGTCTTTAATCCGTTGAAGAAAGGTTACCCAGAACTGAATGTTTTGTTAAGGGTTTGACCTTATCAACTGGAGAAGATCTCGTGGCTGGAATAGATACAACGGAATCCTTTGATTGATCGAGAATGACTCGAAGATTAAGGAATCAATGATTGCCTAAATACTCTTGGAAGGTTCTAGACCGAGATCCTGATTGTATGGGCGAACATGATTAATGGGCTATCG
Organism: Eucalyptus caleyi; assembly: GCA_014182885.2. Lineage (NCBI taxonomy): Eukaryota > Viridiplantae > Streptophyta > Magnoliopsida > Myrtales > Myrtaceae > Eucalyptus > Eucalyptus caleyi. Next base: position 4,112,788 of record CM024466.2, read on the forward strand.
ACACGTTCCTTTAATAGCCCGAATGATCTTCCTAATTGATTCCGTCCAACGGGTAGATTGGAGGAATTCCTTTGGTAAGTGCCAACGGATATGATGGCATAAATGAGTATATAAGGAAGATGTTCTAAGTTGTTGAGGTGTGCGTGATAGAAGAATTTCAAAGTTTGAAGCTCCTTGTTGTTTAAACAATTCATTTGAGCGAATACTTGTATACAAAAGAGAGTCTATATTTGTGAGAAACCTTGAGGAGGTGTGATAGAACATCTACACTGTGGAATCAAGGAAAAGCTGAGCTGTAACTTCTCTTTTGTTCATAGTGAAATCCAGCCGGTGGGCTGTCAATGCGGAAGAGTGGACGTAGGCTTGGAATAAGCCGAACCACTATAAACCCTGTGTTCAATCTTCTCTCCCTTACTCTCTTTACTTTGATCATAAATCATTTTGTGAACTCCTTTCTATCGGCTACCTAGAATTGCTTCCGTATCTCGATAAATTGTTTGTGCACCTATTCACCCCCTCTAGGTGCTTATATAGCTATCTCAGACGGGAGATTGCTCCTTCAGGACCCGAACCTCTCTCTTCGATCGCCTGTTAAAACAATCAATGATTTTTCTAGGACCCGAACCTTTCTTCAGTCGCCTTGATGGGAGATTGCTCCTCCAGGACCCGAACCATTCTTCAATCGCCTGTTGGAGTAATCAGTGGTTTGTCTCGGACCCGAACCATTCTTCGGTCGCCGTGACGGGAAATTGCTTTTCCAGGACCCGAACCATTCTTCGGTCGCCTGTTAAAACAATCAATGATTTGTCTAGGACCCGAATCTTTCTTCGGTCGCCTTGACGGGAGATTGCTCCTCTAGGACCCGAACCATTCTTCGGTCGCCTGTTGGAGTAATCGGTGTTTTGTCTAGGACCCGAACCTTTCTTCGGTCGCCTTGACAGGAGATGCACCGACCTTTCTCAAGGCATCTCATTTATGGGTGCCTGATTTGTATCGAGGACACCAGTTGGTACCCGACCTTTCTCAGGGCATCTGTTTTGTGAGGGGTGTCTGACCTCTGTCAAAGACAACAGCTGGTACCCGACTTTTCTCGAGAGAATGCGCCGACCTTTTTCAAGGTACCAATTGTGGAAGATACCTGGACATTCACAAGCATATCAAAGAGTACCTGGATATTCACAAGTACTAACCTGAAGGATATTTGGGCCTTTGCAGGCATCAAAATGGGTATTTGGCTGACCATAGGCATTGAAGGGGTACTTGGATGATCACAAGTATGAATTCTTGGGGGATACTTGGACATTCACGAGTATTGAAGGGGTACTTGATAATTGGAAATATTGAGAACATACCTTGGACATTTGTGGAGGTTTCATGCCTCCTGGCAATTGGAAAATATCGAGGGTGTACCTGAGATATTTGTGAAGGTCTCTCACCTCCTGGTAATGGGAATATCAGGGACGTACCTGGGATATTCGTGAAGGTCTCTCACCTCCTGGTAATTGGGAATATCGAGGGCGTGCCTCGCATATTCATGAAGGTCTGTCACTTCCTGGTAATTGGAATATCGAGGACGTACCTTGGATATTCGTGAAGGTCTCTCACCTCCTGGTTATTGGGAATACCGAGGGTGTACCTGAGATATTTGTAAAAGTCTCTCACCTCCTGGTAGTTGGAATATCGAGGATGGATCTCGCATATTCGTGAAGGTCTCTCACAACCTGGTAATTGGGAATATCGAGGGCGTGCCTTGCATATTCATGAAGGTCTCTCACCCCTTGGTAATTGGAATATCGAGGACGTGCCTCACATATTCATGAAGGTTTCTCACATCCTGGTAAAGGGAATATTGAGGACGTACCTTGGATATTCATGAAGTTCTCTCACCTCCTGGTAATTGGAATATCGAGGATGTGCCTCATATATTCACGAAGGTCTCTCACCTCCTGGTAATTGGAATATCGAGGACGTGCCTCACATATTCATGAAGGTCTCTCACCTCCTGGTAAAAGGGAATATCGAGGACGTACCTGTGATATTCGTGAAAGTCTCTTACCTCCTGGTAATTATGAATATTGAGAACATGCCTCGCATATTCATGAAGGTCTCTCACCTCCTGGTAATTAGGAAATATTGAGGGCGTACCTGGGATATTCGTGAAGGTCTCTCACCTCCTGGTAGGGGGAATATCGAGGACGTGCCTCATATATTCATGAAGGTCTCTCACCTCCTGGTAGTGGGAATATCGGGGACGTACCTGGGATATTCGTGAAGGTCTCTCACCTCCTGGTAATTGGGAATATCGAGGGCGTGCCTCGCATATTCATGAAGGTCTCTCACCTCCTAGTAATTGGAATATCGAGGGTGTACCTGAGATATTTGTGAAAGTCTCTCACCTCCTGGCAGTTGGAATATCGAGGATGGATCTCGCATATTCGTGAAGGTCTCTCACCTCCTGATAGTTGGGAATATCGGGGACGTACCTGGGATATTCGTGAAGGTCTCTCACCTCCTGGTAATTGGGAATATCGAGGGCGTGTCTCGCATATTCATGAAGGTCTCTCACCTCCTGGTAATTGGAATATCAAGGATGTGCCTCACATATTCATGAAGGTTTCTCACCTCCTGGTAAAGGGAATATCGAGGACGTACCTTGGATATTCATGAAGGTCTCTCACCTCTTGGTAATTGGAATATCGAGGACGTGCCTCACATATTCATGAAGGTCTCTCGCCTCCTAGTAATTGGAATATCGAGGACGTGTCTCACATATTCATGAAGGTCTCTCACCTCCTGGTAAAGGGGAATATCGAGGACGTACCTGGGATATTCGTGAAGGTCTCTCACTTCCTGGTAATTGGGAATATTGAGGACATGCCTCGCATATTCATGAAGGTCTCTCACCTCCTGGTAATTGGGAAATATCGAGGGCATACCTGGGATATTCGTGAAGGTCTCTCACCTCCTGGTAGGGGGAATATCGAGGACGTGCCCCGAATATTCGTGAAGGTCTCTCACCTCCTGGTAAAGGGAATTTGAATGTAACACAAGGCTTACCTAGATTGCCGCAGGCACTTAAAAGGGGTGGACCACCTGGATAGCCATAGGTGTACAAAGTACTGGAATACTTGGATGAACACATGTATTTAATGATATGATCTGAGACCACTCAGGCTGGTCCAAGTGCTAGAAAGCATACCTGGACGGCGGTGCCAAGCAAAGTAATGGAATGCTTGAACAACTGCTATATTATTTGGGGACAACTTGGACAGGCCGAGTGTCATGAAAAGGAAGTACCTGGACAACGGTGGGTACTTGATGATATGGGGATACCTAAACAGCAGTAGGTATTCAACAGTAAAGGGATACTTGGTCAGCCACAAGTATCAATACTCTGGAGACAACCCGAACAGGTCGAGTGTCAGGAAAAGGGAGTATCCGAACGGTGGCCGGTACTCAAAGACAACGGGGATACCTAGACAACAATAGGTATTCAACGATAAAGGGATACTTGGTTAGTCACAAGTATCAATACTCTGGGGACAACTCGAACAGGGCGAGTGTCGACAAGAGGGAGTACTCGACAAGTGGTGGGTACTTAAAGACAAGGGGATACTTAGACAGTTGCAACCACCCAAACTCAACGGACGACTCGAATAGGCTGAGTGTCAAGAAGAGAGTACCTGGACAGCGGTAGGTACTTTAAGACAAATGGGGATTAGGATATGCTTACCTGGCAATATCTCTGATCTCTAAGAGTATGTCTGCTATTTGCACAATATGCACACATGATTGTATATGCTGTAAATTCATGAGTTCAAATGAGATTCATGTATGATAATTTTGTTAGTTTTGCATCATCTGATTTCCACTGGGGAAGATTTTGAAAGACAACCTTCATTTAGAATGTAGATGTCTTGAGCATGCCAGATGAGGGACTTTTAGTCTAAAAGGACTTTTCGCTCACTCTCATGGAAAATGCTATCATGACCATTAATGCAGGATTTATAAGGACCACATTATCTTACTGTCATCATGTCAGCAGGGGTTCGAGTATTCTCGCAAACAGTACGACTTTACCAATGTGAGAGGTTTTTGTTGAAACTATGATGAAGACTTGGTTAACAGCTCATCAAATGGGACCGTCGAGGTCAAGGCTCCTAAACGAAATGCCATACGATCATCCTCAGGTTTGTAAGTCAAGGACCCTGCGAAAAGAGATAGAGTAATCTTGCTCGTACTTCTTCGAGCGATGCTTATGCACATATAAAATCTAACGTTAATTGAAGTGCCCCTAGTTTGAAGAGACTTTTACAATGGGAATGTGACGTAGGCTTGGCTCATGTGTAAAGGGGCGAGAGCTGGTGATTGCCTTGGCATTTGTCATCGGTCTTTCTTCTCACTGTCAGACGGAGACTCTATCAATTGAACCACAACAACAACTTTTTCTTGGTTGTATTTTTGACTGGGGGGGCATTGGCCTTGCTTTTACCAGGCACACTGCTTTTTTCATGCCCCTATTTTTTATTCCAGTTCTTCATTCATGGGCATTGACCTTGCTTTTACCAGGTGCACTGCTTTTTATGCCTTGCTTTTCATTCTTGTTGTCGGAGGAACTGGCCTAGGCAAGTTTAATCGAAGCACTGTTATTAGACTCTTGAGTCTTCATCTTCAACTGGCGCTCAGACTATGGCAATAACTTATGCTTTGTCTCAATGTGAGGGTAAAATTACAGACTCACTTGGGTTGTACAATGAATACAAGTGCGTAGAGAAAGAATTGCTCTTCGTCATTTTATGGCACTTAAATTAACTTGAGAGTTCATATGCAATAAGGATACCCGAAGATTGATGCAAGTGCGAGCAAGAAAATTTCTATCTTTCTTCTCACCTTGTGATGCTGCTTCGCTTCTAATCTGCCCCGGTGTAGGGGTTGTTCTTGATGGGGGTATAAACTTCATCTTTGTATAGAGCTCAATGGGGTGAGCGATGGAATGCCTCTCACTATTTTGGTTATCGTACCATTCGTGAGAGAACTCTTTACTCTGCAGCCATGGAATCTTCTACACTCATCTTACAAGTGTATAGATAGGGGACTGTGTGTAGAATATGGCTTGCCTTTCATCATTCTGACGCGCCTCATCCAACATGCTCAATTAATCTTGTATTCTTCACTTAGTTGTCTATTCTAATAATCCTTGATGGAATCAGTAATCTAAATAGACAAAATCATCATGCGAAGTCCATTTGGAAAAGGCATGCAGCATTTTAAATGTGATGGAGTTTGTACTCTCAGAACAAATGAATGGTTTTGGCTCAAAAAGACCTTCTTGGTAGCTTTAAGGGTTAACATAATAGTATTGTTAAATTTTGAACATCAAAAGAGTTATTCATAAAGGGGTGTCGATGGTTGTCCCTATTGATTAGGGATATGACACATGAATGATCAGCTAAAGATTAGGAATTTGATCGGGCATCTCTGCTTTTGCCCCTGTAGAAGAGAAGATGTACAAGTAGATCAATTAGTCTGGCCAAAATCAAATATCAGTTGAGGCCTGAAGATTTTCTGTCATTTGCTTTGAGGATTACTCAGGACGTCATTTCATTTAGGAGAGTGTGTCATGCCTCTCATTGATTTATTATCCTTGTTTTTGATAGTCAAGTGATCCTGCAACAAAACATGTTTCTCGTTGATTTGTTATCTTTGCTTTTGACAGTCAGGTGATCCTGCAACAAACAAGAGGGAATGTGTTAGTCATGAACTCTTTCAAGAGTCGAATAGCTGGAATTGATACAACTTTACCCTTCACTGGTTTGCAGATGATTGAGTGAACCTGAAGTGAGAGGGGGACACGAAGTCCTATGTCCCTTGCTTCGTTAGGTCAATTATTCCCTGTATTGGCTCCTAGATGACACGTCCTTTTACACGAAGCCAGGTGAATTTGATGTGGGTCATTTCTATGTACTAGCTTAGCCAATATTGATTTGCCAAACCTAACCATCAAATTTGGCTCTTGAATCCTAATACTTCCTGCCAATAGGGGGAATATGTCAAAAGTGAATTCAAAAAGGGAGGAGTATTGGAAACGATACCAAATTACTCTTCTCCAAAGTTTGTATTTGCTGACTCCTAGGGATATTTGAATATTAATGACAACCTTTTCATCTCGGCACAGTTTGACATTTCTTTTGATTTGCCTTCCTCACTCATGGCCATGTATGCATGATTACTGGTTGTTGATTCATCTTCAACGTCTTCCTTTTATGGAATTTCTCCTTCTGTCTTTAATTCTTGCGAGAATATACGTCTGGAGTGAAGCTTCTAAATTCCAAAGTCATTGTCCAGGGTGTGAGGCTATAGATCGCCTTGACTGTCTAGATTTTCTCCCTGTTGACAGTAATCACTTAAAAGGAAGAGGAGGAACTCCTTCCTTATGTTGAAGTTAATACCGTAACATCTAGCGTTTGGGCGCGTCGTGCGACAAGATAGTCCTTTGGCTTAGGATGGAGCTGGGCAGGAGTGAGCCGTGTCATGGATGCTTCGATTTCAACTGTATGCCTGTACCTATTACGTCTCACCTTTTGTATCCTGATGCGCTTGCTTCAAATGCCCTCTGTCACACTAAGTCAAAGGGGACGGGAATGATCTTCTGAGACATGAAGTGAATGAGTCAGAAAGACAAACATGATTAAATTTATCATCTTGTTTTAACAAAAACTTTCGGGTGATGAAATATTTTTTATTTTCAAAATACGTCTTTGGGGGAGAAAAAGCATGAGGAAGCCCAACCCTCAGTATTCTCCTTGGATGATGTTTTCTTTTCATGGTTGGATAACATCACTGGGCAAGTTTGGAGTACTGCCTCATGCTCTTAAACAAAATATTATAACTGTACAATAGAGTACTTGGAACGGAAAATACAACAATAGCATAGTAGGCAAGATAAGAAATATGAAATTATAAAAATAAGTAAAACCCATGAAAACTCCTATGTAAAGGAGTGCTTTGATAGTGTTGATTCCGAAATCAAGCGCCTTTGAGTTCTTTGCCTCCGGTAGACTCAAAGTATTCGCATGCGATGATTACCTCGTTGAAGCTACGGAAGTACAACCCACGCAACCAACAACGATGCTTGTGAGGTAAAGTCCCTATGAACAGCTTTATCATTTCTTCTTCGGCTAGTTGAGGGTAAGTTTGCATCATAAAAGCCTCCCACCTCCTCGCATATGTTTGGAAATCCTCCATTGGTCTTCTTCTAAAGTGAACCAAGCTCTCGCAAGGCAGTTCAGTTACAATCTGGCTTTGATACTAAAGCAGGAATGCAGAAGACAGCTCATTCCAATCTCTCATGAGGTAGATACCTGCTGTGATGAACCATTGTAATGCAGGTCTCGTAAGACTCTCTTGGAAGGTCTGGGCTGTGAATGACATCGGGCCATAGTACCGACTCATTTCAGCATGGAGGTACTGCAAGTGGGTCACGGGGCAAGTTGTGCCATTATACTTACGGAGATTAGGTATCCACATTTCTTCAGGGGTCATGATCCTATGAGCGCAAGACGGGCTTGGTGTATCCTGGTTAGGCCACCGATTTTCCCATTGCATATTTGTTGTAGTGGTGAATTTTTCTGTTTCAGGGAAGTTGGACTCTGCCGAGATTACCCCATTGCTTTCTTCTTGGTCAAAATCTCCGAATGAGGATGAAACATTGAAGCTATTCTCATGGTCAGAGGACGAGCTTAGTACTTCGTTAGGATCGTAGAGGATAAAGACGTATGCTTCTTCTTTTGACGAGCCTTCATCCCCAGATGAGAGTAGGAAACAGTTATACGATGAATTGTCAGTTTCATTGTCGAAATAACGCTGGAAGTTCTTGGGATTGTATTCCAGGGCTGGGAAGTCTTTAGAGTTGTACTCTAGGGGATGGTAGCCTTCAAAGCTGTATTCTTGGGAATGCTCAAAGCTTTGGTGCGGTGGCTCGTCGGCAGATGCTGAATCGATTTGCTTAGGCTTTCTTTTTTTGGCTCCCGATCCAAACCTTTTGAGTAAGGCCCTTCGTTTTGCCAGCTCGATCCTATCCAGGGAAGTAAGAGATATTAAAGTGTCACTCTCTGATTCACTTTCCAGGTTGATAAGGGTTGGTATCCTTTGGACCCTAGCTCCTGGAGTAAGCTTGGGGAGTTGTCCAGTCGTGCCCCGGTCTTGAATAGGCTTTGTGTCTTTGATCTCGTATAAAGGCTCCTTGCCTTTCCTAGTGGGAAACTTCTCAGTAATAAGATGCTGCTCAGTCGCCCATTTATTATGTAAGGCTTCATTGACATGCTCTTCTCCTATCTCAGCGACTAACGGCTCCTCGTGCTCCGTGATCATCGGCTTTTCGTAGGGTAAGGTGATGTCAGGGGTGATGTCAATATTGTACTATTGGTGAAAAACATGAATTAGTTCCCTCCAGGTTTTAAGGGGACTAATCTTCCTGACAATGTACCATTGCAAGGCAGGACCAATCAAGTTCGATTGGTACGATTGAATCATCCTTCGGACTAGGTAGGCCTGCAAGTAGGTCTCTGGGCAGGAGGTATCAGCATACCTTTCGCATTCAGGTGCTTTGAGTTTTTCAAGGATCTCAATGCCGGTGTCATTGGACAGGTCCATGGGATCCTGCTCCTGTAGCTGGTTTAACTTTTTCATGATCTTTTCAAACTGTCTATGGTACTGGCTATTTTCTGGTAAATTTGCGGGTGTCATGACGGTGTTTGAGGCAACTATAGAGTTGGGCTTAGCTTGAGTAGATTTCATTCGTCTCGAGAGTTGTTGAAGGACAATAGACATCTGTCTTATGCCGTCTTCAATGTTAATGAGGCGATTTTGTACATCATTATAATCGGGCCCAATTGTATGAGGCCATTCACGGGCGATTCATAATTACCTGTTTGTTGCGAAGACAATGAATGAGCACGAAAGTAAACAAAGATTAACCCATGGCAATGGTCTAACTGCTTTTTTTATTTATTTATCAAAAGAGGATTTTATAGACTGCAGACTTCTGACATCTAAGACTTGAAATTGAAATGATAGAATGAAATACTAGATATTAAACAAAAGTCCCTAAACAATGGGACAAAACTTTCACAATATTAACACTAAGGGGCACATGATTGCTAATTTATATGCGATGAGGAGCCTTGTTCTTGTGAGGACGCCTACTTCCTTGAACTGGTTCTGAGGTGTGCATCCAGTTCATTCCCAAATCCCTCTCCATGAGCTCTGCTTGCTCGTGCTGGCTACTCTCGCTGATTGAGTAAGGGACTAATGGCTTCCATCTTTTCGGGATGCGATGGTTGTGGATGTAGGACATGGAGGCGTGGTGGGTTTTTTCTTCTCCCTCAAGCCCTTCAGGTATCACAATCCTTTTGCGATGGCACTTGTCCCAAGTTTCCTCAGAGGTAGAAATTTCGAATTCATAGTCACGGCTTGTGTTGAAAAGAACTGGAGGGACCATCATCTTGAAAGGCGGTGGGATCTCCTGAAGGGCTCCATATTGCCGTGCTACCCGATATGGGTAGTAGGGAATGGCGCCGGTGAGGCCAAGCAATGGAATTGGGCGGGTGCGCATGTAAGCAAAACGGGTCATTTTTTCATGGAACCAACCAGCACACCATTGGAATGCCTCAGGAGATGGGTTTCTTAGGAAGTTTACCCAATTTAAATAGCTTTGATTGGGAATGTATGGTCCTAAAACCATAAATTTTTGTAATGGATTTTCAAAAGCATTTGTTTCAGGCGATCGCATGAAGTCTCGAAATTTGCTTAGGTGAGAAAAGAACCGGACTTGTAAAATTTCAGGAGAGGCTTGCATGATTTTCTCCGAGTTGTCTTTAAAACGATTAAAGGACAAGAATGTTTCAATTAAAATCATGTTGACATAATTCCCCCCTCTTAAGATCTGAGCAACTATCCATGCCATCTTGGGAGTTATGGCATTTCTTTGATGGGGGAAGATGATGAGCCCGAAAAAGGCCAAGAGGAAAATCTCACTTTTCTGGGTCATAGGCTGATTTTGGAAACAGGCATTCATAAATTCTAGTGGGCAGGTATTATGGTTGTCTTTGAGAATTTGTCTCATGACATGGATTTCAGTTCCTAAAAATCGTGCTAACCCGCGCCATGGGAGGGCGCCTATCGATGGCTTGACAAGCTTTTTCTCAAGAGGCATTCCGGTGATGATGTTGTATTCTTCTAGGGTTGGGGTTAGCTTAAACCTACCGAATATAAAAGTAATTGTCTTCGGGCACCAAAAATGTGCCATGGCTTGTATGACTTCAGGACGAGCAGTGATTTGGATCAACGATAGGAGATGACCGACTTTGGCCTTCACGCACTCTTGGGCAAACTGATCTAATTGACCCCACCATCTGAAGAGCTCCACCTTGGGAGCAGGAATGAACTGGATATCGTCTTTTCCCATTGCATATAAACTAGGACTTGAAAAGTTTATACTAAATTGCCATGGGCCAAAATAAAAAGATTGAGTAAAAGTAAAGAAATCATTTTGCTTTTAAAGAAATGGCAAGCACAAAGACATGTGCATGGGACGTGCGGCTCGATTTCTAACTGAGAAGGTTTGGTGAAATTAAAAGGATATCCGCCTGTCGCAGTCTCGCGTTAGCAGCATACCCTCTTATCCTCGGCTAAGAAATTCGGGGAAAATAAAGGCAACCTCTACATCGCAGTCTCGCGTTCGAGGTCATATCTTTCTTAACACCATCCTAAAAATCCTATGGCGGCCTAGGTCCGGCGGCTGGGTTGTGTGTGCCATGTGTAGTGTTTAAAACGGTAAAGCATGCACAACAATTTATAATCACAAGATAATCTATTTTAAGCAGAATTAAAATAAATTTCTAAGCTTTTGACCTGCATAAAGAAAAAACCTAAGTCAGTAAAGAATTTAAACAAGACAAAAATGGCCTAAGTCTTCAAGTCCCCACCGGAGTCGCCAAGCTGTCGCGACCTCTTTTTTTTTTTTTTCTAGTGCCCGCAATCGGGTACGAGCGCCTAAGGAGGCTAATGGCTTGGTTGAATTTATTAAACCCGGACTCTCCCAAGTCCACCAATTCACGACTTAATGGTTCAAGTTTTTAACCTGTAAATCAATTTTTAAAATGAAGTCGCCACTAATCGATTTGGAGTGGGTTGATTAGAAACCCAAGTGAAGTATCGGGAGAAATACTCACTCCTGCGCAACAAGAGAAATTAGGATTGGGGACTTGATTACACTAGTTAATCACTAATGCCCTTTCGGTACCTAATCTTGTTTAAACCCTAAGGCTTTTTGGATGTTTGAGGGATTTTCCATGCATTTTTGGGAGGAAAAACATTTTTTGAGTCTTTTTCTAATTTTTTTGACATAAAAAGGATTTTTTTTTCGGATTTTTTGGTATTTTATGGAAAAATACAAGTCTTTTTGTCTTTTTCTGATTTTTTTTTGGCTTTTTCATGAATTTTTGGCTTTTTTTTTGATTTTTGGCATTTTTTGGAAAATACGGAATATTTTTGATTTTTTTTTTTTTAATTTTTCGGAAAATAAAATATTTTTATCATTTTTTTTATTTTTCGATTTTCTGGAAATTAAAACATTTTTTTAATATTTTTGGAAAATAAAATATTTTTTGGATATTTTTTTGTTTTTGGAAATTAAAATGTTTTTTTAATATATTTCGAAAAGAAAATATATTTTTTTGTTTTTTTGGAAAATAAATTATTTATTTATTATTAAAATATTATTTTAAAATAAAAACCGACCCAAACGAGGACGTTGTCCTTCATTTCTAGTGTGTTGGATTCGAGTCCATAACTGGGAAATTTCAACCATTCAATGCAGACTTCGCTTATTTGCACGCTCATAGAGTTCTCTTCCTTGTTGATGTCGAAGAAATGCTCATAGAGTTCTTCGCATATAATTATTTTATTGTTCTAGCAAGTGAGCTTAACTTGTGTGAAGCTTGTGAGAGATACAGAGAATATTGAGAGCCCTCTTCCAAAAGAGTTGAGAGAACGAAAAAAAGCCCTTTCTTATTATTAATTTTTGTGAGTTGGGGTTGAATTTAGAATTGGAACACACTTGTGAAATGGAAATTATCAAGAAAGTCCTAGACGATTGTACTTTTGCTAATTCCGTCCTAAATCTTTTAATGTGGCTAATTGAGTTCTAAACCTTTCAACAATTTACCGGTATAGTTCATCAAACCAAAATTGGCCAATTTTGGCAGAAAATGATTGAATTAAATGCCGACCATTTTATGTGGCACAACTGGCGTTAATACTAACAAGTTTTAATATTTTTCTTTTCTTTTTTCTTCTCCCTTTTGTTTTCATTGGGCCTCACCTGGGTGAGCCCCTTTGCTAGATTTGGAGAGCTCAACCTTTGCCTAGGCCAAGGTGGCCTCGCTAAGTGTCACTTAGGGGAGGGTTGGCCTAGGCAAGGCCTCGTAAGGGTTTGCTTGGTCTAGTTTGGTATGTTGAATAGGCGCTTGCCCTCGCCTCGGTGAGATTAGGCAAGGCTGACGCTTGCTAGACCTTGCCTAGTTTCTAAACTTTTAATTTATTTAATGTAATTTATGAATTTTTGGTATATGTTTAATTTAATCCCTATATTATATGAAGATGTTTAATATTGTTATTTCATTAATTCAGGGTCAAGCTTAGGCTTAGAGACAATATTAAATATTCTTATATACAATGACTACATTAAGCATTTATTAAAAGTTGAGAGACCAAATTGGCAAATTAAAAATTCATTGGTGACATTGTATATTAGGATAAAGTTAAGGGACCATATCAACTATTTAAAAATTCATAGAAGACATTGCATATCAGGATAAAGTTCCGGGACTATATTTAACAAATTAAAATTCAAGGACCACAATGCACATTAGACCAAAATTCAGAGATTATTTGTGTCATTTTTCTATTGTTGTTTTCTTGTGCATTGGATCTATTCAGAAGCATAGTGATTTGTCATTTACACCGCCCTTCTTGGTTGGGGACCTCTCTTTCGTCATCAGGTCAAACACCATCGAAAAATGGTCATGACCCTCCCAAAATTTTTACGAGATGACTTGAAAGTCCGTTTTCGCTTAACGATTGGCGCTAGAGGACACGTATTTGATTTTTCATAAGCAATAATTTAAAACTATTAAAATTAAGCAAATAATTCTTGATTTGCTCTTTTCAGCGAAACAAACGGAACCAAATCACATAATTGCAAAGGGTTAAAAGCTGTTAAAATATCTCTCTTGTTTGTCTATTTATTAGCAGTAATGGCTGTGACGCAAAGGATGTTCAGCAGCCTCTCAAGCTTTGCCTAGAGCCCATGGTGATGATGATTGATTTAGTGGGCTTGATGTATCACACTAATTCGGATCGAGTCGAACAGAACGTTGTCCTTCATTTCTAGCGGTACTGGATTCGAGTCCATAACTTGGAGACTTCAACCATTCAATGCAAACTTCACTTATTTGCACGCTCATAGAGTTCTTTTCCTTGTTGATGTCGAAGAAATGCTCAATAGAGTTTTTCGCTTATGATTATTTTTGTTGTCGTAGTAAGTGTGCTTACTATATGTGAAACTTGTGAGAGATATAGTGAATATCGAGCACCCTCTTCCTAGAGAGTTGAGAGTATGAAAAAAGCCCTTTCTTATAATTAATTTTTTTGAGTTGGGGTTAAACATACTCATGAAAGGGAAATTATTAAGAAAGTCTTAGACGATTGCATTTGTGCCAATTCCATACTAGACCTTTTAATGGCGCCAATTGAGTTATAAACCTTTTGCGATTTACTAATGTGATTCATCTGGCTAAAATTGGCCAACTTTGGCCGGAAATCATTGACATGAACAGAGATCATCTTATGTGACAAGATTAGCGTTAATATAGAAAATTTTTAATATATATTTTTATTTTTCCTTTTCCCTTTTCTTTTTGTTGGCCTCAATTGGCTGGGGCCCCTTGCCAAAAATATAGAGAGGTCAACCCTTGCCTAGGCTAGGGTGGCCTCGTTGGGCATCACCTAGGGTAGGGTTGGCCTAAGCTAGGCCCAATGAGGGTTGGCTTGGTTAGGTCTAGCGAATAGGTGCTCACCCTTGCTCTGATGAGGCTAGGTAGGGTTGACCCTCACCCTTGCCCAAGAGAGATCGGCCCTTGTTGGTCATGACTGGTGGCTCGTGGCTCGCGACCGGCCACTAACAAAAATAAAAGGGAATAAAAAATATCCATGACCAATATTCACGTCAGTAATTTCTAGTTAAAATTGGTTGGATGAACCACATTTAAGATTCAATTGGTCAAATTGGAAGATTTTAGATTAAATTGGCATAAGTACAATAGGTTTAAGACTTTTTTTGATAATTTCTCCCCATTGCGATTGACCTTTTTTCTTTACAGAATAGGATGTGATAAAACAAATAAAATTAAAAATGATTATCGGTTAAACGATTGTAATCATACCTTTCTTGTATATAGGACTCATCTTGCCGTTCTCTCACTGTGAAATATGAACACCGTCAAATCACAATAATCCGTTATTTTTGAGTTTCATTTCTTCGATTTATTTCTTAATCAAATCATTAAATTTGTTCATGCACTATCGCATTAGCCGTAACAATTTGGTATCTCAAATCAGTCTTACTTAAAGACGATGACACGGTACAAGAAGAAACATTTCCATTAACATTATAGAAAGGCATATAAAATACTACACCCGGTACAGACGACAATCCTCCGAAAGCAAAACAGAGCACGTGCACCAAAAAGTACACTAAGGCATTCATTCGCGAAAAGTTACAAACCACCCCGTTTTCCAACATTGATCCCCGAAAACAACCCAACCAGATGGTCCTCTGTATCATCCGGTTCATCCTCAAAGAAAGAAACAACCTCTGTGTCCAAAAACCCATTTTGAAAACACGAGAAAAGAGGAGACTACGCTGATAGAAAAAGTACAGAAATCTAACTCATTCGCGAGAAACCAGCACCACTTGTTTCCCAACATTGTGGCCGTAGAATAGCCTGACGAGAGCTGCCGGAGCATTTTCGAGACCTTTGGCGATGTCTTCCACATAGACAATCTTTCCCTCTTTGATCTGAGGCAATACCGTCTCCAGGAACTTGATTGAACACCTAGAAACCTTCCATCCTAACCCGCTTCAGGATAAGGTTCATCAAGTCGTGTACGCCTTCGGGCTGCTCGAGATTGTCCTATGAGATCATTCCACATACCGCGATTCGGCCATGAGGTTTCATGTTGAGCAGCACTGCATCGAGCATCTTTTCGCCAACAAATTCGAAGTAGATATTGATACCCTCAGGAGAGCATTTAAACATTTACAACACAAAAAGTCAACTGGAGTTGGCCTCAAGAATGGGTACATATTTTATTTGCTTAATTTTCATTGCTATACGCCCCGAATCCCGAGTACGCGCACATCCCTCGGCAGTCAATTAAAAATACGACGTCCCATAATGCATCGCCGACCCATTTTTTTTTCTTTTTTAATTAAGCACATGTGGAAGCAAATTAAATAAACCCCCAATCAACAAACAAACATAGGGATAGTAAAACATGCCAGCGATCTTTCACAAACTACGATATATATATATATATATAACCCTACGAGTTCATATATATAGCCTATCAAAACGTGAACTCCTGCCCGACCTACTAATAGAAGGGTTCAGGTTGGGACTAACTTCCACCGTACAACTACCGCAAACTCCTACAACATCTGCCCTAATACCCATATCTAGGCCTAGCTAGGAACTCCGGCAAATAGCCAGGTGAGCATGGCTCCTTTTGGCTCGGTACCTGGGTTTACCACGACACCTTCCGGGATGTCTATATCCATAGGGTTAGTGTCCTACTCAACTTTGCTCCTTACGAGCAGTCTGTCAAAACCGTGCATAGGACCCTCCCAATCACCGTTCGGTTTCGCAATAAACCAAGCCTGGAAACGGTGGGACACGTGGTACCCCAAACCCTCATCGACCCAAACTATAGTCACCACTAACTCACGGCATCGATTGGTCCCAAGGATAAGGTAGATGGTGGTCTCTACCTCCATCTCCTCCTAGGTGACCACGAAATGGACCAGGCGGATCTCCATACTAAAGACCTGAAAAGGTTTAACCATGACGGGGTGAGATAAAATCTCAGCGAGTTAAACCATAAACCTCGATTAGGACGCAAAGTCACCTCGGAGGTAGCCTAAACAGCCACCACAAACAAACTCATCTCGCCTTGGCACACCCCTGCAAGTTAGCACGTCACATATGCCGTTATCAATACCATAAATATAATCAATAGCTGGAACACAAAGTTCTCACTCTACAAACAATCGCACGCGTCCCGATTATAAGGCAAAACTATTTTGGCACGTCCCATACCATACCTAATAGTTTTACCCCATAATCAAGTGTAATACAACACAATTATTTACACGTGTTCCAATTATTATGACCCCTTAGCCACGACCAACTCAAAAGTCGGCGGTCATCCGGTGTACCGGGCATCGTCCCACCCCATCGGGCATGGTAATGTCTAGCACACCCCGCCTAAACGGCATTCTACAAAGGAGTATTGATCCGGCCTCCACTGTGACTTGGCATCCCATTGACTTGGGGGCATCTAATAAAATCAGGCATCGTCCTGCGTAAACATATCAGGACGGGTTCCATTAAGTGACCATACAAGCACATATTTAGCCAAGAACACCATACTTTGTGTTCAGATTCCTCGTTTTCAAATAATAAACTTGGCCAATTTTTCTTCTTATTAAAAATCCCGGTAAAATGATTGTGCGTGGTCACGTATTTAGAATTGAACTGTCAAACTTAGTACCCTTCAATTTTAAAACTCTGCAATTTTATATAGTACATAAAAGTTGGCGTCAAAACCCGACACCTCGCATTTTTCTATTTAACTGCCTTTAAAACCGAGTTTTGTAATAATAATCGGTAACTACCAACAAGCAATCAATTGCATATCATAGTACATATAAGCTATCAAAGTCACACATAATTCCATCCAAGAAAACGAGAGTAAAATTCTACGTAACGCCTAATCTGTCACTAATTACTTTTAATTAAATCATTCAAAGATTCATAGATGTATTACACTTTTACTAATTTATTTCTAAATCTTTTAATTGTGCCAATTAAATTTTAAAATTTTCATGTTTTTTCAATTGAATCTATCTAATCAATTTTGACCGAAAATTAATGATGTGGACGCCTAACACTAATGTAAATAATTTTTTTGAATTATTTATTAATATTTATTTTCTCAATTTTCTTATTCTTTTCTTCCTCCTCTAGCTAGTTGTTGGGCTTTGACAACCAGCCAAAGGTGAGGGCTAACCTTGCCAACCTTGGGCAAGGCTTGACGTTGCACCTCAACCTCCCCTAGCAACGACAAGGAGCCTTGCTAAGATTGGGCTTGCTTCACCAAATGCCAATAAGGTCAGCCTTGCTGGCCCTCGCTTGATGCCCAATGACTCGCTAGAGGAGGAAGAAAGGAAAAAAAAAAAGAAATAGAAAGAAAAGAAAAAAAAATTTGAAAAAAAGTGCCACGTAGAATGACTAATGTTCACATCAACAATTTTTGGTCAATTTTGGTTAGATGGACTTAACCGACAAAAAGTGAAAATATCTAGGATTCTATTGACACAATTAAAATAATTAGAATTGAATTGACAAAAATAAAATAGATTAATGACTTTTTCGACAATTTTCTCGCTTGTCTCTACAATTGATTTACAACCTTTGGAGACTGTCCAATTAGACCTAAATCTATTGCACGAATGTCAATTCAGTCCTAAACTTTTCAATATTATTTCTAAACATTTACGTGAAAATCCAATATAGTCTTTTTGACCAATTTTTACTAGGAACCACAAATATGACAATTTAGTCATTACTTATCATCTTATGTGGCATACTGCCACGTCAGTGATCTTTAATGAAAATTGATAGAAATGACTATTGGAATTTTATGCAAAAATATATGTCGCCATTACACTTGCAACTTCAACTGTCCAATGCAAACACCGCTTGTTGGCACGCGCCATAGGCACATCATGTGCATGCTCCAAGAGAAAAGTTAGCTCAAAATTAATCTCGATTGATTTGAAATTCGATTTATGACGTGTAACGAAACTTGAGCCATGTTAGGAAATTCCAAATTGGATCATTGCCAATGAGACTGTGAGTGTGCTTAATATGTGCGACACTTGTGAGAAAGAGAGATATAGAGAATATTAGTTCTTGGCCATTCTCTCACCCTGTGTGAGCTCTCCTCTATCCCGTATGGTGATAGCTTAACCTTTTGAAACCCTAGATTATTCAAACCCTCACCTTGCGGTGAAGCTCCATGGCTGAATCAACCTTGTTTCCACATGATTAGGGATCCATCTTCCCCTCGGTCTCCCTCATCCCAAAACCCACTTAGTCCTCCTTTTGAAATCATGACCAAAAGAGCATAAATTGATAAGATGGAGTGATTCAAAGCAACTCCCATTCTCCAAGTGACTTCCAATGGAGATCTTCACCCAGAGGACTCTCTTCACTCCCAAACCCAAATATAGTAACCCATTTTGTCAATCAAACTTCTCCATAGTCCATCCCCATTTCCACTTTCATCAAAGCTATCTCTCCGTATTACAACCCTGGAAGCGACATTGTAATTGGGTCAAGATAGAAGAAGAATACGAAAAATCACATGAGAATGATAGTGTTGTGCAGAAGAATGGGAGATTTGTGGGCTGAAGAAGACGCCATAGAGCTGGATGCTGAAATTCTAGAGAAAGAAAGGCACGAAAGTGAACTTTTACTATACGAGAAGCTATTTTCTAAACCAAATGTCAATTTTCAAGCGTTCTTTAGTTCAATGAAGAAAGCGAAGATAGAGACCATAAAGTGCGAGATAACAGAACTAGGGTTTTTCCTCTTCATATTTAACTCAGTAGAGGAGAAGAATAGAGTGCTAGAATATGGGCATTGGTCATTTACTAGTAACCTCCTAGTCCCGCAAGAATGTGATCCTAACATTCTAGAGCATTGTTACGATTTTTCCCATTATGCATTTTTGGTGCAACTACTGGGGCTCCCTCAAGCTGTGGTAATGGAAGATTTTCTGAGGCTAATTGCTGCAAAATTAGGCAAAGTGGAGGAAGTGAGAATCGAAGCAAGAAACAATAGCTCCCATAAAGTAGGCAAAGCAAAAGTCAGGCTAAACTTGTTATGTCCTCTCAAAATAGGCACTGTTATTAACTTAGGAGGAAGGAAATGGTGGATTGATTTTAAATACGAGAGGCTACCTTATTTCTGTTATTCATGTGGTTGTGTAGGTCACTATGCAAATTATTGCCTAAAAATACCTTGAACAGACTAGATTAGCTCAAGACAAACTAGGAGATACGGATCATAGCTTAAGACGGAAGTGAGAGAATTGAGCCCATGGAAAACTTTCTTCGGGGATATTGATCCATCTCTTAAGGAAGAGGACATTGTGGTTGAATCACCTTTCCCCCTGTTGGCGAGAACTTGTGCAATGACAACACAATGCTAAATGAGAAGGCTTTAGTTATATACAATTCAGTAGTAAATGAGCCAACTAAAGATGTAAGAATGATTGAATATGTATCGCCAACTTGAGGGAAAAGAGCTTAGCAAGACTCAGGAGCTAATTTTGTCCACAATAGAGCATTAGAAATGTGCAACGTCATCCAAAAAAGGAAACATAGTACTAAAACTCAAGTTGCAAAGAAACGGAAATGTTTCGTGCCCTATGATACGAGAGGATCACTGGTGAACTTAATTGATGAGGAGAAACCTTTGTACACACCAATCTAGCTATGGGAAAGAAAGCGTGCATGAATAAGCCACCGGAGAAGATATGAGGCTTTTGAGTTGTAACTGGGTTGGGCAATCCCTTGACAATCCAACATCTTAGAGCCTTAATGGCTCGTGAGAGGCCCAACTTGGTATTTCTCATGGAAACCAAGAACAAAGAAGAGGCGGTTGATTGAGTAAGAAAGCATCTTCAGTTTAACTTTTTAGTTATTATTAATCTTGTTGGAATTGTGGGCAGACTTGCACTTATGTGGGATGGAAAAGAGAAAGTAGAAGTGGAATCTAGCTCCAAGGAGTTTATTAGGGGTATTATGCAAGGATCTTGGCAGCAGTATTATAATGAGGATCTCTTTTCTCCATGCTTCTACCAACTTTTAGAAAAGGATCATACTATGGCAAACCTTGCGTTCTAGTAACCTGTCCAATTATTTCTTGTGGTTATGGATAAGAGACTTTAATGAAATTTTGTATCAATGGGAAAAGGTTGGTAGACGAGAGGCTGACGGGTATAGGATTGTGGTGTTTTGGGAGTTTGTGAATACTTGTTCTCTTATGGATATTGAAAGTAAAGGCCGTGCTTATAGATGGACCAATAATAGAGAGGGGGAAGAGTTAGTTAAAAAGAGACTTGATAGAGTCATGTGCAACCATGAATGGAGAGTTTTATTCCTAAATGCTAAGGCGTTTGCTTTGCTTGCTATTGGTTCGGATCATAGTCCGATTTTTCTCTCATTACATTCAATATGGCCCAAAAAAAGAAACTTTTTAGATTTGAAGCATATTGACTAGAGAATCCCGGGTGCAAAGAAGTAGTTGAAAATGCTTGGAGAGCTAAAATAGGCAACTGGTTGGATATTGTAAGTAAGACGAGGAAGGTGGCAACTAAATTGGGGAGGTGGAGTAGAAAAAATTTTAAAAATGCATCCCGATAATTTGACCCATTAAGGAAAAACTCATGAAATTAACAAATGCTGAAGAAGGGGCATCAAATGGAGAGGAGTACAGAAAAATTGTTGAGCAAATTGAAGCCTTAAGGAGAAAAGAAGAAATGCATTGGTGTATGAGATCTAGAATTAATTGGATGAAATGGGGGACAAGAACACTAAATTCTTCCATGCCACCATGATCCAGAGAAGACAACGCAATAGAATCTTTATACTACTGCTAGATGATCACAATTAGCATCAAGATCCCGTTACCCTCAAGCAACATATAACATAATTCTACAAATCATTGTATACTTCAGTTGGAACTAGACGTTGTCAGCTTATATTAGAGAAATGCCTACCGGTGGTTACTAATGAGATGAATGAGGCTCTAGTCAAGCAAATCACTAGGGAAGAAGTGAGAACAATGGTGTTTCAAATGGAAGCGACAAAAGCACCAAGGTCGGATGGACTAAATGGTTTATTCTACTAAAGTAATTGGTTAGCAATTCATGGGACAAAGTACACCCCAAGTGCCAAAAGTTAGGAAAGTGACATTTAACTGCCAATTCGACTAAAATTCAGCCAAAATGCCAACGTGGCGATTTTCCGATGAAGCCAGTGCAAAACAGCGTCATTTTGCACGCTAACGTGGCTAGGCAATACAAAAACAACATTGTTTTGGTGCTGATGTGGTAAAAAATTAATATAAAAATTAATTAAATTAAATTTAAAACTAAATTTATTTAAAAATATTTAAAAATAAAATAAAAATATTTAAAAACACAGAGAGAGAGAGAGAGAGAGGTTGGCAGTGGCGGGGCTTAGCCCTTAGCCGCTTGCCTCTTTTTTTTTTTTTTTTTAAAAAATTTTTAAAATTTTTATTTTTATTTTTTAATGTTTTAAATAAATTTAGTTTTAAATTCAATTTTATTAATTTTTTTATTAATTTTTTTACCACCTCAGCACAAAAATGACGCTATTTTGCACTTACTTTGCCGAAAAATCGCCACATCGGCATTTTGATCGTAGTGGTACTTAAGTGATCTATTTTGTTTCGATTTTGGCACTTAAATGTTACTTTCCTAACTTTTGGGACTTAAGTGTCCATCTGTACCAAAATTTGACACTTGAGGTGTACTTTGTCCGCAATTCATGAGGATATGTTTAGGATGGCCGATTCTTTCTTCAATCAAGGTACATTTGATCCTGAAATTAATAAGATTCAGATTACTCTTATTCCCAAAGTCATAAATCCTAAGAGTTTAACCCAATATAGACCCATTAGCCTTTGTAATTTTAATTACAAAATCATTGTAAAGGTTATGGCGAATAGACTAAAACCTTGGCTAATAAACATTATATCATTGGAACAAAGTGCTTTTGTAGGGGGTTAATAGATCCAAGACAATATTTTTATTATTTAGGAGGTGTTACATTAGTTAAGAGTTAGAAAGAGAAAGCGGAAGTTTCAAGCAATTTTGATATTAGTTATGCCAAAGCCCTATAATAGGATTGAATGAGACTTCCTTTGTGAATGTATGTTGAAAATAGGATTCTGTGATAAATGGGTCTCACTAGTCAAGCAATGTGTTTCTTCAACATCATTTAGCATTAGAGTTAATGGGGACTCTTGTGAAGTTTTTCATCAATCCTGTGGGATTAGACAGGAGATCCATTATCCCCTTACCTCTCTATCATTATGGCTATGTCGAAGTTGTGATATATGGAAGTATAAAGGGAATCCAGCTAAATACTAATTGTCCTATGCTCTTGCACCTAATATTTGTGAATGATGTCATTTTCTTCCTAGATGGTACTATCGAGAGAAGCACATAACTTGCAAACATTTCACATCAGTATCGCTTTGTATTGAGTTAGTCTATTAACCTTGATAAGTTAGGCATTTTTTTTTTTTTGGGAGAAATGGTCCTTAGGGGCTAAAATCGAACCTTGTAATAGAATTATGAAGGCCTATTACTCAAAAAATAGGGAAATATTTGGGTATACCCTTAGACTGGGGTAAACGGAAAAGCAAATGTTTTCATGAGTATTAGCGAGGGTTGATAGGAAATTAGAGGGATGGAAAGAGCAATTAATTTCAAAGGTGGGCGAGGAGGTGCTGGTTAAAATAATTGTTCAAGTATTATCGCAATATGCCATGTTAATGTTTGAATTCCCTATTTCCATTTGTAGATTGAAAAGAGAATTTGAGCTTTCTAGCAGAAACAAAATGCAACACAAAAAGGTGTACACGGGAAAAGTTAGAACTTATTGAAGACTAGGAAAGATCAAGAAGGTTTGGGATTTACAGATCTAGTCTTTTAATAGAGTTTTGTTGGGGAAACAAACTTGGAGACTGAGTTAGGCCTTAGATGCCTTGTGGAGCAGAATTTTCAGAGATCTTTACTTTCTTAGAGGAAACTTTTGGAATGCTAACAAAGGTCCTAGACCCTCTTAGGGTTGGCAAAGCATACTAACGGGAAGAGATGTCATTGAACTAGAGATCAAAGGGGACATAGGAGACAATAAAAGCATTAGGATTAGAGAGGATAGGTGGTTGCTATCAGGAAAAATAAGAGATCTTGTAAATCTAAATGATTCACAATTTATAGCAGACTTGATTAATCAATGCTCGGGGGAATGGAACTCTCAATTACTGAATGAGACCTTTGGAGAGAGTACTGTACAAGAAATTTTAGCTACTCCCTTAAGCCTAAATTCTAAGCTAGATAAACTACTATGGACAACAAACAATTTTGATTCGTAAGAAGTCAAAAGTGATTATAACAAACTTTGCACTTTGGGGAGAATTCAAACAGAGCATCCAACATCGACTTCTTACCAAAATCCCAAAAGATTGTGGACTGATATTTGAAAACTATAGACCTATCCCAAAATCAGATTCCTATTGTGAAGTATATGCAACGATGCTCTTCCTACCAAAGAGAACCTCTATAGGAGGAAGATGATACCTGATTTGTTATGTTTACTCGGTGGCCAAGCTCCAAAATCAACATAACATTTATTTCTTTTATGTGCCTAGACAAAAGAAATTTGGTCAGATCCTAGGCTTGCAGTTGATACCTCACCGATAAATATTACTTGAATTGACAAAAGGGTATTTGAATTTCTTACCTCAAGAGCCACTCCTCTTTCTAAAGCTCTATTTGCAGGTGTCTTGTGGTTAATTTGGAAAGCGAGAAACGCCTTGATCTTTCAAGGATGTAAACTCAATCCTAGCCTAATAGTTGAAGAAGCAAATTTCATGACCTAGCTATTTACAAGATGCAACTGTATCATGAATTGTAGAACTACAGAAATTTGTCCTCTAGCGAAGAATTGGAACTCCCTCTCTCTGGGATCTTTGAAACTGAACGTCGACGACTCATGGTGTAGCTCCATAATGGGAGGCTTTGTCGTGGGATTTGTAGAAATGAAGATGAAACTCTCATAGATGGGTTTGCAAGGAACATCCATGCCCCTTTGCCTTTGTAGTTGAAACTCTAAGGATAAGAGAAGCTTTGTCATTGATGAAGCAAAGCTGTGAGTTGAGATCTACAGAAGTATTTCAAACTAATCTGCACGTGGAGCTTGTATCTGATAGCTTATCAGGGCCACACAAAGACTCATTGGGCTTCCCAAATCATTAGATAGGATTGTGACGTATTAATGGCCTAGTTAGGAGGAATTGATTTAAAATATGAGCCTAGAGAAACAAATTAAGCTGCGGATTGGGTAGCCAAGGCCCATTGAGCTGGAATACTTCCACCCAATTGCTCCCTCATTTCCTTTAGTTAATTTTACGTTTTGATTTGGAACTGGTTGTAATCCATCTTTGAGGTAGTAATCAAAGAAGTTATCTTTGACCAAAAACAAAAAATACAGAGAATATATCGAGAGCCCTCTTCCAAGAGAGTTGAGAGTATGAAAAAAGCCCATTCTTGTAATTAATTTTAGTGACTTAGGGTAAAATTCAGAATTGAAAAACACTTATGAATGATTGTGGTTGAACGATTGTAATAATGTTTTTACGGATTTTATCGGAATTATCCCATCGATCTCTTAACGTGGAGTAGACACATTGTCAAACCACGATAATCCCTTATATTCAATTATTATTTTTATGGTTTATCTCTTACTCGAACCCTTTTAATCTGTTCACGCACTTTCCACATTCGTCGTAATAATTTGGTATCTCAAACAATTATTATTTAAAGGCAATGACACGGTACAAGAAATTCCATACCTGATACAGAGAACGATCCTCCGAAAGCAAAAGAGAGCATCTGCACCGAAAAGTATAGTAAGCGACTCATTCGGGAAAAGCTACAAACCACCCGATTTCCAACATTGCTACCGGTAAACAACCCAACCAGATGGTCCCCTCTTTGCACGAGCATTTATAATCAAGCGTCCTCTGGATCATCCCAATAAAGAGACAGCCTCTGTGTCCTCTCACGATGGAACAGCAACACAAAGACAAACGGAAAACAACCTGATTTTGAAAACACGAGAAAAGAGGAGACCATGCTGATGAAAAAGTACAGAAAGCCGACTCATTTGTGAGAAACTGCCACCACTTGTTTCCTGACATTGCGGCCGGAGAATAGCCCAATGAGAGCTGCCGGAGTGTCGTCAGACCTCCAGCAGTGTCTTCCACATACACAATCTTCCCCTCTTTGACCTGAGGCAATACCATCTCCAGGAACTTCGGGTAGAGATGAGAGTAATCTAACACCACGAAACCTTCCATTCGAAACCCGCTTCAGGACAATGTTCATCAAGTTGTGTACGCCTTCGGGCTGCTCGAGGTTGCACTGTGAGATCATTCTGCATACTGTGATTAGCCCATGAAATTTCATGTTGAGCAGCACCGCATCGAGCATCTTTCTGCCAACATTTTCAAAGTAGATATCGATACCCTCTGGGAAGCATCTAAACATGTACAGCACAAAAAGTCAACTGGAGTCGGCTTCAGCAAATGGGTCCATAATTTTGTATCCTCTGCGCCAGTCACTTATTTGCTTAATCATCATTGCCATACTCATAGCTTACCTTTTCAGTGCTGCGTGTTCCTCCTTGTAGTTGAAAGCATCGTCGAATCTAAACTTGTTCTTAAGCAAATCAACCTGTTTTCGCAAAAAATAGCAGCAGAAGAACTTTTAATACAATCAAATTTGGAAGAGAACAGTAAGAATGTAGTTAGTTAAATGATGATGATGGTATGTATACATACAGTACCGTCACTCCACTGAGCATTCTCAAAATTGATGCATGTCAAGGTGAGAAGGAGGAGGCAAACACAAACCTATTTGTGATTCAAATTGGTGAATTTGTTTTAATTTAGCATTATGTTCTCTTTAATTTTTGTTGTTGGTTTAGCTTTAACTATGTTCTAAATTTCTTTTGTTAGAGCTATGATGGATCTTAATCATGATTGATTGAGTTTCAAGACTTGCTCATGCAATATAATTGTTTTGATTGTGGTGTTCTTTATCATGATCTTAATGCTTTTAAAAGTTTGACCAACTTTTAAATGATATTCGATGTATGCATGATACCGGGTGAAGATTGCATGCATGAGCACTAGTGATATTGAACCACAAATTAAATATAAGTCAAGGTACACTAGGTTATTTGTGTGGTTGCAATAGCAGATCTAGGTTGTGACTTGAATCTAGGAATTTCCACAAGAACTTAATGCTTTTAGGTAGTTTAAATTCACCTAAGGTTAGTATGGTTAACATAGCTAATCAGGGATTATTAGACAGAGATTGGCTTGTAATCTAACTTAGGGAAATTTCACAAACACAATTGGTAATTAATTTGTTTCATGACAAGTTAAGAGAATTGATTATGAATGGTTAAGTGAAGTTGAATGCTCTAACATGTGATCTAGGTTCAAATTTTGTTAATTTTCGATTTGCTTTAGATTAGATTTACTTTGCAATTTTAATTTGTCTTTGAATCCTTTAAGTTTTGGCTATTTTATATTTCAATCCTTTAATTGGTTTAGCTCACTGTTTACTTGGGGCTTGTTTGGCAACTTGCCAAACAGTGCCAGATTCTGATTTTTTGTTCCCAGAATCAATTTGGGACGAGAATCGCGTTTGGTAAACTTTTTGTTCCTGGGAACGATTTTGGACAAGATTTGAGAATATAAAAAAATTTGATTCTACGTTCGAGAATCAGGAAAAGAATCAAAATGGTAAAACCCTTGTTCTTCTCTTTCAACATCTCAGTTGCCGTTCGCCATCGCCCGCCGTCGTCCGCCGCCGCCCGCCGCCAATCACCGGTCTGCCGCCGGTTGCCGGTCCGGCGAGGTCGCCGGAGGCTCACCAGGCCAGGGCGAGGTCTGGCGAGCTCGCCAGAGGCAAGCCCAGCCACCGGCAAGGTCGACCTGGCCATCGGCGAGGCTGGGCGAGCCCCGCCGGTGGCCAGGCGAGCCTCGCCGGCAGCTGGGCGAGCCTCGCCCAGTTGCCAGCGAGGCTCGGCCGACGAAGGCCGACCTCGCCGAGGGCCGGTGACGCTCCAGTGAGTGTCACCGGCCCTCATCTGGTCGGTCGCCCGGTCCAAATGACCGGCCAAATGAAGAAGAAGAAGAATAGGAAAAAAGGGAAAAAAAAAGAAAAAAAGTAAAAAGTAAAGAAATTATTTAAAAGTCATTTAAAAATCAAAAGAAATTAATTTGGAACATAATCAATTAATACGGTACCAAACGCAATTCTATTCCGTAAATAAAAAATTTTGAACGAGCTTACCAAACGCGCTTTTTTACTTAGAATCGGTTCATGGGAACTGAATAAAAAATAATCATTTCTAATCAGAATCAGCTCCCGGGAACAGAATCATTACCAAACGTGCCATTGTCTTTTCAATTTGATTAGCCAAATCTTTGGATTGATCACTTTCCGTAAGTAATTGGATAATTAGAGACAATTTTGGTGGGAATGATACTTACTCATCACTTTATTACTTGTAGATATTGTGCACTTGTAATTCACCTAACACAAATAATTAAATTTGTTCACACACTTCTACATTAGTCGTAACAATTTGGTATCTCAAATCAATCTTACTTAAAGACGATGACACGGTACAAGAAGAAATATTTCCATTAACATTATAGAGAGGCATATAAAATTCTATACCCGGTACATACAACAATTCTCTGAAAGCAAATGCACCAAAAAGTATACTAAGGGTGCATTTGGTAATATTTCAGGAAATAAGTGTTTCTGTTTTTTTTTTTTTTTGCTCCTTGGAACAAAAATAGAACATAAATGCATTTGATAATTTTTTTATTCTTAGGAATAGATTTGGATTAAAAATAAGAAACAAGAAGAAATTGCTTTATGTTCTCGGGAACGACTCGAGAAATAAGCATTTTCTCTTCTCTTTTATTTTCTTCTTTTTCTCTCTCTCTTCTTCCCCCTAGCCAACCGCCGGCCTTGGCGATGGTTGGCAACTGGTCAAACAAGACTCGGTGACCTCATAGAAGCCTCGCCAATCCCCAGTGAGGTTACCCTGAGCTCATCGGCCACCAATGTGGTCCCCTGAGGCGAGGCCAACCTCATGGTGGCCAAGCAAGGTTGAGCCTTGCCCAGCCACGGCAAGGCTTAGGAGGACCTCGCTGATGGCCAGTGAGGCTCCCTAGAGGCTGGCGATTGTTGGCAACCTCATCGGTCCTCAGCTAGTCGGTAAAGAAAAAGAAAAAGAGAGAAAAAAAGAAAAAAGAAAAATGTAATAAAATTATTAATAAATATGAGAAATTATAAGTCACAAAAATATTTGGGGTTGTACCAAACGCAATTCTATTATGGAAAAAGTTTTATATAGTTATCAAATGCCTTAAAATGCTTAAAAACTAATTTTGAGAACAAAAATAGAAAAAAAAATGTTTTTGAATAAAAATTATTTCCCAAAACAGAAATGTTACCAAACGCACCCTAAGCGACTCATTTGCGAAAAGCTACAAACCGCCCCGTTTTCCAACATTGATCCCTAAAAACAACCCAAACAGATGGTCCTATGTATCATCCGATTCATCCCCAAAGAAAGAAACAACCTCTATGTCCTCGCACAATGGAACGGCAACCCAAAGACAACCAGAAAACAACCCATTTTAAAAACATGAGAACAGAGGCTACTAAGTTGATGGAAGAAGTACAGAAAGCTGACTTATTCGTGAGAAACCACCACCACTTGTTTCCCGACATTGCGGCCGGAGAATTGCCGGATGAGAGCTGCCGGAGCATTCTCAAGACCTTCGGCAGTGTCTTCCGCATACACAATCTTTCCCTCTTTGATCTGAGGCAATACCATTTCCAGGAACTTCGGGTAGATATGATAGAAATCGAACACCAAGAAACCTTCCATTCTAACCCGCTTCAGGATAAGGTTCATCAAGTTGTGTATGCCTTTGGGCTGCTCGAGATTGTACTGTGAGATCAGTCCACATAGCACGATTCGGCCGTGAAGTTTCATGTTGAGCAGCACTGCATCGAGCATCTTTCCGCCAAAAATTTCGAAGTAGATATCGATACCCTCGGGGAAGCATCTAAACATTTACAACACAAAAAGTCTACTGGAGTCGGCTTCAGGAATGGGTACATATTTTATTTGCTTTATCATCATATTTTATTTGCTCACCTTTTCAGTGCTGCATCCAGATCCAGTTCCTCGTTGTAGTTGAAAGCATCATCGAATCCAAACTTGTTCTTCAGCAAATCAACCTTTTTCGCAAAAATAGTGGCAAAAACAACTTTTAATAGAATGAAATTCTGAAGAGAAAGGTAAGACTGCAGTCAGTGAAATGATGATGATGGTATCCATTCAACGGTGTCATCACTCTCTTTAGCATTCTCAAATTTAAGAAAGACAGCACTCATCAACCGTGAACAATTACCTTCTCTCTGCTACCATCGCTGCCAACAACGTAACAACCAAACGACTTTGCAAACTGGCCAACCATCTGACCAACGGCTCCTGATGCCGCTGATATGAAAACAGTCTCTCCTTTCTTAGGAGAGCATACCTCGAAAAACCCGGAATAAGCCGTCAAGCCTAGTATACCTACAAAGTATAAATTTGTAGAAATTAGAAGCAAAATCTCAAATTGTCTGATTATTTCTCAAAGGTAAAGCCCGTGAGAAATGTATTGACTTCTCCAGGAAAGCTACTACTATTTCTGTAGAAATAATTGATTTACATGCTTCTTTCAAAGCGAGAAGACAGCTTTGCAGGGCTGCCATTCAGACAATTCAACAAGGCCATAAGGCTCGTGAACAATGGAGATTCCCACAAGTAATATCTTAACTATCTGATTCTCCTTATTCATTAACAAGAAAGAGATAGTACATTCGACGATTAAAGAGCATACCCAAAAGGCCAGTGTAGTAAGACAGAGGAACATCGGTGTGTGCAATCTTAAAGCAAGTCTCTGGTGCAGTAATTAGACTATACTCCTCCCATGCAGTTTTTCCCAAAGCAAGTCCCCTCTCTTGAAGTTTGGATGCCCAGATTCCAAAACTCTAGCTCCTCCATATCCAGTGATAGGCTGCATCAATGTGTTAACTACTTCAAATATAAATGCAAATAATTTAGCAAAGATAAATAGACATTGTACTACTAAGAAGGAATGATTGGACAAAAAGACAATTTCAAATGAAATGTGCTACAATAACCAGAGACCCTTTCACTTTAACCTTATTTCTGATACTAAAAGTTTGCAACTCGTGTCGTATTGAAATAAGGCAAGTCAAAATGCAGCTTTCTTAGCACTATTAACTTCCAACAAACCTAGAAGAAGAGCGGCATAATTTTAACATCTCAGCAGGAATAAAAGTGAAATCCATAGTAATATAAAGGAATCCTGAGCAATATGCCAAAGGATCCAACCAAAACTCTGCTAATCCCAGAGTCGTGTTTATTTTATATTTCAATGAATACATCTCATCGTCCTATTTCACGTGCAAGCCATCATCACCATTTTCATGCTCACACATGAATGGGAGTGTTAAGCAACTAGCATCGCTTAACCTCGTGATTATGTGGACTGTGTAGATGTAAGACATGTAAAATTCCTATCCCATATAGCATAAGTGACAACCTTTCGACTCCCGAAGCTCTTCAATACATTTGCCCAATCTCATACCGACATCGCAAACCATTTCTACACTTCCAAAGCCACCACCAATTGGCTCACACTTTAGAGACAGAAAAGATTCAGCCATGATAGAAAAAAAAAGTGAATAGATCTACAGCACAGAGTCGCTTCAATCCTTTGGTTAGAACGATTAGGCATAATCCGAACAAATACTTGACAAATCCAGGTGTATTAATTTAGCCCAAACTGAGATCATAATCCAAGAACAGTAGTCAGATATGTAAATTCCACTCGGGAAAACTTATATGATATCCGCCATCCATCAGCAGAGACACCGCAACTTTCTCCTCAAACAGCATAATTATTCCACAGAGCAAACGGGCCAAACTTAAATAGGACAAAAATATCATACTCAAGAAAACCCATATCATCCCCGATGAACTTCTTCTCTTTCTATATTCTTTCAGGAAAAAAACAGACGGTACTTGACAAAGAAAAGAGTACTTAAGCTCGCTCACCGAACCAGGTCTGAAGGGATCGACATTACCCGGGACGTCGACCTTCGTCATGCGGATCCTCATGTAAGGGTCGCAGGACAAGTAGAGATTTTTCACAAGAAGGCCGCTCGAGCCCAATGGAGACGCAACTTCACGGTCGACTCACGCACCTCCATGTCTGTGTCCTTGGCGAAACCACTCACGTAGTCCCTCAATACCACTTGTTTGTTCCTCACCGCTTTACCATTCTCGCCCTCCATTGCTCTTCGCTACTCTTTCAGCGAAACTCGGAACACCCAGAAGAGAGAAGATGAGCAGGCGTGGATTGTGCTAGTGCTGTATCGTTTCTAGCGACTCGGTTGAGCGTGGAACGCGTGAAGAGACCAGACCACGCGGGACAGATAAAAAGGCGGACCTTTTGGTTTCGCCCTGTGCGTCAGCAGATGGGCGATAGTAGTTGACGGGAAGGTGACGATGGAGGTGCGTGGAGGATCATGAGGAACGAGAGCGAGATGGTTTTGGAGATGCTCCTGAGGAAGACGACAACATTCGGGTGTGTTGATAAAAAGGCGACCTTTTGGTTTCGCCCCGTGCGTCAGCAGATGGGCCATAGTAGTTGACGGCAAGGTGACGAGAAAATATTAGATGGTCCCGTCTCGACCGGACCGCTATGTCAGTGTGGTCTCCGACCACTTAAGAAGAGCCATGTGGAAGTTGTGGGGCCACTAGAGTAGAGTAGAGGGAATTCTTCTGGCCCAAAATAATTTTTTTTTTTTCCCTATTGTTAGACCTGCAGACATTTATTTCACACTCTCTTTCTCTCCTCTCTCTTATATCCTCTCTCCTTCCATCTCTGAAGAAGAAAAGGGACGTCCTTATCTCTCCAGCAAAGGCGTTCCAAATCCTGGTCTCACTTGGAAGAACCCTCCAGAATTTCCTTGTTTTCTATGTTCTTATCTCGTTCTCTTTCATTCCCAGATCTCTCAAAAGGCCTTTTTTTTTTGTCTCCTCTGCAAAAGTTCTCAAAGGACATCATTGGAATCAAGTCCGTCCAAATCCTTCGTCTTCACTTGGACGAGGCCCTTGCATTTTTCGCGTTTTCTTTCTGATGAAGTTTGGGAAGGTAAAAGAAGCAAGAATGGTTTTTTATGGTGTCCCGAGAGAGATGTTGTGAGTTGGCGGATATTTGATGTTTTTTATTTTATTCTTCGAGACGTGTAAATATGGCCTTAGGCGGCCTACTCCCGTGATCAAGCTTGTGAGGCTCAGTTCGTGGGTTTGTACTTGCTTGGAGATGGGTGACGATGTTTTGGTTCTCACACCCTCGTAAATATGTATACTAAGTTGGGTGATGTTGTGAATGCTCGTCAAGTTTTGACGACATAACAATGAGAAATTATATTGCATTAATATAAGCTCTCCCTGATGTTGGAGAAAGTCATAGCACAATTTGCGGGATAAGTACACTAATGGTACCATAAGTTGTGTACAGCACTCACTTTGGTATCAAAAGTTTCCGTCGGATCAATTAAGTGCCAAAAAATTTGAAAAACGCTCACTTTGGTGCCAACTCCAACGAAATTGGCCGGAAATCCGACGTGGCATTTTTTTATTAATTTTTTATGTCGACGTGGCTCGTCGGAGAGTTGAGTTAGTATCAAAACACCAAAACGACGCCGTTTGGCATCTTTCCCCCAACTTTGAAACCCTAATCCCCAAATTGAGAGAGAGGGAAGCTCGTCTTCGTGTCTTCTTCTTCCTCGAAGACCCACACCAAAGAACGGCATCAACATGGCACTAGCAACAAGACCGGCGGCAAAGACACCAAAGAACGACACCGGCAAAGAACGCACCGCGGCGAGCGCAGCGCACCGCAGCCCCTTCAACCCATCTTCTTCCTCCTCCTCCTCCGCCCTCGCCTTCGATTTTTCCTGCAACAATCTCGGTCTCTCCTCGCTCACCTGGTCGAGCAACTACAATGGTGGCTGAGCAATGGTGGCCGAGCAGCGACAGTGGCCGAGCGACGGCGGGCGAACGACGGTGGCCGAGCGGCGAAAATCCTAATTTTTCCCCCATGTGAGCTAAATGGCGTCGTTTCCATGAAGCCATCCACGTAGGACGGCAAAACGATGTCGTTTTCTTAAGGAGGACCAAAAACGACGTCATTTAAAGGCTTATCGATTTTTATTTTTTTAAAAAAATCATTTTGGCCGGAATCTTTCGCCGGAGGCCGGAATCTTTCGCCGGTGGCACCAAAGTGAGCGTCTTTCCTCCGATTTGGCACTTAAGTGATCCGATGGAAACTTTTGGCACCAAAGTGAGCGCCGTACACAACTTATAGCACCATTAGTATACTTATCCCCACAATTTGCTTTCCCTCATTACCTTTCAAAAGAATCTCGCCCATAAAAACTCAAGTATACAACAAAACATGATACGGAGAACAATTCCATATTATAAGTATACTTGCAAAACTGAAATCTTATTCAAATTGTACAAAGTAAAAATTGAGGAAGAAAAAATAAGGAACGTGGTTCCAATGCTCCACACCAGAAATAAAACAAAAGCAAAACCTCTTCAACAAAACTCAACAACTCAACAAAGCAACCCCTTCTCACCAAAACATAAAAAACAAAACAGGAGCAACGCTTGCTACAAGGCTCCATTCCGCATGCTCAACAGTAGAGCTAGCAAAATGGGTCATAAACTCATATTATGATCTATTTTTAGTTAAATTGGTCATATATGAGTCAAGTAAAAGTTAAATATAAGTTAGAAATGGATTAAGTGAAAATTAAATATGGATCGAATGGGTCAAGTGAAAATTAAATATAGGTCAAAATGGGTTTGAGAAAGTAAAACACAAAAAAAATGGGTCTAAATGGGTTATTAGGAAACCCACTTTAAAGTTTAAACCCATGGCATTTTTTAACTTTATAAAAACGTTTTTATTTTATTTTATAAAAATCGAAATTATAATTATTTTTCATATTATAATTTTCTTTTCTTTTCTTCCTTTCTCGCCTGGCGGCCGGTAGGGCGACAGCCGGCCGCTAATTGACGACAGGCTAGGTGAGACTCGAGCTCGCCGACGTTGGGAGGGGCCTCAGCCTCGGCCTCGCCAAATCGGCGAGATCGAGCCTCGTCCAAAGCCAGCGAGCTCGAGCCTCGCCAGCATCGGGCGGGGCCTCAACCTCACTAGATTGGCGAGATCGAGCCTCACCTAATGTTAGCGAGCTCGATCTCGCCTATGGCCGACAACCGAAGAAGAAGAAGAAAAAAATGAAAAGAGAAAAAGAAAAATAAAAAATAATTATTAAAAATAAAAATTATATTTTAAAAATAAAGATTATATTTACAAAAATAAAAATAATTAAAAATCATATTTAATTTTTTTAAATTCAAAATTTTAAAATATTTTAAAAAGAATTATAAAAAAATTCCATTAAATTTGTATTGTATGAAAATTGTTAAAAAATTGTATTACATAAAAATGTTTTAACAATACTTTTTTTAATAAAAATCATAAAAATGAGCTTTTTCAGGTTTAGTTAAAAAATTTCATGTTATAGTTTTCGGTTATTCAATGGTATGTTCACTTCAAATAAGAGAAGCATGTGCATAGTCTATTCTTTTTTTTTTTATATATATAAATATTTCAATTTATAGGTTTTTTTAACTTTTTTTTTTTTTATATAATTTAAATTTTTAATCAAATTAGCATATAGTAGAAATGGGTTTTCTTAGAATATTAATATGTTTTAGCAATACAAGTCGAATTAAGTATGAGTCACTAGATTTACATTATAAAAATATGGGTCAAAATTGGTTAAATGAGTCAAATATGAGTCAACTCATTTTCGACTCGATCCATGCCCAACCCGACCCACCTATTTGCCACCCCTACTCGACAGCAACACCAACTTGGTGCTCTCCTTCGCCCATGATCTTCATCTTCGTGGTCCTCACCCTCGTTCGCTGGTAGCACTAGTAGCCACACCATGACATATTTTATGTCACCGTCCTCCACTTCTCCATAGCCTCTTCAATGCTGAAACAACTAAGATTCGTCGAAACAAATGTCCACCGTCAAAAGAGCACAGAAGTAGTGAAGAGCACCCGAGCAGTAACGAACGCCAGAGAAGAGGATCGGAGGAGCAAAATCTAAGTGCGAATGGGAGATCCAAAATTTGAACGAAGGAGAGGGAGAGAGAACGCCTTCACTGCAAAGAGAAGGACGTCCCCTTTCTTCTTCAGAGATGATGGAAGGAAAGAGGATACAAGTGAGAGAGAGTGTGAAATAAATGCGTGCAGGCTAGTGTGTGCAGTGCAGATCTACTGACAGGGGAAAGAAAAAAAAATTGTTTTGGGAAGAAGAATTCTCCCGCTCTAGCGGCCCCCATACATCCACATGGCGCTTGATGAGTGGCTGGAGACCATGTTGACTTAATGGTATGGGACAACCCAATGTTTTCGATGGAAGTGCGTGGAGGAACGAGGAAGGAGAGCGAGATGGTTTCGGAGATGCTCCTGAGGAAGACAACAACATTCGGGTGTGTTCCATTGGTGCTGGGATAATAACGGTCCATAAACTTTTAATTCAATATACAATATGATCTTTGAATGTTTTATATATTTAATATTATCTTTGAACTTTATCTCAATATGCAATGCCACTTCTGAATTTTTAATTTGTTCAATATATTATATGAACTTTTGATATATGTTTAATTTGATCTCTAAATTATATGAAAATATTTAATATTGTCATTCTATTAATTCAAGCTCATGAACAATATTAACATCTTCATATAGTCTAATGACTACGTTAGATATTTGACAATTTAAAAGTTTAGGAACGACATTATACATTGAGATAAAATTTAGGAATTACATTACGCATTTGATCAAAATTCATAAACTATTTATGTCATTTTCTTATTGATGTTTTCTTATGCATTAGATTAGTTCAGCAGCACGGTTGGGGGCTTCTCTTTTGTCATTGGGTCAAATATGGCTGAGAATGGTCATGACCCTCCCAATGTTTTTATTTGATGATCGAAAAGTTCACTTTTCGCTTAGTGACTGACTCTGGAAGATACATGTTTGACTTTTCACAAGCAAAAATTTAAGACTATTAAAATTAGAAAAATAATTTTGATTTTCCTTTTCAGCGAAACAAATGGAATGTAAGATAACATAGTTGCAAAGGGTTAAAGCTGTTAAGATATCTCTCTTGCTTGTCTATTTATTAGTAGCAATGGCAGGGACGCTGAGGATGTCCAGCAGCCTTTCAAGCTTTGCCAAGAACAAATGGTGATGATGCTGGATTTGGTGGGTTTGATGTATCAGTTATTCGGATCGTGTGGAACAGAACGTTGTCCTTCGTTTTCTAGCGTGCTGGATTCGAGTCCACAACGGGGAAACTTCAACCATTCAATGCGAACTTCGCTTATTTGCATGCTCATAGAGTTCTTTTCCTTGTTGGCGTCGAAAAAATGCTCATAGAGTCCTTCGCATATAATTATTTTATTGTCGTAGCAAGTGAGCTTAACATGTGTGAAACTTGTGAGAGATACAGAGAATATTGAGAGCCTCTTCCAAAAGAGTTGAGAGAACCAAAAAAAGCCCTTTCTTTTAATTAAATTTTGTGAGTTGGCTTTGAATTTAGAATTGCAACACACTGTGAAAAGGAAATCATCAAGAAAGTCCTAAACGATTGTATTTGTGCTAATTCTATCCTAAATCTTTCAACGTGACTAATTGAGCTCTAAACCTTTTAACAATTTATTAATATATTCCATCCAGTCAAAATTGGTCAATTTTTGTAGAAAATTACTAACATAAATGCTTAATCATTTTATACGACATAACTGATGCTAACACAAAAATATTCAATAAATTTTTTTATTATTTATTATTTTTTATTTTTCTTCTCCCTTTTCTTTTCACCGGGCCTCACCTAGGTGGCCTCCCTTGCTAGATCTAAAGAGGTCAACACTTGCCTAGGCCAAGGTGGCCTCGCCAAGCTCACCTAGGGGAGGGTCGGCCTAGGCATGGCCTAGTGAGGGTCAGCTTGGCCCGGTCTAGTATGGCGATTAGGTGCTCACCCTTGCCCCAATGAGGCTAAGGAAGGTTGACTCTCACCAAGCCTTGCCATCGCCTCAGACCGGCCCTCGATTGGCTTGTGGCTAGTGGTTCACGATTGGCCACTGGCCAAAAATTAAAAAAGGGAAAAAAAAGAAAAAAAAAAAAAAATATTTTTTAAAATTCTAAAGTTATCCATGACCAATGTTCACATTAGAGATTTCTAACTAAAATTGACTAGATGGACCACATTTAAGATTTAATTGACTAAATTGAAAAGTTTAGAACTAAATTCACATAATACAATAAGACATTTTAAATAATTTTCCCTATTGTGAATGACTTTGATTTTAGGATAAGACCAGAAAAAAAAAAAAAAAAACTGTGATTAAATGATTGTAATCATATCTTTTTTGTATATAGGACTCATCTTCAATCTCTTATTATGAAGTATGCACACCGTCAAATCACAATAATCTTTTAAGTTTCATTTCTTTGATTTATTTCTTACTCAAATAGTTTACTTTGTTCATGCACTTTCCGCATTAGTCATAACAATTTGGTATCTCAAATGTGTCATATTTAAAGATCATGACACAGTACAAGAAGAAACATTTCCATCAACATTACAGAGAGGCATATAAAATTCTATACCTGATACAGACAACAATCCTCCGAAGATAAAAGAGAGCATGTGCACCAAAAAGCACCCAAGCGACTTATTCATGAAAAGCTACAAACCACCCGTTTTCAAACATTTCTCCATGAAAACAACCAAACCAGGTGGTCCTCTGTATCATCCGATTCATCCCCAAAGAAAGAAACAAACTTCTATGTCCTCACACAATAAAACGGCAACACAGAGACAAACAGAAAACAACCCACCTTGAAGACACGAGAAAAGAGGAGACTATGCCGATGTAAAATGTACAGAAAGCCAACTCATTCGTGAGAAACTGCCACCACTTGTTTCCCTACATTGCGGCCGGAGAATAGCCCGATGAGAGCTGCTGGAGCGTTCTCAAGACCTTCAGCAGTGTCTTCCACATAAACGATCTTCCCCTCTTTGATCTGAGGCAATACCATCTCCAGGAACTTCGGGTAGAGATGATAGTAATCGAACACCAAGAAACCTTCCATTCTAATCCGCTTCAGGACAAGGTTCATCAAGTTGTGTACACCTTCGGGCTGCTCGAGATTGTACTGTGAGATCATTCCACATACCGCGATTCGGCCATGAAGTTTCATGTTGAGCAGCACCGCATCGAGCATCTTTCCACCAACATTTTCAAAGTAGATATCGATACCCTCAGGTAAGCATCTAATCATTTACAACACAAAAAGTCAAATGGAGTTGGCTTCAGGAATGGGTACATATTTTATTTGCTTTATCATCATTGCTATACTCATAGCTCACCTTTTCAGTGCTGCATCCAGATCTGGTTCCTCCTTGTAGTTGAAAGCATCATCAAATCTAAACTTGTTCTTCAGCAAATCGACCTTTTTCACAAAATAGCAGCAAAAAGAACTTTTACTAGAATGAAATTCGGAAGAAAACAGTAAGACTGTAGTTAGTGAAATGATGATGATGGTATGTATACATTCAACAGTGCCATCACTCTCTTGAGCATTCTCAAATTTAAGAAAGCCAGCGCTCATCAACCGTGATATGATTACCTTTTCTTTGCTACCAGCGCTGCCAACAACATAACAACCAAACAACTTTGCAAACTGGCCAACAAGCTGACCGACGGCTCCTGATGCTGCCGATATGAAAACAGTCTCTCCTTTCTTAGGAGAGCATACCTCGAAAAACCCAGCATAAGCCGTCATGCCAGGCATACCTGCCAAGTTTAAATTTGTAGCAATTAGACAAGTCACAGGATTTGCTGAAGCATATGTGTAGGAGTGTTATGCTACGGGAAAATCTCAAATGGTCCGATTATTGCCCAAAGGTGAAGCCCAAGAGAAATGTATTGACTTCCGAAGGAAAGCTACTATTTCCCTAGAAATAACTGATTTACATGCTTCTTTCAAAGTGAGAAGACAGCTTTGAATTATTGGCCCTGTCATTCAAACAATTCAACAAGGCCAGGAGGCTCATCAACAATGAAAATCCCTACAAGTGATATCTTAACTATCTGATTCACCTTATTCATTAACAAGAGAGAGACATTAAAGTTGATGATTATAGAGCATACCCAAAAGGCCAGTGTAGTAAGACAGAGGAACATCAGTGTGTTCAATCTTAAAGCAAGTCTCTGGTGCAGTAATTATACTATACTCCTCCCATCCAGTGAAACCCCAAAGCAAGTCGCCTTTCTTGAAGTTTGGATGCCCAGATTCCAAAACTCTAGCTACTCCATTTCCAGTGATAGGCTGCATCGATGTGTTAAATACTTCAAATATAAGTGCAAATAGTTTAGCAAAAAAATATAGACATCGTACTTCCAAGAAGGAATGATAAGACAATTTCATAATCAGATGCGCTACAGTAACCGAGACCCTTTCACTTTAACCTTTTCTCTGATATAAAAAAGTTTCCAACTTGTGTTATATTGAAGTAAGGTAAGTCAAAATGCAGCTTTCTTAACACTTAATATAACTTCCAACAAACCTAGAAGAAGAGCAGAATAATTTTAATATCTCAGCAGGAATAAAATTGAAATCCAAAGTAATACATTGGAATCCTATGCAATATGCTAAAGCATGCAACCAAAACTCTGCTTATCCTAGAGTCATGTTTATTTTATATTTCAATGAATACATCTCATTGTCCTGTTTCACGTGCACGCTATTGGTCACCATTTGTCATGCTTACACATGAGTGGGAGTGTTAAGCAACTTGCATCACTTAACCCTGTGATTATGTGGACTGTGTAATCGCAAGACATGTAAAATTCCTATGCCAAATAGCACAAGTGACACTCTTTCGACACCCTAAGCTCTTCAATCATTTGCCAAATCTTATACCAACATCGCAAACCATTTTTACACTTTCAAAGCCACCATCAATTGGCTCACAAAAGATTTAGCCATGATATTGGGGAAAAAAAAAGAATAGACATACAGCACAGAGTCGCCACAATCCTTTGATTCAAATGATTGGACATAATCAGAACTAATACTTGGCAAGTCCTCGTATATTAATTTAGCCAAATCTGAGATCATGATCCAACACTCAGGAAAACTAATATAATAACCGCCGCCTTAAAACAACATAAGCAATCCCCAGAGCAAACTGGTCAAAATTAAAAAGGTCAGCAATATCATACTAAAAAAAATCCACATCATCCGACATCCGGAGCTTATTTTATTCACTAATTTCCCATTTCAACTCGAGTGGATGACCCCTTTTTCTCTTCTATACTCTTTTGGGGAAAAAGACAGAACTTGACACGAAAGGAGTATTGAGGGGCTTGCTCACCGAACCAGGTTTGAAGGAATCGACGTAACCCGGGACGTCGAGCTTCGCCATGCGGGTCCTCATGTAAGGATCGCAGGACAAGTAGAGATTTTTCACGAGGAGGCCGCTCGAGCCCTCCGGGAGGCGCAGCTTCATGGTCGATTCCCGCACCTCCATGTCCGTCTCCTTGGGGAAACCGCTCACGAATTCCCTGAATATCACTTGCTTGTTCCTCACTACCTCCCCATCCTCACTCGCCATCGCTCCTCGCTACTCCTTTCGACGAAACTCGAGAAACCCAGAAGAGAGAAGACGAGCAGGCGTGGAGGGTGTGGATTCAGTACCCTTTTTAGCGACCGGGCCGGGCGTGGAACGCGTGGAGGGGCCTCGCGGGGGCAGAAAAATGCGACCTTTCGGCTGGCGTTTTTCGCCTCAGAGACGTACGTAGGATGGCGTGGTAGCGAGAGCGAGATGGTTCTGGAGATGCTCCGCAAGGAAGACGACAACGTACGGGGGTGTTCGCATCACGCTTTCCTCGTATGCATCGGGTCGGTTTTGGAGCGGATCGACAGGTCGGTCATTCATGACAACGCCGCTCCCTTGGTCGACTTGGCGGGTCTTCTTTTCGTCGTCCTGTCGAACATTGTGGCCGAAAATGATCGTGACCCTTCCCACGTTTTCTACAACCCAGAGGAAACGTGAATGGTATTTCACAATAGGTAATTTACGACATAGAGGAAAAGTGAATGATTTTCCAAGGGTTAAAATGGTTAAATTAGGAAAAATATTTTTTAGAGATAAATGTATTGAAAATCCTAAAATTTATCATCAAAGTTTAATCAAATCTTAAAATTTGTTTGAAAGTGTAATTAAGTTAAAATTTTCAGAAAGTGCAATCAGTAGAATGATTTAGATTAGATCAATTTGATAAATTTTATAACTTGATTATATTTTTTTAAAATTTTAGGATTTAATTGCACTTTTTGACAATTTTATGACTTAATTATATTTTTTGAAAGTTTTATAACTCAATTACATTCTTATAACAAATTTTAGGATTTTCAATACACTTATCCCAATATTTTTTGAATCACTATTTTTGGTGAGATAAATGGAATGTAAAAGCATGCACAAGAATCACGAACAGAGTGATTTCATGAACTTGTTGCATCTATAATTTGGATTTGAATATGTTTCTGCCCTTGCTGGAGTTCCGACCCCAATTGAGGAAAAAAGAGTGTCGTCCTTCCTTTCTAGCGCGCTAGATTCATTTCCATTGTTGGGAAACTTCGACCGTTCAATGTGAACTTTGCCAGCAGCGCATTCCAATGTGCGGGTGTGGGGAAGAGACGAGCGGGGAAGTTTATGTTGATTGTGGCTTGAAGTTAATTCCTATTGTTTTTGAAATTCGATTTATAATTGAATCGCAGCCCAAATGAGGCTCTTGCCAGCGGAATTGTGGGTGATGCAAAAAGGTAATTAATTTCGTAGAAGACTTCTTTTCCTTAATGAAGATGAAGTCCGTGTTGACGCCAGAGAACTGCTCATAATTTTTGACAATATAAGTATCCTCTTGTTGAGTTTGATCTGGTTTGCCTAGTAAATGTGCTCAATCACATGAAATTGCGAGAAACACAGAGTGTCGAGAGCGGTCATCCAATAAGAGTTGAGAATGTGACAAAATTCCTTTCTTGCGATTGATTTTTGTGGGTTTGAGTTTAATCTAGGATTAGAAGTCACTTACGAAAAAGGGTGATTGGGCTATTATAGTCTTATCTTGGACTTCTACGAAGTATGAGTTGGAAAAATTTACTAGGAGAAATTTCTTTTTGGCGCTTTAAGATGCGTGCGTTGCTGGAAACAGAGAGTTTCACTAGATTACGAAAACTAAAGAAAGGCTGACATATTGAAAAAGCTAGGATTATTATTCTGCTGAGAATAGGGGACGACGTTCTGTTTGAAGAGGCAAATGAGACGAGTGCAGCTGTAATGTGGATGAACCTTGATGCGCTGTATACATCGAAATCGCTCTCAAAGAAACTTTTCCTGATACAATGTTCCTTCACTTTCAACCTGGCATTGGCTCTATGAGTTTAATAGTCATTTATGATCTGAAAAATGTGGAGGAAGAGGCATCTGATCAATGGCAGGCTATGGTGCTACTTTGTTCTTTGCCCAGCTCTTACGAGCATTGTTGTCTGTCAAATGAGGAGTGAGGGCGCATCTGCTGAGGAGTTGAAGTCTGCACTATTGAGGGCGGTGCAGTGTTTATCGCAACAGCATTGAGTGCAAGGTTGTTTGCATTGACTCAGTACAGATAAGGATGCATGATGGGATCATCAGAGCTTTGTGAGATGTTCAACATTTCTGGAACTGAGGAAGAATCTGATTTCTATCAGTACGTTGGATTCTCTAGATTGTCAGTAAACTTATTAAAGGTGCAATAGTGGTCATGAAGGGCAAGCAAACAAGCGGTCCCCATTATCTTCAGGTTAGATAGTCACATGTTCAGCAACTACAGTTTCATCCATGTTGTCAGACTCAAATTAGACAAGTTTGTGCCACATGAGACCGGGCACATAACTAAGAGAGGTATGAACACTATGAGTGAGCAAAGTCTTTTACGTGGGTTGAAAACCGAGAAGTAGGACTTTCGCAAACATTGCATGTTTGACAAGCAACACAGAGAGAAGTTCAAGACGGCAGTTCATAGGACCAAGGATACAATGGTTACTTCCATTCAGACCTGTGGGGACCTTCTCAGGTGCAATCTAAAGGAGGTGTCAGGCACGTGGTAACCTACTCTAGCCCAAAAGCGTCGCTTTACTCTCTAAAGCGTATTAATGGGTCTTTTGTATGTTTTAAGCAGTTTAAGCTTTTGATAGGCAATTAAACAGGCAAGAAAATCAAGAGGCTTAGAATAGACAACGGGTAGAGTTCTGTTCTCATGAGTTTTATGTAGAGAAAACAGAACTGCCAGGCATGGCGCCGTGCCTGAAACACCACAGTAAAAAGGAGTTGCAGCATGAATGAACAAGACTTTGCTCGAGGGAACCCGATATTTGCTATTGAAGGCTGCATTGTCACAAGATTTCTAGGCTGAGGCTGTCAACTTGGCATATCACTTGATTAACAGATCTCCAGCATTTGTCATGTTCTGGATTCTAGAGGATGCGTGAACTAATCAACCTGCTGATTACTTGAGCCTCAGAGTGTTTGGACGCCCTGCTTATGTTCATGCTAGGGAGGCAAAAAAGAGTACATATTCCTAGCCTATGCACCAGAGGTGAAAGTTTAAAGGCTTTGGTGTTCAGACCCTATATCACCGAGATTCATCATCAACAGAGATGTCACCTTGGATAAATCAACGAGGCTCTAGAGTAGCAAGGAGACCCATGCTCTAAAAAGGGAACATGGATATCAAGTAATGAGTTTGAGATGAAAGATTTAGGTTTAGCCAAAAGTATAGTTGGTATGCAGTTCGAAAGAGAGAGAAGTCAGGAACATTTCAGCTATCACTGGGTGATTGCATACGTGAAGCCCGGAGGCAGTTTAGCATGTGGAACGCCAAGCTATAAGTGCCCCACTAGTTGCGCATTTTAAGCTGACTCATTCACGAGAAACCACAACCACCTGTTTCCCGACATTGCGACCAGAGAACACCCCGATGAGAGCTGCCGGACTGCTCTCGAGCCCTTCCGCGACGTCTTCCGTGTACACAATCTTCCCCTCTTTGATCTGAGGCAATACCGTCTCCAGAAACTTTGG
Organism: Eucalyptus caleyi; assembly: GCA_014182885.2. NCBI lineage: Eukaryota > Viridiplantae > Streptophyta > Magnoliopsida > Myrtales > Myrtaceae > Eucalyptus > Eucalyptus caleyi. Next base: position 4,157,487 of record CM024466.2, read on the forward strand.
GTAGAGATGTTGGTAATCGGACACCACAAAACCTTCCATCCGAACCCGCTTCAGGATAAGGTTCATCAAGTTGTGTATGCCTTCGCGCTGCTGGAGGTTGTACTGTGAGATCATTCCGCATACTGTGATTCGGCCATGAAGTTTCATATTGAGCAGCACCGCATCAAGCATTTTTCCCCCAACATTTTCGAAGTAGATATCGATCCCCTCAGGGCAGCATCTAAACATTTAAGACAGAATGGGTACAAATTTAATATCCTGCACACCAATCATCGTTATTGCATTCCAGGCTCACCTTTTCAGTGCTGCATCCAGATCCAGCTCCTCCTTGTAGTTGAAAGCATCATCAAACCCAAATTTGGTCTTCAGCAAATCAACCTTTTTCACAAACATCACAGCAAGAGAGAACTTTAAGTAAGATGAAATCCAGAAGAGACTATAAAGACTGTATTTTTAGCAATTATGTCTAGTGAAATGATGAGGGTACACATTCAACACTGCCATCAGTCTCTTGAGCATTCTCAAATTTGAGACATACAGCACTCATAATATCTCAAGTGCTTCTTTTAGATCTAATTCTATTTGAGTTGACTACAGGAACATGCACTCTATTTCAGACGCTTGTCTAGTCACTCATCATGAAACAACAGTGAAAATTGCAGATGCCAACCATGCTTGGTGAACCATTGACATTGACACGATTATGTGCTTCTTTCAACACTAGACAAATGTGGGATGATTACCTTCTCTTTGCTACCGGTGCTGCCAACAACATAGCAACCAAACATCTTTGCGAACTGACCAACAAGCAGACCAACGGCTCCCGCTGCCGCTGATATGAAAACTGTCTCTCCTTTCTTAGGAGAGCTTACCTCAAAAAACCCGGCATAAGCTGTCATGCCTGGCATACCTGGAAAGTATACATTTGTTGAAATTAGACGAGTCACAGATTTGCTGAAGCATAAGAGTAGGAGTGTTATGCTATAGCAAAATCTCAAATGATCTGATTAATTGACCGAAGGTGATGCCCCTGACAAATTGCTGAGAAATAATCAGTTTACACACTTCTCTCAACACAAAAGATAGCTTGGCAGGGCTCTATTGTTGAGACAATTCAACGAGAGCATACGGCTTATTAACCAGGAAGATCCCTACAAGTAAAATTCAAAGGAAGCACGCTTTTTCCTTGTATAGCTAGAGGCTGTCCGTACTTGAGAATGAAACAGACAGAACAAAGTATCTTAGCAATCCCATTCCCCTCATTCTTTAACACTGAAAGAGATATTACACTAGATGATCAAAGAGCATACCCAAAAGGTCAGTGTAGTAAGACAGAGGAGACATACACTAGATGATCAAAGAGCATACCCAAAAGGCCGGTGTAGTAAGACAGAGGAGATATTACACTAGATGATCAAAGAGCATACCCAAAAGGCCGGTGTAGTAAGACAGAGGAACATTAGTGTGTTTGATCTTAAAGCAAGTCTCTGGCGCAGTAATTATACTATACTCCTCCCATCCAGTGATGCCCCAAACCAAGTCACCTTTCTTGAAGTTTGGATGCCTGGATTCCAAAACTCTAGCTACTCCATATCCAGTAACAGGCTGCATCAATGTGTTACATACTTCAGAATATAAGTGCAAATAGATTTAGCAAACACGAATAGACATTGAACTAACAAAAAGGAAAGAGTTTGTTTCATTTGAATTCTACTTGTCGAGTGGACTTGTCACAAATTTGAGCTTGATTTATTCATGCGAGTTCATAACTTACTGTTGGGATCATGAATGAGTAAATGTAGCGAAAGAGGTGATTGCACTCACAGAACCAAGCTGAGTGAGGTACTTGATGATGGTGAGATTGTAGGGATCGCAAGCCAGGTACAAGTTTTTCACGAATATGGTCCCCGGACCGGAGTTGGCCTTCAATCGCTCCGAACTCGTCCTCACTTCCAAGTTGGTCTCTTTCAGGGAACCTCGTACCTGCTCTCTGTATATCACCTGTTTGTTGCTCATCACTTCCACTGAAGCATTGTTGTTCTCCTTCTCCATCGTCTTTCTCTCTCTTCTTGGATTTGATTGGTTAGAAACATGGCCAAACAGTGCACTTGTATTTATAGGGAGATGGGTGATGAGATATGCAGACATTGCTTCCGTGTGCTCTTGTGTCGTCGGCGTGTATGTTTGCGTGTGCCTTTGTGTCGTCAGTGGAAGTATTATTCCAATCCCCTGGGAAAAAGAAGTCGATCAAAGTGGCCAATTGAATTCTAATCATTAGCTTGACCAAAAACAAATTCTAATCATTAGAAAATGATCTGATTTGCAGTAAAACTTTAACAAATCTTTTATGTGGTAAGGAAGAATTTGAAGAGATATTTTGTGCTAGCATCACCAATAGCCACAAAAGTTTCCTTTCTTCAGCACAAGCGCAAATTGCCAAGCAAAACCCAAATCTCTCTCACGAAAATGTGTGGCTGAGGGTTGACCTTCCATATTGCAAGCTAATGGGACGGTTAGCCAAACATTTTCCAATATAAAAATCCTTCCTTTTCAAGAATTAAGCTATGCACATCACCAGTTTTCCTATTCCACACATCCCTGACCTCCCTAACTTGAATCGAGCGTAATAATGTAAGGATGTAGTGGGGTGGTGAAAATGGTAATCATTGATTGAAAAAACAAATTATGAATGAATGAGCTTATATGTGTCGGCCTAAAAATTCTGATCTAGACTTATCCATGATTGGAAAAGATTAAAAACTGCTTTTTATTTAAATTGATCGTGTCTGAATGAGCCTACCTAAGCCTAACTGAGCCAAATCTGAAAAGGGAACGGCTTAATTAGACTTGCCCATTTTCCGATTTAGGCCCATACGTCACTTCAACAACAAAGGTGCGATAAGGAGTCTTTATTTTTAGTCGACTTTAGAATCTACCTCCATCTTTTAATACTCGAGATTTTGAGATGTCGTGCCATGAAATCTCTCTGCTTTTGGACTGCTCAAATATGATGATGGAGGCTTGCTTGGCATCCATTGCTCTTACTTCACTTCACTAGTAGGCCTCCACATAATTTGCAGTATTCTCGATAACTTAATAATCTGCTTATTGTCTTGTTTCTTCGATTGGATTGATGTAATTCTTTAGCCAGTCGTCGCTTTGCATTTGGATCGCTAACTTTGGACGCCAAGTAAGCGAAATCTATATATGTTCCACCATTCTTAAACTCACAAATCTATTTATTTTATTTCTTTGATTGAGTGACGTAATATCAGTTATTTGTTAGACTAATTTGGTAATTTTTTCCCTTTATATCATTTGCACTAACGTTTCTTAGAGTGGACAATGTGACACCAGGTAAAGCAAAATAAACTAGAGTCATTCTTATTCTAATATCAAATTAAATTCTCTCTCCAATTTGAAATTGTTATTGCTGTTGTACTCGATGAATTTTATTCTTCATTTTGCTTGTCCCTTTAATTAAGGCTTACACTATTTTGAGAAAAGTACACCAAAAAAAAAAAAAAATCCTAATCCTATGGTATTGCTACTAATTTAGTTCTAAACCTTTTAATTAGATCAATTACATATTAAACAATTTTACATTAATACCAATTCAGTCTATGCAATCAATTTTGGCCGGTTGATGCTGATGTAGACGATGGCCATTTAGCCAATGTTAACATGACAATTTTTAATAATTTTGTCCTTTTTCTTTTTTTTTTTTTTCTTTTTCTTTTTTCTCTTCTTTCTCCTTGGATTCCTTGCAATGGCCGGCGAGGGTCACCTAGCCTTTGCTGCCTATTGATGAGGGTCATGGCCCTCTACTGTTAGCGAGGTGGCTTCGGCCAAATCTAGTGGAGGCTAGGGGGCAAGGCTGGTCGCTTCGCCCATGGCCTTGGGTAAGGCCGAAGGTGGTTCGTGAAGCCCTCATCCAATGGTTGACTAGCCGCTGGAGACTTGTCGCCATTGCTGGAGAAGAAGGGCAAAGGAAAAAGAAAAGGAAAAGGAAAAAGAAAAAAAGAAAAAAGAGAAGAAAAGGAACAAATCAATAAAAATTTCGAAAAAATAATAAAAAAAAATTAAAAATTGCCACAACAGCATTCTTCGTCTACTTAGTATCTAGTCGGCACCGATTAGCTAAATTTGGTGGGATAGACTAAGTTGATACAAATGTGAAAATATTTATGATTAATTGGTCAAATTAAAATGAATAAGACTGAATTGGTATCGATGCCATAGGTTTATAATTTTTTTTTATTACTTTTGACCAATCATTTCTATCCCCTTATTGTTTCTTGACACTTTCTTCTACATTGAATTGATTGCATTATCCTTATGGATCCCACTTTTGATTTAAGATTATTTATTGCCTATGATTTTGTTGGTTTTCTTTTGTTTCAATTTTTTGTCATAGTTATACAATTTTTGTAATTTTTATGACCAAACTACTTTGTCACAAATCCCACGCCCTTAGGATTTTTGGCGGCTGAATAAATTAGTTTGGGATAAATTTGTTAGAAGCATATTAGTTTATGATTTTTTATGATCAATTATGGTAAGTTTGTCAGTACCAATTTATGATTTTTCGTGGTAAAATAATAATATAGAGTAAATTTGTTATGAAAAAAAAAAAAAAAAAAACTACTCATTCTCCTCTCAAATAGCATTTATTTAAGTGAGTTGTGGGGTCCACTCTTGGTTTTAAGATTATTGTTTGGCTTCTTTTCTTCTTTTCTTCTTTTTTTCCCCCTTTTCTTTCTCCATTTGTAATAAAATTTGGGTACCCCTTTTCCAAATTTTATTTGACGGATAGCTAATTAATTATTCAACCTAAAAAAATAATTATTGTGTTAATGAATTCATATTTTTTTTTTTACTAGAAAAGTATTATTCCAAAAATAATCTAAGCACAAATAAAAGTAAAAAGAACTATCTATCAGTTTTAGTATGCATTTCATTTAATTATAGCTTTAATATATATATATATATATATATAGATATATATATATATATCTATATATATATATATTAAAGCTATAATGTAATAATATATATATATAGATATATATAGATATATATATATATATATATATATCTATATATATATTATTACATTATAATCTGTGCATTTTAACTATACAACTATAATTTTATTTGGTGAATCTAATTGTCAAGTTTTTAATTATTTATCATGTAATGCATTAAATAAAAGCATGACCCTAATCCGTTCTGTTTATAGCAACAAACTTCAAAATGATGGTTAATCAAATAAGATTTGGTCTTTCTTTTCTGACACAATGTCAATCACAATAACTATATCCCTTATCGCAATAAAAAATAACGTACTTTTCTCTTTTTGACATTTCAATAGAGACAAGATAACCTTAAGCAAGAAGATGTTTCCGCACTATACTCTAAAGATTCTACTGCATTAAAAAACTTGTTGACACAATTGATTGCTATTCTTCATTCGTAGTTTCATCATCGATAGATGCAATTAAGCAAATTGTCTTCCATATGCATTACAAAAAATAGTGCAATGAGAGATGAGTAAATTGTGTATAATGCATACATTAACCACAATATCAAAGTAAAAAAATTCGTGATTGTGAGAGATAATCTAGGGAAATAAAATAAATAATTTGCTAACAGAACTAACTTTTTTTACTTCAAAATATATTAGGTAGGTTACAACATTGGAGGATAAGTTCAAAAGAAAACAAACATGAAGGAAATGTAAAATGTAATGAGCGTGGAAGAAACAGCTAAGATGAAAAAAAGAAGAAGTTATTTGAAATAGATGTGGGCAGTTTTGTCTTTTAATAAATTTGAAACCGAAGAAAAAGAAGGAAAAAAGACAGGAAATAATCTTAAATCAAGATTGAGACCTGTAGTAGATAGTTTAGTCAATCAATGTGACAAGGATGTCAAGCCAATAACAGGTGAAAATAGTAGTGAGTCTTAACATTCATTTTCATGGAAAATAATTTTCGGGAAAATATTTTCGATTTTCCCAAGATTCGTTTACTAAAATGAATTCCTTGGAAAAATGTTTTTCATGAAAGAAAAAAAGTTTTCTAGATTAGGAGAAAATGTTTTCGACTTTTGAAAAGTGGAAAATATTTTTCTCACTTGATCTCTCTTATCGTACACCTCTACAAATCCTTACTTCCTCCTCCCATTTCTTCATTTTCTTTTCTTTTTTATTCAATTTCTTTATTCAATTTCTTTCTTCAATTTTTTTCTTTTTAATTCGAATTATTTTTAATTTCCTTTTTCTTTTTCTTTTCTTTGTTTCTTATCTTCTTCTTTCTTGGCTAGTCGTCCGCCGTTGCCAGGCGAACCTTGAGCTCGTCGATCTTAAACTCATGCTTTGCACTCTTATTTATCATTTTCTTTGTTTACTTGACCTTGCAGTTGTATATTACTCAAGCAAATGGCTCTACATGCTTTGCTTCTTTTTTCTTTTGTTTATTATAACACAAAAGATAAAGGGAGAGAACAAGCCATGGAAGATTCTCATTAGGGCTGTACATACTTTGCTTCTTTTCTTTTTTTCTTCTTTTTAAAATCCACACAAACAGTTTTTAGAGTAGATGAATGTTTAGTGATAATGAGAGAACAAATATATGAAGCAAGTTTACCTAAATTTAAAGACAAGTTCATATTTGATGGATTTATAAGTTGGTAAGTGATGCATGCCTAAGTGGTAAAGTCTTATAAAATATTTTCCTAACCGAACACCGAAAAATATTTTCCAAAACATTTTCAGGTTGTAACCGAACACCAGAAAATATTGTCATTTTCCTGAAAAATAACTTATGGATTTTTTTTTTCCGAAAATGACTCATTTTTCGCGAAACGAATGCCCTTTAATTAATTAATACATTCTTTAGGACACACTTATCGCACATCTTAATTAAGCCTTTTCTAAAATTTGGCATTCCTTTCAATCATTAAATTAACGTTATCTTCAATTATCTTATGTTTTCAATTAACGAAAATTTAACTTTATGTTTTGCATTAAAAAATTCTTGTCTTTTTAACAACTTTTTGTATTCTTTTGTTTGGAAGAGTTTATTTGAGTAAATATATTATTAGCATCATTCATTTTGTTCATGCTTTTTTTTTTTCTATCTCATTTAAAATGCTATACTTGCCATTTTACTTGATGGAAATGCTCTTTTTTGATGATGCTATGCGTCTGTGGCGTGTATGCGAAATCTCCCATTCCCTTTCTTCCTTTTCTTCTGTTTTTGCGTGTCTTCGCCTCTTATAAACTGAAGGCGTCCACCGTTTGATGTTTTGTTGACTTTATAACTCTGTTTTTTTTTCCTTGCTTGGTTAAACTCCAAATGTTGCACTAAGTGCACATACATCTATTTCAAAAAATTAATCAAAAAATTTATATTTTGTGTTCTCGCTGCGTTGATATTTCTCTATGCTTTATTCGTTATAATTATATATTTTTGTCTAAGTGTTTTTCATTTGTTTATGATTATCATGAGAAAAATATCAATTTTATTCCTTTTCATGTAGTTCTTTTTAAATATATTTAGAGTTAATACCCTGAAAAATCCAAAATTGATATACCTTTGACAAATTTATCTTAAATTAATTTTTTGACCAAAAAAAATCTCAAACTGATACATCGGTGACAAATTTACTAAAAACTAATTTTTTTAACTATCAAAAACTCCAAATGTATATTTTTGTGACAAATTTACCCTTCATTAGTTTTTGTCAAATTTCAACGTTAAATTTGTTGACATAGATGACACATGGTGATGTAGTATGGTGACATCGAAAGTCCACATCGAAATCCATAGGGTAAATATCATGAAAAATCTCAAGCTGATACACTTGTGACAAATTTAATAGTACTCTCATGATAGATTTGATGGTATGCCTATGACGATTTTGGGATTTCTTGTGTCATTAATCCTATGGATTTTCATGTAAACTTGCCATGTCATCACAACATGCCACTATGTCTCATCCGCATTAGCAAATTTAACGATAAAATTTGACGAAATTTATTAGAGGATAAATTTATCATAGATGTATCAGTTCGAGGTTTTTGGTGGTGAAAAAATTAGTTTTGGATAAATTTATCACAAGTTTACTAGTTTGAGGTTTCTAGTGATAAAAAAAATTAGTTTGGAGGCATTCACTAGTTTGGAGGTTTTTTAGGGTATTAACTCATATATTTAGTTGTTAATACCATCAATAGTCAAATAATAATTATTCAAATTGCATTTCAAGAAGTGTTAAATTATGTCTCAAGTTTAAGACCGTGCGAGAAATCTCAAGAAATCTATTTTCTTATTGGGTTAGGATTCATCACACGATGTGGTTTTTTTTTTTTTTTTTTGGTGAAAAGAAATTTTCATTCATTACTAAATTGATACATGAAAGGGAATCTCAAAGGTCATAGTAACAAAACAAACCCATAGATCTCCGAAATAAACAAAAAACCAAAAATCAAGGCGTTTCGTCAAAGCATGATTGATAGAGATTATCACAAGCTTATCCTTCAAGAACAAATTTATAACTGGATTCAAGCAAATTACCCAATCACACAGCACCATCAATGATAAGCACATGTTGAGATTTCCATTTGTGCTTTGCCTTTTGGTGGTGTGGGCCTAAGTTTGGCATCCCCAACACAATTATTATACAAAGCAACATAACTATGTTTAAAAAATCTCAAATCTGACATCCGTGAGAGTGAGCCATGTAGTTAATGTGAAGTGCCAAAACTTTGAACGAGCACAAATTTGACACTGAAGTTGCTATGAACATCATTAAAATTGGAAACGGAGTACTTATTCATTAAAACTCAAAAATCTATAATCAGACCAAAGAGAAATGCTCCAAGATATAAGATTGGGAGAACAAAGTTTCTAAATTTAAAACTTGATTGGGAGAATTAAGAAAGAAATAAAAGGAAAAGGAACTAAGAGGGGAGGGAGAGATCCAGGGCAAATCCCTCCCCTCTAGAAGTGGAGGAGACTAAAAAAGGTTTAGAGAGAGAATCAGGACCATGTAGTTTGCTCGACTATTTTCGGATGAAGGGGCCACAAGGTAATTGGCTTATTCGATTTTGGTCAAAGAAGATGTGTGGTTGTTTGACTCCTACATGTAGCCACACGAGAGAGAGAGAGAGAGAGAGAGAGCCACTACTGGACAAAATAAGGGCTCACATGTTCTCTATTGGCTTATTCGATTTTGGTCAAAGAAGATGTGTGGTTGTTTGACTGCTATTTGTAGCCACACGAGAGAGAGAGAGAGAGAGAGAGAGAGCGCCACTACAGGACAAAATAAGGGCTCACATGTTCTCTAATTATATATTTATTTTGGGGGTGAAAAGGTTTCTGTCAGAGGAGATATATGTATTATATATTTCTTTTTCTTGTACTCTTGCCTATCTTGTCCTTTCCTCGTGAGGACAGCCTGTCGGTTCTCGAATAGAATGCACACTTTGAGCCGCACGAGGGAACTCTCCAAATAAGGAGCATCAGACGCACGTGAATTTTATACCCAAATTGTGTTGTGGACTTATGTGTAATCTAGGTAGAGAAAATACTGGAGTGCATCAATTGCAACTCTGATTCTCTAATTATAATGAATTATTTGTCATTGGCTCCACTTGTATAGTAAAAACCAATCATTGGACCAAATTATGTAAATCTCTAATGTCTTTAATTATTTATTATTTATTTTTTTGGTAATTTCACGGTAATTTGAATGGCATAATCCTATCAGTTTTTGCATTAATTTTACAATGGAAAGTTTGGTGACTATAAATTTGAAAGAGACTGCATGGTCTTTATACGCGCAATGCACATGACATTTTACTAGTGATTGAAGAGGGACAATTACCAAAAATGTCTCAAACTTATTAATGGGATGTTAATTCAGTTATAAATTTTTAATTTAACCAATGTAATCCTAAATCTTTTAACAATTTTGTTGTAGTCATTTCGACCAATTTTTGATCGATAATCATTGATGTGGATGATTAATAACTCTATTTTAGATAGAGTATTTTTACTAATTTAAGTTTGATATTTATTAAGTTTTGATGAATTTTGGGTGAATTTATTTGCAACTCATGTAATTTTATTGAATTTTGTAGGAAACATGACTTTTGGATTTATAAGAAACCATGCGCATCATTTATAGAAGACACGAGGATCGATGCGTAATTTTCCCAAGTCAGAGTTGGATTTGTAGAGCAGTCCCTAAGCCTCAATATTTTCCAAAATATTTGAATATCTCTTAGGATATTTGAATATCTTTAAGGATATCTCTATATCTTTAAGAATATTTAAATATCTTCCAGAATATCTTACCTTGAAGAAAAAGCCACCCAAGACCAGTGTACTTGACCATAATTGAGGATAGGTTCAAAGAAAATTAAGGATACGAATCTTAAGAAGAAAAACTCCTAATTTGTTGAGGAGTCCTATTCAAGACCTAATGAGAGGTTGACTTAAGGTGGATTTTTAGAGGCTATATAAACCCCTCTCATGCCACATATTTTAGTTTCTAGGAGGAGCCTTGAAGCTGCCACTGGATTTTAGGTTTTCTTAGTTAGCTTTTTATACTTCTATTTCATTAGTGGAATTGGTGCATACGAAGGAGAGAAGGAGGAGGCAAACCCGAATTTTTAGCATTATTTTCTTTTTAATTTTCATTGCTAATTAATTTTAATTATGTTTTGTATTTCTTTTGTTAGAGCTACAATGGATCTTAATCATGATGGATTGATTTTCAAGACTTGTTCATGCAATATAAATGCTTTGATTGTGGCGTTCTCTATCATGATCTTAATCCTTTTAGAAGTTTGGGCAACTTTTAAATGATTTTTGATGTATGCATGATACCGAGTGGAGATGGCATGCATGAGCACTAGTGACATCGAATCATAAATTAAATCTAGCTCAAGGTACACTAGATTGCTTGTGTGGTTACGGTGGTAGATCTAGATTGGGACTACTTGGATTAAATCCAAAAGTTTACACAAGAATTTAATGTTTTTAGGTAGTTTAAAGTCACCTAAGGTTAGTGTGGGTTAACATACGTTATTGGAGATTATTAGAATGAGGTTGGCTTGTAATCTAACTTAGAGAAATTTCACCAACACAAGTGGAAATTAATTTATTGCATGACAAATTGAGAGAATTGATTATGAGTGGTTAAATGAAGTTGGATGTTCTATCACTTTGTGATCTTGGTTAAAATATTGAAATTTGCCTTGTTAATTTTCATTTTACTTTAGATTAGGTTGATGTTGCAATTTTAATTAGCTTTCAAATTCTTTAAGTTTTGACTCTTCTATAATTAGTCTTTTAATTGGTTTAATTCACTTTTTACTTGTTTTAAGCTAAATCTTTGGATTGATCACTTTCGATAAGTAAACCACGCTCACTCATCACTTTGTTACTTGTAGACATTGTGCACTTACAATTTACCTAACAAGTTTTTGGCGCCGTTGCCGGGGATCGATTTCCAATTACTATTGATATCGAGCGATTCTTGGTTTAGACTAGCCTTTATTTTGTTTTTAATTTATTTCTTTCGTAGGTCAAACTCAACTCTCTATAAAAGGTGGGAGGACCATTTCATCACCCAAAGCCAACAAAGAGAACTTCAAAAGTTTAATTCCAAGATTGAAAGAACCTTTTTTAGGAGAAGAAGAAAGCAAGCACAAGTAAGTCTCATTACAATGGCTGAAAATCAAGAAGACGCACCTAGAGGACTTTGAAAAATAATGCAACACCAACAATTTAAAAAAAAGCAAACATATCAAGTTTTACATTCAAAGTCTTATTGGTGCCAATTTCATGAAATCCTCAAGGCTTACGAGCTTGGTATCTTTCAGTTGGCCATTGGTAGCTATTGGTTGCCATCTCCTCAAGTAGATTAAAAGCTTCTTCAGCTGACTTGTTTTACAAAGTGCCTCTAGCTGCCACATTTAGACTAGCTCAACTGGTGGGATGTGCTCCATTATAAAATGTGTGCATTTGCATCTAAACTAGCAGTCCATGGTACATGCATTTTCTTAGCAGCTCCTTAAACCTCTCCCGTGCTTCATAAAAGGACTCACCATCTATATGCATAAATGTAGTAATATTGTTATACATTTTGGTAAGTTTAAAGGAGGAAAATACTTAGGAATTTTTTAGCCAAGTCTTGCCGAGTGGTAATAAAACCTCCAAGAAGAGAGGTCAACCAAGTCTTAAATTTATCACAAAGAAAAAATGGGAAGAGTTATAACTTAAGGACATCATCAGGAATGCCATTGAATTTAACAGTGTCACAATTTCAAGGAATGCTTCTAAGTGTAAATTTAGATCATCATTAGGTGATCCACTGAATTGCCTTGCATTTTTAAGCATTTGAATTAAGGATGGCTTGATCTCAAAATTATTAGCTTGCATTGCCAGCCTCCTTATACTAAATTGTGCTTCTTAAATTGTTAGTGTTGCATAATCTTTCAAAGTCCTCCTTGGAGGTCTGTCTTGTTGATTTTTAGCCATTGCAATGAGGATTGCTTGTGCTTGTTTTTTCTTCTCCTAAAAAGGTTCTTTCAATAGCGGGATCAAACTCTTCATTGTCTCCATGGCTTCGGGTGATGCGATGCTCATCCCACCTTTTATAGAGAGGTGAGTTTGGCATACAAAAGAAATAAATTAAAAACAAAAGAAAGGTGAGTTAAAATCAAGAATAGCTCGATATCAATAGTAATTGGAAAATTATCAAATAAATCCCTGCGATGGCACCAAAAACTTGTCAAGTAAATTACAAGCACACAATTTCTACAAGTAATAAAGTGATGAGTGAGTATCGTTCCCACTTGGATTGTATTTAATTATCCAATTACTTATCGAAGGTGATCAATCCAAAAATTTAGCTAACCAAGTCAAAAAGGCAAGTAAAAAGTGAACTAAATCAATTAAAGGACCAAAATATTAAATAGACAAAACTTAAAGGATTCAAAAGCTAATTAAAATTGCAAAATAAACCTAATCTAAAACAAACTGAAAATCAACAAGGCAAGTTTCAAGATTTTAACTAAGATTACAAAGCGGTAGAGCATCCAACTTCACTTAACTAATCATAATTAATTTTCTTAACTTGTCATGCAATAAATTAATTTCCAATTGTGTTAATGAAATTTCCCTAGGTTAGATTACAAGCCAACCTCAGTCTAACAATCCCTGATTAGGTATGTTAATCCACACTAGACTTAGGTGAATTTAAACTATCTAAAAGCATTAAGTTCTTATGTAAATTCCTGGATTTAATATAAGTAGTCTCGACCTAGATTTACTATCGTAGCCACACAAACAATTTAGTGTACCTTGACTTAGATTTAATTTATAGTTCCATGTTACTAGTGCTCATGCATGCAATCTCCACCTGATATCATGCATACATCAAAAATCATTTAAACGTTAGCCAAAATTCTAAAAGTATTAAGATCATAATAGACAACGCCATGATCAAAATAATTATATTGCATGAACAAGTCTTCAAAATCAATCAATCATGGTTAAGATCCATTGTAGCTCTAACCAAAGAAATTTAGAAATAATTAAAGCTAAACTAAAAATGAAAACTAAAAACTAAAAATAAAATGCTAAATTAAAACAAATTCACCAATTTGAGTCACAAATGGATTCGGGTTTGCCTCCTCCTTCTCTTGCAAAAATTCTACTAATGAAATAGAAGTATAAAAGCTAGCTAAGAAAACCTAAAATTTGGTGGCGACTCCAAGGCTCCTCTAGAAAACTAAAATATGTGGCATAAGAGGATTTTATATTGCCTCCAAAATTTTGCCCCAGGTCAGCCTCCCATTAGGTCTTGAATAGAACTCCTCAACAAATCAAGAGTTTTCCTTCTTAAGATTCATATCCTTGATTTTCTTTGAACCTATTCTTAGCTGTGGTCACATACACTGTCTTGGATGGCTTTTTTTTTTTTTTTCTCAAGATAAGATAGTCTAGAAGATATTTAAATATTCTCAAAGATATACAGATATCCTTAAAGATATTGAAATATCCTTATTGAAATATCCTTAGAGATATTAAAATATCCTGTAATATATTGAGGTGTAGGGACTGCTCTACAAATTTAGCACAGACTTGGGAAAATTACGCATTGGTCCTCACATCTTCTACAAATGATGCGCACGGTCCATTATAAATTTGAAAGTTGTGTTTCTTACAAAATTCAATAAAATTACATGAGTAGCAAATAAATTCACTCAAAATTCATCAAAACTTTGTAAATATAAAACTTAAATTAGTAAAAATACTCTATCTAAAATAGAGTTGTCAATGAAGACCGTTTTACATGATATATTCGGGATTGACATAGATTTTTTTTTTTTTTTTGCTTTTTTTTTTACGATTTTTAAATAATTTTTAATTTTATTCTTTTCTCTTTCCATCACCGATTGCCATGGCCAATAATCAGACACAGGTGAGGGCCAATGAGGGCAAGTCTCCCCCAAGGCCCATGAGGCCAGGTCGTCATTGAGGCTTGACAATTGGTGAGCATGAAGGAAATAACAAAAGAAAGAAAAAGGAAAATTCAAAAATTAAAAAAAAAAAAAAAAGTCGACCACATCGGTGTTGATTATGCCACGAAGGATAGTCAACACTAACATTAGCGATTGCCAACCAAAATTGGCTGGAAGAACTATATTAACAAATTGTTAAAAGATTTAGGACTAAACTGATCAAATTGAAATACTCAGAAATAAATTGGCATCCATATAATAAATTCATGACTATTTTTTGGAAGTTTGTATTGATTATGGCTCGAAGTTAGTTCTCACTATTTTGAAATTCAACCCATGAATTGGAAGTAATCATGGACGATATTAAGGAAAGCCCAAATTGGACTCTTGTCAACAAGATCATGAGGAATGCAAAAAAAATGAAAATTAAATTCTCATTTCTCATTGAAGATGAACTCTATGTTGATGTCAAAAAAGAGCTCATAGTTTCTCACATATAAATATTTTGTTGTTGAATTTGATCTGGTGTACATAGTTTGTGCACTTAACATGTATAAAACTTGCAAGAGACGCCGAGTGCGTTGTAAGCCATAATCCAAGAGATTCAAGAGTATAATAAAATTTCTTTCTTGCAATTGATTTTAGTGGGTTCTAGTTTAATTTAGGATTAGAAAACACTAATGAGTGAGGGTGATCAAGTACTTGTCATATTATTTTCTCTATTGTAGTGAAATCATTTCATCAAACTCTCCTATAGGATTATGCACACATTTATACCACATAAATCCATTTCTTTTAATTCTATTTATGCAATTTATATTTTATTTATGGTACGCGGATTTCACGGAAAACTTCTTGATGAAAGAAAACATTTTCGTGAAAATCATTTTCTAAGAAAATGATTGGTCTTTAGTTTTTTGGTGGTATTCTTAAAAGTGAGACATAAAAAGTTTTCCAATGGTTAAATCTTACTTTCTTTTCCACATTGAAGATAAAGTCCACGCTGACCTAGAGAATGGCTCATAATTTGTTGCATATAAATATTCCTTTGTCAAGTTTGGCACGGTGTGCATAGTCATTACGTTTAGCATGTGTGCAACTTGTGAGGTACGGAGGCTTCATTTGGTTGTCCAAATTTCTAATCATGATAGAATTAAATAAGATATTTTGCTATATCCTATCAACTATTTGGTGATTGCAATAATAAAATCGAATATATTTATATAATTGATTTATGGGATTTTGGATTTATTTTAGGATCGAAAAACACAAATGAGTGAGTGTGATCGAGCGTTTATAATCTTATCTTCATCTCTTATAGTGAAATTTTTTTGTCAATCTTTCCCATAAAAGGATATACACTGTTGAATCACGTATATCTGTTATTTTCAGATTTTATTTTTGCAGTTTATTTCTTGTTCAAATCGTTGTATTTGTTTACGGTTCCAGGACAACCGTAACGATTTGGTCCATCAAACCAGTTTATGAAAGCAGATGACATGGTACAAGACACATTTACATCGACATCTTAGAGAAGCGTGGCGTAGTACCTTGTTCTAGATACAGTGAACATATTTTCCGAAAGCATCGGAGCTCATGTGCACCAAAATGGACGGTAAGTGACTCAAAAGTCCTTTGTATCATCCCTAAAGAAAGAAAGCAACCCCTCGTGGAAACATCAGGAAAAAAAGAGACTATGCCCATGAAAATGTACAGAAAGTTGACTCATTCGCGAGAAACCACGACCACCTGTTTCCCAACATTGCGACCGGAGAACACCCCGACAAGAGCTGCCGGACTGTTCTCGAGCCCTTCCACGATGTCTTCCACGTAGACAATCTTCCCCTCTTTGATCTGAGGCAATACCATCTCCAGGAACTTCGGGTAGAGATGATAGTAATCGGACTCCACGAAACCTTCCATCCGAACCCGCTTCAGGACTAGGTTTATCAAGTTGTGTATGCCTTCGTGCCGCTCGAGGTTGTACTGTGAGACCATCCCGCATACCGTGATTCGGCCATGAAATTTCATGTTGAGCAGCACTGCATCAAGCATCTTTCCACCGAAATTCTCAAAGTAGATATCGATTCCCTTGGGGAAGCATCTAAACATTAAAGACAGAAAAAAAGTCAACTCGAGTTGGCTTAAATGGGTACATACTTAATATCCTGTACATCAGCCATTTGCTCAATCATCGTTACTATATTCCTGGTTCACCTTTTCAGTGCTGCATCCAGATCTAGCTCCTCCTTGAAGTTAAAAGCATCATCGAATCCAAACTTATTCTTCAGCAAATCTACCTTTTTCCCAAACATAACAGTAAGCGAGAAGTAAAGAAAAAATCGGGAAGAGACTATTACGCAATTACTTTTCAAGGAAACACTAGACAAATGTGAGATGATTACCCTTTCTTTGCTGCCGGTGCTGCCAACAACATAACAACCAAACAACTTCGCAAACTGGCCAACAAGCTGACCAACGGCTCCCGATGCCACTGATATGAAAACATTATCTCCTTTCTTAGGAGAGCATACCTCGAAAAACCCGGCATAAGCTGTCAAGCCTGGCATACCTGGAAAGTTTAGATCTATATAAATTAGATGAGTTTCAAGATTTGCTGAAGCATAGGAGGAGTGCAATTCTATGGCGAAATCTCAAACGATCCGATTTAACTGACTGATGTGATGCCCCTGACAATTGGATGAGAAATAATCAATTTACACACTTCTTTCAGCATGAAAGACAGCTCTGCAGGGCTCTATTGTTGAGACAATTCAACGTGGGAATACAGCTCATTGACAAGGAAGATCCCCCAACTAAAATTTAAAGGAAGCAGACTTTTTCCTTGCATAACTGGAGGCTGTCCGTACTTGAGAATGAAATAGACAGAACAAAGTATCTCAGCAAATCGATTCCCCTCATTCTTTATCACTGAAAGAGATATCACACAAGATGATTAAAGGGCATACCCAGAAGGCCGGTGTAGTAAGACAGAGGAACATCAATGTGTTCGATCTTAAAGCAAGTCTCCGGTGCAGTAATTAGACTATACTCCTCCCATCTAGTCATGCCCCAAACCAAGTCGCCTTTCTTGAAGTTTGGATGCCCAGATTCCAAAACTCTAGCTACTCCATATCCAGGAACAGGCTGCATCATTGTGTTGAATACTTCAGAATATAATGGCAACTACATTTAGCAAACACGAATAGACTTTGATCTTACAAGAAGGAAGGAATATGTTTCCTTTGAATTTTACTTGAGGATTGTAATTGTCACAAATTTGACTTTGACTTATGCATGCGAGTTGGAAACTTACCGTTGGCATCATGAATATAGTGAATGTAACGAGAGAGATGGCAATACTTACGGAGCCGAGCGGAGTGAAGTACTTAATGAGGTGTAAATTGTAGGGTTCGCAAGCCAGGCACAAATTCTTCACCGCGATGTTCCCAGAGTCCTTGTCGGCCTTCGGTCTCTCCAAACTCGTCTTCACTTTCAAGTTGGTCTCTTTCAGGGAACCTCGGACCTTCTCTCTGTAAATCACCTGTTTGTTGCTCATCACTTCCACCGAAGCATTATTGCCGTCCTTCTCCGTTCTCTCTCTAGAGCAGTGTTGTCACCCTCTCTCTCTCTCTCTCTTCTTGGATTTTTTTCTTTTTCGGTCGAAATGTCTTCTTGGATTTGGTTGGTGAGAAACATGGCCAAACAGTGCACGTGTACTTATAGGCTAGGTAGCACCGACACGTGACACGACACGAGTGTCCGACACGACACGACACGTCATTTTTAAAAAACAGAGAATTCCGATACGTTGCGACACGTTGTATATTAAAGAAATATTTTTATTTTTAATTAATTTGATTCAAATTCATAAATAAATAATTAATTAAAAAAGAGCCTATAATAAATTTACACTAATAATATTAACAAATCAATTCATTTGAAATTCGAAAGATATATTCATAATTAATGTGAAACATTTTTTTAATTTTAACAAAAATTATCGATGAAATTAATAATTAATAAGAAATTAGAATCAATTTATTTAAATAAATTCATGATTTTCTACTGTGATCAAAATTTATCATTATTCAAAGTTCAACACTTTTATTTTTCGAAATTATTTTTTAATTTCATTTATTTAATTTTTCAGTTCAAAAACAATCCCCAAAATCCATCCCTCCCTCCGTTCGTCCTTTTCCCTCCACCCCAAATGTATTTTACTTTTTTTCCCTCCCCCACCACTTGACAGTGACAGGTAAGCTGTCACTTCCCCTTCCCCTCACGCCTTTCTTATTTTTTTTGGGTTTCTTTGTGAAAAACCCTAGCGAGCCGCGAGCCCTCCTTTTTCTTTTCCTCTTTGCCGCTCGCCGCACGACCCCCTTCCCTCCTCTCCTCTTCCTCACAACAGTGGCGGCCCTCACCGCTCTCTCTGGCCGTCTCTCGCCGTCGCGGTGGTCCGTTCGTGGCTTCGTCTCGCCGGCGGGAGTTTGCCTTCTCTCTTCTTTCTCTCTGTTCAGCTCTTTCTCTAGCTGTCTCTCGCCGTCGCGGTGGTCCGTTCGTGGCTTCATCTCGCCGGCGCTCGCGGCCTCTGCTCCCTCGCCTTCCCTCACCTCTATCCTCCATCAGTCTTCCAGACACGCGTCGACACGCGTGTCGAGAAAAGTTGACCGCGTGTTGAAAAATTCGACACGCGTTGACCGCGTGTCCGACCGTGTCGACGTGTCCGACACGCTCCGACACGTGTCGGACACGACACGGAGGCACGGACAACGTGTCCGTGCTTCCTAGCTTATAGGGGAGATGGGTGACGAGATATGCTTACGTATGCCTACGTATGCCATTGTGTCATCGGTGGAATAGTATACTCCTTGGGGAAAAGAAAAGTGGGTCTAAGTGGCCGATTGAATTCTAATCATTATAAAATTTCTCTGATTTTCAGCAAAGCTTAAGGAATCTTTTAAGTCGTACGGAAATCGAAGAGAAATCTGAAAGGGTTGTGCTAGTGTCGCCAGTAGCCACGAAGTTTCCTTTGTCCAGCATAAGCGTGGAAATTTTCAAACTAGTTGACCATCCATTTTCCAAATTCAAAGCTTTCGGTCTCTTTGTTTTGTTTTGTTTTTTGTTTTTTGAAGCATCTGTCATTGTTCAACCATATGTACATAAAAGGTTGCCACAACTAAGGAAACAAGCAACCAAAATAAAAACAAAAAAAGGAAGAGATCCCATAATTATAGGAATACAATATTAACAAATCTCCTTTCTTAAGATAGGAGAGAAAATCACGCCAACACTCCCCATTAAGTTGGGCCGAAGACTTTGTCGGAGGTCAACTTGCTTGTCATTTCTTGAAATACTCCATTGGGTAACACTTTGATAAAAACATTGGCCAGTTGACGCTCACTGCGAATGTACGGAGTCTCAATTGTCTTGTCTTGCACCTTTTCTCTCACAAAGTGGTAAATCACCTCTATATGTTTGGTCCTCTTATGAAACACTGGATTTGAAGCTATGTGAGTTGCGGCTTGATTATCACAAAACAACTTTGTAGGCTTGGTCATGCAATTGCAACACAATTCCTGAAGCAGAAGTCTCAACCACACAATTTCACTAGAAGTAGTAGCCATGGCTCGATATTTAGCCTCTGCGCTCGAATGAGCAACCACCGTTTGGTTTTTGCTTTTCCAAGTAACAATGTTTCCTCCCACAAAAGTACAAAACCTGTAGTAGATTTCCTATCTATAGGGTTCCCGGCCCAATCTGCATCAGTGTAGCCAACAAGCTTTGTGTGACCATTATTTTTCATTAAAATTCCCTTCACAGGTGTGGCCTTCAAATACTGTAGTATATGATTTATTAGCTCCATATGCCCTCGAGTTGGTTTCTGCATAAATTGACTTATGTAACTAACGGTATATGCTATGTTAGGTCTAGTGATAGTAAGATAAATAAACCGTCCAACAAGTCATTGAAACTGCCCAACATCATGTAATGGAGTGTCATCTAAAATTGACTTACTATTATACTCCATAGGAATGTTGGCTGGTCCAACTCCCAACTTCACAGTCTCTTTCAGCAAATCCATGACATATTTTCTCTAAGATAAAAATAATCCTTTGTGAGATCTCGCCACCTCAATACCCAAAAAATACCTAAATTTGCCAAGGTCTTTGATATCAAATTCCTTGCTCAAATGCCACTTAAGTGCTTCGATTCCAGGTTGATTGCTGTGTGATCAACATAAACAAGTATAACAACTATACCTTTGTCGTCAGCCTTGGTGAACATTAATGAGTCTGTATTCCCTCTTTGAATCCAACCTTGATGAGTTGCAACACTTAGTTTACCATACCAAGCTCTAGGTGATTGCTTGAGACCATATATAGCCTTCTTCAACCTACAAGCAATTCCATCTTTATTATGCAAGGGGTGACCAGGAGGAAGATCCATATAAACCTTCTCCTCCAAATCTCCATGAAGGAATGCGTTCTTTACATCCATTTGGAACAAGGACCATCCACAATTAACAGCTACTGACATAAGAACATGCACAATGTTCATTTTAACCATACGTGCAAATGTCTCTTTGTAGTCTATACCATATGTTTGAGTGTATCCTTTTGCAACCAACCTTGCTTTATATCTTTCAACTGATCCATCACTGTTATATTTGATCTTATAGATCCATCGGCAACCAACTGTCTTCTTCGCTCTTGGAAGTTGTACAAGTTCCCAAGTATGATTTCAATCTAAAGCTTGAAGTTCATCCTTCATTGCATTAACCCAAATGGCTTTTTCCCTTGCTTCCTCATAGTTGTGAGGTTCCTGTTGTTCTTCAATAGCAAATAAGAAACTCAAAAAATTGTGAGATAATTTGTCATATCCAACAAATTCTTGAATGGGATGTTGAACCGAATAATAAGTAGTAAAATCTCGAAGTCAAGTTGAGGGTTTAGTGACACGAGATGATCTTTGTAACGGGATTACATCCACTGCCCTTTCATCTATCAACCCGTCAGTGGCAATTCTAGGTTCAGCTTCTGGAACAATAGTCGCCTCAATCTCTCGATCCGCTTCTAAATTTTCTTGATCTGCAGATTCGTGACCCGAAGCATAGCTCCCATTGTTGGCTTCGACACCCCCATTGTTGATTTTGGCTTCACCGGTCCCATTAACATCCGTAGGAACAAGAGAAATTATAGGAAAACTTCTTATAATAATTTGTGCACTCCCTTTGAATGTGGCTCTTGTTAGGAAAAAACATATGAGTTTCATCAAATACAACATCCTGAGAAATATAGATATGCTTTGTGTAAGGGTCATAACATTTGTAGCCTTTCTTGATAGATGAATAACCAACAAACACACATTTCCTAGCACGAGGATCTAGCTTTCCTCTAGTTTGAGAGTGAACATAGCAGACACACCCAAAAATCCTCAAATGAGATAAATCAAATTTTTGCCCATACAACACTTCCATAGGAGTTATATACCCTAACACTTGACTAGGGAGTCTATTAATTAAATAACAACTAGTCAGAATTGCATCTGCCGAATAGGATTTAGACAAATTAGTAGAGAATAACAAGACCTGGGTGACCTATAGTAGGCGACAATTTTTTCTTTCAGCTATTCCTTTCTGTTGTGGAGTACCCATACATGTTGTCTCATGAATAATACCCTTGCTTTGTAAAAAAACTTGAAATATATGATTGGTGTATTCGGTGCCATTGTCGGTATGAAGAACCTTCACAGAAGAATTAAATGAATTACTCACCATATTGCAAAAATTCTGGAAAACAGTAAGCACTTCACTTTTGTACTTAAGAAGGTAAAGCCAAGTAGCTCTCAATTTATCATCAATAAAGGTAACAAAATACTAAAAACCCTCTCTGGAATCAACAAGAGAATATCCCCAAATGTCTAATGTACCAAAGCAAACAATTCAGTTGATTTATGCAAATGTTTAGGGAAAGGCAACCTATGTTGCTTAGCAAAGTGACGTGGATCGCAACTACTAGAATCATGAATCAAAGACATGTTTAAGGACTGCAACATGCAATTTGAAGGATGATCCATGTGCCAATGCCATAGATGAGAGGTATCCACATTCCCCTTCCTAGCCACCAACGCTTTGTCATGCAAATCTAACGTGTATAGCCCATCCCAAAGTTGTCCTTCACCAATCATCCTCCGGTATTGCAATCCTAGAACAACACCTTCTGTGGAGTAAAAATGACATTACAATTCCACTATTTAGCACATTTGCTCACAGATATTAAATTAGAAGATAATCCTGGAATCAATAAAGCCTCAGTTTTTTTTTTTTTTTTAAAAGCACATTTAGTTGCCCAACACCTTGGGTTGGTACCTGCACTCCATTAGCTATTATGATCGGTGGATACAAAGAGCTAAAAACAATATTAGATAGAATATGTGGGGAACTACACATATGATCTATGGCATCGGAATCAACAATAAATCGATTTCTAGACTCAACAGAAAGTGCACTAATATTACTAGAAGTCTTGGCCAAATTTATGGATTCAGTGCTAGAGGGACCCGAACCATGTGTCTGAAGTAGCTGCTGAACTTGCAATGCTAGAGACTCCAACTTGGATTGGAAGTCTATGGTATTCCCTTGAATTGTTGTCTTAGCGTCCGGACCTTTGTCCTTATTTGGACGCAACTGAGGATGTAGAATCCAACATCGTTCCTTGGAATGTCCATCTCGATCACAATGATCGCAATGGAAATCAAGGGGCTTCTTTCCTTTCCCTTTGACAAATCGAGTACCACCATCACTTTGCCTGGCATTGGAACTAACAGTGTTTGCAGAGTGTTCAGATGATCCTGTTGATGGTGTTACAATCGAGTCAGAATGCATGACTCTCCTCCTTGTTTCTTCACTTTGTATTATGGAGCTAATGGTATTAAAGGACGGCAATTGCGGCCTCATAAGAATGTCATGTTTGGTGTCTTCAAACTCTGGACTTAGGCTTGCGAAGAGATAAAAAATTCTATCTTGCTCTTCCCTTTGCACATAGTCACACATTTTGGGTTGCAGGTCTGTATTGATAGAGTTCATCCCATTGTTTTTTTTTTTTTTTTTAATGTTCCCTAGATGTTCTATGAATGATTGATTTGCACCTTGCCTAGAGGTAGCAAGACCTTGTTGAAGCTCAAAGATTCGAGATGCATTATTGGCTTGACCTTACATCTCAAACAACAAATCCCACAATGTTTTGGCCGAATCTGAATAAGCAAAAATCTCATAGATTTTAGGTTCCATTGAGTTGAAGATCCAAGTCATAATGCTATGATCGCTTGCTTGCAATTCTTCAAAATTCGGATGACTTTCATTGGGGGCTTTAGTTTGCCTAGTAATATGTGTTATAATTATGGTTAATGGATCAACGAATGCCAATAAATTAACATACGTCTTTTCTATTCACGTATCTCTTTTGGATTCATGAATTTCTTAAAATTTTCCGTTCACATATCTATTGAATTCATGAATTTCCTAAATTCATGTATCGTTTAGTTCATGTATTTATTGAGTTCACGAATCTCTTGAATTCACGTATCTCTAGATTCGTGAATCTCTTGAATTCATGTATCTCTTGATTCATGAATTTCGTGAATACATGCGTCTATTTAATTCATGTATCTCTTCTGTACATGAACTAAAAATCTCTCTAAATAGATGGGAGCATAGAGCTTCATTATGGTTTTTGGTTTTTCCAACTCGATTCCAAAAAGGCTTTGATACACTTTTCTACTCTTCTGATTTTTCTGAGTGTGCTAGTTCAATTGAACGGTTCGATAGGTAGTTTTCGCCTTGAACCTTCTTTAGTGAAAGCCTATCGGACTTACTTAACTAGTCGATGGACTAAGCCTTAAATCGCCAGTTGTTTGTGTAAGCCTAGACAATAAACCTCACACAGAGTATTTCCAATTCAAGATTGGTTCTCGGTTGTGTTCGTTCTTTCAGCCCTGAACCTCTCAGGATTCATGCGTGCTTTAGAAAATCTAGCCTTTAAAGATTTTCATAGAGTCGGCCAGCTCCACGCATATAGGTGCATTCCTATTAAAGATATCCTACCATATCTTACTTGGATGGTATATTCCAAGTTATAGGAATCATTAAACGCATAGCGTACCCTTAATAACGCTGTAGGAAAGCACTGTTGCATCATAGGAATGGGAGACAGTGCTTACACTAGAGTTTCCAAAATTTGCGTTGTCCTATTGAACCTAGACCATGGGATCTCCAATCGCATAAGTTAGGTTTTCACCCTGGAATCTCTTTATTGGGTTAAGGCTCTTAAACCCATTCCCCTCGATGCGCAGTTTATCTGCTCTTTTGACAAACATTTTGTCAGCGTATCCGCAATATTTTCCTTTGACTTTACAAAGTCTAAAGAAATGATTCCATTTGAGAGCAACTGCCTTACGGTGTTATGTCTACGATGAATATATCTAGACTTACCGTTATAAATCACATTATACGCCCTTGCAATTGCTGCTTGATTATCACAGTGTATGCAAATTGCAGGCATATGTTTTGGCCACATTGGAACATCTTCGATTCCATTGTAGAGCATGTTATTAGAGTTTGTTTAGAGGATTTCCATGACACTGCAACACCTCCTAGCGTGAACACATATCCGCTAGTCGATTTCGATTCATCAGAATCTGAAACCCAGTCGGCATCACAATAACCTTCCACAACAGCTGGATATTTGCCATATTGTAGAACATAGCCTTTTGTCCTTTTCAAATATCCTAATACTCTCATCAAAGCATTCCAGTGCTCGTGACCTGGGTTACTGGTATATCTACTCAGTTTGCTTACTGAGTACGCAATATCAGGTCTAGTGCAATTCATGATATACATGATACTGCCGATTACTTGAGAGTATTCCAGCTGTCTAACACTATTTCCAGTGTTCTTTCTTAAAGTTAGGTGTGGAAGAAAATGATTGTTTGCATCTTTAATGCCGAATCCTTTAAATCTCTAAAATACCTTTTCAATGTAATGAGATTGTGTTAATCCTAAGCCATCAGAATTCCTTAGAATTTAATGCCGAGTATAACATCTGCGACACCTAAATCTTTCATCTCAAAGTTCTTCTTGAGAATGTTCTTGGTGATTTTGATGACCTCAATGTTATCTCAAAGAATTAATAAGTCATCAACATATAGACAAATAAGCACATATCCAACTGTAGTGGATTTAGTGCACACACATTTGTCACACTCATTGATTCTATACCCATTTTGAATTATTACCCGGTCAAATTTCTCATGCCATTGCTTAGGAGCTTGTTTAAGTCCATACAATGATTTGACAAGTCTACACACTTTGTGTTCTTGTCCTTTGACCTTGAACCCTTCAGGTTGTTCCATATAAATCTCCTCGTCGAGATCACCATTTAAAAATGCAGTTTTCACATCCATTTGATGTATCTGCAAATTGTATAGCGAAGCTATAGCAATCAACATCTTTACTGATGTTATTCTTGTGACAGGTGAATAAGTATCAAAGTAGCCAAGACCCTCTTTTTGTCTAAACCCTTTGGCTACAAATCGAGCTTTGTACTTATCTATGGAATCATCAGCTTTTAGTTTTTTTCTTGAAAATCCATTTACATCCAATTGGTTTATTTACAGGTGGAAGATCAACCAATTCCCAAGTATAGTTACTTAGGATAGAATGGATTTCATTGTCAATAGCTTCTTTCCAGAAAGGAGCATCTGGAGATGACATTGCCTCTTTATATGTTTGGGGCTCACCTTCTAACATGTATGTTAAAAAATCAGGTCCGAAAGATTTTTCAATTTGAGACCTTTTACTCCTTCAAAGTTCGGCTTCTTTGGCCACAACTTCATCATTCTCAGATTCTGATTCTCTAAGCCTTTTCCTCGAGAAAGTTCTTCTTGATTTCTTTTTGCAGGATATATATCCTCAAAAATTCAGCATCCCTTGATTCTAGGATTGTATTGACATGAATTTCCGCATTTTCATATTTATGAACCAAAAATCTATATGCGCTACTATTTTGAACAAAACCGATGAATATGCAATCGACTGTTTTAGGTCCCAACCAAGTTTGTTTCGGAGGAGGAATCGCCACCTTGGCCAAGCACCCCCACACTTTTAGAAAATTGTAGGATGTCAACTTTCCATTCCATAACTCGTATGGAGTTTTACCTGTCTTTTTGTGGGGTATTTTATTAATAATATAATTTGCAGTTAAAACTGCCTCCCCCACAAGTTCTAAGGTAAACCTGAACTCAAAAGCATGGCGTTAGCCATCTCCTTTAGTGTCCTGTTCAATCATTCAGCAACTCCATTTTGTTGTGGAGTATAAGGTATAGTCGTTTGCAGAATTATTCCAAAACTAGCACAAAACTCTTTCAAATTGATTGAACTGTATTCTCCTCCTCTATCAGACCTAAGCACTTTGATTCGTTTATCAAGTTGGTTTTCAACTTCACTTTTATACTTGACAAACATGCTCATAGTCTCATCTTTGCTAGTTAGTAAATAAACATAGCAAAATCTAGTACAATCATCCACAAATGTGATGAAGTACTTCTTTCCACCTCTACTTTCTACAAATTTTAAATCACATAGATCACTATGGATTAATTGTAAAGGTTCACTTGTTCTTTCAATGGATTTGAAAGGTTTCTTGGCAAACTTGGTCTCAACACAAGTCTCACACTTGTAACGGGTATCCAACTCAAATCTTGGAATTAATCCCAAGTTTGCTATTCTTTTCATTGTACCATAATTTACCAGTCCTAATCTACCATGCCATAGATAAGGAGACACAACAGTGTAAATTGAAGACTTTTCTTTATTAATAGTCTTTGGGTACACATACTTTGAGTTTACATCAATGACAGCCACATTGGCCTTAAACAGGTCATTACACAAGTATCCTTTCCCCACATACATCCCTCCTTTTGAAAGTACAAACTTGTCAG
This sequence comes from Eucalyptus caleyi, assembly GCA_014182885.2. NCBI lineage: Eukaryota > Viridiplantae > Streptophyta > Magnoliopsida > Myrtales > Myrtaceae > Eucalyptus > Eucalyptus caleyi. The sequence continues at coordinate 4,185,025 of CM024466.2, forward strand.
ATTCAAATACAACTTTAGAACCCTTCTTGACAAGTATAGAGCCAGGAATTAGATTTTTCCGAATATCTGGTACATGCAGCACATTCAGCAGGGCAACCTCCTTGCCAGATGTAAACTTCAGGATCACCTTTCCTCTTTCGGCGATCTTTGCTGATGCAGAGTTAGCCATATAAAGCTTCTCATCTTCTTCAGCCTTCTCATAAGATGAGAACATGTGTTTATCTGCACAAATGTGATTTGTGGCACCCGTGTCTAGCTACCAGCCATTAGTGTTCGACACCAGAGATGCTTCAGGCATTACCACAACAGACAGTCTCTCAATATTGTCATGCTCTGTCAAATTCAGTTGCTGGGCTGCACCTTCGTTCTTGCCTTTTTTCGGGTGCTTCTTGCAATCCTTAGCACGATGGTCAGGCTTGTTGCATATAAAACATGTCCCTTGGAATTTCTGAAACTGCTCTTTCTGTTTGCCTTTTCCTTAAAAAGAAATCTTCCTTTTTCTATCTTGCTTGGATTTGGAAGATTCCACAATATTGGCCTTTGGCTCAAAAGAAGGGTTCGCACTCCTTCTATTGTCCTCCTCGATTCTGAGGCACAGAATAAGATCTTCAAGGCTCATCTCCTTCCGTTTGTGCTTTAAATAATTTTTGAAGTCTGACCAGCCCGGTGGTAGTTTCTCAATCATGGCTACCACTTGGAATGATTCACTAAGTATCATTCCCTTAGCCAAGATGCACTTAGAATTAATTACAATTCTTGAATCTGACTCATGATAGATTTATAATCCACCATCTTGTAGTCCAAGAATTTGGCAACCACAAATTTCTTGGTGCCAGCATCCTCAGTTTTGTATTTTTTCTCTAAGGACTCCCATAACTGTTTAGCATATTCAATATTACAGTAAACATTATAAAGAGAATTCACTAAACAATTAAGGATATAATTTCGGCATAAGAAGTCCCCATGCTTCCAAGCCTCCAATGCACCGAGCGTCGTGACATCTTGCTCGTTTGGACTAATTATCGGGCACACCTCCGATAAATATTTCGTCAAATTGAGCATGGTCAGATAGAAGAACATCTTCTGCTGCCACTGTTTAAAGCCCACTCAGGTGAATTTCTCCGATTTCTCATTAGCTGTAACTGGAGGTGTTGCCATCACAGTAGGCAAAGTTCGTTGAACTATCCCTCCAGAAGCGGAGCCAAAAGCCATTTGGCTTGTACTGTTCAGAAAAACAGTCCCGGGCATACCGATCGTATGACTTGTACCCACACCACCAAAATTGGTGTTAGCCCAAGGGCCCATAGCATTGGCTGCTACAAATTTAGACCCTAAGGGTTGAACATCTTCCATAGCAACAGTCGAATTGACCATAGGAACGTCTCCAGAAACATTCGGGACATTGAAGGGCACTTGGTTGTTTCCAGCCATCTCAATAATCTGACAAGAACAACAAACAATAAGTGAGATAATTGCCTTAAGATTGTTGGAATATACTCCAAAGAAAACACAAACTGTTTGTTGCAATCAGAACATGAAATTGGAGGTGAGGTACGGATATCCGAATCTCCTTAAGGCAATTAGTTCCTGTCAATGGTGCTCCGCAGATTCACAAACCATGCCTCCCAAGATACAACACCTCGAACCTGTTTGGATTAGCACTATGCAAACAGGACTCAGTCGAACCGTTCAATTGAAACAGCACACAGAAAAATCAGAAGAGTAGAAAAGTGTATCAGAGCCTTTTTGGAATCGAGTCGGAAAAACCAAAAACCATAATGAAGCTCTATGCTCCCATCTATTTATAGAGATTTTTAGTTCATGTACAGAAAAGATACATGAATTAAATAGACGCATGTATCCACGAAATTCATGAATCAAGAGATACATGAATTCAAGAGATTCACAAATCCAGAGATACGTGAATTCAAGAGACTCGTGAACTCAATAAATATATGAACTAAAATATACATGAATCTAGGAAATTCATGAATTCAATAGATACGTGAACGGAAAATTTTAAGAAATTCATGAATCCAAAAGAGATACGTGAATAGAAAAGACATATCTTAATTTATTGGCATTCGTTGATCCATTAACCATAATTATAACAATATGTCCAAGCCTCGATTGGTCTCCAAGCGCAATGGTCACTGCTCGTGACCATGGGAGAAAATTCCTTCCATTTAGCAAAATAGATGTAAGACGTTGGCTGTTTCCCTCATGCACCACAACCTTCGCTGATTTAGAGCTTGCACCTTTGTCGGGAAGTTTTCCAGATTCTAATTCTGAAATTGTCATGGTTCTCACCCAAAAAAAAAAAAAAAAAACACACAGAGGATGAGGCGAGTTCTTCAAATAATCAAGGTCATAACCCGCTCTAATACCATGAAGAAAAACAAAACTTCACACAAAGACACAAAGGTTACGAGGTTCAGCAATGTGCCTACATCCTCAGACAAAGCTTTCGGTCTTTTTTTTTTGGTTAACCATATGTACATAAAAGGTTGCCACAACTATGGAAACAAGCAACCAAAATAAAAACAGAAAAAGGAAGATATCCCAAAATTATAGGAATACAATATTAACAAATCTCCTTTCTTAAGATAGGAGAGAAAATCACGCCAACAGGCATCTACCTCTTTTGATACTCATTCAACATTTCGAGATGTCGTGCCATGAATGTTTCTACACTTTTGGACTGCTCACATATGATGACGGAGGCTTGCTTCGCATCCGTTGCCTCTATATAATTTGATGTATTCTAATAACTTTAAAAAAAAAAAAAAATGCTTATCGTCTTGTTTCTTTGATTGGACTGATGTAATTCTTTAGTTAGTTGTAGCTCTGCATTTGGATGGTTGACTTTTGATACCAAGTAAAGCGAAATCTATATATGTTCCACCATTCTTGAACTCACAAATCTATTTATTTTTATTTCTTTCATTGAGTGACGTAATATTAGTTATTTGTTAGACTAATTTGGTAATTTTATCCCTTTATATCATTTGCCCTAACCAAATAGACCGTAGCCTTTCTTATTCTATTTTCAAATTCAATTCTCTCTTCAATTTGAAAATGTTACTGCCGCTGCACTCGGTGAGTATTAATTCTTCATTTTGCTTCTCCCTTTAATAAATTGATATGTTCTTCTGGTTATTCTTATAGCACTTCTTAATTAATTCTATTTGAATATTTGGCATACCTTTCAGCTATTTATTTCCCACTATCTTCAACTGTTTTACGTTTTCAATTAACGTAAATCTAAATTTGTTTTTGCATGAAAAAAATTCTTGTCTTTTTACCAACTTTTTATATTCTTTTGTTTGGAAGAGTTTATTTGAGTAAATATAATATTAGCTACTTCCACATTTAAAAGTAGAAAATTATTGTCTAATTTTTTTTTTTTTTTCATGCTTATGTCATTTAAAGTGCTTTTTTTTTATATTCTAATTCATTTTCTTCGTTAGTGACATGCACGCGAAATCCCTTTTTTCCTTTCTTCTTTTTTCTTTTCTTTCACTTTTCTATTATGTTTTTGCTTCTTGGCCTCTTATAAACTGACCGGCGCTCATGTGACAGCCAACTAGTGACGGCCGATTAAATCATTATAACACGTCTTATACCGTGTCACACAATTTCGTCCCATCCGTAGATAATTCATATCGTTGGTTCCATCCACACTCGATATTCACTCTCAATATTCAAATTTACAATCCAACCTCAACATTTTCACTCAATAATCTGACTCAATACTCAATACCAGATTCAAGGTTCTAGATGTGCCCTCTCCTCATGAAATTCCGACATCACGTGGCACTTAGTCCTTGACCATATCAGTCATAGTACGAAATACTAGAGGTGTCTTTCACGAATTTACACTGTCGTGTAGCACTTAGTTCTTGACTATATTAAACAATAGCTCAAGGTACTAGAGGTGGCTCCCACAAATTCACATAGTTGTGTAGCACTTAGTTCTTGACTATAAAAAGACACTAGTATAAGGTTCTAGAGATAGCTCACACAAAATCTTGCCATTGTGTAGTACTTAATTCTTGACTATGCATGACAGTACTGCAAGGCTTCTAGAGGTGGCTCCCATGTGACACAATTCACCATGTAGCACTTAGACCTTGACTACAATAAGCAATTGTACAAGGTATTAGAGGTGGCTCACATGAATTCTCATTATTGTGTGCACTTAATTCTTTAATGGCTCAAACTCAATGGGTTCCCTAAACACAACACATGTCACCTCAACTTTCAATAGTTATCTTGCCTTGACTATAAACCATCACACGATCAATCAATCACGGCCAAGGCCATTGTGCTTTGCGCACTAATTCCTCAATTAAATAATGAATTTGGCATATTTTCATTGTGTTAAAAATACCCGATAAATATAATTTTGTGTGGATACATGGTCGGCGAAGCCAAAAATGCAATATCTACCTTTTTAAAAATCCCACTATTTAATATAATCTCTAAAAACATTTTTGGTGTAAAAACCGACGCCTTGATATTTTCTGATTAAATATTAAAATAATACAATTTTGGGATAAATACCCAAAATTACAAATTCCACTCAATTTGCACAAATTAGCACTCAATTAAATAAACCAAGCATACCATTGCAATTAACACGAAATTCTGGTCACCGTCAATTCCGGTATAATTTATGGAAAATAATAGATAATTAAATAAATACAAAAATAATTAAATAAATGCAATTAATTATGAAAAATAACAACTTAGGTCAGAAATGCTTAATTAAATACCGAAACGGGTCCGAAAAATTTCCAAACCAATCTAGTCCCTAATTAAGCTATTTTAACCACCTAACATACACAAATGAATAATTAAATCGCTAATCCGTGCTAACTAACTACCTAAATCTTAATTAGCCTAATCTAAACACCACTTAAATGTCATTAACTCCATAAACAGAGTTTAGTGAGTAAACTCACCGGTTTTGTGATCCTGAGTCCATGATGACGGGATGTGGAGATGGGTGATAAACCTCCTAGCGGTTACACTAAACGGGGATGGGACAGGCCTGAAAACGGGCCTTAAAGTCTACGAACTCTTGCTAGCTTACGTTATGTTTGGCAAAGCTTGCTGGCCAGGGCTGGTGGTGGTGCCGCCAAGGAGTTTCGGTGGTCTCGGTAAGGTGGTGAGCTGGTGAGGAGTCGAGCCTTGGGGTGGTGGACGTGTGGGCTGAGTTGCGGGCTGTTGGGTTTGCTAGAATGCTGAGTTGGGCAGTGGCGTCACTGGAATGGAGTTGCTGCGTGGGTTGCTACAAGCATTGGACTCGATGGAGATGCAAGGGGCTATTTTAGTGGAGAGGTGCAAGGGAGCTGGTGGCTTGGCAAAGGCGAAGGGAAGTTCGGTGGGTTGACTTCAACGCCTGGGATGGTGGACTGACGATGGTGGAGCAGCGAGCAAGGGAATCGGTGAAGATGGGAGCTGGCTTGCAAGTCAACTTTGGGCTTCGTTGGAGGGGGTTCTCGCGGACGTGGCAGTAGATGGAAGATCGGTGGAGATGGGGTGGTGATTTCAGTTGAGGGATAGAGAATGGTGGGACTGCAGGGTTTGAAGGGAGGAGCTACTTTGGTGAAGGAACAAATGAAAAAAAGCAAAAGACAGAGGGGTCGGGAAGCTAAGCATGAAGAAGAAGAGGGATCAACTGAGGCGTGCTCGAGAAGTTGGAGAAAAGGGGGGCCAAAGTCAATGTAAATATCTCATATTCATCACTTCTTGGTCCCACAAGCTTCCATACATATCTTTTTTGCCCCCAAGCCTTTATGTACATAAAATTTCACAAATAACTAAGTTGAGGTCCAATTGTTATAGCCCTCGTATTAGCCTTCGAATTTCACAATTTTGGACTTCAATTTCTTCACAAATTCTCCAATTTGATGTCCAATTTTGTTGAGGAAGAAGCCCACACAATTTTCACAATTTCCCTTCACTAAGTAGCTCATTTTGGAGGCCAAAAAATCCCATTTATTTGGCCCATCCGAATTTCCTTTCGTTTTCCAAATTGTCCGAATTGATTTTCCATAAAAATCCCGAGCTCGCCGAAAGTTTCTCGAATGATGAGTTGATGTTCTTAAAATAAATCGTGACATGAAAAACTTTCAATTTCTGAAATCGGGTTCAAATTTATGGTTAATTTCAATCTGACGCAATTTTAGCGTGACCTAACCTACCGGGTAGCTTTTAGGAATTTCTAGCGCAATTGACCCGTGGTCAATTATTTTCGAACCACATTGTACATTTTTGACACATTGACAACTCTCGGTTGTCGTGAAAATCTCAAGGTTTCAAATATATACATAGGGTACCAAAACGACAAAAAAATCATTCTAGTTCCGATTGAAAGAATTTTGCAATTAGGTGGAATCACCCACACTTAATCACACACTTCTATCAAATCAACTTATCTCCGATCTCCGATTGATTTTTAATTATGCCGTGGTGACCCTTGCAGATTAACACGGTCGAGCAGTCGATTTCTAGTTGAATTCTCAAGTCCATTGCTTTTATATTTCTTAATGGCTTCACCCAATAGGCTAGTTATCTCGTAAGTGGCCAATTCAGAGAAAATAACTATAGGCACATCGATGAAAAGCCCAACTTATTCAATCGAAAATATAACTTGAAATTCAAGATGTCACACTAATAACAAAGGGAAATCATGCTTTCAATTCTTATCATACTTATATACATTGGGTGATGGACTACATAACAAAAGAAAAATTTAAAGTAGGAGGAATAAAAAAGGAACTCATCTCCCAAGCACCACTTCTAGCAGACGTTCTCATGATTTTCCATCCATCCATGCTACTCAATCACACGATTCTATGCCTAAAAAGTTACAACTATGCAAAATCAAAAGCATTCCCCCTTCACACTACACCATCTCCAGCTTCTACTACTCTCTATTGTCTCCATCATCACCATTGTGGTCATCTGGGTATGGAATAAGTCCTTTGAGGTTCCTATCTAGTAAAATATAGATGGTGACAAAATGATATGATGTAAGACTCTCTGGCACACTTATGTCCACCTTAAGAACCATCATGCATCTCACAAAAACCACACCCGGAATAGCTAGATCCATAAACCCATACAAATCACTTGTAAAATCTATTGGTTGCACCATTGCCAGAGGCGGAAGACGCAGTTGTTGAGGAAATTTCCCTAAATGATTTTGAAGATAAAAAAAACCTTTCCATAAGTGTTTAATAATTTCGATAGTGATTTTTTCCATGTGGAAACTCTGATATTTATCATCAGATGTTACTTATCAGACTCAAAGACTTATCAAGATGTTTTGGTTATCTATGATGAAGATTATGTCATGTCATGATAATCAAGGACAATGGTGTAATTTGTATGAGGATTGTCAAGACAATACACTTCATTAGATGTTATGAGAAGATCTTAGATTTTCACAATTAGTTTAGGTCATGTGAAGCGCAATGGCTAGTAATATGGCTTGGATTTTTTGCTATATTTAATGATTGTCCATGAGGTATGAATATCCACATAATCCTTCCTTGTTGGAGATTTATAATCCATGAGACAATCATTGAAGACAAGGCGCACTTTCCAAATGGAGTTAATCATCTTATGGAAACCTTATCTCTATTGTATGGGTAGCAAAATCAAGGGAGACTCTATTTTAGCAACCTAGAAGCAATCATATTGTCTTGAATCATTTAGGTTTAATGGATGCATTGGATGAAGATCCTCAGAATTTATGTCCAATGGTCAATTTGGACATTAAAGAGTATAAAAAGAGATTGTGATGTTGAAGGGAATAAGAGATCGGTAGTCTACAAATTCCAAAATTGAAGGAGAGTTTCATCTTTACACTCGTCTTCGTGAGCTTAACTTGTAATCTCTTGGAGGTTGTTTTCAAAGTGTGAGATCGAAAGATTGGATCACACTTATTTGAGTCGGAAGTACTCGATTGTTGTAACCTCTAATGGATTCATTAGTGAAATCTAGCTAATAAGTTGTCACCATAAGAAAGTGTAAGTAGGCTTATCAAAAGTTGAACCATTATAATTGTTATGTGCAATTTTCTCTTTCCTTTAATCCCTTATTTTTTTTTATTGCACATAGTAAAAGTCTAATTAGCATATAGTTCTTCACCGGACACTATAGAAGATATGAACATTGCAAAGTTTTTCATCAAACTTTGTTATTTTGTGATATTGAACTTGGTTGTTTTAAATTCCTCTTTAATTGCTTACAATCACCTATTTACCTCCAGCTAGGTGATAGGGCTAGCCATTATAGTAGGAGTCAGAGGCATGGCCAAAGATCTCTAAAAACAATAGAAGTGAGCTAACACTCAACAAGAGAAATAGCTATCTCATAATTCAATCGTTCCAATCAACACTCGATTCCTAGGACACTTCTAGCATCATAACAATTAGCACACAAGAATGAGCACACATCACACATTCGATGCAATATCTCTGGTCATGTGCATAATGATCACACATATTTAATGCATCATACATTTCATTCTAAGTCACACCACTTTATTTGGGTGCACCCCTATCTTATGGTTCAACCGGGATTGCTAGTTGGCTTGTGCAAGTCACTTCTGTTTTAATGTTTGGAATTTTGTGGTTTGCTAGTTGCAGGCATTCCCCTACTATCACCCAGAGTATCTTGGTTTGCTACCCAAGACATTCTCCTTTGGCATCTAATCCTAGCCATTGCTGAGTTCTTAGTTTGTTAGCCAAGACTTCCACGGTTCTCTTTAACTGCAAGCATTCTTGCTACAACCCAGGGCATCCAAGGTTTGCAAGCCTTGGACATCACAAAATAGCAAATTTTCTCAAGCACCACAGGCATATCATACACATGCAATGACATTAGAATCATATGCTATGAATCACATCCCATTTAGCACACATTTCACTAGGAAAGATACTATGTCATCGCAAACAATTTAATGCCTCATTAGTACTTTCAAGTTGTTTACAAATCATAAATTCAAGAATAAGTGCTCATGCAATCATCTCAAATTTACAAACAAATGGCATTTAAATTGAAGTCAAACCTATACCGTGAGATAGCCTAATGAGTATGATTGCTATCTCTAGTAGAGCACAAGCCAAGATTCAATCACCTCCGAACATAAATTCATGATTTACCAAAAATGGGCAAAACAAAATAGTTTTGAATAATCTTCGAAATCGAAGTCATTAATCAAATGAACATGAAAAATTTTAAAAATTTAATATGTTGTAAAAAAGATCTTAAATAACATTTTTCATGAAGGAACTAAGTGCAAAAAATTTTGTATCAAGAGTAGTAATTCGCACAAAATAAAGAAGAATCTGGTTCACTAGAATAGAGCAACTAATCTACAAGATATACTCATCTCACAACAGAAAACGTGTCAAAATTTTTTGAAATTTGGATATGTTATAACTAAAGATGTCTTATACATTTTTTATGAAGGAAACAAGTCCAAAATCAATAGAGAAAATGTTTATAAAATTCAAGAAAACAATCCGATCACTGTTCCTACTACATTGGGCAGATTAGACACGGTAAATGATTACGATTGTATACCAATTAACCTTAAAACAATCTAAAATTAAAGTACGTTGTAAATCAAGATGTCTTGCACAACTTTCATGAGAAAGTCTCATCAAACTCGAACCACATCAAGCTCCACAAAATTAATAAGTAGATAAGGTCCAGCAATTCTAGTTCTAGAAATCCAAACTATAGCACATGAACAATTACAAAACTTGCACCACACGAATTCATTGCTTAAAAACAAACCAAAACCTGAAGTCCCAAGTCACATGCAACATCCATCTTCAATTATAGTCAACAAATTCTTACACAAGGGCCAAATAAGCACATGAAACTCACATGCAAGACCATATAAGCCACGAAAACGACATGCAATGCTTCATATCCATAAAATCTAGAAATCATAGCTTAACTAAGCCACCAAATGCACATTTTCTACATCTACTCAAGCCAACAGGGACAGGCAAGTAAGAAGTAACACAAAACAGCTCATATTCTAGCAAACATCGAGCCTCAAAAGGATCGAGAAGAGTAAAAGAGAGCCACTTCTCCATGCTTTGCTTCCCTTCAGCTCTAGACCTTCCTTCCTTGAAGAAGACCTGGAATTCTTGAAGAAAAATGCAAGAAATGGAAGAGAATGAGAGAATGATGTTCAGTGAGGGAGAGAGAGAGAGAGAGAGAGAGAGCTCACACGAGAAAGAGAGTGAGTGAGTAAAATGAAATAAGAGAGGGAGGGGGAGAGAGAGAAAGGTCAACTGAATAAGGTGGAGAAGAGAAGTATTTTCCCCAACACACTTCTTTGCATGAATCCTAATTGGATCAAGGAGAGGCAGCTTAATCATTAGGCTAAATTCAGCCTATTTTGCAATTTAAATTCAATTGCAAGCATTTCTATTGGGCAATAGGGGTGAAAAACATAATTAATGTTTTTAATTTCATGCAAAATAAGAATAGGGTGGGCCACATATATATGTATTCATTAAAAGTCTAATTATGTCCTAAGGTACAACCTTAAGCATATACGAAAACCGTACAAGGCATAGGTCACATGCCTTTGTCCCTAATTTGCTTATTGAATTTGATTGTTGAAAAATTAAATTCCTACATGACTTACTAATAGGGCTAGGTGGAAATTGGGGATGTCACATAGTAGATATAAATGTTATCTTTGACAAAGGGATTTGGTGAAAATGTTTGCTGGTTGTTCCACTATTCCAATTCCTCTTGTCACAAGTGTCCTTTCTTGGATCCTTTCTTAGGTGAAGTGACAATCAACTTTTATGTACTTAGTTCTTTCATGAAAGACTTGGATTTGCTACCGGTTTAAGTGTAATATCATTATTACAAAATAACTTGGTTGATCCATTGACTATTACTCTAAGGTCCAAGAGTAAATCTTGTATCAAAACTATTTTGCAAATGTTCACCTTGACTCGATACTCTGATTCTATGAACGATAATGATTGAATATTTCTTTGTCTTCCTTGAAATAAATGATTTTTCTATTTTGATACAAAAACCAATGATATATTTTCTAGTCATTAGACAAGCAGCATAATTTGTATCACAATAGATTGTCATCTTTATATGACAATCTTGAGACAAAAGTATATCAAGTCATGGACATCCCTTCAAGTACTTCATGACCTTTAGTGCCGTATTCATACAAGACTACTTTGGGTTGTGCATAAATTGACTAAGTATTTGCACTGCATAACATATATTAAGTCTTGTCATGGTAAGATATTTTAGTTTTCCAACAAGCCGTTGATATCCTAATAGGTCTTTAAGCAATGAGTCCTTGTTGAATGATGAACCCACGTCATATTCATGTAATGTCAACTTGATATTATGCTCAATTAGTATAAAAATTGGTTTACAAGATTATAATCCTATTTTGAGATAATTTCCAAAACAAATTTCCATTGGTTGAGACATATTCCCTCTTTGGATCAAGCTATCTCAATCCCAAGAAAATATTTAGGATGTGTTAAATCTTTTATGTGAAGAGTAGAATGCAGACATTCTTTGAATTTCCCAATGGTAGATTCATCATTTCCCATGATAAATATATAATCAAAGCATATCAATAAACTAATTGACAATGTACCTTTGGTCAATGTAAGGCTGGTTTACAAGGGGCTTTGAGTCAATGTAAATTTCAGTATTTTTAAGGCAAGTATAATCATGCTTGGAATGCTGAAAAAGCCTAACCAAACGTTAAATGAGTGCATGCTTGGAATGCTGAAAGCCTACGTTTGTGAGTGCATCAGTAAACTGGGCACACCATTATCAAGAAGCTTGCTTAAGCCCGTAGAGGGATTCACAAAGACAACACGCTCGAAACTCCTTCCTCTTCGTAAACCATGTGGAATTTTCATATAGATTTTTCCTTCTAGGATCCCCATGGAGAAAAGCATTGTGGACATCCATATGGTGCAATTGCTAATTGTACAAAATAGCAATGGATAGAAAAGATCGGAATGGTTATTTCGAAAATTGGGAAAAGATCTCATGATAATCAAAACCTTCTTATTATGTGAATCCCTTAGCGATTAAGCAGGCCTTGCATCATTCAATAGATCCATCTACTTTAAGTTTGATATTGTATATCTATTTTCAACTAGTGGGTTTACAATGTGAAGGTAATTGAATAATATCCCAAGAATGATTTTTTGTAAGAGCATGTAACTTGACCTCCATAACTTTTTGTCAGTGCGTATCACGTGCTTCTTTTATATATGAGGATGGTTCTTGTTTCTTGGAAATATGATTGATACAATATGTGTGTTTAGGGATAGTCTACTAAATGAAACATATGAAAAATTGGATTATGTGTATCCGGGAATGCAATATAGGACATATGTAATCTTTGGTCCATGTGAGGGGCGAGCAAGATGTCTAGAGCGTTGAGGTTGTTTAGTGATTGTCTATTCAGTAACCGCCATGCAAGATCCATCAACAAAAGGTTTTGAAGATACCATTGGTGAAATAGACAAATGATTCTCCTAAGATAATTTGGATGAAAACCCAATTGATTGGTCCAAGGAATTGAGACTGGTTGGCGTAGGCAGGGATATCAGAACTGAATCGAAAAATTCAGCCAAAATCGAAATCGAACTAAATCAAACCGAACCAAAATTTTGTGCATTTTTTATTTGGTTTGATTTGATTTTTGGTTTGGATAAACGAAACATAACCATTCTTTTTTTTTTTTTATTCAGCTTAGTTCAGTTAACCGAGTTGAACCAAAATTCTCAATAAAACTTAGACACCCAATTTAAAATCTATGTTTTTTTTTCTCACCATTTATTCAGTTTAGTTCTAATAAGTAAGGCAAAAATAGGAAAACTGAAATACCAAACCGAACCAGATGTATTCATTTTGAGTCGGACTTGGTTTGGTTTAAATTCACACCTTATCAGTTTGAGTTACCAAGAAAATCAAACCGAATCAGATCATATACACCCCTAGGCGCAAGTGGTTTTGGTGCAACAAAGATGTATTGGGGGCCATGGATAGATCATCTTTTAACAAAAAAAAAATATGTTGTTGGATCTCAATAGAGATGATTGGGTTGAAGAGGTCATCTCTTGAAATGGGAACACATCTTCATGGAAAACTGCATCTCGACTTACGTTGAAATGGCCTGTAGATCTTTTCATAACCTGATAGCCTTTCTATAGAGAAGAGTATCCTATGAAAACACATCAAAAGGGTGTGGCAATCTATCTTATCTTGAGGGCTCACAGTTGTCACATAATATAAACATCCAATAACTCTTAAATGATCAATTCTAGGTTCTTTCCTAAAAAGCATCTCAAAAGGAGTTCAACCTTCAAGGATTCAAGTTGGCATGCAATTAATTAAGTAGGCTGCCGTCACCACACAATCTCCCTAAATATTTCAAGAATTGAAACTTGATATTTTAGAGCTCGAGCAACTTCCAAGAGGTGTCAATGTTTGTGCTCAACGATCCCATTTTATTAAGGAGTATTAGGTACATGAACTTTTGTAGATGATGTGAATCGTTGCGGAAGGATCGTTCTACGAAGGCCCAGATGGTGCGAATTGCAAACCTCGACCTCCAATCAAACCTATGATTGGCAACCTCGGTATGAACGTGACCTGCTGACGAACACGTGTCAACCAACCAACGTTATAGACGCCACGAGCGAAAGAATTCGCTATCTCGCTCGATAAGTCGAAGAGAATCTTGATTAGGTCAAGTCCTCAAAAGAACAGTAAAAAGAGAACCTCTCAATTCTTTTCCTCAAAAATAAAATATATCCGTCCTCAAAGAAATTTGGCAAATCCTTTATATAGGCTGCCACACAAACCCTAAAAACCAACCCTAAAAATCTAATGCGTTATATTCTAAAATATTCCTATTTTAGAATATTCTTAAACAAGAATATATATATATAAATTGACTTGGTCAATTATTTGGTGACAAGATAATTAAATTGCACCAAGATTTCCAAGATTCTTCAAGATTTGATCCAAGGTCATCTTCACGCCAAAGATCACGAACCATGACGCCAACAGCTTGCTTGAATTGTTTGGCCCGCGCTCGAGTAATCGAACCAGTAGGAATAGACAATGGGTCCCTAGCACCTCCTCCTCGATATGACTCGATGTCCACATCATTCCCTCCCCCGTGAAAAGAATTTGTCCTCAAATCATCACTGGCATCAAAAAGAGTCAAGTCAGAAACATTAAATGTGGCACTAACGTCATACTTACCTGGAAGATCAAGCTTGTAAGCGTTATTGTTAACTCTTTCCAAAACCATGAATGGTCCATCCCCTCGCGGTAATAACTTAGAATGTCGCTGCTCAGGAAATCTCTCTTTGCGCATATGAACCCAAACCCAATCGCCAGGTTCAAACACCACTTCCTTGCGCCCTTTGTTAGCTTGCCTTGCATATTGCTCAGTCTTGCGCTCAATATTTGTGCGCATCTTCTCATGCAACGACTTGACAAATTCAGCTTTCTTTGCTCCATCTAAATCCACACGCTTATCAACAGGTAAAGGGTTAAATCTAACGGAGTTAATGGATTAAAACCATAGACAACCTCAAATGGTGTAAATTTAGTAGCAGAATGCATGCTCCTATTATATGCAAATTCAATATGTGGCAGACAATCTTCCCAAGATTTTATGTTCTTTTAATAATAGCACGCAACAATGCCCCTAAAGTTCTATTAACTACCTCGGTTTGACCATCGGTCTGTGGATGACAAGTAGTAGAAAATAACAACCGTGTTCCTAGTTTTTCCACAATGTTTTCCAAAAGTAGCTAAGAAATTTAGAATCTCGATCTGAAACAATCGATCTAGGCATGCCATGCAAACGTACAACCTCCTTAAAGAACAAATTAGCAATATGGGATGCATCATCAGTTTTATGACAAGGTATAAAATGAGCCATCTTTGAAAACCGATCAACAACCACATAAATAGAATCTCTACCATACTTAGACCTAGGAAATCCTAACACAAAATCCATAGAAATATCAATCCAAGGATGCGTTGGAATAGGTAATGGTGTATACAAGCCATGCGGTTTAGTTGTAGACTTCGATTGCTTACAAGCAATGCATCTCTCACAAACACGTGTGACATCTCTCTTCATATGTGGCCAATAAAAATGTTCATACAGCACTTCATAAGTCTTATTAATGCCAAAATGCCCCATTAAACCACCACTATGAGCTTCTCGCACCAACAATTCACGCAAAGAACACTTAGGCAAACATAGTTTGTTTTCACGAAAAGATAACCTTCATGCCTATAAAATTTATCAAATGCAGCGTGTTCACATGCTTCATAAACTCTCCCAAAGTCATCATCATCAATATATAAGCCATTGATATGCTCAAAACCTAGACACTTTGCTTCTAAAATAGTTAGAATCGCATACCTTCGAGAAAGTGCATCGGCTACCACATTTTCTTTACCTTTCTTGTACTTGATCACATATGGAAAAGTCTCAATGAACTCCATCCATTTGGCATGTCTTTTATTCAACTTTTGCTGTCCTTTCAAGTACTTCAAGGTCTCATGGTCGGTGTGGATCACAAACTCCTTTGGCCATAAATAATGTTGCCAAGTCTCCAGAGCTCGCACTAAAGCATACATCTCATTATCATAGGTAGGATAATTCAATGTTGCTCCACTCAATTTTTCGCTGAAATAAGCTATGGGACGCCCTCCTTGCATCAACACGGCTCCAATTCCTGTACCAGAAGCATCGCACTCTATCTCAAAAGTAGCACTGAAATTTGGTAAAGATAATAAAGGAGCATTAGTTAACTCATCTTTTAGCAGATTAAAGGCTTTCTCTTGCTCTTCTCCCCACGTGAAACCCACGTGCTTCTTGATAACCTCAGTTAAAGGTGCGGCAATGGTGCTGAAATTTCTCACAAATCGTCGATAAAAACTCGCTAATCCATGAAAGCTACGTACCTCTCCTATGGTCTTAGGCGTTGGCCATTCACGGATTGCTTTAACCTTTTCTTCATCAACCTGTATACCATTAGCACTAACAACAAATCCTAGAAATACTAATTTGTTGGTAACAAAAGAGCACTTCTTTAGATTAGCGTATAATTGCTCGGCCCTTAAAACTTGCAAGACAGCTCGCACATGCTCAATATGGTCATCAGGACTTCGGCTATAAATCAAGATGTCATCGAAATAGACAACCACAAATCGACCAATAAAAGCACGCAAAACATGATTCATAAGTCGCATAAATGTGCTCGGTGCATTAGTTAATCCAAATGGCATTACTAACCACTCATATAATCCATACTTGGTCTTAAATGCAGTTTTCCATTCATCACCTTCTTTCATCCTAATTTGATGATAACCACTTTTCAAATCGATCTTAGTGAAAATGCAAGAACCATGCAACTCATCCAACATGTCATCTAATCTAGGAATAGGATGTCGATACTTTACCGTAATATTATTGATTGCTCGGCAATCGACACACATTCGCCAAGTTCCATCCTTCTTTGGCACTAACAAAACAGGGACGGCGCATGGGCTAAGACTCTCTCTCACATGCCCTCGTTCCAATAATTCACTTACTTGCCGCTGAAGTTCCTTTGTCTCCTCGGGATTGCTTCGATATGCGGGTCGATTAGGTAATGGCGCACCAGGAATCAAGTCAATTTGATGTTCTATGCCTCGAATAGGTGGTATCCCTCCAGGAAGTTCATCAGGAAAGATATCTTCAAATTCCTGCAATAAAGACACAATAGGACTAGGCAAACTTGGGTCAAGATTGTTAGTAGAAAACAAAACCTCCTTGTACACAAGTACAAGTATTGGTCGATCTAGAACTAAGGCTCTCCTCACTTCACTTGATTTTGCATAAAAATTATTTTGCCTCTTTTCTTTCCTCTCTTCTTTTCCCTCAGTTTTTACCACAATCTTTCTCTCGGCCTCTCCTTTTCCTTGTGTCTCAGACACACCACGCAAGCCCTCGGATTTCTCACCTTTTCTTTCTCTCTCGGCTTCTCGTTGTATCTTTAATTGATCTTGATACACCTCACTAGGTGTCATTGGTACCAAGGTATAAGTCTTTTGATTCATCACCAATGAAAAACGATTAGTATATCCATCATAATGTACCTTTCGATCATATTGCCATGGTCTTCCAAGCAAGATATGACCCGCTTGCATAGGTACAACATCACACTCTACCTCGTCCTTATATCTCCCTATCTCAAATGGAATTCGAACTTGCTTCGATACTTTCACCTCACCACTATCATTTAACCATTGAAGTCTATAAGGCCTAGGGTGCTTTGTTGTCTTCAAGCCCAACTTATCCACCATAATACAACTTGCCACATTCGCACAACTACCTCCATCAATTATCATACTACAGATCTTACCATTCACCACACACCTTGTATGAAACAAATTATCTCTTTGTTGGTGATGCTCCTCCTCCTTTACTTGCACACTCGAGAGAACGCCTAACCACCAATAAGTCTCCTTTATAGCCACTTCTCCATCACTACAATCCTCCAATGGTGGCATCTCATCATCATCTTCTTCCCTTTCACTTTCGGACTCAATAACACCATGTCCAGTCATGATCATCACCCTCCTATTAGGGCATTGATTCGCCATATGACCCCTGCCCAAACACTTAAAACATTTAATTTCACGAGTTCTAGTGTTAGGATTTTCGGTTTTACCTGAAACCGGATTCGTTCCAACTTTACCGTCCCTCTCCTTCTCCTTTGAGGTTTCGGTTTTGGTGTTGTTTCCTCTCCAATTTGGCTTCTCATCTCTCTTCCAATTGGATCTCCAATTCTGACTTGAACCTCCTCCACTCTTGTGATTTCGGTCCAACTTCAATTGCCGATCAACTTTGATGGCTTTGTCCACCAATTCCTCCAATTCAACATAGTGTTGCAGCTCTACCACCCTTGCTATGTCTCGACTCAAACCACTCAAAAATCTTGACATTGTGGCCTCACGATCCTCCATCACATTAGCACGGATCATGGCAATCTCCATCTCCTTGTGATACTCTTCCACGCTCTTATTGCCTTGTGTGAGATTTTGTAGCTTTTGAAACAAATCTCGGTGGTAATGACTAGGTACAAAACGCCTTCTCATCACCGCTTTCATCTCATCCCACGTCTCTATCGGTCTTTCACCATTGCGCCTCCTACTAGTCACAAGTTGATCCCACCAAATTATAGCATAATCAGTAAATTCAACAGCTGCAATTTTTACCTTTTGAGCTCAGAGTATCGTTGGCAATCAAATACCATCTCCATGCGTTTCTCCCACTCTAGATACGCATCGGGATCATTCTTCCCTTGGAAGGAAGGAATCTTCATCTTGATGTTGCCAAGTTCATCATCTCCTCGGTGTCTAAACCTTCGGCCTCCATTCCACCTTTCAAATCGAGCATCTCGATCATCCTCCATGTCGGCCTCATCATCATCATATTGTCGTTGCCTTCTATGTTGTGTTCTAGAGGCATCTCGCTGATGTTGCGGCCTTCCTCGGGTATCTCTCGATCACCATCAATCCTCATGCCATTCCCCATCATTCGGCCACTAAGCTCCTCTACTACAACCCTCAATTGCTGGATGCTTTCCACGAGCGCTTCATCCCTTCGTATGGAGTCAACCTCCCGTTGATTCACGCTTTCTTCGCGGGACATATTTTAGACCTGCAAGTAAACGTTAGTCTAAAAAAAATCCTCACCAATCGCTCCCTCACGTGTTTCTCTTGAGATGTTTGTCACTCCTCTCGTGTTTAACTCAAGTCTAGGCTTTTTCCACCCTCAATTAAGCTTGCATACTCTTGCCTTTTTCCTCTCGTATTCTCTTTTCACAAGCTCTTTATTGGACTCAAAACCTGTCTCTCAACCCCCTCACGACAATCAATCAAACTAATCAAATAAGATTAGATCACTATTGATTTTGTTTCAGCAAGTAACAATTTCAAACCAACAAGTACAACTTTCGAAATTCCAATTGAAACGCAAATCACTACTAATTTTGTTTCAATTTGGTCTACTAACAAACGAGTCGCCTTCTTTTTTTTTTTTTTTTTTTTTTGTTCAGCTAATTTTTTTTTTGCCGAATCTGTTTTTTTTTTTCTTGCACACTTTTTTTTTTTGTGCGTTTTCTTTCTCTTTTTTTTTTTTTTTTTTTTTTTTGTTTTTTTTTTTTTTGACGAACTCAGATACAATTTAAGATGCTAGAAAAGAAAAATTTAAAACTAACAGCAAACAACTACGTATGGAAGCACAAAAGCAATCGGATCCCTAAATTAGCTAGAATTGAAACCCTAACTCAATAAATCTCAAATTACTAAATATCAACAGAAAACTAAAGATAAATAGACCTTGTAGAAGCAAGCTCTGATACCAAACTGATGTGAATCGTTGCGGAAGGATCGTTCTACGAAGGCCCTGGATGGTGCGAATTGCAAACCTCGACCTCCAATCAAACCTATGATTGGCAACCTCGGTATGAACGTGACCTGCCGACGAACACGTGTCAACCAACCAACGTTATAGACGCCACGAGCGAAAGAATTCGCTATCTCGCTCGATAAGTCGAAGAGAATCTTGATTAGGTCAAGTCCTCAAAAGAACAGTAAAAAGAGAACCTCTCAATTCTTTTCCTCAAAAATAAAATATATCCGTCCTCAAAGAAATTTGGCAAATCCTTTATATAGGCTGCCACACAAACCCTAAAAACCAACCCTAAAAATCTAATGCGTTATATTCTAAAATATTCCTATTTTAGAATATTCTTAAACAAGAATATATATATATAAATTGACTTGGTCAATTATTTGGTGACAAGATAATTAAATTGCACCAAGATTTCCAAGATTCTTCAAGATTTGATCCAAGGTCATCTTCACGCCAAAGATCACGAACCATGACGCCAACAGCTTGCTTGAATTGTTTGGCCCGCGCTCGAGTAATCGAACCGGTAGGAATAGACAATGGGTCCCTAGCACCTCCTCCTCGATATGACTCGATGTCCACATCAGTAGAGTATTCCTTGAGAGGATAAAAAAGAGTTGCATTCACTAGTGAAGGACTCGCATCCATTATGTGGAAGAATTCTTTGGAAAAATTTGTTGAAGTGATTCTTAACTAAGGAGAGGAATTTCGATAGGAAAAGGTTGACTCTTGGATTACATAAGGAAGACCCAGGTGGCATGGTTTAATCATGGACAATAGTGCAAAAAGAAAAAGAAAAAAAGATCCATCACGATGTGGAGTATGATAATGATCCTAGATATCCATATGGATCAAGGAGAATGCACTAGTAGCTAGAGATGTACTTGTTGGAAATGGTCCTTATGATTGCTTAACCAAAGGGTAAATTGGACATTTTGGGTGAGGAAAACGAACACTATGACCAAACGTTGATGAGAAATAAAAGTTTTATTACTAATAGTAGCATTACAAGAAATGCTCTTATTCAACAATATAAAGTTTTTGGAAAAATTGATCCAAAAACATAATCCTTATACAATATTACCAAAGCCCATTAGTTTCCCAGTCAAATGGTTTGAAAGAAGTAAATTTTAGAATTGAATGTTGCATGGCAAGAATTGTCCTCATAAATTTTGGAAATAGATATGAGATTGAACTCTAAGTCAAGGATGTAAAGGACATTCTTTCTTGAGGATAATGTTTGGGCTAAGATCAACAATGCCAATTTTACTGATATAAATAGGGTTTTCAATTGGGACACATTGATATGCACAAGATTTGGGTCTTTTCTAAACATGGAAAAATTGTTCATTGCAAATTATATGGTCATTGGCATCTGAATCAATTTTTTATGCACCAACTAAAATAAAATTCCTTTTTGAGAAAGAAATACCTGAAAAGCTCTCAGTCTTATCAATTGATGTCAATTGACTTAGAGTTTTCATAATGTTGTGATATTGATTTATGGTAATTGTCTAATGCATTCTTTCAGGTGCCTTGTACTAAAACCTGGTAAGTAGAAACTTCTCTTTCCCTTTTTCTTCATCATTTGGCTTGCCAAGCAAATTTCAACACATATCAGCAGTATGATATGGGCATTGGCAATAATCACAAAATTTATCTTTTGTTTTGGATTTTTGTCCACCATTCTCGCACCTTGTGAATCATTAGATGATTTAAAGATTGGGGCTGACGTGGCCTGACATGGGCCTTTAGTTTAGGCCAAATAGCTAATTAAACAGTGGTCGTTGGATCCTGATCTCTGGTCTTGGCCGTTCGTTCGAGAAAGTCTTCTAGGGTTTGTTTGCTTGTTTGTATGTTTTTTTTTTCTTTTTTTCAGTTGAGCAGACACCGCTCGTGGATGCTCCCAAGGTACTCGAAGCTTCCCAGACTTGTTTATGGTGGCTCTGTTGAAGCCGTGAGGGTGCCTTCAACTCTTCTGTGTTTGGCCGTCACCAACCATTGGCCCTACTCTAGGACAGCCAACTAGTAGATCTGGTCGAGCAGTGGCATTGGTTGCATTGCCAAAATCTGCCATCGGAAATGTGAGAATGTTTTATTTAAGATTAGCAAGAATCGAGTCACTTTCTCCCTCTCCTTCATCACTTCATACCGTTGGAGGGTGGTCTCTAGTCCCCTAAGTTGCTCCTCGACTGCCTCAAGCTCATTTCACAGATTGAAGTAAGCAATGGTTGAAAGGTTCCCTTGCTTCAATTCTAACAATATCTAAGTGAGCCAAAACATTTTTGCTCAATCGAGCTTCTTGTACATTTCACATTTGTTTTCCCACATCTCCTTCGAGTCCTCAATTAGTGGAAGCCTAGCCATTACATCGGGTGTTAAGCACTTCAATTGGTTGCACTTTTGTCAATGCCGTTGCAATCGTTCATTGGTTGGAAATGGGACAACTCCATCGAGGAAGCCATCCTTATCTTAGCCGGAAGTCGCAAGCCCAAGCAATATAGTTATCCCGCTGATGCACTGTAGATTGATGAGCCGAAGGTCTGGTCTGTTGATCGGTGAGGTGTAGAGAGGGTCACTGGACTCCAGGCGGTTTGCCGCTGGCTGGATTACCGTGGGTGAGAAAATGGGATAGGGTTTTGTCCTTGGACCCAATTGAGTGGAATCGAGTCTATGGTCCGGACTAGTCTAACCCAATCCATTAGCTAGTTGGGTCCCAAAGCCTGGGGCTCTTTGTTCTCTGAATTCGCCTTTTTGTGCCCATGTCTGGCTTGGTCAGTGGTCCATTGGCCTTGAACCGAAGACCAGTGGACTAGTGGCCACTGGACTGCGCCAAAAACTTGAATAGGAGTAGGGTCAGTGTGTTGAACGAAAGGACTTTCTTCTTCAACTGGATTAATTTGATCTGAATCTCGAGGTAAATTGTTTCTTTCCTTTTTTGTGAGTTGATTTTTTGACACGGTATCAAACAGTTTGAATTCCTACCGGGGTGCTGTTTTGTTTTGTAGAATTAGGATTGCAAAAAAAAAAGAACAAAACTGGAGGCAATTCTAGAAACGCAAAAGCTAGGCCAGGAAAGAAAGTTTTGATACCATGACAAAAATTGAAAGGATTGGAGGAAATTCTATTATGTTGTATCAATTTGTGTACACATAAAATGGTCCATTTATAACACAAGATAATTGAAAATAGGAAAATGAGTATTTAAGATTTCAATTTCCTATTCTACATAATCAATTACAGATTGACACAATCAGAATCACAATCAATATCCTTCATATATTCAATCATATCTTTAACATGCAGTAACCGGAACTTTCTAACACCTGAGGCCAAGAAGACAAGGTGTGCTTGTTTGAACCATCACTTTATGGCCTTAATCAATTTCCTATATAATGGTACAATTGATTCGACTCCTTTCTGATTGATTAGTAGTATAGAAGGAGTTCTCACGAAAACTGTGTTGTATAGAGGTTCAAGGATGTTAGCTATTGCTGGTAGATATTTTATAATATTTTGACAATATTCGAGAACATGTCCAATAATGATGAACTAAAACGGCGATTAAGAAGTGAATGATAAAAGACCTAGGGGTAGACAAACATATACTGTGCAGAGAGAGAGAGAGAGAGAGAGAGAGAGAGAGAGAGAGAGAGAGAGAGAGAGAGAGATTCGGCTATCACCAGGTGAAGTACCGAGACAGCTTAGCGTGCAAAACGCCAAACTCTGAGTACCCAACTAGTTGCACATTTTAAGCTTTCAAATGATCTTGAAGCATGGTCAAAATATGAGAAAGAATACTTGAATTTTCGCGTAATATTAGTATTGTGAGTAGTTATATAAGTTATCTTGGAAGGAAACACTGGGAATAGGTTTTGTGATAGGGATAATGGATGTTTGTTAAACATTTTGTGAAAAGACGGGCTCCCAGAGATCCTTGATAGGTTACATGTTAAGTTTTGTAGGTTGTGCTTTTAGTTGGAAAGTGTAATTATTGCTGATAACTGTTTAGCCAAAAATTGAAGTAGAGTATATGACATCAATCAAGGCAATGAAAGAAGTTGTATGGCTTAGAGGTTTGCTCGATGATATGGGAAGATAGTAGGAGAATATTGTTGTTTACTACAACGATCAGAGTGCAATACATTAGGTTAAAAATCGAACGTATCATGATGTCAAGTACCATTTTTGTACGTGATTTCATGCAACTGGAAACCGCATCCGTTGAGAATGTGCACATGATAGAGAGACATATTAATGAAGCTTATTCCATTAATAGGGACAATGACATCTGTTAAACATTTTGTGAAGAAATGAGCTCCCAGAGATCCTTCATAGGTTACACGTTTAGTTTTGCAGGTTGTGCTATCAGTTGAAAAGCGTAATATTGCTGATAACTGTTTTACCAACAACTAAAGTAGAGTATATAACGTCAATTGAGGCAATGAAGTTATATGGCTTAGAGGTTTGCTCGATGATCTGGGACTATGGTAGGAGAATATTGTTGTTTAATACAACAATCAATACATTCAGTTAAAAATTGAATGTATCATGACCGGCCCAAAATACATTAATGTCAGTTGCCATTTTCGTATGCGATATTGTGCAGTAGGAAACCGCATCGGTTGAGAACATGCACATGCAAGAGGGACATATTAATGAAGCTTATTCCATTGAATAAGTTCTAGTACTACTAATTGGACTTTGGTGAGTGTCTGTAGCATGTCAGGAGCCCAGAGAGGCTCGAGGAAGACGATGATCATGACGATGAAGTTGGACTTTTTGCTGAGGTGGATATTTATTGATTATGGCCTGAAGTTATCAACTATTTTGAAGTCTGAACCCCAGATGAATCGCAAGGTAGCCTGGGACCCAAATTAGATCCTCGCCAGCAGGACTTTGGACATTGCAAAAGAGATTCGGAAAAGACTTATTTTCCCCATTGAAGAATGGCTCTTAATTTGTTGCATATAAATATACTTTTGTCAAGTTTGGTCTGGTGCGCATAATGAGTGCGTTTAACATGTATGAAGCTAGCGAGATACAGAAAGTATCGAGAGCAGTCATCCAAGAGAGTTGATAACATGAGGAAGCTTTTTTCCTGTGATTGCTTCATGCGATTTTGGATTTATTTTAGGATCGGAAAACACTTATTAGTGACTACTGCATCAATTATAATAGAATCATTCCATCGATCTCTCTCATTGGAGTAGACACATCGCCAGACCACTTAAATCTGTTATTTTCAGGTTTTATTTCTACCATTTATTTCTTATATAAATCGTTTCGTTTATTCATATTTCCGCGGTAGTCACAAAGATTTGGCATCCTGAACCAATTTTATCAAAGGTGATGACACGGTACAAGACACATTTACAGCGACATCATAGAGAGGCATAGCATGGTATTTTATACCCAACACGGAGAACACATCCTCCGAAAGCATGAGAGATCATGTGCACCGAAATGTACAATAAGCGACTCGTTCCCAAGAAACTCCAACCACCTGTTTCCCAACATTGCTACCGGAAAACAAACCAATCAGATGGTCTGGTCCCTTGTAAAAGAGACGCATCTACACTCAAAAGACAAACAGAAAATAACCCCTTTTGGAAACACAAGGAAAATAGAGATTATGCCGATGAAAAAGTACAGAAAGCTGAATCATTTGTGAGAAACCACGACCACCTGTTTCCCGACATTGCAACTGGAGAACACCCCGACAAGAGCTGCCAGACCATTCTCGAGCCCTTCCGCTATGTCTTCCACGGACACAATCTTCCCCTCTTTGATCTGAGGCAATACCTTCTCAAGGAACTTCCGGTAGAGATGATAGCAATCGGACACCAGGAAACCTTCCATCCGAACCCCGTTTCAGGACAAGGTTCATCAAGTTGTGTACGCCTTCATGCTGCTTGAAATTGTACTGTGAGATCATTCCGCATACTGTGATTTGGCCATGCAGTTTCATGTATAGCAGCACAGCATCAAGCATCTTTCCGCCGACATTGTCAAAGTAGATATCGATCCCCCCAGGGAAGCATCTAAACATTTAAGACAGAAAAATGTCAACTCGAGCCAGCTTCAGAAGAGGTACATTTTTAATATTTTGTACATCAGTAACTCATTTGCTCAATCATCGTTATTATATTCTGGCTCACCTTTTCAATGCTGCATCCAGATCCAGCTCCTCCTTGTAGTTGAAAGCATCATCGAATCCAAACTTGTTCTTCAGCAAATCAACCTTTTTCACGAACATAACAGCAAGAGAGAAGTCTAAGTAAGATAAAATCCAGAAGAGACTATTAAGACTGTATTTTTAGCATTTATGTTTAGTGAAATAATGAGGGTACACATTCAACACTGCCATCAGTGTCTTGAGCATTCTCAAAGTTGAGATATACAGCAGTAACAGCATTCATCATATCTCAGGTGCTTCTTTTAGATCTTATTCTATTTTAGACGAGAGGAACATGTGTTCTATTTCAAACGCTTGTCTAGTCACTCATTATGAAACAAAAGTGAAATTTGCAGATGCCAAACATGCTTGGTGAACCATTTACATTGACATGATTTTGTGCTTCTTTCAACACTAGACAAATGTGGGATGATTACCTTCTCTTTGCTACCAGCACTGCCAACAACATAACAACCCAGCAACTTTGTAAACTGGCCAACAAGCTGACCAACGGCTCCTGCCGCCGATGATATGAAAACAGTCTCTCCTTTCTTAGGAGAGCATACCTCGAAAACCCAGCATAGGCTGTCATGCCTGGCATACCTGGAAAGTTCAGATTTGTACAAATTAGATGAGTTTCAAGATTTCCTGAAGCACAGGAGTAGGAGTGTGATGCTGTGGCAGAATCTCAAATGATCTGATTAATTGAACGAAGGTGAAGCCCCTGAGAAATGGATTGACTTCTCAGAGGAGGCTTCTATTTCATGGAGAACTAATCGATTTACACACTTCATTCAACACGAAAGACAGTTTTGCAGGGCTCTATTGTTAAGACAATTCAACGAGGGCATATGGCTCTATAACAAGGAAGATCCCTACAAGTAAAAATTCAAAGGAAGCACCCTCTTCCTTGCGTAGCTGGAGGCTGTTCGTACTTGAGAATGAAATAGACAGAACAAAGTATCTTAACAATCTGATTCCCATCATTCTTAAACACTGAAAGACATAACACACCAGAAGATTAAATAGTATACCCAAAAGGCCGGTGTAGGAAGACAGGGGAACATCAGAGTGTTCAATTTTAACGCAAGTATCTGGCGCAGTAATTAGACTATACTCCTCCCATCCAGTGATGCCCCAGACCAAGTCGCCTGTCTTGAAGTTTGGATGCTCAGATTCCAAAACTCTAGCTACTCCATATCCGTGAATAGGCTGCATCAATATGTTAAAACACCTCAGAATATAAGTGCATATCCGTTTAGCTATCACGAATAGACTTTGAGCTGACAAGAAGGAATGAGTGTGCTTCCTTTGAATTTTACTTGTCGAGTTTACTCAGTCGCAACTTTGAGTTTGATGTAGACATGCGAGTTCATAACTTACTGTTGGCATCAATATCCAATCAATGTGACGAGAGAGGTGGCGGTACTTACAGAGCCGAGCGGAGTGAAGTACTTGATGAGGTTGAGATTGTAGGAATCGCAAGCCAGGTACAAGTTCTTCACCGCAATGGTCCCTGAATCTTTGTCGGCCTTCAGTCTCTCCGAGCTCGTCCTCACTTCCAAGTGGGTCTCTGTCAGGGAATATTGGACCTCCTCTCTGTATATTACCTGTTTGTTGCTCATCACTTCCAATGAAGCGTTGGGACTCGCCTTCTCCATTCTCTCTCTCTCTCTCTCTCTCTCTGAGAAACATGGCCAAATGGCGCTCGTGCATTTATTGGGAGAGGGGCGATGAGATATGCAAACGCTGCCTACGTGTGCTCTTATGTCATCGGCAAGAACGCTTACGCATGCCGTTGTGTCATCGGTGGAAACAGTATTTTACTCCTAGGGAATAAAAGAAGTTGATCAAAGTGGCCAATTGAATTCTACTCATTAGAAAATTCTCTGATTTGTGGTAAATCTTAAAGGAATCTTTTACGTGGTAAACGAAGAATTTAAAGAGAAATCTGAAAAGGTTGTGCTAGCATCGCCCGTAGCCACAAAATTTCCTTTCTCCGGCACAAGTTGTGGAAATTTCCAAGCAAGTTGACGAGCCGTTTTCCAAGTTAATGGGACGCTTGGCAAGCATTTTCCAGTCTAAAAATAATGTAATTTTTAAGGAGCAAAGCTGCACATCGCCAGTTTTCCTTTTCCTCCCATTCTTCATCTCCTTGACTTGATTCGAGCGCAGTAGTGTGCATTTGCAGTGGGGTGCTGAAATTGTAATCATTGTTTGAAAAATGCAAATGATGAATGGATGAGCTTAAATTTCTTTTTATTTAAATTGATCGTATCTGAATGGGTCTATATAAACTTAACCGAGCCAAAACCAAAAATCGAGGACACTAAAACAAGGACACAACAAGCAATCTTTGTTTTTTGCGTCTTTGCTTTTGTCCAACTTTGAAATCTACCTCTCTTTCAATACTCATTTGACATTTCGAGATGTTGTGCCATGAACGTTTCTCCGCTTTTGGACCGCTCACATATATGATGATGGAGGCTTGCTTCACGTCCGTCGTTCTTACTTCATTTCACTAGTAG
The DNA here is from genome assembly GCA_014182885.2 of Eucalyptus caleyi. Taxonomy (NCBI): domain Eukaryota; kingdom Viridiplantae; phylum Streptophyta; class Magnoliopsida; order Myrtales; family Myrtaceae; genus Eucalyptus; species Eucalyptus caleyi. The sequence continues at coordinate 4,213,274 of CM024466.2, forward strand.
GTCTCTATATAGTTTGCAGTGTTCTGATTACTTAAAAACCCACTTATCATATTATTTCTTTGATTGGATTGATGTAATTCTTTAATTAGTCGTTGCTGTGCGTTTGGATCGCTAACTTTCAATACCAAGTAAAGCAAAATCTATATATGTTTTACCATTCTTAAACTCACAAATCTATTTATTTTATTTCTTTGATTGAGTGACGTAATATTTATTCTTTGTTAGACTAATTGGGTAATTTTATCCCTCTATATCATTTGCCCCAACGTTTTGTAATGCGAACGATGTGACACCAAGTAAAGCAAAATAAACTGGTCTTTCTTATTCTAATTTCAGATTCATTTCTCTCTCCAATTTGAAAATGTTATTGCCTTTGTACTCTTATTGCACTTCTTAATTAACTCTTTTGAATATTTTGCATTCCTTTCAATTATTAATTTAACACGATCTTCAATTGTTTTACGTTTTCAATTAACGAAGATCTAATTCTATGGTTTGCATGAAAAAATTCTTGTCTTTTTTTTTTTCAACTTTTTATATTTCTTTTTTTTTTTGGGGGGGGGCGGCGGGGGAGAGTTCATTTGAGTAAATAAAAACTTACTGTCTAATTCATTTTCTTTGTGCTTTTCTTCTATCTTATTTAAAGTGCTATGCTTGTTTATTTACTTGATGGAAATGCTCTTATTTGCATGTACGCGAAATCCCTCGTTCCCTTTTTCTTTCTTTCTTTTCATTTCTGTTTTTGCGTTTTTCAGCCTCTTATAAACTGAAGGCGTCCATTGTTTGCTGTTTTGTTGACATTTCAACTCTGTTTTATGACCAAAAAAAAAAAAAAAAAAAAAAACCTCTGTTTTATTTTTTATTTTTTCCCTTTGCTTTGTCGAACTCCAATGTTACGGTAAGTGCACATCCGTCTATTTCAACAATCGAATCATATTATTTATATTTGTGTTTTTCTCTGTGTTTATCTTTTTATTCTATTTGTTATTATTATATAATTTTTTTCTAATGAGTGTTTCTCATTTATGTTTGATTGTCAAGAGAAAAATATCAATTTCAGTCCTTCTCATATAGTTATTTTTTAAAAATTAAACAAACATATTTTAGTTGTTAATACCATTCAAAGTCAAACAACAAATATTCAAATTATGCGTAAGAAAATATTAAATCGTATGTTGAGTTTGAGTTGGTGCAAGAAATATAAAGAAATCCATTTTCTTATTGGGATCAGGATCCATCAGACCGTGTAGTTTTCTGGACTGGTTTGTTTGGCATTTTCGGTTTGGTCAAAGGATATGTCTGGTTGTTTGACTCCTATACGTAGCCACACAAGAGAGAAAGCCATTAAAGAAAAGAAGGGTGAAAAGGTCTTTGTGAGAGTAAAGAAAACAAAGTAAAATATAGTTTTTTTTTTTTTTTGGCTTTACGAGAATTTTGTGGTGTGAATTTTATATGCAAGTTGAGTTGTAGCACTTACTAGTAATTTTTTTCCCATTGAAAATATTTGATTGTGTCCATGATCGTAACTTCAATCTTCTAATTATAATGAATTATTTACTACGCAACTCTCCCTATGGAGAAAGTATCGATATTTGGAATTCATTCATGTCTTTTATAATCACATAATTCATTCATGTCTTTTATTTTTTTCTCGTTTATTTCTCTAGTAATTTATCTTGATTTAAATTGCAAAATCTTGTTAATTTCCTCATTAATTTTAAAATGGGAAGTTTTGTGTCTATGCATTTTAAAGAGATTGTGTGGTCTTTATACATGCAATGCATGTGACATTCTACTAGTAATTTGAAGAGGGATAATTACCACAAAAGTCTTAAACTTATTGTTAGAATGTTAATTTAGTTCAATTTTTTTTTTTTTTAAATTTAGCCATTTTAATCCTAAATTTTTTGATGATTTGTCACTGTAATCATGCCAACCAATTTTGGCCGGTAATTGCTAACGTGGACGAAGATGGTCTTACATGGCATAGTCGACGTTGATGTAGATAGCTTTTTTCTTTTTTGTGATATTTTAATTTTTTAATTTTTTTTATCCCTCTCCCTTTGCTGATTGCCATGGCCAACAATTAGCCATAGTCGAGGGCTGGTGAGGGCAAGCCTCACCTAAGGCCCATGAGATCAACCCCTGTTTGACCCTTGCTTATCGCTAGTTGCCAGCGATTGCCAAGGCCCGACAGCCGGCAAGCAAGAAGGAATTTTTTTTTTTTTAAAATAGGAAAAATTCAAATAAATTATACATATTTAGAAAAATATTTTTAAAAAAATGCAAAAAATTGATTACATTAGTGTTGGCTATGCCACATTGCTGGCCAAAATTAGGTAGAAAGAACTATATTAGCAAATCATCAAAAGATTTATGGATAAATTGGCCAAATTGAAGTATTTATGACTGAATTGGTATTCTATATAATATATTTAACACTTTTTTTTTTTTTTTTTTTGGAAATTTGTATGGATTATGGCTCAAAGTTAGTTTCCACTATTTTGAAATTCGACCGACGAATTACAAGTAATCATGCGCGATATTAAGGAAAGTCCAAAACGGGCTCTTGTCAACAAGATCACTTGTAACGCAAAAAATATATATTAACCTCTCAAAAAGTTTCTTCTTCTTATTGAAGATGAAGTCTATGTTGATGTTACTTACCAAAAAAAAAAAAAATTCTATGTTGATGTCAGAAAAGTGCTCATAGTTTCTTGCGTACAAATATTATGTTGTTGAATTTGGTCGGGTGTGCATAGTTAATGCGCTTAATATGTACGAAAGTTGCAAGAGACACAAAGTGTACCGAGAGCCACAATTCAAGAGATTCAAGAGTTTAAGAAAATTCCTCTTTTGCAAACAATTTTTGTGGGTTCCTGCTGCATTTAAAACCAAAAAACACTTATAAGTGAGTATGACTGAGTAACTGTAACTTTATCCTCCTTGATTATTTTGGATTTATCTAGTTGATCTCTCCTATTAGATTAGGCATATAATCAAACCACATAAATCTGTTATTTTTGGATTTTATCTAATGCAATTTATACCTTATTTTGGGTATGTGTGTTTCATAGAAATCTTCTCGATGGAAGAATATATTTTTGTAAAAATCATTTTCTAAGGAAATTGCTTGTCTTTAGTTATTTGATGGTGTTCTTGAAGGCGAGACAAAATTATTTTCGATGTTTAAACCTAACTTTAAGAAATTAAGCTCAATGTTATAATTATTGTTTGCTCCTAATATGAGATACCAAAGTGATATCCAAATCATTGTCTAAAATATTACTGATGTTTAGAGTATAAAATTTTATGATTTTTATTATCAAAATAATGCAACCTAAAAAAGTATGCCCAAGAAGAAAATGCAAATAATTAACAAATTTAATCCATCAGTACTCTTTCGAACCAAAAATAAAAAATTTAAAAAAAAAAAAATCAATCAGTGCTCATAAAACTTTACGTGAAAATAGATTTCCATTCTAAAAAATTAATCAAAGAGGGATACACAATAAAAATCCAAACTGGAAAGGAAAAAAAAAAAAAAGAAGAGGAAAAAGGAAGGTCATCGTAAAATTAAAGACAAGAACATCCTAAATTGGCATTTCCATGGACGCCTCTTGTATCATCCTTCTAAAATATGCATCATACAGCCGAGTGACAAATAACCAAATAACAATTTAGTCTAACAGAGATGCAACAAATTGAGCAATTGAAGCTAATTCTAGTATCAATTTGAAGAGGAGATGAAACAGTTTTGAGAGTTTGAAGAAAAGAAAGGATGGAGAGTAAGACTTGTAGGGACAAGGGAGAACAAACACGTTGTTTTGGAAAAACCGATTTCTTTTTTTCAGGAAAATCATTTTCCTGGCTGTTGAGTATTGGTTTTTTTCTTGCCTGAAAAGTCTTTTCTTTATCCATTTCAAAAATCAAACGTGTTGACCTTTAGAAAATCATTTCATGGAAGTCCTTTCCATAAAAACAATGACACCCTCCAAATTGTTTCGATTCTTCACATTTTCACGCTAGCCAAAACAGTTCGATCTTTCTCTCTCTCTCTCTCTCTCTCTAGATTTGACTGGTGAGACACATGGCCAAAGATTGCACGTGTACTTATAGGGTAGATGGATGGGTGATAAAATATGCAGACGCCGGTGACGTGTGCCCGTGTGTCATCGGCATGTCTTACGTGTGCCGTTGTGTAATCCGTGGAATAGTATTCCAATTGGGAGATGCTAGCCTAACGGCCATCGTCATCCAAGATGATGACGGTGGATTGCGGGCCGCAATTTCCATTTCAAAGAAATGGGCAACCGGTTGAAATCTAAACAATATATTATTATATTTGCTAATCTTAATTAATTCAACAAGGAAACTAGATAATAAAAAAAAAAATACATACGATGAAATGAAGGTTTTGTTTTCTTATTTTATTTAAGGAATAATATAACCATCGTTCCTTTATTTTTGTCTGAAAATCAAAATCAAAATCATTCTTCTTTCTTTAATTTTTTTTTTAAAAATCATCCCTCAACTTTTAAGAAAATGTTGATTGTACGGTCCTTCCATTATAATTTTTCCCTTACTTATCAATTTTTGTTGACATGGATTAAAAAATTAATCAAATAGACGCAGGTGAATATATGTATCACGCTAAAATACATATGTCATGTCATGATTTTTTGAAAATTATTATAAGTCAAAAAGGCACCATATCAAAAAAATTAAAAAAGAAATCACAATTGAGAGAGAGAAAGAAATGGAGGATCATCGTCATAGCTCGGAGCTCAAGCTCTAAGCTTGCAACAACCATGGTCACGGTGGCCACAACCACTAGAGTTTTGAATTGAGAAGCTTGAGATCATGGCTACTTGATATAAGCTCATGGTCATGGTGGCTCAATTGGTGGTTGTAAATGGTTACAAATCATAGTTTTTGTATTATTATGGATGTTTTGTAGGTTTTCTTCAAGTTTATCATTTCTGTTATTTTATTTTTATTATACTCAAATTTAAGAAATTTTACTTTGAGGGATTAAAGGAAATCCCGATAACTGAGATTTCATTACAAATTTCCCAAAGAAACAAGATGAACCATTTATCTTGTTCCCTTTACTTATACTATTAACTTATTTTCTCTTTCAAAGAACTTTTTATAGCACTTTATACTTCATATTTGATGAAGTGGCATGTCACATAATGCTTAAGCATGTATAAATTACTCCACCTTTCACCTGACCTTAAAACCTACCTTAACACTTTTTTCTTTGGAAGAAGTACATCCTAGGTGCCAAAACTTGGCACAAATTGACACTTAAGTGCCAAAAGTTAAGAAATTAACACTTATGTGTCATCTCTAGTGAATCCCAGCAAAAATCTTACGTGATAATTTATTATTTTTCTTGCATACATGGCTCGTCGAGTTGACTAAGCAAAGAAACGCAAAAACGACATCATTTTAATGTGGATTTGAATTTTAATATAAAAATTTAATTTAATTAAATTATAAAAATTAATTAAAAATAAAAAAATAAAAAATTTTTTAAAAAAGGGGAAGGGAGGAAGAAGGCGACTAGGGCTCAGCCCTTGCCACCATTGCCTCCTCGCCGTCGCCGGGAAGGGCCGGCGAAGGTTGGGGGAGGGTTGGCCAGGGCTCGACAACCTTGGCTGACCGATGGCGAGGGCTTGTGAGCCCTCCCCCAAATCCAACAAGGGTAGGTGGTTCTCGCTCAAACAGGCCAAGGGTCGTTGCTGGCTAGGAGTTGCCCCAACAGGCGACCATTGTTTGCTATTTTGTTGAACTCCAAATGTTACAGTAAGTGCGCATTCGTCTATTTCAATAATTTAATTATATTAATTATATTTGTGTTTTTTCTCTGTGTTTATCTTTATATTATATTTATTATTATATAATTTTTCTAATGAGTGTTTCCTATTTATGTTTGATTGTCAGTAGAAAAATATCAATTTCAGTCCTTCTCGTATAGTTCTTTATTTAAAATTAAAGAAATATATTTAGTTGCTAATACCATTCAAAGTCAAACAAAAATATTCAAATTATGCATAAGAAAATATTAAATTGTATCTTGAGTTTGAGTTGGTGAAAATAAATATTAAGAAATCCATTTTCTTATTGGGATCAGGATCCATCAGACCATGTAGTTTTCTGGACTGGTTTGTTTGGCTTTTTCGGTTTGGTCAAAGGAGATGTCTGGTTTTGACTCCTGTACGTAGCAACACAAGAGAGAAAGCCATTAAAGAAATGGAGGGGGTGAAAAGGTCTTTGTCGGAGTAAAGAAAACAAAGTAAAATATAGTTTTTTTTTTTTTTTTTCACGGGGCTCAGATACAAAAGAATTTTGTTGTGTGAATTTTATATTCAAGTTGAGTTGTCGCACTTACTAGTAATTTAGGTGTGGGAAATATTGGAACATGTTCATGATTGTAACTTCGATTTCCGATTATAATGAATTATTTACTGCTAGTTCTCCCTGTGAAGAAAGTACTGATATTTGAACCAAATCATGTAATTCATTCATGTCTTTTATTTTTATATTTTTTTTCTTTGGTAATTTCACCTTGATTTAAATTGCAAAATCTTGTTAGTTTCCTCATTAATTTTACAATGGGAAGTTTGGTGTCTATACATTTTAAAGAGATTGCGTGGTCTTTATACATGCAATGCACGTAACATTCTACCAGCAATTTGAATAGGGATCATTAACAAAAAAGTATTAAACTTATTGTTCGAATTTCAATTTAGTTCAAATTTTTTTAATTTAGCCAATTTAATCATTTTTTTCTTTTTACGATTTGTTAATGTAATCATGCCAACCAATTTTGGCCAGTAATTACTAACGTGGACAAAGATTGTCATATGTGGCATGATCAATGCTAATGTAGACAACTTCTTTTTTGTGATATTTTAATTTTTTTAAAAATTTCTTCCCCCCTTTCCTTTGCCGATTGCCATCGCCAACAATTAGCCATAATTGAGGGCTGGTGAGGGCAAGCCTCACATGAGGCCCATGAGATCAGCCTTTGTTCAACCCTTGCTTATCGCCAGTTGCTAGTGATTGCCAAGGCCTGACAACCGGCAAGTAAGAAGGAAAAAAAAAAGAAAGAAAATAAAAAGAAAAGAATAAAGGAAAAATTCAAATAAACTATATATATTTAGAAATATAAAAAATGAAAAAAGTTGATTACATTAGTGTTGGCTATGCCACATTGCTAGCCAAAATTAGCTAGAAGAATTATATTAGCAAATTATCAAAAAAAATTATGAATAAATTGGCTAAATTTAAGTATTTAGGATTGAATTGATATCCGTATATATATTTAATATTTTTTTTTTTTTGGAAATTTGTATGGATTATGGCTCAAAGTTAGTTCCTACTATTTTGAAATTTGAGCCACGGATTACAAGTAATCATGCTCGGTATTAAGGAAAGTCCAAATCGGACTCTTGTCAACAAGATCATGAGTAACGCAAATAATATCTATTACCTTCTCAAAAAATTTCTTTTTCTTATTGAAGATGAAGTCTATGTTGATGTCTGAAAAGTGCTCATAGTTTCTTGCATACAAATATTATGTTGATGAATTTGGTGGGGTGTGCATAGTTAGTGTGCTTAATATGTACGAAACTTGCAAGAGACACAAAGTGCACCGAGAGCCACAATCCAAGAGATTCGAGATTATAAGAAAGTTCCTCTTTTGCAAACGATTTTCGTGGGTTCCTGCTGAATTTAAAATAAAAATAAAACCTTATAAGTGAGCATGATTGAGTAACTGTAACTTTATCCTCCTTGATTATTGTGGATTTATCTAGTTGATCTCTCCTGTTGGATTAGGCATATAATCAAATCATGTAAATCTGTTATTTTTCAATTTTATCTATGCAATTTATGTCTTAATTAGGGTATGCGTGTTTCATAGAAATCTTCTCGATGGAAGAATATATTTTTGCAAAAATCATTTTCTAAGGAAATTGCTTGTCTTTAGTTATTTGATGTTGTTCTTGAAGGCGAGACAAAATCATTTTCAATGTTTAAACCTAACTTTAAGAAAATTAAGCTCAATGTTATAATTATGGTTTGCTCCTAATATGAGATACCAAAGTGATATCCAAATCATTGTGTAAAATATTACTAATGTTTGGAGTGTAAAGTTTTATGGATTTTTATTATCAAAATAATGCAACCTAAAAAAAGTACGCCCAAGAAGAAAATGCAAATAATTAACAAACTTAATAAATCAGTATTCTTTCGAATGAAAAAAAAAAAAAAAAAAAAATCAATCAATGCTCATAAAACTTTACGTGAAAATAGATTTCCATTCCAAAAATTAATCAAAGAGGGATACACAATAAAAATCCAAACTGGAAAAAAAAAAAAAAAAAAAGAGAAAAAAAGAAAGGTCATCGTAAAATTAAAGACAAGAACATCCTAAATTGGCATTTCCACAGACACCTCTTGTATCATCCTTCTAAAATATGCATCATACAGCCGAGTGACAAATAACCAAATAACAATTTAGTCTGACAAAGATGCAACAAATTGAGCAATCAAAGCTAATTCTAAGGCACATTTGTTTCACGAAAAACTCAATGATAAAGGAAAATGCTTTCCAAGAATATGGTTTGTTTTCCTTTGTTTGGCGATGTATAATTGAAAATGTTTTTTGCCATTTGGATCCCATTAAAAAATAATTTCACACTTCATCACAAGAAAAAAATGAATTTTTAATTTAAAAAACTTCAAATTTTTAATATTGTTGTTTTTTATTTACTTTTATTTTCTATTTTTTTATTTTCTTTCTTTTATTTCCTTTTTTTTTTTTCTTTTTCCTTCTTCTTGTCCTTCACTCCTCAACTTCCTCATGCCATCCCTTATGCTTCCTCTGGCAATTTGTTCCCGATTGGCTTACAAAGGGTGAGCTCCAACTGTCGCTAAAGGCGGCAAGCCCGCCAACTGGCCTCTAGAGGTTGTGAGCTCACCCAATCTGGTGATGCTTAAGCCTCTTCGCTGAAGGCCACGAGCTCACCCGATTTAGCGAGGCTTGAGGCTCATCAGCCTCGGGCAAGCTCAAGCCTTGTTGTCGAAGGCCATGAGATTGCTCAATCTAGTGAAACCAGAGCTCACTGGTCGTCCTTATGGCCGGTGATGAGTGAAGAAGAAGCAAAAAGAAAAATGAAGAAAAGAAAAAGAAAAAGAAGCAAATTCGAATTTTTATTTTTTTTTAAAAAAAAATTTTTCCAAATTTTAATTTAAAAAAAAAAATAAAATATGCAATTTCAATTTTTTTAATATATATATATATTTTATATATATATATATATATATATTTATAAGAATAATTGTTTGTAAACCAAGTATCAAATCTAAGCTTTGGTAGATTCGGAAAACGTTTTCTAGTCCTTTCAAAAGGGAAATCATTTTCCTGAATTTAAGTTTTGCTAGGAAAACATTTTTTGTTGACTAGGAAAATGTTTTCTATTGACTTATTTTCCTAAACGACCCAAACGTTGGAAAAATGAGGAAAATTTTTTCCCCAAAAAAGTATTTCGCAAAACAAACGTACCCCTAGTATCAATTTGAAGAGGAGATGAAACAGTTTTGAGAGTTTGCTATGAAGAAAAGACAGGATAGAGAGTGAAGACTAGCAGGGACAAAGGGAGAACAGAGCACGCTTGTAGAAAATGAGTTTGAAAAAACCGATTTCATCTTTTTAGGATAGAGAAGTCATTTTCCTGGATGTTGAGTATTGGTTTTTTTTTCTTGCATGAAAAGTTTTTCAATAGATTATTCGCTTTCAACAAATCAAACGTGTTGACCTTTAGAAAATCATTTCATGGTGTTGGGAATAACGGATCCCCGAAAACCGGATTCGATACCGAATCGAACCCCTAAATCAATGCAGAAGACGAAGCCCGGGAAAACACGCATCACCGATCGTAAAGCACACCACGGATTCGAGCGTACTTTGTTAGCCACAGATTAAACACCAACACTGAAGAAGAGGAAGAAATTCTGGCCCCGATGATGTTAGTTCGCCTTGAAAGGGAAACGACGTCGCCTTGAGCGTTTGGGAGAAAAAGAAAGAGAAAGGAACGTACGTTATGCCAAGAGGTGTCTTCTCTCTCTCTCTCCTTCCTTTTATACCTTCCCCCTCCACGAGCCCTATTCCCGTGGGCCGGGCCTTTTGGGCCCAACTTTGAGCGGATGGGCCTTAAGCCCATCTCATAAATCCATCATCTTCCACTCGCACATGGTGGTGCAAAACCAACATGGGCGGATAGGCCCTACTCAGTCCCATCAGAGAAAAATCCATCATAGACTCTCACTTAACATGGTGGGCCAAACATAATCCTCTTTTCCTCTCTTCAACATTCATACCGGTGAATAATCTGTGCGATCAGCATACTTTGAGAGCTCGTTGCCATACATCTGTTAGGAATATATAGCAGCTCATAATGGGCATCACACTCCGAGTAGATTTAGTATGCAGTACCCTAGATCGATCGATCACATTTATATCTCTCTTGATCTCTTTCAAACAATGATATATTTATTGTATTCACAATTATGATTATCATAAAGACAGTCATAATTGGTTAACCGGTGAATACAAAACTTTAATGTGATTCTCCAAAATCGATCTTCCTCTTTCCTTCAAACTCTCAATTTCAGTCAAGCTTGCTTTTCTAGAAATGCCCCATTAGATCGAATCATCTCATGACCATTGGCAACACACAAAGATAGCAAACACTAAATAGAAATCTTGAGAATAAGTAAGAGTCATGAGGGGACTAAGAAATTGAGGAACTCTCTTCCTCAAGAGTCTCACACGACATAAAAGTTGAGATCAAACTTTGCCACTCTTATTGGTCGTCTCATGCATACGTAGTATGAAATATGTATTACGGTATTAACTCATTTTCCATAGAGCGTATGTCTATACCTTTCAATACCGTACAGATGATAGTTTAGACATACCCAATGTCTAACTTGAGTTCACGTATCTACTCATTCACAAAATTCATCAGAACTCACATCTGGCATCTTAGACAGATAAAGTAAAACATGTGGGACATTTTTACTTTCGGACATAGTAAGTATTATATCCTCATCTTAACACTCAGTTAATGTGACATACGTGTTTTAAGCTTGAGCTCTCGATTATCACCTAGATAATAAGCTTAAAAACAATATCATCTCTATTTATCACATAGTAAACAGAGGTGATTACCCGTGTGAGTGGGCTAATCTTATATCTGTCCGACAAACTTCTCAATTTAAAGTAATGCACTAAGCATTAAGATGCATAAGGATTAAACAAAGATTCATAGGCATTAATGATGAAAACACAAATTCATAAAATTGTGAACATTTAGGGAATTACAATATTCAGTACATTAGTCTCTACGCAATCCTAGAGATTTCATATGACCACAAAACACATCTCTAGGTATTGGCTTTGTCATAAGATCTGCTACCATTCCATGCGTAGTATGTATTCTAAGTTTACATCTTTTCGTGCAACCATATCCTTGACAAGATTATACTTGGTATCTATATGTTCGGTCTTGCCATGATATTTTGGATCTTTAGTGTACACTTTTGTTGCTTGGCTATCACAGTTAACCAACAATGAATCTGCAGCACTTCTAATAACACCTAAATGATCCAAAAAATCTCTTAAGCCAAACACTTTCTTACACTGCTGCTGATAATGCCACGAACTCAACTTACATCGTGGACAAGGCTATACACTTTTGTTTATTACTGCTCCAACATATGGTGCCATTATTCGGTAAGAAAACAAACCCAGAGGTAGATTTTCTTTCATTTAAATATCCTCTCCAATCAGCATCAGAATAGCCTTTGAGTTGCAGATCCTTTTCTTAATAACTCAGCATATAATCAGCAGTCCCCTTTAGATACCTTAGTATTTTTTTAACGGCTTTCCAATGTGTTTGACCTGGATTGGATTGGTATCTGCTCACCATTCCGACTGTAAAGCATATGTCGGGTGTTGTACACATCATAGCATACATCAAGCTCTCAACAGCACTAGCATAAGGAACATGTTTCATTTGTTCCTTCTCTTGTGGAGTCTTTGGACACAGACTATGGCTCAACCTTTCACCTTTTGTAATAGGAGTGTCTATGGGCTTACAATCTTGAAATCTTAATTCCAAGAATGTATGCAACATCACCCATGTCTTTCATCTCAAAGTTGGAAGACAACGAATTCTTCACAGTATTAACAAACTCCATATTACTTCCGACAATTAGTATATCATCAACATATAATGATATGATCGCAAATTGATCATTGGATCTTTTGATATATACACAATGATCCTCGTCAATCATTGCAAAGTCATATGCCATTATGGCATTATGAAAACGTATATATCATTATCTTGACGACTGCTTAAGGCCATATATCGACCCCCAAAGTCGACATACATTTTCTTCTTGGCCTTTCATTATGAAACCAGCAGGTTGTTCCATATATGTTCCTTCCTCTAATTCTCCATTGAGGAAAGCAGTCTTTACATCCATTTGATGTAACTCAAGATCCATACTAGTCACTATTGCCAGAATAATGTGAATCAAGGTAAATTTCACTATAGGAGAAAATGTATTTTCATAATCAATTTCTTCCTGTTGATTATACCCCTTCGCCACAAGGCGAGCCTTATGCCTTTCTATTGAGCCATCAGCCTTTCGCTTTATTTAGAGAACCTACTTGTTCCTATAGCTCTGCGTCCTTATGGAAAATCAACCAGTTCCCAGACTTGGTTTGATCTCATTGACTCCATTTCCTCTTTCATTGCATGAATCCATTTTTCCTTATTAGGGCAGTTCAGAGCCTTATTAATATTTCTTAGCTCATTCTCATCTTGTGGAGCAACCATAAAAGTTTCCCTTTCAATGTCAAAACATCGACGGGGAATACTTTGGCGACTTGTTCACCGTATAGGAGATTGTACACTTAACACATCATTCCCCATCATGCTCCCACTTGGATTAGGTAATGATGATGTCGTCACATTAGGTGGTTGCAATTGAGAATGAGTTGAATTCAATTCATTACATCTCATATTACTCCCACTTGAACGAACTGCACTGACATCATTATCTTGATCCAAGGTTTCAAATAGGGAGTTATTTTCCCTTATTTCGCCCCTGTTAGAAAATTCATCTACTAAGGATGTGACATCCCGTGATTCAAATTCAGTTATACTCCCACTTTCCTGCTCACCTATGAACACATACATTTTTGAGTGTTCGCAGTATCTCATGAAAATATTCTTATTTTCTTTGGGACCCAATTTCCCAAATTTGTGAGAGGACTCATGAATATAGGCAGCACAACCCCATGGCTTAAGAAAACTTAAGTCCGGTGTTCTAACTGTCCATAACTCATATGAAGTGGAAATAACTAATTTGGAAGGCACTCGGTTAAGTATATAGGCAGCAGTTAACAACACATCACTCCAAAAAGTGATGGGTAAGTTAGCATGCGCCTTCATGGACCTAACAATTCCAGTAAGGTTATGTTTCTTCTCTCTGCAACACCATTTTGTTGAGGAGTATATGGAATAGACAACTATCTTTCTATTCCTTTTTCATCACATAATTTTCTGAACTTATCAGATAAATATTTTCAACCTCGATCGGATCTAAATACCTTTATTTTCCTGTCTAATTGATTTTCTACCAGGTTCATAAACCTTCTAAAACAACTTATGCTTCAGATTTATGATAAATCAAATAGACATATCCGAATCAAGTAGAATCATTTATAAAAGTGATGAAACAAACAGCCCATTGCCTTCCTCTCACATTCATTGAACCACAGACATCCAAATGGATTAAATGCCGAGGAAATTCAGCTCTTTTACCTTTTCCAAATGGTCTCCTTGTCATTTTCCCTATTGGGCAATGCTCACATATGGACAAATCAACTTTTTCAATATTGCCTAACAAGCCCTTTTTGGCTAGTCTTTTCATATGTTGTTGGCCCATATGACCAAGTTTAGCATGCCATCATATTCACATCATTATCATATAAGATAGAAGACGTGAAACAAAGGGATAACATCTTGACATCATCACAGTTAACATTTAGTACAATAAAACCATCTAGAAAGTGACCACAACTATAGTAGTTTGTATCTAAACACAAATCTACATATTTATTATGGAAGTTCATACCAAAACCAAGCTTAACCAACACTAAGACAGACACTAAATTTCGACGAATCTCCAGAGCATATAGAACATCAAGATGCGTCCACCATGCATGTTCAGTTGGCAGGTGCCAATTCCTTTACATCAGCTCTAGAGTTGTTTCCAATATAGATCCACTTAGTTCCAATTGGTATCGTCGGAATTCCACGAAGGATCTTCTATCATTTGCTACATGGTCTGTCGCTCCTGAATTTACATTCCACAAAGGATTGGATTCAGCCTATAATGCAGAACTTGACACATAAGCAAAGTTCTCAAATGTACAAGAGGTGTATAGCTTCTTTGGCTCACGACAGTCGCGAGCATAGTGACCTCTCTTGTCATAATTGTAATATCACACCCTTGACATTTTCTTCACTTGAGGACGCTTTCCTCTCTCTTGTTGGTTAATTCTTGATTTCTTACAATAAGGACTTGATCCTTTGCATACCCACATATTGAACGAATCAATACATTTGCGCTTAGAGCACAAAGCCCTTTCTGAGCTTGAACCAGCATAGTAAATGTCTATTTTCGGCTCAAATACCGTTAAGCGGTCCTCTACTAGCTCAAGGTGGTGCTCGACACCCTCAAGATCTTCCATAATGTGGTCAAGAGCTTCTAGTGCTTCTTGCTTTTCCAATCACATATTGAATCTTCATATTCAATATTTCACAATTGTTACCGTTCATATCAGCAATTACATTCTTAGTTGCTGAACCATCGTTCTGAACACATCAGACATACATGCACGAATAATTAATGCCTATCATTTATGCATCCCTATTTGCATAGACCCATCATATTAATAAATAATTTCAAGTAAGGCTTCGAGAATCAAAAGGTCACTATGTTTCCAATCATCCTCCAAAATCCTAACTTAAAATTATTATTAATATAATTATCTTATGCAAATAAATTCTATGAAGTTACAAAACTTCTATTACTACCCTCAGCTAATTACCCACAGCAACCGGCAATAACATAAAGCAACAGATAATTGACATACAATTAAAAACAATAATGCTTTCAATTAACACAATTAGGTAGTAATCATTACATAATCAATCAAAGAAATAAATAGGGAATGTCCCTTCTAATCTATCAGTCAAAACATCTGAGAAAACTGAAGGCACATTTGCCAACCATGGAAAAACTTTTGGAGAGCTTTCATGTCGCCTCCAAGGCGCATTCACTCGGCGCCATGTGGTGCTCAATCTAAGGGTTGAAGTTTTGGCCAACTCAATCCTATAGTGCTCTCTTACAAAAGCTTCCACCAGCCTCCTATAACCCGGGACCACGTTGACCTCCCATAGCCGATCCAACACTGCTTGCCATTCAGGTGGAAGAGTGTTCATCAAAGCCGGCACCTTCTCAAAATCCGGCATATGATAACCATTCCAGATGATTTCCTGTATCATCTGATTGACCCTGACCACATGTGATACTAAATCACCGTCATGCCACCGATAATCAGCTAACTCTTTCATCAGCCTCTTAAGTCTTGCATTTCCCTCGTCCGTTCTCGGGATTGCAGGTATCCTTGCATAAAGCATCATAGTTCCCGCAACAAATACAGAATTAAAAATGGATCACTTATAATCCATAATTAATATAAGAGAAAATACATAATTTTCCAAAGTTCATGCAACAAATGCAGAATTAAAAATGGATTACTTATAATCCACATAGGCATGACTGAAAAAGAAAACAAATTCCTTTTTTTTTTTGAGTCAATGGTCAACGGTCGTCGGTCAACGGTCAACGGGTCAACGGTCGGTCAACGGGTCGGGTCAACGGTTGCGCGGTTCGGACCGTTCGGGCCGGTCGAACGAACCGACCGCATGTGCCGCGCGCGTGCGGTGGCTAACGTCACGCAGACATTAGTCGGCACGTGCCTCACGCGTGAGCGTGCTGACGTCACGCAGACGTCAGCCGCACGTGCGCGGCACGCACCAGGCTAATTGGGTCAGGTCGGTCGCCGTCGGGTCGAGTCGCTGGCCGGTGACTGGCCGACCAACCGTCGTCGGCGATGACGTCATCGGTGACGTCATCCATACGGTTACCGACCGTGGGATGACGTCAGCACGCGTCGGTTCGCCGGTTGCCGGCGCGCACATGCCGGTTCGCCACCGGCGCGTGTGGTGCACGCGCTGGCGAAGCCAGCGCTTCCAGGCGCGTCGCGCCCACGCGCAGCGCCTTCTGGCCGCGCGTGTGGGCGCGTGCGGCGGCTCTCTGCGGCGGTCGACACATCGCCGGACTCGTCTCGACGTCGCGCTTCTGTCAGTGCCTTTGGAATTTGATTTCGACTTACGAAAACTCAGAAAAAAAGGCCGAAAAGCGCTCGGGTGTCGGGATTTTTGCCCGGTTCCGTACGGCCGAAGTAATTTTGCGAAAAATCAATCAAAAACATCAGAATTGATCGGGAAAAACGTGAACTAGGGCTCTGATACCAATGTTGGGAATAACGGATCCCCGAAAACCGGATTCGACACCGAATCCAACTCCTAAATCAATGCGGAAGACGAAGCCCGGGAAAACACGCATTACTGATCGTAAAGCACACCACGGATTCGAGCGTACCTTGTTAGCCACAGATTAAACACCAACGCTGAAGAAGAGGAAGAAATTTTGGCCCCGATGATGTTAGTTCGCCTTGAAAGGGAAACGGCGTCGCCTTGAGCGTTTGGGAGAAAAAGAGAGAGAAAGGAACGTACGTTATGCCAAGAGGTGTCTTCTCTCTCTCTCTCCTTCCTTTTATACCTTCCCCCTCCATGGGCCCTATTCCCGTGGGCCGGGCCTTTTGGGCCCAACTTTGAGCGGATGGGCCTTAAGCCCATCTCATAAATCCATCACATGGAAGTCCTTTCCATAAAAAGAATGACATCCTCCAAATTGCTTCGATTCTTCACATTTTCGCGCTAGTCAAAACAGTTCGATCTTTCAAACCAGTTCATTTAAAGGCGACGCACGGTAAGGGAAGATCCATTTACATCGATATCTTAGAGAGGCACAGAATGAAATTTTATACCAATAGATTCAGCAGAGAACATATACTCCGAAAGCATAACAGAGCATTCGCACCCAAAAGTGCAGTAAGCGGGAAACTACTAGCTTCTGTTTCCCCACCATTGCTACCAGAAAACAACCCCATGCCCCTTCTTATACGAGACACGTTTGCATTCAAATGTCCTTTGTATCATAGCGGCAATGCAAAGACAACGGAAAACAACTTTCAAAAGCACGAGGCAAAATAAGACTATGCCGATGAAAAAAAGTACAGACAGCTGAATCATTCGCGAGAAACCATGACCACCTGTTTCCCGACGTTGTGACCAGAGAACACCCCGACAAGAGCTGCTGGACCGTTCTCGAGCCCTTCCGTGATGTCTTCCATGTACGCAATCTTCCCCTCTTTAATCTGAGGCAATACCGTCTCGAGGAACTTCGGGTAGAGATGATAGTAATCAGTCACCACCAAACCTTCCATCCGCACCCGCTTCCAGATAAGGTTTATCAAGTTGTGTATGCCTTCGGGCTGCTCAAGGTTGTACTGTGAGATCATTCCACATAATGTGATTCGGCCATGAAGTTTCATGTTGAGCAGCACGGCATCAAGCATCTTCCCGCCAACATTTTCGAAGTAGATATCGATCCCCTCAGGGAAGCATCTAAACATTCAAGACAGACAAAAGTCAACTCTAGTCAGCTTTGGAATGGGTACATATTGAATATTTTGTACATCAGTAATGTGCTCAATCATAGTTACTATATTCCTGGTTCACCTTTTCAGTGCTGCATCTAGATCCAGCTCCTCCTTGTAGTTGAAAGCATCATCGAATCCAAACTTGTTCTTCAGCAAATCAACCTTTTTCCCAAACATAACAGCAAGCGAGCATTTTTAAAATCGGGAAGAGACTATCAAGCAATTACTATTCAAGGAAACACTAGACAAATGTGAAATGATTACCTTCTCTTTGCTACCGGCACTGCCAACAACATAACAACCGAACAACTTTGCAAACTGGCCGACAAGCTGACCCACAGCTCCCGACGCCGCCGATATGAAAACAGTATCTCCTTTCTTGGGAGAGCATACCTCGAAAAACCCAGCATAAGCCGTCATACCTGGCATACCTGGAAAGTTTGGATTTATACAAATTAGACGAGTTTCAAGATTTGCTGAAGCATAGGAGGAGTGTAATGCCATGGCAAATCTCAAATGATCCGATTTAATTGACCGAAGGTGATGCCCCTGACAAATGGATGAGAAACAATCAATTTACACGC
Source organism: Eucalyptus caleyi (assembly GCA_014182885.2). Lineage (NCBI taxonomy): Eukaryota > Viridiplantae > Streptophyta > Magnoliopsida > Myrtales > Myrtaceae > Eucalyptus > Eucalyptus caleyi. The sequence goes on from CM024466.2 coordinate 4,231,808, forward strand.
TTCTCTCAACACGAAAGAGCTGTACAGTGCTCCATTGTCGAGATAATTCAACGAGGGCATACGGCACTTAAACAAGGAAGATCCCCCCAAGTAAAATTTAAAGGAAGCACGCTTTTTCCTTGGAAAGCTGGAGGCTGTCCGTACTTGAGAACCAAACAGACAGAGCAAAGTATCTTAACGATTCGATGCTCCTCATTATTTAACTCTGAAAGAGATATCGCACCAGATGATTAAAGAGCATACCCAGAAGGCCGGTGTAGTAAGACAGAGGAATATTGGTGTGTTCGATCTTAAAGCAAGTATCTGGCGCAGTAATTAGACTATACTCCTCCCATCCAGTGATGCCCCAAACCAAGTCGCCTTTCTTGAAGTTCGGATGCCCAGATTCCAAAACTCTAGCCACTCCATATCCAGGAACAGGCTGCATCATTGTGTTAGATACTTCAGAATATTTGTGCAACTACAAATAGCAAACTCGAATAGACTTTGAGCGTACAAGAAGGAAAGAGTATGCTTCCTTTGAATCTTACTTGTTGAATGTAATTGTCACAAATTGGAGTTTGGTTTATGCGTGCGAGTTCATAAATTACTGTTGGCATCATGTGTCGAGTAAATTTGAGGAGAGAGATGGCGGTACTTACAGAGCCGAGCTGAGTGGAGAACTTGATGAGGTGGAGATTGTAGGGATCGCAGGCCAGGTACAAGTTCTTCACCATGATGGCCCCCGAATCCTTGTCCACCTTCGGTCTCTCCGAGCTCGTCCTCACTTCCAAGTGGGTCTCTTTCAGGGAACCTTGTACCTTCTCTCTGTAAATCACCTGTTTGTTTCTCATAACTTCCGCTGAAGCGTTGCTGTTCTCCTTCTCCATTCTCTCTCTCTCTCTCTCTCTCTCTCTCTCTCTCTGGATTTGACCGGTGAGACACATGGCCAAATATTGCACGCATACTTTATAGGGAAGATGGGTGATGAAATATGCAGTCGCCGGTGACGTGTACCCGTGTGTCATCGGCAGCATGTCTTACGTGTGCCGTTGTGTCATCCGTGGAATAGTATCCCAACTGGGAGATGCTAGCCTAACGACCATCGCAATCCAAGATGATGACGGTGGATTGCGGACCGCAATTTCCATTTCAAAGAAATGGGCAACCGGTTGAAATCTAAACAATATGTTATTATATTTGCTAATCTTAATTAATTCAACAAGGAAACTAGATAAAAAAAAAAATACATACGATGAAATGAAGGTTTTGTTTTCTTATTTTATTTAAGGAATAATATTACCATCGTTCCTTTATTTTTATCAAAAAAATCAAAATCAAAGTCATCCTTCTTTCTTTTATTATTATTTTTTAAAAAATGTCCCTTGAGTTTTTAGAAAATGTCAATGTACAGTCCTTCCATTATAATTTTTCCCTTACTTGTCGATTTTTGTTGGCATGGATTAGAGAGTTAATGATATAGATGCTAGTGAATATATGTGTCACACTAAAATACATATGTCATGTCATGATTTTTTGAAATTTATTATAAGTCAAAAAGGCACCACATTAAAAAAATATAATAAAAAAAGAAAAACCAAAATTGAGAGAGAAAAACAGATGGAGGATCATCGTCATAGCCAGAGGCTCAAGCTCTAAGCTTGTAGCAACCATGGTCATTATGAAGCTCGAGATCATGGCTACTCGAGATAAGCTCATGGTCATGGTGGCTCAATTGGTGGTCGTAAATGGTTACAAATCATAGTTTTTGTATTTATTATGGATGTTTTGTAGGTTTTCTTCAAGTTTATCATTTATGTTATTTTATTTTTATTATACTCAAATTCAAGAAATTTTACTTCGAGGGATTAAAGGAAATCCCAATAACTAAGATTTCATTCCAAATTTCCCAAAGAAACAAGATGACCCATTTATCTTGTTCCCTTTACTTATACTATTAACTTATTTGCTCTTTCAAAGAACATTTTATAGCACTTTATGCTTCATATTTGATGAAGTGGCATGTCACATAATGCTTAAGCATGTATAAATTACTTCACCTTTCACCTGCCCTTAAAACCTACCTTAACACTTTTTCTTTGGAAGATGTATATCCTAGGTGTCAAAACTTGACTCCAAGGGACACTTAAATTCCAAAAATTAGGAAAGTGACACTTAAGTGTCATCTTTGGTAAACCCGCCGAAAATCTTACGTGATAATTTTTTATTATTTTTCTTGCCTACGTGGCTCGTCAAAGAGTTGACTCAGAAAAGAAATGCAAAAACGACGTCGTTTTAATGTGAATTTGAATTTTAATATTAAATTTAAATTAAATTAAAATATAAAAATTAATTAAAAATAAATAAACAAATAAAAAAAATTTAAAAAAAAAATGGGAGGAAGGAAGAAAGCGGCTGAGGGCTGAGCCCTCGTTGCCACGGCCTCCCTGTCGTCGCAGGGAAGGGCTAGCAAAGGTGAGGGGAGAGTTGACTAGGCCCCAGCGACCCTGGCTGATCGATGACGAGGGCTTGCATGCCCTCGCCTAGATCTGGGGTGAGGGTCGCAACCCTCCCCCAAATTCGGCAAGGGTAGGCGGCTCTCGCTCGAACAGGCCAAGGGCCACTACTAGCTAGGGGTGCCCCAACGGGCAACCATTGTTTGCTGTTTTGTTGAAATCCAAATGTTATAATAAGTGCACATCCGTCTATTTCAATAATTGAATCATATTATTTATATTTGTATTTTTTTCTTTGTGTTTATCTTTATATTCTATTTGTTATTATTATATAATTTTTTTCAATTGAGTGTTTCTTATTTATGTTTGATTGTTAGGAGAAAAATATCAATTTCAGTCCTTCTCATATAGTTCTTTATTTAAAATTAAACAAATATATTAATACCATTCAAAGTCAAACAAAAATATTCAAATTATGCGTAAGAAAATATTAAATTGTATCTTGCGTTTGAGTTGGTGAAAGAAATATTAAGAAATCCATTTTCTTATTGGGATCAGGATCCATCAGACCATGTAGTTTTCTGGACTGGTTTGTTTGGCTTTGTCGGTTTGGTCAAAGGAGACATCTGGTTGTTTGACTCCTATACGTAGCAACACAAGAGAGAAAGCCATCAAAGAAATGGAGGGGGTGAAAGGGTCTTTGTCAGAGTAAAGAAAACAAAGTAAAATATAGTTTTTTTTTTTTTTTTTTTTGGCTTTCACGAGGGCTCGGATACATAAGAATTTTGTTGCGTGAATTTTATATCCAAGTTGAGTTGTCGCACTTACTAGTAATTTAAGTGTGGGAAATATTACAGCGTGTTCATAATCGTAACTTCGATTCTCCGATTTTATAATGAATTATTTATTCTCCCTGTGAAAAAGTATCGATACTCAGACCGAATCATCTAATTCATTCATGTCTTTTATTTTTCTCGTTTATTTCTTTGGTAATTTCACCTTGATTTAAATTACAAAATCTTGTTAGTTTCCTCATTAATTTTACAATGGGAAGTATGGTGTCTATACATTTTAAAGAGATTGCGTGGTCTTTATACATGCAATGCACGTAACATTCTACTAGCAATTTGAATATGGATCATTACCAAAAAAGTCTTAAGCTTATTATTCGAATGGCAATTTAGTTCAAAACTTTTTAATTTAGCCAAATTAATCCTAATTTTTTTGACGATTTGTCAATGTAATCATACCGACCAATTTTGGTTGGTAATTATTGATGTGGACAAAGATTGTCTTATGTGGCATAGTCGATATTGATGTAAACAACTTTTTTTTTTGTGATATTTTAATTTTTTTAATTTTCTTTTTCCCCCCTCTTCCTTTGCCGGTTGCCATGGCCAATAATCAGCCATAGTCGAGGGCTAGTGAGGGCAAGCCTCACATGAGGCCCATGAGATCAGCCCTTGTTCGACCCTTGCTTATCGCTAGTTGCCAGCGATTGCCAAGACCTGACAACTGGCAAGCAAGAAGGAAATAAAAAAAGAAAGAAAATAAAAAAGGAAAAATTCAAATAAAGTATATCTATTTAGAAAAATATAAAAAAAAATGCAAAAAAGTTGATTACATTAGTGTTGGCTATGCCACATTACTGGCCAAAATTAGGCAAAAGAATTATATTAGCAAATCATCAAAAAAATTTATGAATAAATTGGCTAAATTGAAGTATTTAGGATTGAATTGGTATCCATATAATATATTTATTTTTTTAAAAATTTGTATGGATTATGGCTCAAAGTTAGTTCCTACTATTTCTAAATTTGACCCACGGATTACAAGTAATCATGGTCGATATTAAGGAAAGTCCAAATCGGACTCTTGTCAACAAGATCATGAGTAACGCAAAAAATATATATTAACTTCTCAAAAAATTTCTTTTTCTTATTGAAGATGAAGTCTATGTTGATGTCTGAAAAGTGCTCATAGTTTCTTGCATACAAATATTATGTTATTGAATTTGGTCTGGTGTGCATAGTTAGTGCGCTTAGTATGTACGACACTTGCAAGAGACACAAAGTGCACCGAGAGCCACAATCCAAGAGATTCGAGAGTATAAGAAAATTCCTCTTTTGCAAACGATTTTTGTGGGTTCCTGCTGATTTAAAAAAAAAAAAAAAAAAACTTATAAGTGAGTATGACTGAGTAATTGTAACTTTATCCTCCTTGATTATTGTGGAGTTATCTCGTTGATTTCTCATGTTAGATTTGGCATATAATCAAATCACATAAAATAGTTATTTTTCGATTTTATCTATGCAATTTATATCTTAATTAGGGTATGCGTGTTTCATAGAAATCTTCTCGATGGAAGAATATATTTTTGCAAAAATCATTTTCTAAGGAAATAGCTTGTCATTAGTTATTTGATGGTGTTCTTGAAGGCGAGACGTAATTATTTTTTATGTTTTAAACCTAACTTTAATCAATTAAGCTCAATGTTATAATTGTGGTTTGCTCCTAATATGAGGTACTAAAGTGATATCCGAATCATTGTCTAAAATATTACTAATGTTTGGAGTATAAAATTTTATGGATTTTTATTATCAAAATAATGCAACCTGAAAAAGGACGCCCAAGAAGAAAATGCAACTAATTAACAAACTTAATCTATCAGTACTCTTTCCAATACCAACAAAAGAAAAAAAAATCAATCAGTGCTCATAAAACTTTACATGAAAATAGATCTCCATTCCAAAAAATTAATCAAAGAGGGATACACAATAAAAATCCAATCTGGAAAAGGAAAAAAAAAGGAAAAAGAAAAGTCATCATAAAATTAAAGACAAAAACATCCTAAATTGGCATTTCCACGGACGCCTCTTGTATTATCCTCCTAAAATATGCATCATATAGCCGAGTGACGAATAACCAAATAACAATTTAGTCTGACAGAGATGCAACAAATTGAGCAATTGAAGCTAATTCTAGTACCAATCTGAAGAGGAGATGAAACAGTTTTGAGAGTTTGCTGTGAAGAAAAGAAAGGATGGAGAGTGAAGACTAGTAGGACAGAGGGAGAACAGAGCCCGCTTGTAGAAAATGAGTTTGAAAAAACCGATTTCTTCTTTTTAGGATAGAGAAGTCATTTTCATGGATGTTGAGTATTGTTTTTTTTTCTCTTGCCTGAAAAGTTTTTTCAATAGATTATCCACTTTCAACAAATCAAACGTATTGATCTTTAAAAAATCATTTCATGGAAGTCCTTTCCTTAAAAACAATGACACCCTCCAAATTGCTTCGATTCTTCACATTTTCGCGCTAGTCAAAACAGTTCGATCTTTCAAACCAGTTCATTTAAAGGCGACCGCACGGTAAGGGAAGATCCATTTACATCGACATCTTAGAGAGGCACGGAATGAAATTTCATACCAATACAGCAGAGAAGATATTCTCCGAAAGAATAACAGAGCATTCGCACCCAAAACTGCAGTAAGCGGGAAATTACTAGCTTCTGTTTCCCCACCATTGCTACCAGAAAACAACCACATGCCCCTTCTTATACAAGACTCACTTGCACTCAAATGTACTTTGTATCATAGCGGCAATGCAATGACAAACGGAAAACAACTCCTTTCAGAAGCACGAGGCAGAATGAGACTATGTTGATGAAAAAAAGTACAGAAAGCTGACTCATTTGCGAGAAACCACGACCAACTGTTTCCCGATGTTGCGACCGGAGAACACCCCAACAAGAGCTGCTGGACCGTTCTCAAGCCCTTCCGCGATGTCTTCCATGTACGCAATCTTCCCCTCTCTGATCTGAGGCAATACCGTCTCCAGGAACTTCGGGTAGAGATGATAGAAATCGGACACCGAGAAACCTTCCATCCGAACCCGCTTCCAGATAAGGTTAATCAAGTTGTGTACGCCTTCGTGCTGCTCGAGGTTGTACTGTGAGATCATTCCGCATACTGTGATTCGGCCATGAGGTTTCATGTTGAGCAGCACGGCATCAAGCATCTTTCCACCGACATTTTCGAAGTAGATATCGATCCCCTCAGGGAAGCATCTAAACATTAAAGACAGAAAAAAGTCAACTCTAGTCGGCTTTGGAATGGGTACGTATTGAATATCCTATACATCAGTAATGTGCTCAATTATCGTTACTATATTCCTGGTTCACCTTTTCAGTGCTGCATCCAAATCCAGTTCCTCCTTGTAGTTGAAAGCATCATCGAATCCAAATTTGTTCTTCAGCAAATCAACCTTTTTCCCAAACATAACAGCAAGCGAGCATTTTAAATAGAGATAAAACCGGAAAGATTCAAGGAAACACTAGACAAATGTGAGATGATTACCTTCTCTTTGCTACCGGCGCTGCCAACAACATAACAACCAAACAACTTTGCAAACTGGCCGACAAGCTGACCAACAGCTCCCGATGCCGCTGATATGAAAACAGTATCTCCTTTCTTAGGAGAGCATACCTCGAAAAACCCAGCATAAGCCGTCAGACCTGGCATACCTGTAAAGTTTGGATTTATGCAAATTAGACAAGTTTCAAGATTTGCTAGATAATCCCCACAAGTAAAATTCAAACGAAGCACGTTTTTTCCTTGCATGAGCTGGAGACTGTCCGTACTTGAGAATGAGATAGACAGAACAAAGTATCTTAACAATTTGATTCGCCTCATTCTTTAACACTGAAAGAGATATTGCACCATATGATTAAAGAGCATACCCAGAAGGCCAGTGTAGTAAGACAAAGGAACATCGGTGTGTTCGATCTTAAAGCAAGTCTCTGGTGCAGTAATTAGACTATACTCCTCCCATCCAGTCATGCCCCAAACCAAGTCGCCTTTCTTGAAGTTTGGATGCCCAGATTCCAAAACTCTAGCTACTCCAAATCCAGGAACAGGCTGCATCATTGTGTTAGATACTTCAGAATATAAGCGCAACTACATTTAGCAAACACGAATAGACTTTGAGCGTACAAGAAGGAAAGAGTATGCTTCCTTTGAATCTTACTTGTTGAATGTACTTGTCACAAATTTGAGTTTTGTTTATGCATGCGAGTTCATAACCTAGTGTCGGCATCATGTGTCGAGTAAATGTGACGAGAGAGATGGCGGTACTTACAGAGCCGAGCTGAGTGGACAACTTGATGAGGGGGAGATTGTAGGGATCGCAGGCCAGGTACAAGTTCTTCACCATGATGGCCCCCGAATCCTTGTCGGCCTTCGGTCTCTCCGAGCTCGTCCTCACTTCCAAGTGGGTCTCTTTCAGGGAACCTTGTACCTTCTCTCTGTATATCACCTGTTTGTTGCTCATAACTTCCACTGAAGCATTGCTGTTCTCCTTCTCCATTCTCTGTCTCTGTCTCTGTCTCTCTCTCTCTGTGGATTTGATTGGGGAGATACATGGCGAAATATTGCACGTACACTTATAGGGAAGACGGGTGATGAAATATGCAGACGTCGGTGACGTGTGCCTTTGCGTCTTTGGCATGTCTTACGTGTGCCGTTGTGTCATCCAAGATGATGACGGTGGATTGTGGGCCGCGATTTCCATTCCAAAGAAATGGGCAACCGGTTGAAATCTAAACAATATATTATTATATATACTAATCTTAATTAATTCAGCAAGGAAACTAGATTAAAAAAAACAATACATACTATGAAATGAAGGTTTTGTTTTCTTATTTTATTTAAGGAATAATATAACCATCGTTCCTTTATTTTTGTCCGAAAATCAAAATCAAAATCATCCTTATTTCTTTCTTTTTTTTTTTTTTTAAACATCCCTCAACTTTTTAGAAAATGTTGACGTGCGGTCCTTCCATTATAATTTTTCCCTTACTGATTGATTTTTGTTGACATGGATTCAGAATTAATTATATAGATGCTAGTGAATATATCTGTCACACTAAAATACATATGTCATGTCATGATTTATCGAAAATTATTATAAGTAAAAAAGGCATCACATCAAATAATATTAAACCAAAAAAAAAAAAACAAAGTTGAGAGAGAGAAAGAGATGGAGGATCATTATCGTAGCCATGAGCTCAAGCTCTAAGCTTGCAACAACCATGGTTGTGACGGCCATAACCACTAGAGTTTCGAATTGTGAAGTTTGAGATCATGGCTGCTCGAGATAAGCTCACGGTCATGGTGGCTCAATTGGTGGTCGTAAATGGTTACAAATCATAGTTTTTGTATTATTATGGATGTTGTGTGGGTTTCTTTAAGTTTATCATTTCTATTATTTTATTTTTATTATGCTCAAATTTAAGAAATTTTAATTTAAGGGATTAAAGGAAACCCAATATTTCGCTCCAAATTTCCCAAAGAGATAGGATAAACAATTTATCTTGTTCCCTTTACTTGTCACACCCCGATCCTCAGGCATGCGCATATCCCTTACCTTTGGTCGATTTTAAAAAGCGATATCCCAAGATTACATATTGCCGACCCTTTCCTTTTTAATAGCACATGCGGAAGCAGTTATAAAAATCCTTAGACAATAAAGCAATGGGATATATAAGTAGGACTAGAAAATTGAACCTGAAACCAACACCCTTATGTACATCTATAATGACTCAGTCATACATGTACATATACAAACCATGCTAAAAAGATTGGTTTCTACTCAATTAGATTCTACAGCAACAGTCATCAGGATCCTACTCTAGATCATCCTCGGGGTTCTCCTTAAGATACTCCTCTTCGAGTTCTTTCTCCTCAGGTTCTTCACCAGAGTTCTAAAATGTTTTCCCTAAACTGGGATGAGATTACGTCTCAACAAGTTCTACCCCCTAAGATCCGATTAGTACACTAATACACCTTAAGGCTGCCTATGCACAACATGAGTCAAAAGACTTATCTTGGCCTCAGATTCCACCTGCATATTAGTACAGATCAAATAGGCACCCAAGCAATCACATCACAGATTGAAGTATTGATCAAATCGACCTAGTCAATTACATGTTAACAAGACCACTCATGGTCATTTCCATTATTCCAACCAATTTACAACATCAATTCAAGGCAATGATTAATCGACCTAGTCGATTACGTCTCAATCAACCATTCATCGATCATTCCATTCAATCAATCAATTCACAACATCAGATTAAAGCAATGAATCACATCTAATCACACTTAGATCGAATCATCGATCAATCGACCTAGTCGATTACATATCAACATGACCACTTCTGGTCATTTCAACTATTCCAATTTAATTCTCAATTATGAATCATGGTCCTTAGGACACAACTTAATTATAAGTGGTAATCATGGCCCCACTGAGCAATTTTCTTAGATTTAGTGACATCACGGCCCCACTTGACAACTTTCAATATGTAGTGGCATCATGGCCCCACTCGGCAACCTTCAATATGTAGTGGCATTACGGCCCCACTCGGCAATTTTCAATATGTAGTGGCATCACGGCCCCACTCGGCAATTTAGATTTAGTGGCATTATCAACCGATGCCCGGTTATTCTTCAATTAATAACCAAAGATTATTCAATTTAGGAATAAATCCTAAAATCACTAATAAATTAATTTCTCACAAATTAAAGATCGAATAAATAAACAAACTATACCACGACAATCAGCATGGAATTCTGGTTACCGATCATCCCGGTTGAATTTCCAGAAAATAAATAATTAAATAATTAATTTCAAAAATTAAATAAATAAATACAATAAATTCAATTTAGCACAATCTAAAGCTCAATTAAATAAACAGATCGCACCACGATCATCAACATAAAAATCCCGGTCACCGACCATCCCAGTTGAATTTCCGAAAAATAAATAATTAAATAATTAATTTAGAAAATTAATATTTAATTACTAAAAAAATCCACTTAGGCACGAATTGCCTAATTAACACCCAATAAGGGTCGGGAAAAATCCCAATAAGCATCCAATAAATACTAAGACATGTTTACTAGTTAAATGCACCATCAATTTAATTAACATGCATCAATGAGTCTTTAATTTAATTACTTTAATCTAATCTATCCACCTAATAATCTAATCAACCTTTAAATATAATTAGCAAACTAAGAAAGGCATTAGTGAGCAAAACTCACTTGATTAAAAGTGGGGACTGGGACACTGCGATGGTGGCCGAAATTCAAATTTTCGGCAGCAACGATAGACATTCGGACCAGGCCAAGAACCCTTGCATGCCCGCAGAAATTCTGGGCTTGGGCTGAACACTAAAAGAATCTGTTGGATTGGGCTTGAAACAAACTGAACTGGGCCGGGCTTCAAGTGGCGGGCTGAACTTGCAACAAAAGTCATGGGCTTCTGCAGGGCCTGAATTCAAGTGGGCCTCAAGCTTGCAATGGAATTGGGTTGAAGACACGGGCCCAACTGTTGGGCCGAACTATGGACTAGAAATTCACGACTGATCTTGCTCATGGGCTGGGCTGCTGAGCTGAGAAGAAGCAGCAAAAGCTGCTGTTGGTCCAAGACACCAAGGAGCGAAGATGGGCCGAGCAAGAAGACGTGCAGGAGCTGCTGGCGTCGCTCGAGCGTGGAGAAGACCACGCGTGGAGATGAGAGCTCGATGGTCTTCGGTGGCCGCTTGAACTATGCACGTGGATGGCTGGAGCTCGAGTGGGCTTCGCTGGCTTGCGGGGTCAACCGAATGGCACCGATGGAAGACGTTCGGGGGAGATTGACCGAACTAGGGGCAGGCGCGGCCAAGTGGCAGCAAGCGGACTGGATTTCTTCGGTTGACTCGCTGGACTGAAGACGTGTCCACGGATTTGCTGCTGGACGCGCGGAGCCGTGTGGATGAAGACTTCGTGGAGATGGGATCGATGGAGCTGCAGCGTGGCGCACGAAGAAGCTTCGGTGGGATGAAGAACTGGTGACGACAAGAAATGGAGTAGAAATCGAAGATGGTGGGGCGGCACAGCTCCGGTCAAGTTGACCGAACGAGGAGAAAGCTCAGACGCATGGGGCAAAAAGGATGGAAATTCGGTTTGTGGGCTTCTTCGGCTAAGAAAGAGAGTGAGTGGAGTAGAGATGATGATGGAATTGCTTCGTTGATGCTGAAAGGATGGGGCGGCTGCGGCTTCGAAAGGAAAAAATGAAAACGAAGTAAAGAAAATAGGAGACCGAAGCTTGAAGAAGATCAAGATCGGTAGAGGCGTACACGGCAAGCTGGGAGAAAAGAAAAGTTAAAAGTCAAGAATTTATCCTCTCCATTAACTCCTTGTCCCTCATCACTTATCCAACCAAGTAAATCCCATAAATTCACCAATTAATAAATTTTGATACTAAAAAAATGCTGCCCCTGCCTTATTCCGATTTTCACCAAATTTCAGACTTCAATTCCATCCTCAACTTCTCAAATTCAAAGTCCAATTCCGTCGAAGAAAAATCCCACACATCTCCACAAATTCCCATCACCCAGTAGCTTGGCTTAGAAATCCAAATTCCCTTCAAATGAGCTAAACCGAATTTCCATTATTTTTCCGCGACGTCCGAACAATTTTCCGTAAAATTTTTGGAATCTCCAAAAATTCTTTTAAGACTGCGTCGACGTTCCTAGAATTGATCGTGACACCACAGAACTTTCAATTTCTGAAATCAAACTCGAACTCACGGTTAATTTCCATTCGACGCGTTTTTAGTGTGACCCAGGCTATTGGGTAACTTTCAGAACTTTTTAGGACAAATGACCTATGGTCGATTTTCTTCGAGCCATGATGAACCCACTCGACACATTAGTGACTCTCGATTGTCATGAAAATCTCGATGATTCAAATACGGACACAGGGTACCAAAATGATAGTAAGATCAAGTTAGTGTTGGCCGATGAGAATTTTCCAATTTAGTGGAGTCACCCACGATTGGTCATTCATCTTAGTCGAACTGACCTATCTCTGATCTTAATTCGATTTTTAACTATGCCGTAATGATTTCTAAAGATGAGCACGGTTGAGAGATCGATTCATGGTTGAATTCTCAGTCTATCTGCCTTAAAGTCCTTAATAGCCTACCCAGCTAGTCTAGTAATTTTGTGAGTGGCCAACTCAGAGAAAACACTATAGTCGCGTCAATGAAATGTCCAATATAACCAATCGAAATCAGGACCCGAAAATCTGGATGTCACATTACTTGTACTATTAACTTATTTGTTCTTTCAAAGAACTTTTTATAGCACTTTATGCTTCATATTTGATGAAGTGGCATGTCACATAATGCTTAGGCATGTATAAATTACTCCACCTTTCACCTGCCCTTAAAACCTACCTTAATACTTTTTCTTTGAAAGAAGTACACCTCGAGTGCTAAAATTTGGCATGAAAGGGACACTTAAATGCCAAAAATTAGGAAAGTAACAATTTTTTGAAAAGTAAAACACTTAAGTGCCATCTACAATTAACCTTGTTGGAAATCCTACATGGTAATTTTTTTTTTATCATTTTTCTCACCTACGTGGCTCACCGGAGAAAGCGGACTAAATAAAGAAATGCAAAAAACGACATCGTTTTGACACAGATTTGAATTATAATATACAAATTAATTTAATTAATTTATAAATAAATAATAAAAAATAAATAAATATTTTTTTAAATGGGGGTGGAAGGAAGAAGGCAATTGAAGGTGAGCCCTCGTTGCCGTTGCCTCCCCGCTGTCACTAGGAAGGGCTGATGAAAGTGGGAGGAGGGTTGGCTAGGATCGCCGAGCCTTGGCCAAGGGCCAATGACCCCAGCTAACCGGCGGCAAGGCCCACAAACCCTCACCTAGATCTTGGGCAAGGGTCGCCACCCTCCCCCAGATCTAGCGAGGGTCAGTAGCCCTCACCCATATTTAGGGTGAGGGTCATTGCCCTCCCCCAAATCCGGCGAGGGTTGACGACCCTTGCCCAACCAGGTGGTGGGGGCCAATGACCTCGGCTAACTCTCCCCCCACTATTGCTAGCCCTTCCCTACGACAAGGAGAAGGTGGCGATGGTAGTGGCGATGGTGAGAGCTCAGCCCTCAGTTGTGTGCCTCCTCCCTCCCCTTTTTTTTTAATTTTTTTTAAATGTTTTAAATGAATTCAGTTTTAAATTTAATTTAATTAATTTTATATTAATTATTTACCACATCAAAAGAAAAAGAATGTCGTTTTTACATTTGTCTAGCCACGTTAGCGTGACAAACAACATCATTTTGCACTTACCTCACCGGAAAATCGCAAATCAGCATTTTGGCTGGATTTTCTTGCCGTTGACACTTAAGTGATCTATTTTGCTTTAATTTTGGCACTTTAGTGTCCCCTATGCCAAATTTTGGCACTCCAGGTGTTCGGCACTTCTTTTTCTTTCATGTAGATTTCTAGAGAATTATGGTTCTTGAAATATAAAGAGAATGTTTAGCAAATTCCTATCATTTCTAGCAATTAAAAAACCAATTGCATTTCTGAAAATTACGTTATAACTTAAGCTAAAGAATTTTTTTTTTTTTTTTGTCCTTTTTAGGAAGCTTTAGCCTTCTCTCTAAATAGACTCGTGAAGTGGAAAAACCGGATCCGACCCCCAAAGAAAAAAAAATGTGGAAAAACTAGCAACTCAATTGGGAATATATGGTTACAGGAAGAGCACTACTGGGCAATGCATTCTAGGATCAACTGGATGCAGTGGGGGGACAAAAACACCAAATTCTTTCACACCACTACAATTCAAAGGCAAAAAAGAAATACGATCAGCATGTTGAAAGATGGAAATGAGCAGTGGATACGAGAGCCAGATCAGGTAAGGAACATGACAAGTACTTTCTTTCAAAATCTTTATACTTCCGTTGGAAAACGAGACTATGGACCTACTTTAATGCAATGTCCTCGAGTAGTGACAGCCGCCATGAATACACAATTAACAATTGATGTTACTCGAGAGGAAGTAAAGACAATGACATTTCAATTGGGAGCCACCAAAGCACCAGGACCTAATGGTTTGAATGGTCTTTTTTTTTTTTTTTTTTAAATCATGGTCATTGGGATATCATACAAGAGGATGTGTTTAAATCAGTGCAAATTTTTTTCATTACTGGAGTGATGCCTGCTGAGGTTAACTGAACAACAATCTGTTTGATCACTAAAGTACCCAGCCCAGAGAGGTTAGATCAATTTCGCCCTATCAGCTTATGTAATTTTATTTATAAGATTATCTCAAAGTTCTAGCGAATCGATTGAAATCTTGCCTACTTGAGTTGATCTCCACAGAACATAGTGCTTTTGTGTCAGGGTGACAAATACAATATAATATATTGATAGTTTAAGAGGTACTACATCAGTTTAAAATTCGTACCAGAAAGAAAAAATTTCAGGCGCTCCTAAAGCTGGATATGAAGAAAGCCTATGATAGGGTCGAATGGGATTTTTTGGAAGCCTATCTTTGTCAAATTGGTTTTCAAGATCAATGGGTGCTTTGGCTAATGCAATGTGTAACGACAACCTCTCTCAGTGTTAAGCTCAATGGCGAACTCCTACCTTATTTCAAACCATCACAGGGACTCAAACAGGGCGACCCTCTCTCACCTTACTTATTCATCCTTGTAGCAAATATGCTATCCACCCTCATCCAGCAAGCCGTAGATATGGGCCATTTACGGGGTCTTAAACTTAACAGGTGCTGTCCAACTCTATCACATTTATTTTTTGATGATGATGCTATATTTTTCCTAGATGGTAGAACCCAGGAATGTCAAAATTTAGCAAATATCCTTAACCAGTATTGTCTAGCCATAGGACAAGAGATTAATAGGAATAAATTAGGTCTGTTCCTAAGTAAAAACTGTCCTGACTCTCTTAAGATAAATATGGCTAGCAAATTAAGGGTGCCAGTTCTAGACAAAACATGCAAGTATCTTGGCATTCCTTCTGATTGGGGATCATCCAAGAAAGATATGTTTGCTTGGATCCTAGGACGCGTAAATGCTAAATTGGAGGGGTGGAAAGAAATTCTTATTTACAAAGGTGGGAAGGAGATTCTATTAAAATCGGTGGTTTAGGCTTTACCACAGTATGCAATGTCGATAATTAAGGTTCCTGTATCTATATGCAAGGTTGTTGAACAAAAAATAGCTAGGTTCTGGTGGCAAAACAACAGCAACAAACCTAGGATTCATTGGAAGAGCTGGGACCTTCTGAAAGAGAGAAAAGACAATGGAGGACTAGGTTTAAGAGACTTACTAACTTTTAATAAAGCTCTTCTGGGAAAGCAAGCTTGGCGACTCTTTCAAAACCCATTATCTTTGTGGAGTAGAATTTTTAAAGCTTTATATTTCCAATCTACAAACTTCTGGCATACATATAAGAGGTCTAGACCGTCATGGGGTCAACAGAGCATTCTCTTAGGCAGAGATTCTATTCTCAAGAAGCTTCGTTGGTCAGTAGGCAATGGCCAAAAGATAAGGGTCAGAGAAGACAACTGGTTACCTATGGGAATCCTAGGCAGCCTAGCTCCTGGAGAGGAACCTCACACAATAGCGGGGTTTCTAATCCTAGAATAGAATGAGTGGAATGTCCACCTTCTTAACCTTTCGTTTGAGGAGCAAATTGTTAAAGAAATACTTAATATTAAGCTGTGGCCAGCATCTACCAAGGACAAATTTTTATGGACAGGGACAGAAGACGACTAATATACCATCAAGAGTGCCTATAATGTCATCAAGCAGACAGAATCAAAAAAGGTAATTTCTCATGCTTCCTCTTCCTACCATACACCTAGCAAATTATGGTAGCAGATATGGAAAACCAAAACAGTCCAAAAGATACGAAGCTTTCTCTGGTCCATTTGTCAAAACGCCTTACCTACCAAAGATAATCTATTCTGACAAAGTATTACCCCTGACCCACTATGTACACTTTGTTCTGCTCATTTACCTGAAACCACAGAGCATCTATTTTTGTTTTGCCCTTGGACCCAGTATATATGGAACCACCCCCAAAGTGCAGATCAACATCTCAAATTATAGCATATACCGCATTGACGCTTGGCTAGCTGATTTAATAGCACAGAAGGTGAACGTACCTGATTTTGAGACAATCGCAGCACTCTTATGGTAGATTTGGAAAGCCCGGAATCACTTTGTCTTTCGCCATCGCCAAACCCACCCGAACTAGCTTGTTGAAACAGCTCTCGCTTCTGCTCAACTCCATCTTCGAATTCAGCAACAACAATCAAGTCTGAGAGTGCTAGTATGAACAAAATAAAGGAGTTAGGGAAGAGAATAAAAACACAAGATTTATAGTGGTTCGGCTTAATCCAAGCCTTCGTCCACTCTCCCACGACGACAGACTTCTTGGCTGGATTCCAATATGCAATCAACAAGAGATTACAACTTCGAGTGCAAACACTTAGTAGATCACACTATCTCACTAAGTCACTCTCTTGGTATTTCTCTCACGATTACAAACGTTTAAGCTCTCAAGAGACAAGTATATAATCGAAAGTCGCTCAAACTTTGGAATTATAAATTCTACACTCTATCTCTTACTTGCTCATCGGTCCATAATCTCCTTAAATACTCCTCCACTTCCAAACTACCCATTGGACAGTATCCCAGAGAATCATCTTCCAATATACTCATTGGACAGCTCTGTATTTAGAAGATTTGGTAGCCGTTGAGTGACAAAGGTAAAATCCCAAATTGATTCCGATCGCCCATACAAACGAAATCTTGGTTTCCATAAGTAAAGCTTCTTCGAGTAGAAAATTCTTGTCTTCAAGATCCAATTGTCAATCAATTAGATTGAATCAATCAAATCAATCTTGATGTGGAATCCAAACCAGATCACTAGCCGTTGTATGATTAGGCTTGAGTTACGATTCATCGAATCTAGATGTAAAGTCTGAATCTGTAGACTTTACAATATGAGTCTGTAGACTTTACAATCTAGGTCTGAACATATCTGCTTCTGAACAGATTTAGCTTTAAGGTCTGTACCCAGTTCAGCTTCAGCATAGAGTCTGTCTTCTAGTTCATCATTCACGTTCAATCTGGAATTAGTCAGAGTTGATAGACTTCTGATGTAGAATAGACTTTGACACTAAAGTCTGGTGGTCTTCAAACTTTGAGTCTTGAGTCTGGCAGTCTTCAGACTTTGACACAGAAGTCTTGAAATCTTCAAAATATACTTTGGACATATGTTACGTTCAGTCTTCTGGCCGTCTTTTGACTTTGATAATATCCTCTACATGTTCTAACATCTGCATGGTCTATTACTCAACCATCAAACATGTTAGTAGCCTTTGATTTATTTTGTCATATTCAAAATATCATAAGGGATTTCCCTAACAATCTCCTCCTTTTTGATGATGACAAAACAATCTCTGAATATGCAGATTTGTAAACATGCTTTTAAAAATATTAATTTAAATCAAAGGATATTAGAAGATAACAAATAGATTGAGCATAATAATATATAGAAAATAATCGCAGCTCAATATTATGCAATAAATAATATCAACCAATCGGTACATATGCATATTCATATCTTCTCCCTCTTTTTGTCATAATCAAAAAGCGATAATGGATTCACGTAGAGAATGATAACAAATATCTTGCATGAATCACAATTCCCAAAAATCAGCTTTTATTGAATATTAAAGATATGCAATATAGCTCACTTCAATTATATCAGCAAATATCCAATAAAAATCACGAATGCATCATAAAATTCATTTATCCTTTTCGTCATGATAAAATGATAATATCAATAAGAGATTTGTTAATGACGAAAGGTAATAAAAGATGTACTAACCAGATTTTTTTTGTAACAGATTCTAACACATTTACCTTTCCTTCCATCCATAATAAGATCATGATCAATCCAAAAAGATTTTTCCATAATTGATCAATGCGCCCCCTCAATTTGTTGCCTTTTTGAGGTGATCACGATTCTTTTCATTTTCTTTTAGATTTGCTTTCTCCCCCTGTGATCATGACAATATTTGCGGATAGAAACAATTGTCACTTGTGCACGTTGAGCAGAATATTTTTCCAGTATTTCCTTTGTAGCAACAACATCCGCAACGATCACTTGCATTTTGAAATTCAAGGCAAAAATTTTATTTTCTTTAACCAAGCTCATCTCGAATTCAACTTGCATCAACTTAACAAACTTTTTCCACAAATAATATCCACATAATATATAATGCCATTTCTCCAGAAGATAGAATAAAATCTTCATGGTTTTCTGATCGAGTTTTCCAAAATCCATATGGAAGATTCTTTTGTGACCTGCAAATTCTTATATAACAGATAATAATCTTTGCAAAAATGTCACGTAATATCTTCATTTGATTTGCGGATCAAACTTGCTAGATATAATAAATCTTCTAAGAATATAGCAAGAATATCCATGAATATGCAGTAATATCTTTAAAGATCAAAACGATTTCCTTGAGCATAAATTTCAGATATGCATTTTGCAAAATGAAAATAAATATTTCTGTCACGTGCCAAAATTGCAATATCTTATATTTATGACAAAAGACATAAACAATCATCCAAAATCATAATAAATGCACGTAGAGATTTGCAAGGCGGGATGATAAAAATATTCTCTTACCCATGGTATATGTTTGCAATATACCATTGATTAAAAAAACATTACCAATCTTCGCAGGAGATGTATTTCTAATTGCATCATGATTTGCATAGATTTGCGATCATTCATCTCTTAAAGAATTTCCTGCAATCAACTCATTTCCTTTTTTGGTATCCATTAATTTGGATCCTTCCTTGACGTTAGAGTAAAATATGAAATCTCCATAATCAAATATTCTTTCTTAATTCATAATAACAAAGTATTCAAAGAAAGAATATTATGCTCAATAATATCTTGCATCATAAATTAATATCACGTAAAACAGATTTTTATTTGGCAAAATATGATAAAATCTGAGAGTATAAAATCAAACCAAGTAAATTCATTTTTCTTTAAGCATGATATCAAAAATGATCACACGTATCAAAATAAATCTCGAATCACAAATCACACAATTCTTTCTTCAATAAAGCAAATAAAAAAATAAGATCATTATAAAATCTGAATCAATCAATGATATATCGAATTTCAAGCATAATGAGAATTATGTGCCCGAAAACATTCCTTACCAACTTCTTCTTTTCCTTTATTTCCTTGATTTCCTCATCGGATTCTGAGTCTGGTTCTGAATCAGACTTTGATTCTGAGTCTATGTCTGAGTCAGACTCAGATTCTGAATGTGCCGTCAAGCATATATTTCTTTGCACATCATCTTCTTTCATTGTTCTTTTCTGGCCATTCTGCTTGTATTTTCTTCCATCGAAATATGGTGGCATTGTGTTGCTTTGCCCTTCCATAAGTTCTGGTGCCAACATACTAGCCATAAAGAATCTTTAGCTCAAAAGTAAAAACACTTTTATAAACCGAGCACTTGGCTCTGATACCAATTGAGAGTGCTAGTATAAACAAAATAAAGGAGTTAGGGAAGAGAATAAAAACACAAGATTTATAGTGGTTCGGCTTAATCCAAGCCTACGTCCACTCTCCCACGACGACAGCCTTCTTGGCTGGATTCCAATATGCAATCAACAAGATATTACAACTTCGAGTGCAAACACTTAGTAGATCACACTATCTCATTAAGTCACTCTCTTGGTATTTCTCTCACGATTACAAACGTTTAAGCTCTCAAGAGACAAGTATATGATCAAAAGTCGCTCAGACTTTGGAATTATAAATTCTACGCTCTGTCTCTTACTTGCTCATCGGTCCATAATCTCCTTAAATACTCCTCCACTTCCAAACTACCCGTTGGACAGTATCCCGGAGAATCGTCTTCCAATATACCCATTAGACAGCTCTGTATTTAGAAGATTTGGTAGCCGTTGAGTGACAAAGGTAAAATCCCAAATTGATTCCGATCGCCCATACAAACGAAATCTTGGTTTCCATAAGTAAAGCTTCTTCGAGTAGAAAATTCTTGTCTTCAAGATCCAATTGTCAATCAATTAGATTGAATCAATCAAATCAATCTTGATGTGGAATCCAAACCAGATCACTAGCCGTTGTATGATTGGGCTTGAGTTACGATTCATCGAATCTGGATGTAAAGTCTGAATCTGTAGACTTTACAATATGAGTCTGTAGACTTTACAATCTGGGTCTAAACATATCTGCTTTTGAACAGATTTAGCTTTAAGGTCTGTACCCAGTTCAGCTTCAGCATAGAGTCTGTCTTCTGGTTCATTATTCACGTTCAATCTGGAATTAGTCAGAGTTGACAGACTTCTGATGTAGAACAGACTTTGACACTAAAGTCTGGTGGTCTTCAGACTTTGAGTCTTGAGTCTGGCAGTCTTCAGACTTTGACACAGAAGTCTGGAAATCTTCAAAATATACTTTGGACATATGTTACGTTCAGTCTTCTAGCCGTCTTTTGACTTTGATAATATCCTCTACATGTTCTAACATATGCATGGTCTATTACTCAACCATCAAACATGTTAGTAGCATTTGATTTATTTTGTCATCTTCAAAACATCATAAGGGATTTCCCTAACAAAGTCAACGTCCTTCGTTGAACCCTAATCGCGCATGGATCCCACCGCAGCAAGGCATCATCAAGGTAAATATTGACGGAGCCTTTCCTATAGCCAATCAAATGGGCGCGATCGCCAGTATAGCTCAAGATCATACGGGCCGACTGATCGGAGGCTTCACTCGGAGTGTTCCAGCAATGTTTGCACTTGAGATAGAGATTCAAGCATTGATATACACCCTCAAGGACCTCTCAACACGAGGAAATACTTGCTCCCACCTATTGTTGGAGACTGATAGCCTCATTCCCGTTGAAGTCATCAATTGCGACCGTCTGCTGTCGTGGGAATGCCGCGCCCCTTTCGCCGAAATTGAAACTGCTCTATCCTGTTTCTAAAACCTCACGTTGCAACATTGTCGAAGAGAAGCTAATGCCCTAGCTAACTAGGCTACGAAGGCCCATGGACATGGATCCCTTTCACCAAATTGGGCTACTAATCCGCCTCAAGTTATGCTAGATATGCTTTGTAATGAAACCCTTCTAATGGGTTCTTCTTATTTCCCAACTTGAATATAAATATATCCTCTTTTCCGACCAAAAAAAAAAAAAAAAAAAAAGTTTGTGGGTTACTCGATTTAAATTGTGCAATGGAAGACAACCCATCATTTGATTGCGGATAACGGTGCCATTATGCTCACTTTCCTCATTCCAATTCCATTTCTTTCTTTAATTTGTAATTGTTATTGTCGTTGTCCTCGGTGAATTTTAATTCTTACTTTTGCTTTTCCCTTATTGATATATTATTCTGGACACTCTTCTCGCACTTCTTAATTAACTCTTTTTGAATTTTTGGCATTCCTTTCAATTATTAAGTTAATTCTTTCTTCAATTATCATACATTTTCAATTAACGAAAATCTAAT
This sequence comes from Eucalyptus caleyi, assembly GCA_014182885.2. Taxonomy (NCBI): domain Eukaryota; kingdom Viridiplantae; phylum Streptophyta; class Magnoliopsida; order Myrtales; family Myrtaceae; genus Eucalyptus; species Eucalyptus caleyi. Next base: position 4,253,712 of record CM024466.2, read on the forward strand.
TTTTTGATTTGCATGAAAAAATTCTTGTCTTTTTCAATTTCTGTTTTCTATTGTTTGGAAGAGTTTATTTGAGTAAATATAATGTTAGCTACTTCAAACTTTAAATTTGATTACTTACTGTCCAATTCATTTTCTTGGCAGAAGTACAGCCCAAGTGCCATAACTTGGCACGGAGGGACACTTAAATACCATAACTTTAAAATGGTACACTTGAGTGCCAGTTTTAAAGTTAAATGGGATACTTAAGTGCCACTCCGGCGAAAATCCGGCCAAACGGCTGACGTGACGAGTTTTCGGCGAGTTTGGTCCAAAATGGTGTCGTTTTGCACGCTGACGTGGCGGAAAAAATGCAAAAACGATGCCGTTTCGTGTTTTACGTATAAATAATAATATAAAAATTAATTAAATTAGATTTAAAATTAATTTTATTTAAAATATTCAAAAATTTAAAAAATTTAAAAATTAAGAAAATTTTTTAAAAGAAAGATGGGGGAGGTCGAAGGGGCGGCTAAGGGCTGAGCCCTCACAGCCGCTACCTCCCCGCCGTCACCGGGAAGGACCGATGACGGAGGGAAGAGGGTCAGCCAGGGTCGTCAACCCCCGGCTGACCGACGGCGAGGGCTGCGAGCCCTCACCGGATCGCGGCGAGGGTTGCGACCCTTGCCCTAGATTTGGGCGAGGGCTCGCGGGCCCCCGTCGCCGGTCGGCCGGCATCGCCAGCCCTTGGCCAGGGGCCGGCGAGGCCGGTTGACCCTCCCCACTTCGTCGTTGGCCCTTCTCGGCGGTGGCGAGGGCCATGAGCCCTCACCCTCACCCAGATCCGGCGAGGGCTCGTGGGCCCTCGGTGCCTCCCCACTGCCGCCTGGAAGGGTCGGCGACGAAGTGGGGAGGGTCGGCCGGCCTCGCCAGCCCCTGGCCAAAGGCCGGCGATGCCGACCAATTGGCCGCAAAGGCCCACGAGCCCTCGCCCAGATCTGGGCCAAGGGTCGCGGCCCTCGCCACGATCTGGCGATGGCTCGTAGCCGTCCCCGTCGGTCAGCTGGGGGCCGGCGATCCCGGCCAACCCTCCCCCATCCGTCGCCGGCCCTTCCCGGCGATAGCAGGAGGTGGCGGCGGCAGCGAGGGCTTAGCCCTCGGTCGCCCCTTCGACCTCCCCTCCCCTTTTTTTTTTTTCTTAATTTTTTAAAATTTTTAAAATTTTCTTAATTCTTTTTAATTTTTTGAATATTTTAAATAAAATTAATTTTAAATAAAATTTAATTAATTTTTATATTATTATTTACACGTAGACACAAAACGGCGTCGTTTTTTGCATTTTCTCCGTCACGTCAGCGTGCAAAATGATGCCGTTTTGAACAACACTCGCCGGAAAATGGCCACGTTAGCTATTTGGCCGAATTTTCGCCGGAGTGGCACTTAAGTGTCCCATTTTACTCTGATATTGGCACTCAAGTGTACTATTTTAAAGTTATGCACTTAAGTGTCCCTCCGTGCCAAGTTATAACACTCCAGGTGTCCCAACCTCTCATTTTCTTCATGCATTTTTTCTGTCTCACTTGAAGTGCTATACTTGCTTTTTATATTCTTCTTCTTTCTTTCCTTTCTTTTCTATACTTGCTTTTATAAACTAAAGGGACTCGGTCAAACCCCAAATGTTACACTAAGTGCACCGTCTATTTCAAAAATCTAATCAAATAATTTATATTTGTGTGTTTTCACTGTGTTGATCTTTTCCTATGTTCTATTTGTTTATTATATATTTCTTTTCTAATGAGTGTTTCTCATTCGCATATGATTATCACAAGAAAAAAAATCAATTTCATTCCTTCTCATATATTTCGTTTTAAAATACCATTCAAAGTCAAACAATAAATATTCAAACTGTGTTTAAGGAAATGTTAGATTATATCTCGACTTTAGAACCGTGTGAGGAATATCAAGAAATATATTTTCTTCCGACGAAGGAGCCACAAGGTTATTGGCTTATTCAGTTTTGGTGAAAGAAGATGTGTGGTTGTGTTTGACTCCTATGCGCAGCCGCACGACAGAGAGAGCCACTACAGGACAAAATAAAGGGGTCGCATATTCTATAATTATATATTTATTTCGGGGGTGAAAAGGTTTCTGTCAGACGAAACAGCCCGTGGGCTCTCGAGCAGAACGTAGACTTTGTGCTTTGTTTTATATTCAAATTGGGACGTAAGACTCATGTATATTCTGGGTGTTAAATTATATCTCAAGTTTGAATCCATTATACGATATTCGATACGCACAAAACATTTACATGCTGAAATGAGAAAAAAAAAAAACACGTCCGAGGAGCATTTAATTAAAATAAAGATCGTGTGGTAGAAGCCGAAAGGATTCAGCCCTAGGTACGAGCTTCTACCGTTGAAAATGAAGGCCACACCATGTGTTGATTTTTGTGGCCTTGTCATTTGTCAACATGAAATCTTCTGAAGAGTTGATCGTGCGAATTCTTTCCACCTTATTAAATGCACGCACATGGCCATGTGCATGCATGCACGAAGAAAAAAAATTGGTCAACACTTGTGGCTTCAGAAGACTCCCTCTCGTACGCTTGCTTTTCACCGAGAAGAAGAAATTTGAAGACTGCAGCCCACCTCATTTCACGGATCAATGGCACACGTTTCTGACAATTATCCCTCATCTCTGCCGCCTCATTAAATGCTTGCCCATGCACATGCATGATCTGCAGGCATGCCTACAAATATGGTGGGCGTTCCGTGCCGATTGCGGCTTGTCTTGTGGGTGCCCGCGCTGCAGCATTTAATGAGGCCATTTATTTTTTTCTGCCCTTCTCTCTATATGAGGAGAAGACATCCGAAGATGCAACAAGAGCCAAAAACATAAAAGAGCTCGGCAGAGAGCTAGAGAAACGAGCTCGATAGAGAGTGAGAGCTTGAGCTCAGAGAGGGTTTGTGCGGAGTCGAGTTCATTGAGTTGTTTTGTTAAACACCGTGGGTATCGGGTATAAAGTAGGGCTGGGAAACACTTGAGTGCATATGTGTGATTGTAATCCTGTAATTCTCCGATTTATAGTGGATTGATTTGCTAGCTCTCCCCGTGGACGTAGGTTCCGACATTCGGACCGAACCACGTAAATTTCTGGTGTCCTTTAATTTTTTATTGTTCCTTGTTTTATTTCGATCCATTTCTATAGCTCCCGACATAATTGCAAATTACGATCCGCTTCCGCTGCGACGCCGATTAACAACAATTGGTATCAGAGCTTTGCTTTGCAATTATGTCTGGAGCAAAAGTAGAAATTGAGAAATTTAACGGGAGGAACAACTTCGAGTTGTGGAGCGTCAAGATGAAGGCGCTATTAACAACTCAAGGATTAGCCAATGCATTGGAGGGCAAGGCTCAGTTGCCCGAAACAATGCGAGATGCTAAGAAGGACGAGCTAATGGAGAAGGCCAAGAGCATCATCCTGTTGAACTTATCGGATGAAGTGCTAATAGAGGTGGCCGAGGAGGAGGATGCCGCAGCATTATGGGCTAAACTTCAGGCCCTCTATGTAAAGAAAGGTTTAAACAATCGCTTATATATGCTAAAGAGAATGTTCCAGTTCCGATACACTGAAGGTACGTCCATTAGATCCCACCTAGATGAGTTTAATAAACTCATGATGGACTTGAAGAATGTTGGCAAGATTTTAGATGATGAAGAACAAGGCATGATGTTGTTGGCGTCTCTACCGGAGTCATGGGAGCACTTTACCGACTCCTTGTTACAGGGGCGTACTACTATTACCTCAGAAGAGGTAAAATTTGCCCTGTTTTCAAAGGAGTGGCAGAGAAAGTTGCGTGATGACAGTCTAGCGCAAGATGTAGCGCGTGGACTAGTGATTCGAGGTAGAGACCAACATCGGAGGCCTAGCAATAGAAGCCAAAGAAAAAGCAGGTCGAAGTTGCGACATAGAAAATCAAAAGGTCGCATGAAGTGCTTCGAATGTCACGAGGAGGGGCACATAAGGAGAAATTGTCCAAAGCTAAGAAATAAAGGCGTTTGGCAAAATGCCACAAGCAGTGTGGCGAATGTTGCCGAGGAGAGTACCAGTGATGCCGAAGCTATCCTATGTGTATCTACAAGTTCGTCAGGAGACGAATGGGTGCTAGATCCTGGATGTTCCTATCATATGACTCCTCATAAGAATTGGTTCACTACCTACCAGACTACAGATGGTGGTAGAGTTCTTTGGGGGAATAATGCAGCCTGCGAGGTTGTAGGGATAGGAACAGTCCGGATCCGAATGCATGATGGCGTAGAACGAACATTAACAGACGTAAGGCACGTACCGAAGCTCAAGAAGAGCCTTATTTCTTTGGGAACACTCGATGACCTCGGGTGCAAATACACAGCTGAAGGTGGAGTGCTGAAGATTTCTCGAGGTGCCCTGACAGTGATGAAAGGGAAGAAGGCGAATTCTCTCTATCATTTACTGGGAGAAACCGTGACCGGAGTTGCTGCAGTTTCATCAGGTGAGTCAGACTCAAATTTGACTCAGTTATGGCATATGCGATTGGGACACATGAGTGAGGCAGGTATGACAATGCTAAGTGAGAAGGGGTTGCCGAAAGGTCAGAAGACAGGAAAGCTGGACCTGTGTGAGCACTGCATCTTCGGAAAGTAGCGTCGTGTTAAATTTGGTACAGCTCTACATTCGACCAAGCAACCAGTAGAATACATTCATTCAGATATTTGGGGACCGTCTCCAGTTCCATCTAAAGGAGGTGCCAGATATATGTTGACATTCATCGACGATTACTCAAGGAAGGTATGGGTGTACTTCCTGAAGCACAAATCTGGGTATTTGATCAGTTCAAGAAATTTAAGGCACTGATTGAGAAGCAGAAGAGTAAACAAATCAAGTGCCTGAGAACTGATAATGGCATGGAGTTCTGTGGTAAGGACTTTACTGAGTTTTGCCAAAGGAAGGGATTGTGAGACACCGCACAGTTCCCGGGACACCATAGCAGAATGGCGTAACAGAACGGAAGAACAGAACTCTACTTGAGCGAGCTCGGTGCATGCTTTCGCATGCAGGATTGGGCAAGGAATTTTGGGCCGAAGCAATAAATATGGTGTGTTACCTGGTTAATCGATCTCCATCTTTTGCTATTGAGTGGAAGACTCCTGAGGAAGTATGGTTGGGGAAACCTGTTGATTACTCCGGATTACGAATATTCGGATGCCCTGCGTATGCTCATGTGAGAAATGGTAAGCTTGAGCCGAGGGCGAAGAAGTGCATATTTCTGGGTTATGCACAAGGGGTGAAAGGCTACCGGTTGTGGTGCACTGATCCCAGATCACCCGGTTTTCTAATCAGCAGAGACGTGATCTTCAATGAGACTGCAATGCTTCAAAAGAGGAATCTTGAGACTCAACCAGCAGAGCAAACGGATCATGGTGTCAGAAGTGAGGTGGAGATTCAGGCGGAGTCTCCAAAGACCTCAGAGGTAACTGAGGAAGAGATTGCGGATGAGGCCACAATTCCTGAAGACATTGATACTGAACAACCAGCAGAGCCACAACACAACATAGCCACAAGCAAACAAAGAAGGCAAATTAAACCACCGGTACGTTATGGTTATACTGATATTGCCTATGCATTAACTGTAGGTGATGAGGTGGAGATGGATGAGCATTCATCCTATTTTGAGGCGATGGTTAGTGCTGAGTCATCACAGTGGCTAGAGGCTATGAGTGAAGAAATAAAATCACTCTATCGGAATCAAACATGGGAGTTGGTCAAAGTACCCAAAAGTCAGAAAATTGTCGGATGCAAATGGGTCTACAAACGGAAAGAAGGCATTCCCGGTGTAGAGGCAACCGGGTTCAAAGCAAGACTTGTTGCAAGGGGGTATACTCAACGAGAGGGCATCGATTACAATGAAGCATTCTCTCCTGTGGTAAGGCATACCTCTATTCGTGTATTACTTGCCTTAGTTACTGCATAGGATCTTGAGTTGGAGCAGCTAGATGTGAAAACGGCATTTCTTCATGGTGAATTGGAGGAACAAATTTACATGAAGCAGCCTGAGGGATTTGCTATTCCAGGTAAGGAAGACCATGTTTGCTTATTGAAGAAATCCTTGTATGGATTGAAACAATCTCCTAGACAGTGGTATAAGCGTTTTGATGCTTTCATGACTAATCAAGATTATTCGAAAAGTCAATTTGATAGTTGTGTTTATTTTAGGAGATTGGAGGATGGGTCTTTGATTTATTTGCTATTATATGTTGATGATATGTTAATAGCAGCTAAACATATGTCTGATATTGATGTGTTGAAGCGGCAGTTGAGTGCTGAGTTTGAAATGAAAGAATTAGGTGTTGCTAAGAAAATATTGGGTATGGAAATTTTGCGTGACAAAGTTGCAAGAACGTTGCATTTGTCTCAAAAGAAATATATTGAGAAGATCGTGGCACATTTCAATATGCAGTCAGCAAAATCTGTAAATACCCCTTTAGCCGCACATTTTAAACTTTCTGATTGGTTATCACCGCAAACTGAGGAGGAGGAGGAACATATGTCCCGTGTTCCTTATTCTAGTGCAGTTGGTAGTATTATGTATGCCATGGTATGTACTAGACCTGACATTTCACAGGCCGTAAGTGTTGTCAACCGTTACATGAAACACCCAGGTAAGACACATTGGGAAGCCGTGAAATGGATCCTCAAATATCTAAAGGGGACAGCAGACGTTGGCATTATGTATTAGAGGAACATCAATGGCAAAGAGACCACAGGGTACGTGGATTCAGATCACGCCGGTAACTTGGATGATCGCAGATCGCTAGCAGGGTATGTGTTTACGCTAGCAGGTGGTGCAATAAGTTGGAAAGCATCTTTACAAGATGATGTTGCATTGTCTTCGACTGAGGCGGAGTACATGGCACTAACTTTTGTTGCAAAGGAGTCGATATGGTTAAGAGGTTTGCTCTCGGACCTTGGACTGGAGCAGAAAAGTGTCACCATACACTGTGACAATCAAGGTGCGATATATTTGGCTTACAATCCAATATATCACGAGCGAATAAAACATATCGACATCAGGCATCATTTCATCCGAGATGTCATAACGAAGGGTAAAATTGTTGTAAAGAAAATAGCAACAGCGGAGAACCCGGCAAATATGATGACGAAGCATGTTCCTTCAGCAAAGCTCGAGCTCTGTATGAGCTCGATTGGCGTTTGTAGAGTATGAGCGCCCATCGGGGCATTGGGAGAGCCGAGCATGGAAAATAATCACTATAACTTGGCTTCAAACATTGAGCCAAGGTGGAGAATTGTTAGATTATATCTCAAGTTTGAATTCATTATACGATACCCGATACGCACAAAACATTTACATGCTGAAATGAGAAAAAAAAAAAAAACACGTCCGAGGAGCATTTAATTAAAATAAAGATCGTGTGGTAGAAGCCGAAAGGATTCAGCCCTAGGTACGAGCTTCTACCGTTGAAAATGAAGGCCACACCATGTGTTGATTTTTGTGGCCTTGTCAGCATGAAATCTTCTGAAGAGTTGATCGTGCGAATTCTTTCCACCTTATTAAATGCACGCACATGGCCATGTGCATGCATGCATGAAGAAAAGAAATTGGTCAACACTTGTGGCTTCAGAAGACTCCCTCTCGTACGCTTGCTTTTTACCAAGAAGAAGAAATTTGAAGACTGCAGCCCACCTCATTTCACGGATCAATGGCACACGTTTCTGACAATTATCCCTCATCTCTGCCGCCTCATTAAATGCTTGCCCATGCACATGCATGATCTGCAGGCATGCCTACAAATATGGTGGGCGTTCCGTGCCGATTGCGGCTTGTCTTGTGGGCGCCTGCGCTGCAGCATTTAATGAGGCCATTTTTTTTTTCTGCCCTTCTCTCTATATGAGGAGAAGACGTCCGAAGATGCAACAAGAGCCAAAAACATAAAAGAGCTCAGCAGAGAGCTAGAGAAACGAGCTCGAGAGAGATTGAGAGCTTGAGCTCAAAGAGGGTTTGTGCGGAGTTTATATAAAGTAGTGAACAAACAAAAAATAGAGGGAAATCTTTTGATAAAATAGAACTTATTCGAGTCCATTGAGTTGTTTTGTTAAACACCGTGGGTATCGGGTATAAAGTAGGGTTGGGAAACACTTGAGTGCATATGTGTGATTGTAATCTTGTAATTCTCTGATTTATAGTGGATTGATTTGCTGGCTCTCTCCGTGAATGTAGGTTCCGACATTCGGACCGAACCACGTAAATTTCTGGTGTCCTTTAATTTTTTATTGTTCCTCGTTTTATTTCGATCGATTTCTATAGCTCCCAACATAATTGCAAATTACGATCCGCTTCCGCTGCGACGCCGATTAACAACACTGGGTGTGGAAAATATTGAAACCTGTTCACGATTGTAATTCTAATTTTTCAATGATAGTAGATTATTAGCTACCAGCTCTCCCAATAGAGTATGTACCTAGATTTGGACCGAATGTTGTAATGTTTATGGTGTTTTTAATTGTTCATTGTTTTATTTATCTAGTGATTTCGAGTTGATTTAAATTGCAAAATCTTGTTAGTTTCTGTATTAATTTTACTATGGAAAGTCTCTATACATTACACTTGACATTCTACTTGTAATCTAAAAAGGAATAATTACTATAAAGTCTTAAACCTATTATTTGGACATCAATTCAGTCATTAATTTTTTAATTTTATTAATTTAGTTTTAAATCTTTTGATGAATTGGCAATTTACTTATTCCACCTATAATCGCTAACATGGACAAAATCAAACGTATTGATCTTTAAAAAATCATTTCATGGAAGTCCTTTCCTTAAAAACAATGACACCCTCCAAATTGCTTTGATTCTTCACATTTTCGCGCTAGTCAAAACAGTTTGATCTTTCAAACCAGTTCATTTAAAGGCGACGGCACGGTAAAGGAAGATCCATTTACATCGACGTCTTAGAGAGTAAAAGAATAAAATTTTATACCAATAGATTCAGCAGAGAACATATCCTCCGAAAGCATAACAGAGCATTCGCACCCAAAAGTGCAGTAAGCGGGAAACTACTAGCTTCTGTTTCCCCACCATTGCTACCAGAAAACAACCCCATGCCCCTTCTTATACGAGACACGTTTGGACTCAAATGTCCTTTCTATCATAGCGGCAATGCAAAGACAAACGGAAAACAACTTTCAAAACCACGAGGCAAGATAAGACTAGGTCGATGAAAAAAAAATGTATAGAAAGCTAAATCATTCGCGAGAAACCACGACCACTTGTTTCCCCATGCTGCGACCGGAGAACACCCCGACAAGAGCTGCTGGACCGTTCTCGAGCCCTTCCGCGATGTCTTCCATGTACACAATCTTCCCCTCTTTAATCTGAGGCAATACAGTCTCGAGGAACTTCGGGTAGAGATGATAGTAATTAAACATTGCAAAACCTTCCATCCGAACCTGCTTCCAGATAAGGTGCATCAAGTTGTGTACGCCTTCGTGCTGCTCGAGGTTGTATTGTGAGATCATTCCGCATACTGTGATTCGGCCATGAGGTTTCATGTTGAGCAGCACGGCATCAAGCATCTTTCCACCGACATTCTCAAAGTAGATATCGATCCCCTCAGGTAAGCATCTAAACATTCAAGACAGGAAAAAGTCAACTCTAGTCGGCTTTGGAATGGGTACATATTGAATATCCTGTACATAAGTAATGGGCTCAATCATTGTTACTTTATTCCTGGTTCACCTTTTCAGTGCTGCATCCAGATCCAGTTCCTCCTTGTAGTTGAAAGCATCATCAAATCCAAATTTGTTCTTCAGCAAATCAACCTTTTTCCCAAACATAACAGCAAGCGAGCATTTTAAGTAGAGATAAAACCGGGAAGAGACTATTAAGCAATTAATGTTCAAGGAAACACTAGACAAATGTGAGATGATTACCTTCTCTTTGCTACCGGCGCTGCCAACAACATAACAACCAAACAACTTTGCAAACTGGCCGACAAGCTGACCAACAGCTCCCGATGCCGCTGATATGAAAACAGTATCTCCTTTCTTAGGAGAGCATACCTCGAAAAACCCAGCATAAGCCGTCAGACCTGGCATACCTGTAAAGTTTGGATTTATGCAAATTAGACAAGTTTCAAGATTTGCTGGAGCATAGAAGTAGGAGTGTAATGCTATGGCAAATCTCAAATGATCCCATTTAATTGATCGCAGGTGATGCCCCTGTCAAATGGATGAGAAACAATCAATTTGGACACTTCTTTCAACACGAAAGACAGCTTTGCAAGGCTCCATCGTTGAGACAATTCAACAAGGGCATACGGCACTTAAACAAGGATGATCCCCGCAAGTAAAATTCAAACGAAGCACGCTTTTCCCTTGCATAAGCGGGAGGCAGTCCGTACTTGAGAACCAAACAGACAGAACAAAGTATCTTAACGATTCGATGCTCCTCATTATTTAACACTGAAAGAGATATCGCACCAGATGATTAAAGAGCATACCCAGAAGGCCGGTGTAGTAAGACAGAGGAACATCGGTGTGTTCGATTTTAAAGCAAGTCTCTGGCGCAGTAATTAGACTATACTCCTCCCATCGAGTAAGGCCCAAAACCAAGTCGCCTTTCTTGAAGTTCGGATGCCCAGATTCCAAAACTCTAGCTACCCCATATCCAGAAACAGTCTGCATCATTGTCTTGGATACTTCAGAATATAAGTGGAACTACAAATAGCAAACTCGAATAGACTTTGAGCGTACAAGAAGGAAAGAGTATGCTTCCTTTGAATCTTACTTGTTGAATGTAATTGTCACAAATTTGAGTTTGTTTATGCATGTGAGTTCATAACTTAGTGTTGGCATCATTTGTCGAGTAAATGTGACGAGAGAGATGGCGGGACTTACAGAGCCGAGCTGAGTGGAGAACTTGATGAGGTGGAGATTGTAGGGATCGCAGGCCAGGTACAAGTTCTTCACCATGATGGACCCCGAATCCTTGTCCGCCTTCGGTCTCTCCGAGCTCGTCCTAACTTCCAAGTGGGTCTCTTTCAGGGAACCTTGTACCTTCTCTCTGTAAATCACCTGTTTGTTCCTCATAACTTCCGCTGAAGCGTTGCTGTTCTCCTTCTCCATTTTCTCTCTCTCTCTCTCTCTCTCTCTCGATTTGACTGGTGAGACACATGGCCAAATATTGCACGCATACTTTATAGGGAAGATGGGTGATGAAAAATATGCAGACGCCGGTGACGTGTGCCCGTGTGTCATCGGCAGCATGTCTTACGTGTGCCGTTGTGTCATCCGTGGAATAGTATTCCAATTGGGAGATGCTAGCCTAACGACCATCGCAATCCAAGATGATGACGTACTTTCCATTTCAAAGAAATGGGCAACCGGTTGAAATCTAAACAATATGTTATTATATTTGCTAATCTTAATTAATTCAACAAGGAAACTAGATAAAAAAACAATACATACGATGAAATGAAGGTTTTGTTTTCTTATTTTATTTAAGGAATAATATTACCATCGTTCCTTTATTTTTATCAAAAATCAAAATCAAAATCATTCTTCTTTCTTTTATTATTATTTTTTAAAAACGTCCCTCAACTTTTTAGAAAATGTCGACTTGTAGTCCTTCCGTTATAAATTTTCCCTTATTCGTTGATTTTTGTTGACATGGATTAGAGAATTAATGATATAGATGCTAGTGAATATATGTGTCATGCTGAAATACATATGTCATGTCATGCTGAAAATTATTATAGCCAAAAAGGCACCACATCAGACAATATTTAAAAAAAAAAAAAAAAACCAAAATTGAGAGAGAGAAAGAGATGAAGGATCATCGTTGTAGCCATGAGCTCAAGCTCTAAGCTTGCAGCAACCATGGTCGCAACAACCACAACCACTAGAGTTTCGAATTGTGAAGCTCAAGATAAGCTTACAATCATGATGGCTCAATTGGTGGTCGTAAATGTGACATCCTGAAATTCGATCCTATTTCGACAAAGTGAAAAGGGAATATGTCGTCGATGTGGCTATGGTCCTTTTTCTCTAAACTGATCACTAACGAGTTAACTAACTTATTGAGTGAAGCCATTAAGGGATGTATCTGCAGTAAAATCCCTAAAAGCTACTCAATTGGTTGGATTGGACTAAAATCGTGTCTGATCGATTCTAACTATGAAATTTAAATTGATTTCGGGAATCGAATATTCGAGTGTGTCACAATTCATTTTTAGGACCGTCTCATCATCTGTCAATTTATTGACGAGTCCAAAATTTCAAGAAATAAATTATCGGAGGAAAAATCGAAACCAGAAGAAAATAGAAATGGAAAGAGAAAAGAAAAGAAAAAAATAAGACTAATGGTATTATGTTATTTTATTTCTTCTCTCCCTCTCTCTTCTTTTCCTCTCTCTCTCTCTCAGTACTATCTCTCCCCCTCACCGTTCGAACGAAGATGGAAGCAGCAGTGCTGAGAGAAGAGGAAGACCGGAGCAGCTCGTTGTCGTCACCTGTGCTTCGCCGCTCACCACCCACCTTTGCCTCTCTCTCACGTCCCTCAGCCATCGCTGCCCTTCTTCTTGTCCTTTCTGGTTTGTGCTAAGACAGAAGCGAACCGAAGCAAAAGCAGTAGCCAGCCGCTCGCCACCACCACACCGGAGCCGGACCTCCGTTCGCGCGATGCCTGCCCACGCACGCCGCGCGCTCCACCACCGTCCTCTTCGTGCCTTGCCGTCCCCGCCATGTGACTCTAGCCCCTGTTCTACCTCTGCCCAGCCTTGTTCGGCCAGCTCAAGCCGCGGCCCGACCATCTCTAGCCACCATTCAGACTTGTCGGAGCTTCCCGCGCCCTCCACCGACCTTGCCTCGCCACCCTAGCCACCGGACCAACCTCGGCCAACCTAGAACAGCAACCCAGCGAGTGGGTTTCTAGTGGGTTCGTGGGCTGTTTTGGGCCGTTTCGGGCCCCGAACCCGAGCTGTGCTTTGGGGTTTATCGTTCCTCGTGTCGTCCCCGTCGGATTGGTCTAACTTGCGAGCAATTCCAGTGAGTAATCTCATTAATCCTTGCTCAGTGGGCTAATTATACTTAATGGTTGTTTAGTTTTATTTAATTACGTTTAGGTGGTTAGATTAATGTTTATTAGTTAATTGTGATGCAAATTAGACAAATTGAATGTGTATTTAGCAAGTAGACATGGTCTACTATTTATTAAGGGTAGCTCGGTATTTTTCCGACCCTTTATCGGGCTTCAATTTGATAATTTGGGCCTAAGTGGAATTTTTGGCATTTAAATATTATTTTTAGGAATTAAATTAATTAATTAATTAATTTCCGGAAATTCAACCGGGATGGCCAGTGACCGGAATTTTATGCCGGTGATCATGGTGAAGTCCGTTTATTTAATTGGGCTTTATTTTGAGCTAAATTGAATTTTTAATATTTATTAATTAATTTTCGAAATTAATTAATTATTTAATTATTTAATTATTTTTCGGAAATTAATGCTGAGATGACCGATGACCAGAATTTTGTGCTGATCATCGTGGCATAGTCCATTTATTTATTTGAGCTTAATCTGTGCCGAATTGATTTAATTGTGGATTTTTTGGATATGTTCCTAAATTGATTATTTGGGTAAATTGAGTATGAATTAAGGTTGTAAATAATTACTTTAGAAATGGGATGAATCATCATGAAAGGCACGTGGCTCGATGAATAGTACATCATCTCGGAAAATGTACGTGGTTCGGTGATTTGGTATATTGCTTCGGAGAATGCATGTGGCTCGATGATTAGTACGTCGCCTTGGAGAATGCACGGGGCTTGATGATTAGATATGTCACCTCGGAGAATGCACGTGGCTCAGTGATAAAGTATGTCGCCTTGGAGAATGCATATGACTGGGTGACTAGATGTATATATTACTCGGAGAATGCACGTGGCTTGGTGACAAAATATGTCTCCTTGGAGAATGCATGTGGCTCGGTGATTGGTTCTATCAGTTAGGATTGATTAGTAATAGCTTGAATGACCGGGAAATAGTCAGGCTGACATGTAATCAAATGGTTCGATTTGTTTTGAGTAATGGGCGCCAATTATGAATTGTACTGACTTGCAAGTGGAATCTGAGGCCAAGGTAAGTCCTTTGACCTGTGCGTGTTTACGCAGCCTATAGTATAATGGTTTACTAATTGGGCCTTAGTGGGGTAAAACTTGCTGAGACATAGTCTCATCCCAGTTTGGGGACAACATTTCAAGATCCCGATGAGAAGCTGAGGAGGAGGGATCAGAAGGAGAACTTTGAGGTGAAACGTGAGGAGGAGGATTTTCGGAAGAAAAATATAGGGATATGTGTAGTAGAAGTCCTAAAACTTCTGCAGAAAGTGCAATTGAGTCCTAAAACTTACAAAGAGTTCAATTAAGTCCTAAAACTTGTCCAGAAAGTGCAATTGAGTCCTAAAACTTACAAAGAGTTCAATCAAGTCCTAAAACTTGTCCAGAAAGTGCAATTGAGTCCTAAAGTTAACACCGTTAAGAAAGTTAACGGAAATTGCTGACGTGGCGCTGACGTAATATTTTAAATGATTTTTTTTTTTTCAAATTGCTTTTTAAAATTATTTTTATTCAAAATCTTTAAAATTAGATTAAAAATAAAAAGGAAAATCTAAATTTATTTAGAAAAAGAAATTGTTCAAAAAAAAAAGGGCGGTGGACTTCCGCCGCCGCCCATCGCCGGCGACCGTCGCCGGCCCTGGGCGGGGTGGCCGGCCCTCACCGGGGGCCGGCGACCGTCGCTCGGCCCCAGGCGAGGGACGGCGACCGTCGCCCGCCCTGGGCGCGGCCTCGTCGGCCCTCGCTCGGGGCCGGCGAGGCTCGCCAGATCTGGGGGAGCCTCGCCCAGATCTGGCGAGCCTCGCCGGCCCCGAGCGAGGGCCGACGAGGCCTCGCCTAGGGCGGGCGACGGTCGCTCGGCCCCAGGCGAGGGACGGCGACCGTCGCCCGCCCTGGGCGCGGCCTCGTCGGCCCTCGCTCGGGGCCGGCGAGGCTCGCCAGATCTGGGAGCCTCGCCCGGATCCGCGAGCCTCGCCGCCCCGAGCGAGGGCCGACGAGGCCTCGCCTGTGCGGGCGACGGTCGCTCGGCCCCCGAGCGAGGGACGGCGACCGTCGCCCGCCACAGGCGCGGCCTCGTCGCCCTCGCTCGGGGCCTTCCATGCGAGGCTCGCCAGGATTTGGGCGAGCCTCGCCGGCCCCGAGCGAGGGCCGACGAGGCCTCGCCCAGGCGGGCGACGGTCGCCGGCCCCTGAGGGCCGGCCACCCCGCCCGGGGCCGGCGACGGTCGCTGGCGATGGGCGGCGGCGGAAGTCCACCCCTTCTTTTTTTTTTTTGAACAATTTTTTTTCTAAATATTTAGATTTTTCTTTTTAAAATAAATTTAGATTTTCCTTTTTATTTTTTAATCTAATTTTAAATATTTTGAATAAAAATAATTTTAAAAAGCCATTTGAAAAATAAAAAAATCATTTAAAATATTACGTTAGCGCCACGTCAGCAATTTCCGTTAACTTTCTTAACGGTGTTAACTTTAGGACTCAATTGCACTTTCTAGACAAGTTTTAGGACTTGATTGAACTCTTTGTAAGTTTTAGGACTCAATTGCACTTTGTGGACAAGTTTTAGGACTTAATTGAACTCTTTGTAAGTTTTAGGACTCAATTGCACTTTCTGCACAAGTTTTAGGACTTCTACTACACATATCCCAAAAATATAATACCGAGAGAGATATTGAGTACAACCTGGATGAACTGAGATTTCATCTTCTTTTGTGAACTCCATTTTGATGTGAATAGAGTTTGAATAAAAAGTTGTGAAGTACTCTAGTTTGTGTTTTGTATAAAAGTTTGGTTATAAGTTTCGATATGAAAAATATGACCTTACTTTTCTATCCTATCGATTTACTATATGAGGGTTTATAACTGCTTCCTCATGTGCTTAATAAATGAAAGAATTGACGATACATAGTCTTGGGATATCGCATTATAAAATCGACCAATTGAGAAAGATGTGTGCATGCTTGATGATCGGGGCGTGACGGTTAATGGTTACAAATCATAGTTTTTGTATTATTATGGATGTTTTGTGGGTTTTCTTCAAGTTTATCATTTCTCTTATTTTATTTTTATTATACTCACATTTAAGAAATTTTACTTCGAGGGATTAAAGGAAATGCTGATAATTGAGATTTCATTCCCAATTTCCCAAAGAAACAAGATGAACAATTTATCTTGTTCCCTTTGCTTATACTATTAACTTATTTGTTCTTTCAAATAACTTTTTATAGCACTTTATACTTCATATTTGATGAAGTGGCACGTCACATAATGCTCAAGCATGTATAAATTACTCCACCTTTCACCCGCCCTTAAAACCTACCTTAACAGTTTTTCTTTCTTGCAGATTTCTAGAGAATTATGGTTCTTGAAATATAAAGAGAATGTTTAGTAAATTCCTATCATTTCCAGCAATTAAAAAACCATTTGCATTTCTGAAAATTACGTCAGAATTTTAGCTGAAGAAATCTTTTCTTTTCTTTTTTTGTCCTTTTTAGGAAGCTTGAGTCTTCTCTCTGAATAGACTCGTGAAGTGGAGAAACCGGATCCGACCCCCAAAAAGTGAAAAAACCGGCTACTCAAGTTTTATGATGACCTTTCTTTACATAAAAATTTTCTCCATTCCAAAAGAACAATCAAAGAGGGATACGCTAAAGTGGGAAAAAAAGGAGAGGGAAAGAAAGGTCATCATAAAATTAAGGATAAGAACATCCTAAATTGGCCTTTCCACACCTCTTGTATGATCCTCCTAAAATGTGCATCATATAGCCGAGCGACATATAACCAAATGATGATTTGGTCCGACAAAAATTCGAAAAATTGAGTAATCGAAGCTAATTCTAGGTATCAATTTTGAAGAGAAGATGAAACAGCTTTAAGAGTTTGCTACGAAGAAAAGAAAAGAAGACAAGTAGGAACAGAGAGAATATAGATTTAAAAAACGGTTTCTTCTTTTCAGAATAGAGAAATCATTTTCTTCCTTGTGAAGTATCATTATATTTCTCGACTGAAAAGTCTTTTCAACAGATCATCTACTTTCAGCAAATCAAACATATTGACCTTTGCTCATGAAAATCCCTTCTATGAAAGCAAAGACACCCTCAAAATCGCTTCGACTGTTCACATTTCCGCGCTAGTCAAAATGGTTCGATCTCTCAAACCAATTTATTTAAAGGCGACCATGCATAGTGAAGGAAGATAGATTTATATTGACCTCTTAGAAAGGCATAGCAGGAAATGTTATACCCAATGCAGAGAACATATCCTCCGAAAGCATAATAGAGCATTCCCACCCAAAAGTGCAGTAAGCGGGAAACTACTAGCTTCTGTTTCCCCACCATTGCTACCAGAAAACAACCCCATGCCCCTTCTTATACGAGACACATTTGCACTCAAATGTCCTTTGTATCATAGCGGCAATGCAAAGACAAACGGAAAACAACTTTCTAAACCACGAGACAAGATAAGACTAGGTCGATGAAAAAAAATGTACAGAAAGCTGAATCATTCGCGAGAAACCATGACCACCTGTTTCCCGACATTGTGACCAGAGAACACCCCGACAAGAGCTGCTGGACCATTCTCGAGCCCTTCCGCGATGTCTTCCATGTACGCAATCTTCCCCTCTTTAATCTGAGGCAATACAGTCTCAAGGAACTTCGGGTAGAGATGATAGTAATCAAACACCACAAAACCTTCCATCCGCACCCGCTTCCAGATAAGGTTTATCAAGTTGTGTACGCCTTCGTGCTGCTCGAGGTTGTACTGCGAGATCATTCCGCATACTGTGATTCGGCCATGAAGTTTCATGTTGGGCAGCACGGCATCAAGCATCTTTCCGCCGACATTTTCAAAGTAGATATCGATCCCCTCAAGGAAGCATCTAAACATTCAAGACAGAAAAAAGTCAACTCTAGTCAGCTTTGGAATGGGTACATATTGAATATTTTGTAAATAAGTAATGTGCTCAATCATTGTTACTTTATTCCTGGTTCACCTTTTCAGTGCTGCATCCAGATCCAGTTCCTCCTTGTAGTTGAAAGCATTGTCGAATCCAAACTTGTTCTTCAGCAAATCAACCTTTTTCCCAAACATAACAGCAAGCGAGCATTTTAAGTAAAGATAAAATCGGGAAGAGACTATTAAGCAATTACTATCCAAGGAAAAACTAGACAAATGTTAGATGATTACCTTCTCTTTGCTACCGGCGCTGCCAACAACATAACAACCAAACAACTTTGCAAACTGGCCGACAAGCTGACCAACAGCTCCCGACGCCGCCGATATGAAAACAGTATCTCCTTTCTTGGGAGAGCATACCTCGAAAAACCCAGCATAAGCGGTCATGCCTGGCATACCTGGAAAGTTTGGATTTATACAAATTAGAAGAGTTTAAAGATTTGCTGAAGCATAGGAGGAGTGTAATGCCATGGCAAATCTCAAACGATCCGGTTTAATTGACCGAAGGTGATGCCTCTGACAAATGGATAAGGAACAATCAATTTACACGCTTGTCTCAACACGAAAGAGCTGTATAGTACTCCATTGTTGAGATAATTCAACAAGGGCATACGGCACTTAAACAAGGAAGATTCCCCCAAGTAAAATTCAAAGGAAGCACGCTTTTTCCTTGCATAGCTGGAGGCTGTCCGTACTTGAGAACCAAACAGACAGAACAAAGTATCTTAACCATTCGATGCTCCTCATTATTTAACACTGAAAGAGATATCGCACCAGATGATTAAAGAGCATACCCAGAAGGCCCGTGTAGTAAGACAAAGGAACATTGGTGTGTTCGATCTTAAAGCAAGTCTCTGGCGCAGTAATTAGACTATACTCCTCCCATCGAGTGATGCCCAAAACCAAGTCGCCTTTCTTGAAGTTCGGATGCCCAGATTCCAAAACTCTAGCTACTCCATATCCAGGAACAGGCTGCATCATTGTGTTAGATACTTCAGAATATAAGTGCAACAACAAATAGCAAACTCGAATAGACTTTGAGCGTACAAGAAGGAAAGAGTATGCTTCCTTTGAATCTTACTTGTTGAATGTAATTGTCACAAATTTGAGTTTGGTTTATGCACACGAGTTCATAACTTACTGTTGGCATCATGTGTCGAGTAAATGTGAAGAGAGAGATGGCGGTACTTACAGAGCCGAGCTGAGTGGAGAACTTGATGAGGTTGAGATTGTAGGGATCGCAGGCCAGGTACAAGTTCTTCACCATGATGGTCCCCGAATCCTTGTCGGCCTTCGGTCTCTCCGAGCTCGTCCTCACTTCCAAGTGGGTCTCTTTCAGGGAACCTTGTACCTTCTCTCTGTATATCACCTGTTTGTTGCTCATAACTTCCACTGAAGCATTGCTGTTCTCCTTCTCCATTCTCTCTCTCTCTCTCTCTCTCTCTCTCTCTCTCTCTCTCTCTCTGTGTGGATTTGATTGGGGAGATACATGGCCAAATATTGCACGTACACTTATATGGAAGACGGGTGATGAAATATGCAGACGTCGGTGATGTGTGCCTTTGCGTCATCGGCATGTCTTACGTGTGCCGTTGTGTCATCCAAGATGATGACGGTGGATTGTGGGCTGCAATTTCCGTTTCAAAGAAATGGGCAACCGGTTGAAATATAAACAATATATTATTATATTTGCTAATCTTAATTAATTCAACGAGGAAACTAGATAAAAACAATAGATACAATATAATGAAGGTTTTGTTTTCTTATTTTATTTAAGGAATAATATAATCATCGTTCCGTTATTTTTGTCAGAAAGTCAAAATGAAAATCATCCTTCTTTCTTTTATTTATTTATTTTTTAAAAACGTCCCTCAAATATTTGAGTATAGTCCTTCTGTTATATTTTTCCCTTACCGATCAATTTTTGTTGACATAGATTACAGAATTAATGATATAGACGCCGATGGATATATGTGTCATGCTGAAATATATATGTCATGTTATGATTTACTGAAAATTATTATAAGTCAAAAAGGCACCACATCAAACAATATTAAAAGAAAAAAACCAAAATTGAGAAAGAGAAAGAGATAGAGGATCTTCGTCGTAGCCATGAGCTCAAGCTCTAAGCTTGCAGCAACCATGGTCGTGGCACCCACAGCAACTAGAGTTTCGAATTGGGAAGCTCGAGATCATGGCTACTTGAGATAAGCTTAGGGTCATGGTGGCTCAATTGGTGGTCGTAAATGGTTACAAATCATAGTTTTTGTATTAATATGGATGTTTTGTGGGTTTCTTCAAGTTTATCATTTTTGTTATTTTATTTTTATTATACTCACATTTAAGAAATTTTACTTTGAGAGATTAAAGGAAATCCCGATAATTGAGATTTCATTCCAAATTTCCCAAAGAAATAGGATGAACAATTTATATTGTTCCTTTACTTATACTATTAACTTATTTGTTCTTTCGAAGAACTTTTTATAGGACTTTATGCTTCATATTTGATGAAGTGGCATGTCACATAATGCTCAAGCATGTATAAATTACTCCACCTTTCATCCGCCCTTAAAGCCTACCTTAACAGTTTTTTTTCATGTAGATTTCTAGAGAATTATGGTTCTTGAAATATAAAGAGAATGTTTAGTAAATTCCTATCATTTTCAGCAGTTAAAAAACCATTTGCATTTCTGAAAATTACGTCAGAATTTTAGCTGAAGAAATCTTTTCTTTTCGTTTTTTTGTCCTTTTTAGGAAGCTTTAGTCTTCTCTCTGAATAGACTCGTGAAGTGGAGAAACCGGATCCGGCTACTCAAGTTTTATGATGACTTTTCTTTACATAAAAATTTTCTCCATTCCAAAAGAACAATCAAAGAGGGATACGCTAAAGTGGGAAAAAAGGAAGAGGGAAAGAAAGGTCATCATAAAATTAAGGATAAGAACATCCTAAATTGGCCTTTCCACACCTCTTGTATGATCCTCCTAAAATGTGCATCATATAGCCGAGCGACATATAACCAAATCATGATTTGGTCCGACAGACATTCGACAAATTGAGTAATCGAAGCTAATTCTAGGTATCAATTTGAAGAGAAGATGAAACAGCTTTAAGAGTTTGCTACGAAGAAAAGAAAAGAAGACAAGTAGGAACAGAGAGAATATAGATTTAAAAAACGGTTTCTTCTTTTCAGAATAGAGAAATCATTTTCCTCATTGTGAAGTATCATTATTTTTCTCGACTGAAAAGTCTTTTCAACAGATCATCTAATTTCAGCAAATCAAACATATTGACCTTCGGAAGAACGTGTCATGAAAATCCTTTCCATGAAAGCAAAGACACCCTCAAAATCACTTCGACTATTCACATTTTCGCGCTAGTCAAAATGGTTCGATCTCTCAAACCAATTTATTTAAAGACGACCATGCATAGTAAAGGAAGATACATTTATATTGATCTCTTAGAAAGGCATAGCAGGAAATTTCATACCCAATGCAGAGAACATATCCTCTGAAAGCATAACAGAGCATGTGCACCCAAAAGTACAGTAAGCCAGAAACTACAACCCCGTTTCCCAACATTGCTACCAGAAAACAACTCCGTGTCCCTTCTTATACAAGACACATTTTGCTGTCAAATTTTCTTTGTATCATCGCCAGAAAAAGAAACCACCTCTATGTTCTCGCATAACAATACGGCCATGCAAAGACAGATAGAAATCAACATGAGACTATGCCGTTGAAAAAGTACAGAAAGCGGACTCATTCCGAGAAACCATGATCACTTGTTTCCCAACATTGTGGCCAGAGAACAGCCCCACAAGAGCAGCTGGACCGTTCTCGAGCCCTTTGGCAATGTCTTCCACGTACACAATCTTCCCCTCTTTGATCTGAGGCAACACTGTCTCCAGGAACTTCGGGTAGAGATGATAATAATCGGACACTACGAAACCTTCCATTCGAACCTGCTTCAGGATAAGGTTCATCAAGTTGCATACGCCTTCAGGCTGCTCGAGGTTGTACTGTGAGATCATTCCACATGCTGCTATTCGGCCACGAAGTTTCATGTTGAGCAGCACTGCATCAAGCATCTTTCCGCCCACATTTTCGAAGTAGATATCAATTCCCTCAGGGAAGTATCTAAACATTTATGACAGAAAAAGTCAACTCAGGTCAGCTTCAGGAACAGGTACATATTTTAAATCTCGTAAAGCAGTCATTTATTTGCTCAATCATCCTTAACATATAACCTTTTCAGTGCTGCATCCAGATCCAGTTCCTCCTTATAGTTGAAAGCATCATCAAAACCAAACTTGTTCTTCAGCAAATCAACCTTTTTGGCAAAAATAACAGCATGAGAGAGCTTTAAATAAGATGAAACTCGGAAGAGACTAATAAGACTGTACTTCTAACATTTATGTTTAGTGAAATGATGAGGGCATATATTCCAAACTGCATTACTCTGTTGGGCATTCTCAATTTGATAAATACAACATCATCATACCTCAAGTGCTTCTTTAAGATCTAACTCTATATATATGTGCTAGATGCTTGGTTAAGCCAATAAGTTTTATAAGAACATGAACATGCTCTCTATTTCAAACACTTGTCCAGTCACTCTAGTATTAAACAAAAGTGAAAATTGGAGATGCCAAATATGTTTGGCGAACCATTGATACGTGGGCAATTGTGTTCTTTCTTTGACACGAGATATGGAGGGGGCAGTGTACTCGTGCTTAAACAACTACTGTACAAGGAAACACTAGACAAATGTGACATAATTACCTTCTCTTTGCTACCGGCGCTCCCAACAACATAACAGCCCATCAACTTTGCAAACTGGCCAACAAGCTGACCAACGGCTCCTGATGCCGCTGATATGAAAACAGTCTCTCCTTTCTTAGGGGAGCATACCTTGAAAAACCCAACATAAGCTGTCATGCCCGGCATACCTGCAAAGTTTAAATTTGAAGAAATTAGAAGAGTTGCAAGATTGTGAAGCATAAGGAGTGCTATGCTTTGGCAAAATCTCAAATGATCTGATTAATTGCCCAAAGGTGAAGCCCATGAGAAATGTATAGACTTCTCTAGCAAATCTACCATTTCATTGAGACAATCGATTTACACAGTTCTTTTAATGCATAAAGATAGCTTTGCAGGCTCTATCATTAAGAATATTCAACAGGGGCATATGGTGCATCAACAAGGAAGATCCCTACAAGTAAAATACAAAGATCGCACACTCTTTTCTTCCGTAACCGGAGGCTATCCATATTTGAGAATAATACAGGACAAAGTAGAACAAAGTATGTTAACAATCTGATTCCCCTTAGTCTTTAACATTGAAAGAGATATTACACTAGATGATTAAGAAGCATACCCAAAAGGCCAGTATAGTAAGATAGAGGAACATCAGTGTGTTCAATTTTAAAGCAAGTCTCTGGTGCAGTAATTACACTATACTCCTCCCATCCAGTGATGCCCCAAATCAAGTCGCCCTTCTTGAAGTTTGGATGACGAGATTCCAAAACTCTAGCTACTCCATATCCAATAATAGGCTGCATCAATGTGTTACATACTTCAGAATACAAGTGGAAACACATTTAGCAAACGCAAATAGACATTGAACTTACAAGAAGGAAAGATTGGAAATAAAGATAATTTGATAATCAAACATGTTGCAATCACCAGAAACCCTTTCGTTCTAAAAGTTTGCAACTCTAGTCACATTGAACTGAGGTAAGTCAAAATGCAGATCCCTAAACACTTAATATAACTTCTAACAAACCTAGAAGAAGAGGAGCATAATTTTAACATCGCAGCAGGGATAGAAGTGAAATTCACAGTAATACATTAGAATCCTAAGCAATATGCTAAAGGATGCAAACAAAACTCTGCTTATTCCAGAGTCATGTTTATTTTATGTTCCATTAAATACATATCATTGTCCTATTTCATGTGCAAGCTTTCTGTCACCATTCATCATGCTTACACATGAATGGGACTGATAAAGCAACTCACGTCGCTTAGCACCTTGATTTATGTGGACCGTGTAAATGTTTGACATGTAAAATTCTATGACAAGTAGCGAAAGCGAGGTTCTTTCCTCTTTCAACACACTAAGCTTTTCAATACATCTTCCATTCTTATAGCGACATCACAAACCATCTCTACACTTCCAAAGGCACCACCAATTGGGTCACACTTGCAGAGCTAAAAAAGATTGAGCCTTGATAGGAAAAAAATGAACAGAAATATAGCTTATTTTATGCAACAACCAGCAGAGACACCACAACATTCTCCTGAAACAAAATAATTAATCCCCAGAACAAAGTGGTAAAAAAAAAGGACAAAAATATCGTACTCAAGAAAAACCCACAACATCCGACATTCGGAGCTTATTTTATGCAACAACTCCCCAGTTTCGACAACGAGGAACATCAGTTGACGCCGAGTTGATGACCCATATTTTCTTTCGATGAGAATCTGAAACGAAAAGACTTCGGCGTGCTTACCGAACCAGGATGGAAGGATTCGCGGTAACTGGGGACATCGAGCTTCCTCATGCGAATCCTCATGTAAGGATCGCAGGACAGGTAGAGATTCCTCACGAGGACGCCGTTGGAGCCCTCCGGGGCTCGCAACTCCAGGGCCGACTCGCGCACCTCCATGTCTGTCTCCTCGGGGGAGCCGCTCAAGTAGTCCCGGAATATCACCTGCTTGTTCCTCACCACCTCGCCACTCCCACTCGCCATCGCTCTTCGCTACTCTTTTCGACTGCCAGAAGAGAGAAAGACGATGAGCACGTGTGGAGTGCGGATGCGGGTCGATGACGCGGGACGTGGCCTTTTCTGCCTTGAATGACAGGAAGACAGACGACCCTTTTGATCTGCATCGCGGGCAAGGGGGAAAAGTTGACGGGCGACGATGGCGATGCGTGGAGCAAGACGACGACGTTTCGGTGCATTTCCAGAGCGGTCCGATGTTAACAATGCCGCTCTTCTCATTTCTGAAAAATTAAACTCGCGCTTAATTTGATTCTTTTAGTTGATATTAAACGTGGACATGTTTAATCGGGAAAGCGAATAAAGTCTGAAAAGATTTAAATTTGAAACTTCCAACTTTCATATCATATTAGATTTAGTGAGATCACTATTAATTATTTTAAAAATTTAAACTGTTAAATGAATGCATGATTTAATATTTAATTAATTCAATAAACACTCAGAACCATAAAGTAGACTTTCGCTTAATGATTCGTCTCCGGAGAAAATGGGAAATATTTTTTTTTCTTTTGTTTTCTTTTTGGGTATTGGCGATGATTAAGAAGACAAGAAGGACAAAGGTCAAAGTGACAGATTCCTGCAGAAAATGAAAAAGGATTGGAGACTAGCGACGTGTGGAGAAGTGGGGTGATCAATAGGGTCATAGAGATTGGTCTTCCCCCAACGTTTACGAAGTAGATGTCGATCCCCTCGGGGAATACCTAAAGAAGAAACAACGAAAAGCCGTAAATTAGTCTTAACAAATACACATTTTGTATCATTCAGGAACACATCATTTTTTTTTTTTTTTTTTGGTTGAACCAAAAGGTATCATTTAACTCATATGCAAAGTTGGTTATTTTTGGTGCTGCAATCTAAAAGGGTGTACAAAATCAACCACCTATATTCGAAACCGGCTAGACTGGACCGAACAACCTGATTGAGTCTTGTTTCTAGGAGTGTCGGTACGGTCCTAATTCCTAAAAGTGGAACAGGTGTCCGGACAGTCTAGTTTCTAGGAGTTTCGATACGCTTCTTGACTCCTAAAAATGGAATTGATGTCTGAGCGGTCTAATTCTTGATTTTAAGGGAGAACCAGACTGATTGACTACACACACACACACACACACACACATATATAAGGCATTAAGTAGTGGAAAAAAATGACCAGTTCCGTTGGATTGGAACGGACTGATGGTTAGGTCCCAATGTGGAACTGGGGAGCAGATTGGATCAAAAACCGATCACCCCTATTGTAATCGAGCTCTGCTTCTTCTTTGTAGTTGAAAGCTTTTTTGAACCCAAATTTGTCCCAGAGCAAATCAACCTGTTTCGCGTAATGCAATTGCAGAGAAAAATCTAAACGGAATTTGATCAAAGAGAAACGGCTAACAAGATTACACGGTAGGACTCGCGTTAAGGTGTGCACATGAATTGCCTTCTCTTGGCCACCGGCACTGCCTACCACGTAATGAGTGAGCAATCTCGCAAACCGGCCCGACGAGCAGACCGACTGCTCCCGCAGCTGCTGATACATAAACAGACTCTCCTTTCTTAGGAGAGCACAGCTCGAAAAAGCCGACATATAAGCCGACAAAGCCGGCATGCTTGCGACATAGATCAAATTTGGAAATCACACGACAAGCAGAACGACGGTCGAGAAAACGAGTCAGAGGACCAATATGCGAGGAAAAACTTGATGGTTTTATTCATAAGCTAGCACAACTCTGGCCACTCCTAAGCCAGTGATTTGCGGCATTCAACGCGTCAAATACGACTTCAGAACCAATTTAAGCGCCAACAAACAATTGCGATCATCGCTAACGACGCTTAGCTACAACACAGAACATCACTGACTTGTACTTACCGAGCCGGCGCAGCGAATGGTGTCCACGCTTTGGGTTCCCAAGAGAGGTGCAAGTTCTTCACCCACATGGCGCCTGATGAACCGTCCTCGACCTTCAACTTCGCGGAGCCATCTCTCACTTCCATGTCTGCCTCCCTCGGGAAACCTCGCACATGCTCTCTCAACGTCGTCTGCTTGTTCCTCACAATCTCTTCACACGAAGCTGTACTGTTACTTTCCATTATATCTCTCTATCGTAATCTCGTTTTTGGCCTTGGATCTTGTTTACCTTTCCTGCATGTATTTCTAGGGATGAAGCATGCACAAGTTTACGCCTTACGGTTGATTAACAATGGAGCTGGGAATGGGGAAGTTTCATCACAGTTCTCATTGGAATAATTTGTGTGAAGTCTAACATTAGTAGTTCACAAAAAATAACCCAAGAGTATAGTTTTTTAACAGCTAAAAGACTAGTTTATCCCAAAATTAATTTTCGGAGGCAGAATTATATTGGTTCATGCCCAAAAGCAAGGATTTCTTTTCATGCCGATAAATTTATATTGATGTTGAAAAAACGCTGTAGGTACAAAAAATTACGAGCTACTTTTTTCCAAATAAACTAGATAAACTGTGGATAACTTTTCTCATAGTTTTCAAATTTGGACTGTTGTGCTAATTTACCAACTTTTAGTCGCATAAATTATTAATGTCTAACTTTTATAAAAAAATTTACATATGCAAAGTAAAGTGTCTTATCAACTTTTGTCAAATTAAGCTACCAACTATTTGAAGGTAGGTAATGATAACACATTTTTCACCAATTTGGCACCTAAGTGATTATTTGAAAATGCTAATAATAAAGTGAGCGCCGTATGAAAATTATCATACTTTTAATGCCTTTTTTCTAGTAATATTCCAAATAAGAGTGTGAAGTGCCATTATTCTTTCAAATAAGAGCATTTAGTTGACCTTATTTCAAGAAAAGATTTAAAGTGGCCAAATCATGTCAAATAAAAGCCTATGGCTGGTCGGTGACTATTCTATCCATTGGAAAAACGGATATTTTAGTCAAAAAAATTGTAACTAGTATTTTTTTTAAATTATTTTTTGATTTTTTTCCTTTTCTTTTCTTTGTTCTTTTTCCTCTTCCCTTCCTTGGCCATCACCGTCGATGGTCGATGGAGGTCACTTGCCTCAAGCGAGGGCCACCCTCGTCAACATCGAACGTTCCTAGCCGAATTCGGCAAGGTCAAGGGTTGCCCTCATTAGCATTGGGCTAAGGTCACCTCACTTGGGCTTGGTGGGTAAGGGTGACCCTCGCCTGATGCCAACGAGGGATGACCTTACCATCTTGGGTGAAGGCGACCCTTGCCCGACGCCGATGAGGGTAGCCCTCACCTAAGTTTGGCGACATCTACCATGGCCGACAAATGGTAGGAAATAAAGAAAAAAAAAAGTAAAGAGAAAGAGAAAAATAAATTAAAAGTAAAAGATGATAATGCCCTTCGGTATGAAAGATTAGACTTTTTTTGTAAAACTAATATGGCCACTTCAAACCTTTATTTGGAAAAAAGTTCCACTTTAGGTTGCCATTTAAAACAAGGTCTACGTTAGGGGCTTATTTGAGAAAATGAGAATATTTCAGGCCCTTATTTGGAATTTTCACATCTTTTTCCCCTACTAATTATCTATTCCATCTGATTCATATTTCATATGCATTATTAATTAACACTTATAAATGCTCCAAAAGGGAAGGAAACATTCTATAAGAATTCAGACAATGGCAATTAAGTATATTTCACCTTAATCTGATTTTCCGGACAATTCATAATGGAAAAATGAATACATGACCAACTCTGGTTGGGTTCTTGTTATTTGTTCCTGGTTCCTATCATCTCGTCTTGTCGAGTTCCTCTCTATCGTCTGGGTAGAGTTTCTTCGTTGCTCCTTTCCCCTCTAAATTCTTCGACCGCTTTTCTGGACATGCGAATGGCAATCCTTCAAAATTTCATCCTCCTCCCCTCTTACACAGATCTACATCGGTAACCCCTCCTCACATTATCTTCCTTTCCCTCAACAGAGGCTTTCTGCTTTCCCTTTAGTTTCCTTCTTTCTCCATCTGCATGTCGATAATTCTAATGATTCCAACCTTCTTCCGTTAAGTCGACCATTTCTTTCATCAATGGCTACTGGCGATGACCCTGATGCATCTCGGATCGCCGCAATTTGTCAAAAACTGGGCCGATTATCTACAGAAAAAGCAATCGAAGAATTGCGAGTTGAACCCTCACCTGGTGTAGTTGAGGAATGCAAGCTACTGTTAGTTGGTAAAGTCCACTCCAACCCTTCCTTTAATTTCCAAGCTTTTCAGTCAGTCTTGAAGCGTGCATGGCGGTTGGACCAAGCTGAAATCATTCAGAGAGAAGCTGGAATTTATTTAGCCAAACTTAAATCCCAGGCTGACAAATAGAGAATTCTCGACACCGGACCTTGGCAATTTTCAGGACATCTCATCAATTTTAAACCATGGGTAGCCAATACCCCTCTACACTGCTATGTTTTACTACCTGTGCATTTTGGGTCCAGGTGATTGGGTTACCTTTGGAATGTTATACTGATGAAATGATCCGTAAGGCTGTCAGCACGGTAGGCTCTGTTCTGCAAGTAAAATCTGAGTTCGCCACTGGTTCCACCCTGAAAGCTTTTCGAGCTCGTGTTGAGTTGGATTTATCTGAACCATTAAAAGTAGGTCGACTCATTAAACTTACAAAATCGAACTTTATGGCTGGATTTTCGGTACGAAAGATTACCTCATTACTGCTATTCTTGTAGACAACTGGGCCATTATACGGATTCTTGCCCCTCCATCCCTTTTGAGGAGAAAATGATCACCGAACCTGACTCTACTCCTTATGGTCCCTGGTTAAAAGCCGAAGTTCAGAAGTATAGCCCTTACTGGCAGTGTTATTATGGCCAATCTAATTTGGAGGAGGACAGAGAAGAAACCGTACTCGAAACTCCTCCAACTGAGATTCACACTCTCCCTCTTCTTCTACCACCAATTCCTATAACAACCTCTCAGCCATAGATTATTGCTCCCATCTCTACACAGACAAGAACTGATATATCTACCATCCCTCCCTCAGAGCCATACACCTTAACCACAGCTTTAATCCCAACTACAGAGAAGATGAAAGGAGTGCAATGGCCAACATCACCTAACCAGGCAAAAAAAGGCCTAAGTATACGACCGGCAAGTAAGATAAGTCCTGCAAAGAAACCCAGGCGCTATAATCCCTATGACTTACCAGGAGGGTATTCGGGGGTCTATGATGATTCTCTATTGTTGGATGCGCCAATTATGGAGGTGTCTGAAGCAGCTCTACGGGCGACGGTGGCTGGCCCTAAACAGTCACCAAAACAGAGATGAAACTTATAGGTTGGAATTGTCAGGGTTTGGGCAATCCCCTGACAGTCCTATCCTTAAAAGCCCTCTTGGCTAAGGAAAAGCCTGGCCTGTTATTTTTTATGGAGACGAAGAACGTGGATGCAGTCCTCCTCCGGTTGAAGCGGTCTTCTGGTTTTTTGCATCACAGACTAGTCACCCCTGTTGGTTCGGCCGGTGGCTTAGCTCTTTTTTGGAATGCAGGGCTCTCTCTGTCAGACTTCTCCTCATCTCCGCATTATTTGGATTTTACCTGTCTTGATATCTCAGAGGCAAGATCCATGCGGATTTCTTGTATTCATGCTCCTACAGTTTATCAAGACTGTCAGTATCTTTGGCAGACCTTGCGTCATATTAGTAACCTCAATGTCTTACATTGGATATGCTTCGGCGACTTTAATGAAATTTTACACCGATGGGAGAAAGTAGGCTCTAGACCAGCAGACTCTTACCGCCTATCCTCTTTCAGAGAAGTTCTCAATGATTGTAGTTTGATGGATCTGCCCTCTCATGGTTGCGCCTATACATGGTCCAACAATAGAGATGCTGCAGCTTTGGTGAAGGAGCGTTTGGATCGAGCTGTCTGCACTGCTGAATGGCGTATCTCTTACCCCAAAGCTCAAGTGATAGCTCTACTTGCAGTTGGTTCAGATCACAGCCCTTTGGTTATTCATACAAATCCCTGCTTGGCTCGACGAAAGAGATTCTTTACCTTTGAAGCTTTCTGGAACCAGGATCCTGGCTGTCAATCCGTGATCGAGTCCTCATGGAACTCAGTCTCGCGAAGGAACTCTCCTCTCTCGGTCAAGCTTCGTGCAGTTGCCATAGCTTTATCGCGCTGGAGTCGCCAGGTTTTCTCGCATAACAGGCAAAAGGCAATGGAATTAGATCAACAGTTAAAAAATTTATCGAACCAGCAACCTACTCCTCTAAACCTATCTCAGCAATAGCGGATTAAAACAGAACTTCATCAAACATGGCAGAGGGAAGAGCAATATTGGGCAATGCGATCAAGAATAAACTGGCTACAGTGGGGAGACCGCAACATTAAATTCTTCCATGCTACCACACTTCAAAGACGACAACGCAATCAGATTACTATATTGAAAGATGAAAATCAGCAATGGGTTAGGGATCAGGAACAAATCAAACAAATGACTATCACCTACTACTCTCAGCTTTACTCTACTTCAGGGCCTAGACCTTATGCACAGATATTAGAGCAATGTACATAGCTAGTGGATGCAGAAATGAACGCAGCCCTCCTTGCTCAACCCACTCTCGAAGAAGTTCGCGTTGCTACTTTCCAACTAGGTGCGTCAAAGGCACCAGGAACCGACGGTTTGAACGGTTTGTTCTATCGATCGCATTGGGAAATTATTAAAGTGGACATTCACAGAGCAGTACAGAAATTTTTTCAGCATGGCATATTACCCCCATCTCTAAACAACACTGCTATCACCCTAATTCCCAAAACTCCTAACCCGGAAAGCTTGGATCAGTATCGCCCTATTAGCTTATGCAACTATGGCTATAAAATTTTCACTAAAGTGCTTGCTAATCGATTGAAACCCTTGCTGCCTATTCTGATCACTGAGGAGCAGAGCGCCTTTGTTGCTGGTAGACAAATTCAGGATAATGTTCTAGTTGTACAGGAAATCATCCATCAGCTCAAAACAAGGAAACGAAAACGTCATTTTAAAGCCATTCTCAAGGTAGATATGCAGAAAGCTTATGACTGTGTTGAGTGGGACTTTCTCCGAGACTATTTACTTCGCTTGGGATTTCATTCTCATTGGGTCCATCTAATCATGCAGTGTGTCTCAACGCCATCTTTCTCTATTAAGATGAATGGGGAGTTTTTACCGAGTTTCCAACCAACTCGTGGGCTACGGCAGGGAGATCCCTTATCCCCCTACTTGTTTATTATCATTGCAAATCTCTTATCCCTTCTAATGAGGAATGCTATGCATATGGGCTCTATCAAAGGTATCAAGCTGAACCAAAGGTGCCCTACTCTATCGCATCTGTTTTTCACCGACGATGCTGTATTTTTTCTGAATGGTACCTTATTGGAGTGTCAGAATTTGTCTAACATTTTAAACCAATATTGCTTGGCATCAGGACAAAAAATCAATCGTAACAAATCTGGAGTTTTCTTTAGTCCCTCTTGCCTTATTGAACTTCAGGAAAATTTAGCCACTGAATTACGAGTACCAGTTTTACAACGTTGTGGGAAGTATCTCGGGATACCTACTGACTGGGGAAGATAAAAAAAAGATATGTTTTCTTGGCTGCTGAGTAGAGTTCAATCGAAACTAGAAGGTTGGAAGGAAAAGCTAATCTCTAAGGGAGGGAAAGAAGTTCTATTAAAGGCAGTTATTCAATCTATCCCTCAGTATGCAATGTCAGTGTTTAAAATCCCTATCTCTTTATGTAAAGTTATTGAAAAAAGAATGGCCAAATTCTGGTGGAGCAAAGATACAAGCAGATCTGGTGTACATTGGCAGAGCTGGAAACATCTACAGAACCGAAAAGAACATGGTGGATTGGGATTCAGGAATTTAGTGAGTTTTAATCATGCCATGCTTGGTAAGCAAGCATGGCGCCTAATGAATCAGCCATTATCTTTGTGGAGTAAGCTTTTTAAGGGCCTTTATTTCCATTCTTCTACATTTTTACAAGCTAACAAAGGCTCTCGCCCATCATGGGGCTGGCAGAGATTACTTTGCGGAAGAAACTCAATTGTTCCACACGTTAGTTGGTCTATGGGAGATGGAAAAAGCATCAAGATAAGAGAAGACAGATGGCTTCCTATGGGTATTCTAGATGGACCTAAAGCCCCTGAAGAACCTACACTAGTAGCTGATCTTATTGACCCCACTACCAGTTCATGGAGAGTTGATTTATTATCCAGGTTTTTCGATATGCCAATCATTCAACAGATCACAAACATCCAACTTAGACCAAATTTCACCACAAATGCACTTATCTGGACAGCAACCAAGCAAGGCACATTTACAGTCAAGTCGGCATATCATGCACTTACTCACTCTCAATCAGATATCTCAACCTTAAGTGCATCATCTTCACACCAAATTCCTACCTGGTTATGGCGTTCTATTTGGAAAATGCCTGCTTGCTCCCAAAATCCGAGCCTTCCTCTGGTCCATCTGCAATAATGCCTTGGCGACGAGAGAGAACCTGTATCGAAGACACATATTAGACAGTCCTTGCTGTACCTTGTGTAAAAAAAAGACTCCAGAAACTTTAGAGCACTTACTCTTACTCTGCTCGTGGACTCAAAAGGTCTGGACTCATCCCCACATTCGGGTTTCAATCGATCCCATCAACATCCATCATCTGGATTCATGGATCACCTTTACGATCGGGACAGGGAATCGATTACCTCGGCTGGCCTTAATCTCTCATATTCTGTGGCAAATCTGGCGGGCTCGAAATGCTTTCGTCTTCCAAGGTACCAATCCTAATCCATATCAGGTGGTAGAAACAGCTCTGACTGGCGCCCAAGCAGATCGATTATCTTCACCCTTGAACCTGCATCAGAACAGATCGATCACAAACAGATCCCATCTATGGCGTCCTCCAGATCTCGAGGTTTTGAAAGTTAACGTCGATGGCTCTTATCATCAAGGCAGTAACAACGGAACGATAGCTTGTATTTGTAGGGACCATCAAGGCCGGCTTACCAATGGGTTTTCCTTAGGAGTAGTGGCCACCTCTGCTCTTCAGGTTGAGATCCAAGCTTTATCATTCTCGCTTCGCCATCTTCTGCATCAAGGCCTTCAAACTGCAACAATCGTGGTTGAATCTAACAACCTCTCTCTGGTCGAAACCTTGAACAGTCACTCACAGCCGCCATGGTCGGATCGCTCTCTATTTGCTGAGGCTGCTTTCCTCCTAACCCTATTTCCCAATCTCACGCTAGGGTTTTGCCGAAGAGAAGAGAATTCCGTCGCTGACTGGGCTTGCAAGGCCCATAATCGTACCTCTTTGTCTTGTAATTGGGCCCTCAATCCCCCCCTGCTCTCTTGAACTTGCTATGCGCGGACGCTCTAGCCGCAGGTTGTATGTGCTTTTCATCTTAATGCGATGAGGGTTTCTATTCAAAAAAAAAAAAAAAAATCTAGCCATTCCGTATTTGAATTAAGGTAATGGCAAAACATTCATTTACAAAATCCCTTCTAGTTGGCATAAAACAGGCAAGTTCTTCATTCACGTTTTGTATCAAACAAATCACACTTTTGTTTGCTTTAAATAGGACAAGCAATAGGGTCATTATCAAATCAAAAGTAGATCAAAATGACTTATTCATCGACTAGATTCCTTGTATTTTTTACCATCTTCCTCGTTTCGCTTCAATGCGGTTGTGGAGCGCTATTCAAGCGGAAGCGGGTGTATGTTCAGATGACCAACAGGGTACCAGGACAAGTGAACCTCACAATTCACTGCAAATCAGGAGATGGGGATCTAGGCCACCAGGTGCTCGCCCCAGAAGGCCACTGGGGATTTCAGTTCCGACCCAACTTTTGGGGATCAACATTGTACTTCTGTAGCTTTCAGTGGCCGGGAAATTTTCACTATTTCGATATTTATAAAAAAGCTAAGAGTCGCCCCGGTTGTCACGACTGTTTCTGGAACGTAAGACCCGATGGTCCATGTTTGTTCAATTACGATTCCAAGGAGCACGATCATTGTGAACATTGGAATCCTCCGGTCCCATCCCTGACCAGAAAACCCGTGTTGTAATCATATGAGGTGCTTGGTGTGTACACTTTGATGAATCAATAATAACTCTCATGATGGTGTTCCTTTTTATTTCTTTTACTAGATTCCACGTGATTATCGAGTAATGAATTTACTTTGTATCTCTCCTTCATCAAATTATTATTTAAAAAATTATACTTGGTAGTGCTACCTTCAAGAGGTAGCGAACCCCTTTAACCGTAATAAATTAAAACTCAAGATGACATACAAATTACATATCTAGATTCGTGCCAAGTCCTCCAACCCAAAAGCCCCTTCAGACCTTGCTATTTTCAAGCCTACAATCGTATTTTGATATTTATTGATACCTAAATCTTCATCAACAAGCACAATATGTCAAAACCTTGAGATTCGAATTCCTGATCATGACATGGCCTGGATCTTGACAGTAAAAAGTCTTTCAAGTGTCAATCCATTTAATGTGTACTTAGATGTCATTTTCTAAATGAGAGAGAGATTGACTTTTATGTTGACTATTTTTTTATCAAATCTAAAAATTCAATTCTTGGTCATCACTTTGTAAAATTTTTGAAAATTGTAAAAATGCAATAACTCTTTCCTTACAAGCATAGTTCGACTTTTGAATTTTTCAGTTTTGATAGAAACGATCAAGAGTCAACTTTTCGATCAAATAAAATACTTTAACCCTTCATAAAAAAAAAACTCCCAAATTCATTAATTTAATTTCTGTTTTAGAAATTTGATTCAAAGACTGCAGCAATTCAACATTTCAAGGCGGCCATGTTCAAGCATAAATTTTCGGATACGATTAACCTTTCATAACAAATTAAATTTGTACAATTTAAATCCGATTAGGCCAAATTAATTCAATTTCAACATCTATTTTGGCATAATCAAGTCAATTTGGGAAAATTAAGCGAAAATGACATATTGCGAGTAGGGTGGAGTCGGGTAAACCTAGTTGACCTGATCTAGTTCGGCTTAATGATTTGACGCCCAATTCGAGCTAATGGGTCAAACCAATTGCAATGGCCAAGGTCTATAGAACAATTTGGGGGAATTAAGAGAGTTAAGGCCTCAGGCCATCACAGTAAACTGAGTCAATCCGATTGGGTCCAAACCGGTCCGGTCCATTGGGTTGAACCACAATTAGGCCTATTTGGCCGAATGGCCCAGCCCATGGCCGGCCCCTTTATCCCATATTTCCAAGATTGCCGCTATCCATAATTACCAAAATGTCATGTCATGTCACCAATCTATATGAGCTTCAATTAAGGCATCCATCCCCATCCAATCTTAGCCAACTAAGATGTCATGTCACCCATCCATGTGCATTAACAAGAGCCAATAAAATCATTTCTTAGCCATTATGGATTGAATTAGGGCCATTAAATCATGGATGAGGTGTGGGGTCAAGATTTGCTTTTAACTCAAGTTTCCCTCCAATTTTTCCCTCTCATCTTTTCTAGTATTTCCCTATGGCTGAAATTCCTATTATGAGAAGCAATAACATACTTGCAATGAGATCTCTCTCTCTCTCTCTCTCTTGGCCATCCCTCTCTACCGCTGGTTCCTACACTTTGTTGGCCCTTCTCCAGCTTTTGTCTGCCATAATTATTGTGCAACAGTGATCCTAGGCCATTGCCTGAGCTGACCTTGATAGGTGTTTGTCTTGATCATTGCCGAAATTCCTTGATTCCGACTGGTTTTCTTTATTCGTTCGCCGATGAATCAATTAAAGGTAGGACTTCAAGAACAATTTTGTTGGGATAACAATACAAAAGGGGTGACTAGGTTTTTAGAAAATTTCGACAATCCTAGAAAAATTGCTAACCATTATGAAAATGGATTAAGCATATGTTTTATATACCGCGAGCTGGTTGTGTGTTAGAGCAAGTATAAGAAAGATGAAGAGAAGCACACAATGATACCTAGTGGTATGGCTTTACACAAAGCTTATGTTTAATGCCCATACTAACAGCCATAAATCAGGCTAGATTGCACTAATAATTTGCCAGACAAGTTACACTTAACAACTACAAACCAGTCTAGATTGCACTAATAATCTACTAGATAAGTTACACTTAAAAAGCACCAATCTATCTTGATAGATTACACTATCAGGAAGTAGGTGCTGTTATCCCTCTTGAACGCTTGATCTTTCACATGATTACAATACGGCAAGACCTCTATAGTGGAAATATTAAGAGAGTACAACAATATCAGGTAAGAACACGACTTAAGGCAAATTTGGATTTATGTATTGCATGACTAACAGTCGGTCTTCAAGATATTCTATTTATATAAGCATATCCAACTGGATGGTTGGATATGTTCTAGAGAAGTAGATAGCCGTTAAAAGTTCATTGGTGTTGTTGTCCTGAGTGGTACTACCCATACAATCATTTTTCCTGAATATTTGCTAGCGATCTCAAAACTGGTTCTACTGTTGTCCCACTGCTCAATACTGAGAAAAGCCCGTTTTTCAGTCCTCTGATGATTTTAGGTTCTACCGCTAGGCATCTCCAATCGACAATGACTATATTTGATTTTTTCATGAAACATTCTTGGATGTTATTTTGAGATCACTAATGACATGATATTTTCAGCATCGATGCAAACATCATTATCAGATAGTCTTTAAGTCCTTTGGTGCTATTTATGAACATGATAGATTTGTGATCTTTTTTCCAACGTGAATATAATTTATGTCTTCAATATATTATCAAGAACATTTGCAAACCTCATAGTAAATATTATACCAACGATAGTTTTGGGATCATTAGATTGCCTTGAGATATTTCTCCAAGAAATTTCATATGATCATCCTATGATACTAAGGTTGATTATACTTTAAAATGGAAGTGTTGTCTTTGATTTGTAATTAACTCTATGTCAGGATGCAATGAAATTGATTAGTTTATAGTTGTTAGAACAAGTTCGGTTTCTAAAATTTAGAGCCAATTGCATGTTTATATTAATCCCGGATTATAATCTGTTGATAGCCGAATAGTTTAGGTTGAAATCTTAGCGTCAATTTTGGTATCTGGTTGTTTATTTAACTCAAGCTCAATTGAAGTTTGCATGACCAAATTCTTCACTAAATTCGTGTGGCCGAGTGTCTAATAGTTTAGATTTGATGTTAATGTGAGTATTACTTTGCTCTATATTTGGTGCACGTTAGATGAATGTTGAATAGCAGTCAGTCGACATGAACGAGGTTGAATTTGTCAAGGTTTTTCTAGAAAAATTTGAGTCTTATATGACCTTTGTGTGCTTACCAATTTTTTGGGAAAAATCTGTTTAGAATTGGGAAAATTTGTCTTCTAGATATTTGTAGTCAAGATCCTAATCTTTAAATTGATATAAAGTTCATCAAATTGTAACATCGTTTGGTCTGTCAAAAGTTTATCCAAAGTCACGAAGAAAGCGGGTGTTTGATCGGTGAAAGCTGTTCCTGCTTTGACTGAACTTGTTTTTCAATAGATCAATTTACAATGGACTAATTTGCAATAACTCAAAACTCGAAAGTCGCTAAGGAGGTCCTGAATTGAAAATACGTATGATTTTGTAATTAGGCTGAAGTGGTTATTTTAATTGAACAAGTTCAAAATCGGGATTGGCCTTCAAAACTGTTTCAGGGTGAGTCTTTTCCGAAAACGGGACATTGCGTCATAGATAGAAGGGTTTTTGGGCAAAAATTCAGAAAATGAAAGTTGAAGAGCACGTATTAAACTAGTGGTCTGTCAATTATGGCACCATTTGAGATCCATTTGATATTTGCCTCGAATTTTTGAAAAATCGGGTCGAAATAGGGTCAAGTCCTAAGTGATCGGACTTAATTGAATAAACTGTATAAATTGGGCCACAATTTGGGGAATTGACCTCAATGAAAGTTGAAATTGACATCCTAAGATTTAACTAGCAATTGGAATTGCTCAATTTGGAGTCCATTAAGGTTCTTTATTTGGTTAAAATAGGTTAGCTAGAGAATAAAAATCACTTTATACTTATGATCATTCTCCCAAAAAGTGATTAGCTTAATCTATATCAGTGTCATAAAATGAGTAGAATTGTAGGCTCTCCTTAATCTCGGATTAAGATTTGTCTCTGATATCAAACTTGGTGGGTTCATGTCCCAAGAGGCTGTGCGATGACGGTGGAATTGATGAGCTAGCTTAGCTATATGTCCAAATTCGGGGTTTGAGTATGTTTTGGTGATCAGTAAAGTGCTTCCTTAAATGAGTTACAGAAGAGGATATCGTCAATGCACATTCACACGTGCATGCACACGCTCGGAGAGGAAAAAGAAAGGTGTTTGGTACATCTCAACCGTATTTTATTTATGAGTAAATGGCACTATACAAGGAGATGCACGCACAATTCATATCGACATCTTAGAGAGTAGAAGAGCCTTGCAAACAATTTTATTTACCCAACAAAACAGAAAATATATCCTCCAAAAGCACAAGAGAGCTGGGACTGTGAAGATTTCATGGCAGTTCTCGTTGGAATCATTTGTTTGAAATC
Source organism: Eucalyptus caleyi (assembly GCA_014182885.2). Taxonomy (NCBI): domain Eukaryota; kingdom Viridiplantae; phylum Streptophyta; class Magnoliopsida; order Myrtales; family Myrtaceae; genus Eucalyptus; species Eucalyptus caleyi. The sequence goes on from CM024466.2 coordinate 4,293,147, forward strand.
TAATATTAAGAGTTCACGGGAAAAAAAAAAAAAAAAAAAAACCAAGAATATAGATTTTTAACAGCTAGAAGGCTAGTTTATCCCAAAAATTAATTTTCGGAGGCAGAATTCTACTGGTCCATGCCCAAAAACAAGGATTTCTTTTAGTGCCGGTATATTTAAATTAATGTTGAAAAGACACCGTAGGTAGAAAAGGTTACAAGCGACTTTTTTTCAGATAAATCGTTTGGGAACTTATTCACAATCTTTGAGTTTACTAACCTTTTCTTATTGTTTGCAAGTTTGCAATTGTGTGCTAGTTTACCAACTTTTATCTAATGCCCGAATTTACTAACTCTTAAAGAAATTTACTTACAAAAATTAGAGTGTCTTGTCAACTTTTGACAAATTAAGCTGCCAACTATTTTGGTCACAAACTCTCAGTTTTGAGTTAATTATTGGCATTTAGTCATCTTTTTAAAAATATTTCGTCACTATTTGCCTTAGTTGGCAACTCTTCACATTTACTAAATCTTTTTAAAAATTATCAACTTGAATTAGCATGCGTGACATGCTAATTTTTTCCCATTGAAATATTACATAGCATATGCGATTATTAACTCTAATTTGAGTTGCTCATTGAAATTTTGTTGGCCTTTTTCTTTTAAATTGTCAACTTTTCCTATGTTTACAAACTCGTTTTTGCATTTCTTAGCTAGATATAGCTTCAAAATCTTGAAAAAAAGACGGATTGTACCTTCTCCCATGTGTTCCCTTTGCCAGCGAGAAGTTCAAATGGCAGAGCACCTCCTTTTTTACTTTTTTTTTTTTTTAATGTACGCCCAGAAAACCCATCTAGAACCATGCATATCTTAAGATCCCCGGTCCCTTTCATAGGGTTCCAAACGAATTCAAAACTGGTGTTTACGAAAAGTTGAAGAAAAGAAAGAAGGTAAGATCTTCCCGTCCCCCGAGCTTTCTACTATGCGGTACATTTGGAAGCCTGTGGAGGTGCCTTCATCTTCAAAGACTCCACACCAGACGCTGCCTCAGTTGCTATTCTTTCGACGTCCCTCTGTGCCACTTCTGAACTTCTAACTCAAAAAAACTCGAACAAGGGACCCTCCTGCTGCATAGTTTCCTACGATGATGGGCTCGATCAAAGTGAATTTCGGCGCTGCTTTTCACGGAGCTATTCAGCAAGGCTCTGTTGCGATCATCTGCAGAGACCGGAGAGGTGTTTTAACCAATGGAATAAATTAACCATTACGAGCAGAAACTTGTGCTTTACTCGAATCCTTTGAATTTCATGGTGACAGAAAGCAAACTAACCTCTTGCTGTGAATCCGACAGCTCTATCGTCCAAGATAACACGGTTTCCTGGGAGATCGGAAATCTTGTGACAGATTATAAAGATCTCTTAATGGAATCTCCGAGTTTAGCCCTAGCCCATCCCATGGAGATGTAACAGTGTAGCAGACCGGGTGGGTAAGCAGTCTTTATCAGCCCGCCGTTCCTCTTAAAGAGCTGATGTGATCCTGTGGGTCTGTACTCTTCCTCCACATCCTGAAATCGCTGAGAGTGCCGCCTCACTTTTTACGAAAAATAAGGTTAATTTAATATTGCATCTATATTTCTTTTGTTATTAATGGCTATTAAGAAACTTTAAATTATTGTCTTGATCTTATGCTAATTGCCATGTGATCGAACTAGCACAAAATGGGTCTTATCGGCTTAGTTCACCTCCTAATTTATATTACATGTTTGATTTAATTAAACTTAGTCTGTTTTTAGGATATGCTAGTTATAATTGACTAAATTACGAAGGAATTGTGTTATTAAAGTTGAGGAAATATCCTGAAATGATTTTGAAGATCAATAAAACCTTTCCATAAGTGTTTTATAATTCTGATTATAAGTTTTCTAGGTGTGGTGCTTGTAGCAAATATATTCATCAGATTCAAGACACTAGTGAATCTAGTTCTCTACGTCAAGATATGATTAAATCTTCTTGATCAAAGGCAAATGTGTAATTTGCAAAGATTATCAAGACAATCAAACGTTAGGAGAACTTTCCATATTTGCGTATGATGTGAAGCGTAATAGCAAGTAAATTGGCCTAAATTTCTTTCTATACTTATTGATTGTCCAGGAGGGATGATATCCACACAATCTTTCCCTGTTGAAGGATTGTAATTCTCATGACAATCATTGGAGACGAGATGCACTCTCCAAACGAAGTAATCAACTTATGGAAACCTTTCTCTGTTGTATAGGCAATAGAATCAAGGGAGACTCCATTCTTAGGAACCTAGAAGTAATCAGATCATGCCGAGTCATTTAGGTCCAACAGGTGGATTGGATGAATGATCCTCAAAGTTTATGTCCAACAGTTGTTTTGGACAGTGAGGAGTATAAAAGAATACTGTGATGCTAAATGGAAAAAGAATCGTAGTCTATAGGTTCCAAAGTTCAAAGAGAGCCTCGTCTTACGTACTTGTCTTCATGAGCTTAACTTGTTATCTATTAGAGGTTGTTTTTGAGAGTGTGAGATTAGAAATTTAGATCACACTTACTCAAGTTGAGAGTACTTAGTTACTGTAACCTCTAATTGATTCATTTAGTGGATTCAGCTAATAGGTTGTTAGCGTGAGAGAGTAGATGTAGGCTTATCAAAGCTAAACCACTATAAACTTGTCATGTGCAATTTTCTATCCCTTAAACTCTTATTTATTTCTTGCTCAAAAAAACTCTTATTTATTTCTTGTGATATTTTATTGTACATCAGTAATATCTAAGCATTGCACACCTTTCCCCAAACGTTGTCCTACTGCAATATTAGTTTCAATTTTCTTTAAATTCTATATATTAACCTATTAACCCTTATTAGGCAATAGTTCTAGCCCTGATAACTAACAATAGTGAGCATAAAATTGACCTCAATCTTTTTTCCTGTAAATTGGACAGGTGAGGAGATTTAGATAGCTAGATGTCTTTTATCCTAACGAGTAGCAATTAGTAGTCCTTCAATGTCGATTTGACATTATTGGACTGATTGAGTACTTATTCACCGTCCATTATGATATATGCCGTGGGATATATAAAATTGAAAAATTAATGTATCCTATTTCTTCAAAGATGGTCAATTACTCAAAATGTTATGACAACGTAATAATAAGACTGATTAAATGATATTTATATCGATAGCACTACTCCTAAACGATAATATCTTACTTATAACTATTTTTGGCTAGCAACAAAATATAGATTAAATTGTTTTCTTTTTTATATGAGCTAAATATAAATACTATGATTTGCAAAGCATTTCATGTAACTTTATCAGAATATTATGGTCATAGACAGTGTTCCGGTGCAATGTGCGGAGACCCAACTAGTGTCCACCGAACATCGTGGTCTCGTCTCACAACTCTTCATGTTCAGTGATTCCCCATTGCCTTAAGTGCGACAAGAAACGAAAATTGTTGGAAATATAATAAAATCCTCGGAATCAAACAGCATCATCTTCATGATGAATAGTCATTTTCAACAGTATCTATTACTTAAACCCTTGTGTATTTCATCAATCAGTTGAATATAACAGACAATTAGTACAAAGCCAACATTGCAAGGCCAGGCTTCAGACCAGCCTTTTCATAATCAAGGTGGGAAACAGCCACATGCTCAAGCTACATTCACAAGATACACGTAATCTACCACCACTATATGTTTCTACTTCTACGCAGTACATATATTACAATACTCGATTGATCATATTCAACGTTTTGCACTATAAGCAACTGGAGGGTTGGACCAGGCCAAAGGCCAATCCACCAGCATTAACACAAGAAGCTTGAGCAGGTCGCCGATCGTTTTTGTAAGTGAGCTTCACATCTTCTAATCTTATTCCTGTGCACGGGTTCTTCGGACTGCAGTCAAATTTGACAGCCACCTCCGTCGCCGATGTCCCGTGAATGTTTTGATATGTCACATCGCTAATTTTTACGCCTGAAAACTACTTGGACAAAATCAAAGTTAGAAGTGGTAAGAATAGACTAATTATATATAAACCCTAAAATGGACGTGGAAAAATGGAGAAAAGAATAAGAAAATTTTGCCTAGATTCATTGCAACGAACTCTGGTTTAATGGAGCATTTGAGCTAGTCCTTTTCGGAGTTTTCCATGACATAAGAACTATGATCGATATAGTGATATTGGTAAAAAAGAAATCAATTGATATTTTTATTTACTTACTGACGTAAATAGAGATAACTTTACAATGAGAATAACGTGCATGATCTCACTCTATGATGGTTTTAATGGTAATTGCAAGTATTTTTTACTATTCTATTAGCTAGCAAACGAGTTCTCGTGATGACTAGATCATGGTGGAATGAATGGGTCTCGATCTAACTATGATCAATTCAATGATGTTGTTTTCCCTAGGTTCATTGATAGGTCACACGCATTATTGTTGATAACGACGGTAACCCAAATCTACATGTCATTATGAATCTAACACAATATGACTTGTCCTAATCTATGGTGATCCATGTCAACCTTCAAATTAATGAAGAAAAGACTCTTTAGTCTTCATTATAATCGAACAACATGTCTCCACACATACCTGACCAGGACAATTTATGTTGTTGGGGCAGTAATTTTGGTCGATGACGATTGGGTTTTTGACGTTGGACATCAAGGCATGTTGGAAGAATATGTTCTTGGCAAATCCGGTGCTGGGTCTACCCCAAGATTTGATTCTCAACCCGTTTTGTGTCCCTCCAAACATAACGTTCTTGACTGTCACGTTCTCAACCCCTGCCTCATCAAGGTCCTTCCCTAGGCTCCCAATGCTGTGTACAGATCATCAACCAATATATTATATACATTCCTAAAAATATTAATTGCCATCTTTACTTAAACCACAACCTTTCTTGCATTAATTGATTACTTTTAGTGTTAAAGATCTTCAATTTATTTCTAGTACGGGAGGACTCAAATGTTTAAAATATAAGAAGATTCCAATTTAAGGTTAAGTGACATGTGACTCGTTGATGTTTTCTTTCTATATGTGGTGCGATATTTTCATTTTGGCGAGGAAGTTAAAAGCAAGAGTCAGAATCCCTCGAGCAGGCCTAACATTTTGGCCTCTCCATATGGTACATTTTTTTTTTTTTTTTTTTTTTTTTTTTTTTTGAGCAAGCTCCATATGGTACATGTTGAATGCTCAGTTAATTATCAGATTTAATGTTTTACAGTTGAAGTTTTCTTTTTTCTGGGGTTTAGCGATTATAATTACCTGATTCCGTGGCCCGGTCCACACATGACATTTTCGATCCAGAGATTTGTGGTGCCGGCACCGACCGAGACACAGTCATCGCCAGTTCCAATTTTCGAGCTCATGATCGTGACACCGGAAGACAATTGAACATGAACGCCGTCCGTGTTAGGGCTGTCACCGGAGGCGAAAACCTTCACTCCTCGCAGCCTCACGTTTTGGCATCCGTAGATGACAATGTGAAAAAGCTGACTGTTAAGCGACATCAGTTTGCTCACCTCAATGTTCTTTGAGTTGCTGAAGAGTATTGTCTAGAAAGTAGTTCGTGAAATAACCACAAAGTCAAAACGCAATTGTCGCAAAAGAGAGCACATTTGATTAACAAGCAAGAAACCCTAATTGTGATTGTTATTTCTCAAAACCCACTTAGCTTCTTTGTTGTACTTTAGGTTAATTATTTTATCTATTTATCTTGCACATAATGATTAGCCTAGGACTACATAAAATATTAATATTCTTGTAAAAGATTATGGATGTGTTCATTTCTATGAGTGTTCTTGTGCAAGTTTGGACCGTGTTAGAAAATTATACTAAGATAAACTCTAGTAACACGAGGATCATGGAGATCAATATAGACTTAAAGAAAAACATGTCGATATTGTTGTGTGATTCAAATGAAATTACAAATGACTATAATAACGACAAATGTATGTATGTATGTATGTACCGTGGCTCCACTGGGGCAATTCTTGCCGGAGGCTTTGCAAGCCCACAAGGCGGCACCTTGCCCGTCAAGGATCCCACCGGAGATGGACATGCCATCCACGTACTGGAACAAGAGCCACGTCCCGACATTCCCAAGCACGCTGTAATCCGTGGGAGCCGTGATGACCCCTTGGATGTGCCACCGGATGGCGTTGTTCTTGCACGGCCCATTGAAGGTGGCCCCTCCCACTAGGAACCGTCCAGGCGGCACGCTGATCATGGCTGGCTTCTCAGAGCCGCAAGCCGCGAGCCACGCGCCCACGAAGGCTCGTGTCGAGTCTGTGACACCATCGGGCTTGGCCCCAAGAGAGACAACGTCATACTCCGCCGCGGTCGCGGCAATTGCTGCTTGTGAGCTAGTGATGCCAATGAGGAACGCCATGAAGAGAAGTGATGCGACACCGAGAGTGCTGTGGCTACTCATCGGTAACGCCATTTTCTCTTGGCCGAGAGAGAGAGAGAGATGTGACGGAGTCGATGGCAGTTGGAAGAGAGGTGAGTGGTGGAGTAGTGGGAGTAGAGAGGCGGTTATTGGGGGGATTTATAGGATTTGAATTGGATTCAAGTGCATTGAATTGCACGAAGTTGACGACTCAAGTAAGTTGCTCATCGATTGATTGAATCGTAGGACTTTGCCATTGGCCCCAAAACAAAGAAATTATAGGACTTTGCTTGCGTTCATGGTCCACAGGGACGTATCTGCGTCCACACTATACTTCCGGGCACTTAAATTCCCTTTCTAGCTCCGGTTAGGCATTTTAATTTTTCATTAAACCCTTGAGCTAATTATTAAATTAGTGGCGAGACAAAAATACATAATATGCGAAGCAATCGAGCCTAAGTTTCTACGGGGCTCTAGTTCTTTTTTAGACTTCCTTTTCTCATGATTATCATCTAATTATATAAATGAGAATTTGGACCAAAGGTTCTAGTTTTGCTCCTCGTGCGTGATGTACGAATGATTGGCACGGTTGCTTGATTCAATTATAGATAGGATCAAAAGTTTTAATTAAAATCATTCAATCCCCTCCCCCTCCCTTGGGATGAGAAATTGTTCAATCTATAAGCCTACTAAAGTTATGGTTGAACTCGACATGCAACAATTTGTGAATAAGCCAACGTGTTTATAGATGGGCTCAAATAGGCTAAGCTTTTTTTTTTTTTTTTATTTATTTATTTCGCCATTTATATGAGATAACACGGTCCAAAAACCCAAGTCTTATATTTTTCTTTTCATTGTGGATAAATTAGACAACCCTTTTGAGGATTTGTTCGTAAACGATTTTCTCTAGGTGAACATGTTTCCATTAGCCTTTTTCATTAAAATATAATAAAAACCTATTAATTTTTAACATATAATATAGAAAAATTACCTATACTGAGTTTAATAAGTGAACTTTTCTTTACAAAAGAAAAAAAAAGTGGAGGAGTAGATGTATATAATTTCTGTTGATCAAGAATAGAGAAAATTGTCTAAAAAATCATAAACCTAGTATATGACCACCAATTTAATTTTAAACCTTCCAATTATGCTAATTTAGGCCTAGACCTTTGAACGATTTTCCAATTTAATCCTAAATCTTTTGAGGATTTGACAACATAGTCCTTCAATCATATATCAAAATAATAAGTTTATAACTAAATTAGCAAGATGAAATGTTTATGACTAAATTGATTTAATTAAAAGGTTTATGATTAAATTAGCTATCATCAATTTTAAGGCTGTTTAGATTAATCCGGTCAATAATATGTTTTTTGTGGACCAATAATCAATTATTAACTCGCATGGAAAACCCTAAATAAACTCATCTCTTTTGGACACGTGTCCTAAAAAGAGTAAGTACGCGAAGAATCAAAATGGAACAAAGAAGGCACGTGTTTGCTTCGAACGTACAACAATTAGACAAAACTTTCTTCACTTAAAAAAATCGTTTTTCTCCAATAAGGATAATTTCCGAAATTAGGACATCAAGAGCACTAAGCTATTCTCGTCTTTGTCGTGACGAAACGTGAGATTATGGAAGATGGTCGTGACAAAAAGTCGGAACGTGAATTGACCCTTCAGGCGGCGCGGCACGTGTGTTCTCAATCATGAGATCGACCCTTCCAATTCAATTTTCATCCTTCACCCCCACTTAGTTATAAAGCAAATCCACATATAATGATGTCCATTCAATGCGTGTGTTGAACTTGGATCCAATGGACGTAAGGTGCTTCCACATGATTAAGTTCAAAACCCCACGAGAACCACATTGTTTTTGTGGTCACCGCTTTCCATCTCGTGCTGGAAGTTCGAGTGTCCATGAATTTTCCAAACATCCCCCTCCACTCGATTTTCAAAGAAATTTTTCCGATTAGTCATAAGTCTATTATACATATGCCAATTCAATTATAAATGTTTCAATTTTATCATTGAGTACTAAACTTTTGGAAATTCCATTAGAAATTGTTAGCAAGATAGTGTGTAGTGTAAGATAATGAGTGATAACTTGATAACCGCATTAGTAATTTTCAGTAAAAATTAATCAAAAGGACTACATTAAGACTAATTGGTAAACTAAAAAGTTTAGGACTAAATTAACATGTGTAAAATAAGTTTATCACATATTGGATATTTTCCTCCTTAATTCCCCTTATTTCCTATCTAAATTATTAGGGCTTTTGTTAAAGTAAAAAAAAAAAGTAAGTGCAAGGATTTGTTAAGCAACTAAACAAGAAAAATATTATAACTTTAATTGCATGAATTGCCGTCATTATATGTATAATTGATATTCTAATTATTAATGTAGTGTTAGGTTATCAATAACTTTTCATTTTTTTTTTTTGATTCTACTCTATTCCTATTCTAACTCTCACATTCAAATTTTTGCTTTGCATTCTTATAGAGTATGGAAGTCAAAACATATATCTGAAACTAAATCGTCCCACCCTCATTCCCTAAAAGGTAAGGATTCAAACCTCTTACATTCCCTTTCCCATGTGAGAATAGTACCTACTGGGGCAAACCTTAGTAGTGCACCAACTATTCTACATGGCATGCTGATGCAAACAACTTTACCTAAAATGATGTCTTATGAGAATATTCATGTGACCGATTTTCGATGGTACTTGAGTGGAATGACTACATTGGAAGTTCACACTAAAGTGTAGAATTATTTTGACAAAATTCAAAAGTTTATGAATGGATTGACATTCATATAATAGATTTGTGATTAAATTGATAATTTTCCAGTTCATTGTAGACTCTCTTTAAAGTAAAGGGATGCAAATGCATAGCAACAATTATGTGTTTGAAAATATCTTATGTTCCTAGGGACTGGAAGCGTTCCGCCTGGCTTTATAGCACCTAATATTTTTTTAGTAGTCGAGCATTCTCAAGTAACTTGTCAGTTACATCTATAAAAGAAATGTTTTCATTATTACAAAATATATTACATGTACTCACAAGATGCATTGATTACATATAACACGAGAATGATAGTGCAATGAATCTTTAATTGAGTATTTAGCAAGTGTCTAGAGAACTTGTTAAGAAAACTGGTTTTTTAATTTATTTATAGACTTTATAATATTTTAAGATCAAATGATTCCAATTCGCGACGTGTGTAATATCTGGGACATATTCAAGAACCAAACCCTCCTTTGCAAATTTCTTTGCAAAACCCATCAAAAGGCCTCGACAGTCCTCGTACTTACGGCGTACGTACTCGCCCAATGCATTCGTGGCAAACGATCATAAAAACAACGAAAAAGTGCAGCTTCTAGGTTTACCCATCAATCTGACAATCGCTTCAAAACCTTCCAAAACGGCTCAATTTGTATTTCTTCCGGATCACTTTTGACTTTTTTGGGGGATGGCTGCTTTAGCTTAACTTAATTACGTACTAAACGCCACCCCCCTCAGGGGTCAAGATCAGGCGCGAGTCACGGTTCTCTCTCAAAGCCGCAGAGACTTCGTACTCGGACATGCGTTGCTTTTGATGGCCAAACTCGAAAGCAAAATCTGACCTTATCAACTGTGCTTCCTTATTCTACACTATAAGCAAAAGATAAGCAGAAGTTGCCAGGGTTTGCTAAAAACACCCTTTCAAAATTTCGACACCCGTAAAATCGACCTGTCAAATCGTAAGATTATAATGGGTGCCTGAAAATTTTAGAGAAGATGTAATTCCATTATATTAGGTCTTAAGTTAGTCCAAAAAAGAATTATTTATACTGAGATTGAACTTTAAAAAAAAAATGAACTGCTTAAATTAAGGGAAAATTCAATGTTTTGGATCAAGTCTATGTATTGTAAGAAATTTATATGTATCAGAGCAGAATGTTTGTGAGTTTAAGTCTTTGTAGGCATTTTATTTGTCTTCTTCATGATATATTTTCATGCCTAATCTTTAGTTAAAAGTCTAGACTATGCATGAAGCGGAGCAGTAGAATTTGTAAATATGAAACCACTCATTCATTTAATAACTAAATCCTTTAAACAATTGGCAGTGTCACCACAAAATTTTGCATCTACATATGCACTTATCATTGCATGGTTGTTATACGATGAATTTTGTGGCTACGTTATTTTGGCTTATTGTTAGATCTATTTCCAAAAACTTAATCACCACTGAATCCATAGGTATAGACACCTAAATGGGCTTTTCGAGTGACATACGATATTAATAAATGATATGACATATGACAACAAAAAATTGATCACCTAATATTGTGTCAATGAATTGATAAGCGTCTCAAGATGTATTAACATGATCAAGTTCCATATTTAATTTACAGTTGACCTACAAATGATCTCTTTACTCGTGCGTCTATACAAAGAGTTGTTAAAACATTCTATCATAAATATATGAAAATCAAAGTGGACAGCACGCCTTGAGAACGTACAAAGAAGTAGAGGGTCCATGGCTCAAAGAGTTCAAGAAACTGCTTTGAGATTTCGTTTATTTCGAGAAAACTATCATTTAATTAGAAAACATTCTCTAAGGAAGTCACTTTTAAGGAAAATGGCATGTTAATAGTACGTAGAAATGAATGTGATAAATGTCACAAGTGAAAAGTCTAGTCATATTATTAATGTGGTAATAACAAAAGGCCCGAATAGTATTTTCCTTGTCCATAGTTTTCGGTAAATGATTCCATTAGGATTGAATTATCGAATATTTGTTACTTGGGTTGACTATTTAGAGACTGCATCCGAAAATAACAAACCCAGTAGATCCCGATCCGACGGAAGAGAAAGATTGAAGTTTTGGGCCGGATGAGCTAACTGGGCTTTGGCGGCCCAGTCAGCCACTAGGTTAGCAGAGCGACGGCAATGTCGCAAGGAGAGGAGAGGAAATTGGGAAAGCCAAAATAGGGTTTCGTCTATGACTGGTCTCTGCTCCCATGGCGGCTGACGAAGACCCTTCACGATCTCAACTAGTTGAAGGCAGTCTGTGTGAAGATCAATGGGGGTGTTGTGGAAACCGCGATGATAGAGATGTTGGGGAGACAAATCCAGCGCCTGAAGCTCCGATTCAAAAGGTGAAGTCGCTGGGAAACATCTTGAGTAAATGTCGGTAAGTTTTCCCTGATCATCACGACAAATACAAGCCATAGCTCCTTCTAACTTGTTTTGCTGATAACTCCCATCGATATTACATCTAAGGACGCCCTTTGACGGAGGTCGCCAGAGCTGATCGGGTGGAATAGAGTCAAGGCCAGATCTGATGCTCGATCGATGGGTCACTGGCGGAAGACGATATGCTTTGAGATTTCGTTTATTTGGAGAAAAATGTGATTTAATTAGAAAACATTCTCTAAGGAAATCACTTTTAAGGAAAATGGCATGTTAATAGTACGTAGGAAATGAATGTGATAAATGTCATAAGTGAAAAGTCTAGTCAGATTATTAATGTGGTAATAACCAAAGGCCCGAATAATATTTTCCTTGTCCATAGTTTTCGGTAAATGATTCCATTAGGATTAAATTATTGAATATTTGTTACTGGTTTGACTATTTAGAGTGACAATGAAACGTGTATCACCAAATTAGTCGTTAATGGAGACTAATACACTCCGAGATTTCGTGTCCCATTGAGTTGAGTTTTGCCGAGCGTTTGGTAACTTTCGATGAATGTTTTAGTGGGTTCAATCTATGTTTCTAATTTATTATTGTTTAAAATGGACATTTTCTTGTTTATATACTGATTCACTATACATCTTGGCAATTTATCAAAATATCCACCTTGGAAACATTTACGCCATTTGTGACATTTTTATTTGACCACACCACCTTTGTTTTTCTCCTTATGTTTCTAACTTAAAGTCATCGTCATTTCTACCCATGGTTAATCAATCTTATTTCTTTATAAGTCACTTGCATAGTTATAAATGCATCCCCCTTTCTTTAATTGAATGACTCACTACAATTATGCTAGTTTAAAGAGGGAAGCTCCAATTCGTTCTTGAAAAGAACAAGAATTCCATGGCTCTATCCCTTCTGTTTCATCTAATTTTATGAAGCATAGTTGAAGGTTCCATGTTTGTATTTCTAAAGCTTCCAGTGTTTACAAGGTGAATTATTCGACTTTCTTTTGATCTTATCAAACTAGTTTCGTTTTAGATTAGAAGTTGTTGATTTATGTTTTCGGTTATTTTGCTTTGAAGGTAACTAAAGCTAATCTAAGTCATTTTTCAAGGTAAGTGAAAACTTCAGGGACTTAGTTAAATTGATCTACTGAATACTCTTGACCTGGTTGGTTAGTTGTTGGTTGTTAATTTTGGTTTGACTTTTGTTGTCGAAGTGTAAGTAAATTTCAATGATGGTATGTAAAACCTTTATGTTCACTTGAATCGGGTCATTAAGCTTGTCACATGTCTAGAATGTGTTTAATGAATTTTTAGGGGTATTTGATTGTTTCTCTAAGATGTGATGGCAATATTTTAGTGAGAAGAATATGTAAACGATGAATATTATCTTGGAGAAAACTCCTTTAATGTTTTGAAGTTAACAAAACTTATTCAAAGTCTAGTCTAAAGACTTCCAGACTTTAATATCAAAGTTTGAAGTATCCCAGACTTTGTGTCAAAGTATGCCCACATTGACAAATTCCAGACTAAATGCTATTGAAGAATGAAGACTTATCCAAATGCGAGATTTTGTTTATTCTTCAAGAGTTCGATTCTTATGTATTATGGATGGCTTTTTGGTTGGATATATGACCTACAAAATTGATTATCTTTATTGGAATCAATTTAGATAAATCAAATCTTTTCGGATTGCAAGAAAACTTGGAAAGTATTTATTTATGAAAACCAAGTTCCAATTGTATGGGTGAACATAATTAACGAGCTTTCATCACAATCTTCAAACGACTCAAGATCTCCTTGGTTGATTCTGTCCAACGGGTAAATTAGAAGAATTCCTTTAGAAAGTGCCAACGATCGAGAAGGCATGAATGAGTATTGAAGGAAGACTCTGCAGTTGTTCGATAGAGTGCGTGAAAGAGAAATTTCCAAGTCTGAAACTTTCCATTTCCTTGTTACTCCAAATACTAAGCTCAAAGTTGTATACAAAAGAGAGAAACACTTAGTGTGACTTCCTGAGAGAGCAGTAAAGACTCTTCACTGTGAAGTTGAGATCACAAGACTATAAAAATCTCTTTTGATTCTTAGTGGAATTCAGCCAGTAGGCTGTCAGCATGGAGAGTGGACGTAAGCTTGATCTAAGCCGAACCACTATAATTTATGTGTTCTTATTCTCTTCCCTAAACCCATTTACTTTGTTCGTAATTCTATTTAACTGCTAAAGTCTAAACTTGCTCAAAGTCTGTTGTTCTTAAGACTCTGTTTTAGATGCAAAATATTTCTACTATCTCTTTTGAAAAATTGTCTTCACACCTATTCACCCCTTTCTAGGTGTTCATATTAGCACTAACATATTAAACTTGAAAGTGGTATCTTCGTAATTCAATTAAGTTCCTATTTTACTAGCTAAGTATTGCTGATTAATTGTGTTGTCGATTATTTGGGTTATTGATATCAATTCCCTAAGCATGTTGTCATTTCTTGTATGAGAAAAGAATGTAAGCATGTCAAAATCTTTACCTACGTGTGTGATTGTTGAGAGGGTAAAGTGATTGTATTTTAGTATGATTTGCATGAAAATATGTTGTGTACCCAAGGTTGATTCTTGAAAATGAGGATTGAATTCGTTGTCTATGCAAGGGAGATCATATCAATATAATATTATCATACGCACTACTACTATATAACTAAATACGAGAAGTATTATGTTATATATTTCTATTGCTCATACATTAGTAGTGATAATGCTTTGTGCATCGGGATGTATCGTGAGTTGAGATACCCTATATGTTGAGATGTTCTAAGAGTGTTTGGGAGGAGAACTAAAGAAAATAATGCATGTACATGTGCATATATGATACATGTCTATTCATTTTGAGGGAATCCTTTGCCGATGGCCGCCAAACCTCAGGAAATCGCGATTCTTGTTCCTTCTTCTTTTTCGTTCATGGTTCCACCTCAAGAAACTCGCTTGCTCTGTGATTGCGAGGTCATTGATTCCCGGGACCGGCCAATGTGCTTGGAAGATAAAGGTGTTCTAGGCCTTCCAAATTAACTAAAGAATTTTGGCAATTTCCTCCTTCGACACTAGGTTTTTGTTTGATTCGAAGCACTGAGATATCTATATGCCCACACAAGTAATGGGTTGGCCTAAAAGTTGCAACTTTAGCCATGGATTCGCCCATATCGGTGTTGTCCAGTTGCAAATTAGGAAGACAAAGTCGACTATTTCCGGCGCTTGGTTGCACAGTTGACATATGGGAGAAGGTAAGGTCTTTCTCTCTTTTAAAGGTTTTCTTAGTGAGTAATGCATTTTGGGAGGCACTCCATAGAAAGATTTGGACTTTAGGAGAGGTGTTTAGGTTCCATAGTTGTGTCCAAAACGATGTGGGAATTTGGAATGATGTAGAGGCTAAGAGTGTTTGCTGTTGTAGGTTTAGTGGATATGGCTTATTGTAAGCATTGTTCACCGTGTATGTTCCGCTTTTATTTCTTGTCCAAACTAGCCAATCCTCTTCTGGGGTTTTGCTTAGAGGGATGGCAAGAATTTCCTTGCTTATATTCTCGTCAAAAAGAGTCCGCTGGCTATGCTCATTCCAGGTTCTATTCTTCCGATTAATCAGGTCCTCCACTTTTTGGGCCCATTTAGGTTTGTTGACCCGCCAATGACACCCATATTCAGCCACTTATCCTCTCAGGATCTTGATCATTTTACCATTTCCCACTATCAACATTATATTTTTAGAGGAAAATTACCAAAGAAATCCTTGACCTATTGTAATTGTGTTAGTTGAATCCTAAACTTTTTTTTTTTTTACCAATTGAGTCCTAAACCTTTTACAATTATTCTCAATCAATCCATTCGGCTAAAATGGTTGGCTAGCGCCGAGCTTTTTTTTTAAAATATTTTATTTTTTGAAATATTTTATTAATTTTTTATCTTTTTTTTTTTCCTTTTTTTTTCCCTCCTCCTTCCTCCTCCTTCTCCTTCCTCCTCCCTTCTCCTTCCTTTGGTTGTGGTGATCAGCTAACCTGGCTGGTCAAACTAAGAGGCGATTTGGCGAGCTCGCCTTGCCAATCAGCGAACTTGCGCCCAACGACGGCGGGGCAAGCCCCCGTTGGATCTGGCAAGGGCTCGCCTCACCCAGCGACCATGAGGGGAGCCATCACCAGATCCGACGGGGGCTTGCCAAATGCAACAGCGAGCCCCCCCTGCCGATTGGCAAGGCGAGCCTGCTAGAGCCAAAGGAAGGAGGAGGTAGGAGGGAGGAAGAGGGTAAAAAAAAGAGAGGAAAAAGGAAAAAAAGATATTAAAAATTAATAAAATATTATTAAAAAAAGCTCACCGATGCCAACCGGCTACCATGTTAGCGCCGGCTAGCCAATTCTGGCCGGATGAACTGATCGAGAATAATTGTAAACGATTTAAGACTCAATTGGTAAAAAAAAAAAAAATTTATGACTAAATTAGCACAATTGCAATAGGTTTAGACTTTTTTTTGTAATTTTCCCTATATTTAGAGATGGAGTCCCAACTAACAAGCACGCATTCCCATCCCAAGAAGGATGTGGCCCCCCTTTTTGCATTCCCAAAATCTCCTTTGAGAAAATATTCCTTTGAATTATTGACTCTAAAGAGCCGACGGTGTCTATGAGGGTCTCCAAATCCATTTACCCATTATTGCTTTATTGAAGGTGATAAGACCACTAAAGCACATCCCTCCACAATCTTTTCTAATTTTGAGAGTTTCCCACTCCTTCCGATGTAGCCTGGATTTTGCCTCATTCTGCTTCCACCAAAAAAGAAAGCAATCCTTTGCTTGATCGCTCTACACATTGTAAATGGAATTTTGAAAAAGGACATGACATATTGAGGCAAGGTTTCCACAGCAATCTTGATAAGTATTTCCTTTCTTGATTCAGAAATAAGTTTTTCTTTCCAACCCTCCAACTTCATCTTCACTCTTGCCAAGATCCACTCGAACAATTGTCTTTTAGTTTGACCCCAGTTGAATGGAATGTCGAGATACTTCCCTATTTTGTTAATAATTAGTACTTTCAACTTTGAGGCCATGTTCCTACTCATGTTTTCTGAGCATCCCCTACTAAAAAAAAAAAAAAAAAAATCCATAATTTCTTCAAGTTGATTGCTTATCCTGAAGCAAAACAGTATTAATTCAACACTGCTGCTAAGTTCTGGCATTCCTTCATCTTTCATTAAAAAAATATGGCAACATCCGCGAATAAAAGGTGAGATATGGAAGGACAAATCCTATCAAGCTTGATTCCTGTAGTACTCCCATCCTCGACTGCCTTGTTCAGGAGATGAGAGAGCACATTAGACAGCATCATGAATAAGTATAGAGATAAAAATCTTGCCTTCTGTCTCTCGTGGGTTCGAAGAAGCCCAGTGGTTCTCCATTAAGTTTACCACTTAAAGTTACTGATGTTATGCATGCCATAACCAAAGACACTCATTTCTCGCAAATGCTCATTTTCTTCATCCATGTTTCCAAGAAATCCCATGACCTTGATGTTTTCCGGTAAATTGGATAAGTGAGAAGACGAGATAGCTAGATGTCTTATTATCCAAACGAATAACAAGGAGTGTCTTATCATCTTTCAACCATCCATTATAATTATGCTTTGCGATATACATACTTTAATAATTCAAAATGGGAATAATTACCATAAAGTCGTAAATGCATATTTCAGTTTTAATATTTCAATTTTTGGCAAACTTCATCCTAGACCTTTTTTCAATATAGTCATTCTTGCCAATTTTAGTCGAAATCGCTAACATGGACAATGATTGTCTTATGTGGCATGGCGGAAACTTACATGGACCCCTTTTTCTTTTTTTTTTTCAAATTTTTATAATTTTTTTATATACTTTCTCTTTTTTTTTTTTACTTTTTTTCTCCTTCCTTGGTTGGTTGATGGGTCTTGGTGATGGCTAGTGAGAGTCAACCCTGGCTAGATTCAATGAGGTTTACCCTCGCTAGTGGTTGAGCAAAGCTCAACCCTTACTTGAGGTTGTTGAGGTCAACCCTTGTTGGCCCTCACTAACAACCAGTCATTGGGCATTTCTAGGCCTAGCAACTTATCAAGGAAGAAGGAAAAAAAGAATGAAATAAAAGAAAATTAATAAATTCAAAAGATTTATAAAATGTTTAGAAAAATTTTAAAAATATTTAAACAACCATCCACATTAGCATTGGTTTTGTCTCATTAAATGGCTAATATCCACATCACCTATTTTAAGCTAATATTAGTTAGACAAATCGTCAAAATGTTTAAAATTAAATTGATTAAATTGAAAAGTTAAGAACTGAATTGGCAACATCATAATAAGTTTAAGATTATTATTATTATTATTATTATTATTATTATTATTATTATTATTATTATTATTATTATTATTATTATTATTATTATTATTATTATTATTATTATTATTATTATTATTATTATTATTATTATTATTATTATTATTATTATTATTATTATTATGTAATTTTCCCTTAAATGATGTAATAGTAAGAACAATTGAATAATATTTATATTAGTAGCAGTATTTATCGTAAACCCGTTGGTTTCTTCATAACATCTTTTTACTTTTTTTCCAAGATAGAGATTAAATCTTTTTTTTTCTTTTTCTTTTCTTTAAATATAAATATACAACTCCCAAAGTTGGCCACACTCCCGGAGTAGTTCCGTGACTTAAGTGGGGGGCTCCGGGTGGTGGTTGCCGAGCTAGTCTCCCCCGATGTATAGTCGGTACTGTGCTCCCGTAAGATGAGCTAGGCTAGATCCTCGGCATAAAAAAAAAAAAAAAAAACAATTTACTAAGCATTTCATGTAACTTTATCAGAATATTATGATCATGAACAATGCTCCGGTGCAATGCGTAGAGACCCATTAATGTTCACTAGAGCATCGTGGTCTTGTCTAATAACTTCTCGGGTTGAGATTTTACGTTACCTTAAGTGTGACGCAAAACTAGAATTTCGGGGAATATGATAGGATCCTCTCAATCAAACAATATCATCTTTGTGATTGATAGTCATTATCGTGTCAATTACTCATAACTAATCCGGAACCATTTTCAACAGTATCTACTAGTTGAACACTTGTGTATTTCATCAATCAGTTGAATACAGCAGACAATCAGTACAAATCCAACATTGCAAGGCCAGGCATCAAACCAGCCTTTCCATGATTAAGCTGGGAAACAGCCACAGGCTCAAGCAATAATCACAAGATACATGTAATCTGCCACCACTTTATATTTCTACTTCTACACAATACATATATATTACAACACTTGATTAATCGTATTGATGTTTTGCACTATAAGCAACTGGAGGGTTGGACCAAGCCAAAGGCCAATCCACCAGCATTAACACAAGAAGCTTGAGCCGGTTGTTGATCGTTCCTGTAGGTGATCTTCACGTCTTCTATTCTTATTCCTGTGCATGGGTTCTTCGGACTGCAATCGAATTTGACGGCCACTTCCGTTGCCGATGTCCCATGAATGTCTTGGTACGTAACGTCGCTAATTTTCACCCCTGAAAACTGTTTGGATGAAATCAAAGTTAGAAGCAGTAAGAATAGACAAATTGTATAGATAAAACCTAAAATGGAAATGGGAAAATGGAAAAAGAAAAGGAAATTTTTCTGTGAAATCATTGCAAAATTTGGCTGGTCTTTTTGGGATTTTGCATGACACGAGAACCATGATCGATGTGGTAACATAGGCAAAAAAGAAATTAATTCGTAATTATATTTTCTTACTAACGTAAATTAAATTTGTAATGAGAATAATGTGCTTGATCTCATCTATGAAGGTTTTGGTAGTAGTTGCAAGTATTTTGGACTAATCTACTAGCTATCAAATGAGTTCTTGTGATGATTAGATCATGGTGGAATGAATTGATATCGATTTAACCATGATCGATTCAATCATGTTGTTTTCCCAAATCTACATGTCATTATGAATCTAATCCAATAGGACTTGTCCAAATCTATGGTGATCCATGTCAACTTTCGAATTAATGAAGAAATGACTCTTTGGTCTTTATTACAGGCGAACAATTAATTTATTAATTGATTAATGTCTCAGCACATACCTGACCAGGACAATTTATGTTGTCGGGGCAGTAATTTTGGTCGATGACGATTGGGTTTCTAACGTTGGACATGATGGCATGTTGGAAGAGGATGTTCTTGGCAAATCCGGTGCTGGGTCTGCCCCAAGATTTGATTCTCAACCCGTTTTGTGTCCCTCCAAAGACAACGTTCTTAACCGTCACGTTCTCTACCCCTGCCTCCTCGAGGTCCTTCCCTAGGCTCCCAATGCTGTGTACGAATCATGAAACAATATATTATATAAATTCCAAAAAATATTAACTACCATCTTTTTACTTAAACCACAACCTTTCTTGCATTAGTTAATTATATTTAGGGTTAAATATCTTCAATTTATTTCTAGTATAAAAGGACTCAAATGTTTAAGGTATAAGAAGATTCTAACTTGGAGTTATTTTGAGTGACGTATAATTCAATGATATTTACTTTTTAAATACGGTACGATATTTTCGTTGTGGTAAGAAAGTTAAAAGTAGAGTCAAAATCCCTCAAACAGGCTTGACATGTTGGCCTTTCCATATGGTACATGTCAATTTCTTCAATGCTGAGTTAATTATCAAATTTAATATTTTCTAGTTGTATTTTTTTTTTTCTGGTGTTTAGTGAGGACGATTACCTGATTCCATGGCCTGGGCCACATGCGACGTTTTCAATCCAGAGATTTGTAGTGCCGGCGCCGACCGAGACGCAATCATCGCCTGTTCCGATTTTTGAGCTCATGATCGTGACACCGGAGGACAATTGAACATGAACGCCATCCGTGTTAGGGCTCACGCCGGAGGCGAAAACCTTCACTCCTTGCAGCCTCACGTTTTGGCATCCGTTGATGACAATGTGAAACAGCTGACTATTGAGCGACGTCAGTTTTCTCACCACAATGTTCCTTGAGTTGCTGAAGAGTATTGTCTAAAGAGTCGATCGTGTGCATGCACCCAAAAAACAAATAATTAAGAATAAAATAATATTATTTGTGTGTGAAATAACCACAAAGTCAAAACATAAGTGTCGCAAAAGAGAGCACATTTGATTGACAAGAAGGAAAAAAACCCTAATTGTGATAGTTATTTCTCAAAACCCACTTAGCTTGTTTCTTGTACTTTAGGCTAATTATTTATCAATTTTTTTGCACATAATGACTGGTCTAGGAATTCATAAAATATTGATTTTTTTTTTTTTTTGGTAAAAGAATATAAATGCGTTCTTTTCTACGAGAGTTCTTGTACAAATTTGGACCGTTTAGAAAAGTCTGCTTAGACAAAATAACTCTAGCAACATGAGTATTATGGAGATCAATATAGACTAGTAGAAACTCATGTCAATATTATTTTGTGATTCAAATGAAATTACAAATGACTACAATCAAGACAAATATTTGTATGTATGTACCGTGGCTCCACTGGGGCAATTCTTGCCGGAGGCTTTGCAAGCCCACAAGGCCGCGCCTCGCCCGTCGAGGATCCCGCCAGAGATGGACATGCCATCCACGTGCTGGAACAAGAGCCACGTCCCGACATTCCCGAGCACGTTGTAATCCGCGGGAGCCATGATCACCCCTTGGATGCGCCACCGGATGGCGTTGCTCTTGCACGGCCCGCTGAAGGTGGCCCCTCCCACCAGGAACCGTCCTTGCGGCACGCTGATCGTTGCCGGCTTCTCAGACCTGCAAGCTGCGAGCCACGCACCTACAAAGGCCCGTGTCGAGTCAGTGACGCCATCGGGCTTGGCCCCAAGAGAGACGACATCGTACTCGTCTGTGGCTGCCGCAATTGCTGCTTGTGAGCTGATGATGGCAATGTGGAACGCCACGAAGAGAAGTGAGGCCACACGAAGAGTGCTATGCCTACTCAAAGTTAATGCCATTTTCTCTTGGCCGAGAGAGAGAGAGAGATGTGAGGGAGTTGATGGCAGTTGGAAGAGAGGTGAGTGGTGGGAGTAGTGGGAGTAGAGAGGCGGTTAATTGGGGGATTTATAGGATTTGAATTGGATTCAAGTGCATTGAATTGCACCAAGTTGACGAATCAAGAAAGCTGCTCATCGATTGATTGAATCGTAGGACTTTGCTATTGGCCCAAAAACAAAGAAATTGGAGGACTTTGCTTGCGTTAATGGTCCACAGGCATGTATATGCGCCTACGCTATACTTCCGGACACTTTAATTCTCTTTCTAGCTCCGGTTAGGCACTTTAATTTTTCATTTTTCTCTTGATCAAATTATTTAATTAGTGGCGAGGTAAAATTACAGAATATGCAAAGCAACTGAGCCTATAGTTCTACAATGCTTTAGTTCTTTTCTGGACTTCATCTTTTCATTGTTGTCATCTAATGATATAACTAAGAATTTGGACCATAGGTTTGGGTTTTGTTTGTTGAACGAGATGCACAAATGATTGGTGCAGTTGGTTGATTCAATTACGGACACAAGATCAGACCTTTTTATAAGAATTGTTTAATCCTCAACATACCCCGCATTGCCTTTTTTTGGTTAGAAATCATTCATTTTATGATCCTACTAAAGTTATAGCCAAACTTGACACATGACATTTTGTTAACAACTTAGATGTTTGTAGATAGGCTGGAATTAGCCAAGTGTTTCTTTTTTCTTTTTATGTCTCCATATATATAAGAAAATATGGTCCCAAAACCAAAATCTTCTATTTTTCTTTTCACTGTGGATAAATTTGACAATCCTTTTAGGATTTGTTCATTAAAGTGATTTATCACTTGGCATAACGTGTTTCCATTAGCTTATTTTCATTAAAATGTAATAAAAACCTATACATTTTTAACATATAAGATGTTAAAATTACCTTTATTGGGTTTAATAAATGGATTTGCTGTGCAAAAAGTGAAGGCCTTAGATGTCTATAATTACTATTGGTCGAGAACACGTTCTTTTGTGGACCAATAACCAATTGTTAACTCATATGGCAAACCCAAAATATGTTTACTACTAAATAAATAAACCATCTCTTCTGGACACGTGTCCTAAAAAGAGTAAAAGCCGAAGAATCGCAACGGAAGAAAGAAAGCCACGTGCTTGCTTCGAACGACCGACAAATGGACAAAACTTTCTTTATGTTCGTAAATTAATTTTCTCTAATTACGGATAATTTCTGCAATTATGACATGCAAGTGGCCCAAGCTATTCTCGTCTTCGTGAATCGTCGTCGCGCGTGCACGTTTCATGAAACGTGAGATTTATCGAAGACGGTCGTAAACAAAAAGTCGGCACGTGAATTGACTCTTCAGGCGGCGCCGCACGAGGGTGCTCAATCATGAGATCGACCCTTCCAATTCAATTTTTCTCCTCCTTTACCCAACTTAATTACGCAGCAAATCGAATCCCATCCGTAGCGATGATAGTCCATTCAATGTACGGGTTTTTTTTTGACGCAATGTACGGGTTGAGCTGGCATCCAATGGACATAATGACGCCACGTAAGGCGCTTCCCATCTTTAAGTTCAAAACACCACCAAAACCATATTTGCTTCATCACCACCATCCAATGGACATAATGACGCCACGTAAGGCGCTTCCCATCTTTAAGTTCTTAGAACCCCACGAAAATCCAGATTTGCTTCATCACCACCATCACCACCACCCCTTTCGGATGTTTCCATCATTGACGCTGGAATTCGAGTTTGAGAACCCTCCCAACTCGATTTTTTTATGAAAAATTGTCAAGGGTTTTTGTTTGAGAAAATGCGTTCAGGCAATTGATAAACAACTAAATGAGGAAATCAATGCATTGACTATTCTTGTGGTATGTATAATCATTATCTTAAAATTGATATTTTTCCCTACTTGTTAACAAGATCCAAATGTCAAAAGTTATCTTTGAAATGGGCTATTTTATTTTTTTTTTTTTTAAAAAAAAAACCTCAACTTTAGGTCTAATCCAAGTTTTACTTTTTTTTTTTTCCAAACCTGTCCATTTGTCCAAAATCGGCACTAATTTCTTCAATATTGTCAACATTAGGAGGCTACAATTGCTTCTTATAAGGTAAGGGTGTTGATAAAAACATGGATTCTAATAATGAACTTTTTTTTTTTTTGGTAAGGTCTAATAATGATGAACTTTTAGCTAGTCTAATATCGACAAATTTGAGTTAGTGGCGATTTTTAGATATGTGGATAGATTTGTGACTAGAGTGAGATTGAGGATTTTTCTATAAAACAAAAAATTTTAGGATAGAATTGGGACTGTACTTTTTAGGGAATTAGGCTTTTAAACCGAAACAAACAAGTACTTTTTATGACCTTGGTTAATAGAGAACATCTAGAATAAACAAAATTAAAAGGGATCAATGAGAAATACACATATAATTAGGTTCAAAATAGAATGTAATAAGTGTACTGAAAATTCTAAAACTTATCATGAAAGTAAAATTAAGTACTAATTTTTTTCTTTTTGTAATTTTTCAAAAAGTGCAATTGAATTCAATTTTAGAAAGTGAAATCATCAATAAAGTGCAAATTAATTCCTAAAATTTTTCAAAAATTCAATTAATAGAAGTACTTGATTGGACCAATTTGATAATTTTCAAATTTGATTACACTTTAGGTTAGGACTTAATTACATTTCAATGATAATTTTAGAACTTGATTTCACTTTTTTAAGTTTTAAGACTCAAGTAAACTGTGATAATAAGTTTTAAGATTTTCAATATACTTATTCAATTATGCCCCATGAATTTTGGTTCAAAACCCATGAAAATTGATGAGTTTGGATAGACCTCAAATAAAGTCCTTCACTTGACCATAGTATCTATATCTATATATTTATAGGGAAAATTTCAACTCCCTCATTCCTGTATTTCCTATAAATCCCTCATAATCTTATTTTTCTAATTGTAAATCAACAGAGAGAAAAGTAGAATTAACTAAAAAAGAAAAAGAAAAAAATGGTAAAATAAAATTTAGAAACTAACAGCCCACTTTCTGTCGCGAAAATTCCAAAAGACCCTCTCGACTGGATTAGCTTTCCCAAAAGACCCCCGAAAGCGAGAATTTTCTCAACCGGCTCAAGGTTTACCATTCCAATTGAACCCCACCTCATCGCCAGTTGCCAAAAGCACGTCGCGATGGCCATGGACAATCACATGCCTATTTTTTGCAATGCATGGTAGAAAACTAATAGATCTCTAGGCGATCTTTTTTAGCATATTGATGTCATGTGACATACAATTATTCCTTTCAGATTAACACTTAGGAGTTGACTATAATAATAATTATCAATTTAAGTTGACTATAATAATAATTATCAATTTAATCTTAAACATTGGATGTCTCTATATTCATGAACTTTTCAATATTGTTAATGTAGTCCTAAACATTTTTATGAAATTTTTAATATAATCATTCTAACCAATTTTGGCCTAAAATTGCTAATGTGGCATCTCATTATTACCAACCTTTGTACATGGCATGTTGATGTGAAGGAATTCAAATACAGAGGAACAATTATGCGTTTGAAAATATCTTATGTTCTTAGGATTTTACAACACCTAGTGTCAGAAGCATACCGCCTAGGTTTAGAGAACATATAATCTTTTGGGTTATGTTAATTAGTATTATTGAGTCAATTTTAATTTTATCAATTAAAGAAACGTCTTTGTTATTATAATAGTATTGATTACACATGATACAAGATACAATAATTACACATAACACGAGATAGATGGTGCATCGAAAATGATAAACTTTCTTTAATGGGGTATTTTGCAAGTGCCAAAGCGAACTCGTAAACAAAACCTGTTGTTGGTGAACACACTTCATAATAATCTGAGATCAAAGATACACAGTTTATGACGGGTCCACTATCCAGGACACATTGAAGAACCAAACCCTCCTTCGTAAATTTCTGCATCTCATCAATATTTGGAAAACCCATCAAAAGACCTCGACAGAATTCGTACGTAGGACATCCGCACTTGCCCATTGCATTCGTAGCAAACGATATTAAAGCAAGAAAAAGAGCAGTCTCCTCATCAATCACACAATCATTTCAAAACCTTCCAGAACGGAATTTGTATTTCTTTCAAATCACTTTAACTTTTTTGGGGGATGACTGCTTTAGCTTAACTTAATTGAGCAATTTTACACCGAAAGGAAGAGCTTAGGGGTCAAGATAAAGGCACTCGAGCACGGTTCTTTCTTCAAGCCGCAGAGACTTCGTACTCGGACATGCATTGCTTTTGATGGCCTACCCCGAAAGCAAAAGCTGACCTTTTGGACTGTGCTTCCTTATTCAACACTATAAGTCGGAGATAAGAAGACGTTGCTAGGGTTCTTAAAAACACCCTTTTGAAATTTCAACAGCCGTAAAATCGTAAGATTACAACAGTTGCCTGAAAATTTTTAGAGAAGATGCAATCCCAGTTATTTTAGGTCATCACATAGTCCAAAAAGATTATTATACTGAAATTGAATATAACAAAAACGAACGAAATTTTTTGGGTCAAAACAAAAAAAAAAAAAAAAAAAGAATTAATTTAATGGAAAATTGATTTTATATATATATAAACTACGTTTTTATCTAAAAGCTTTTACTTTTTCAACAATTATAGTGACACCGCAATTACATGGCATTAGAGCATGGAGTATTTGTAACTCTTTCTAGACATCTTAGGCTGCGTTTTTTTCACTTCTTTTTCTGTTTAAAAACAGTTTTTTTTTTTTTTTTTTTGTTCTTGAGAACAAAAAAAGGAACAAAAATGCGTTTGTTTTGCGTTTTGTTCCAAATCTATTTTTTTGTTCCCAAAAACACCTATGGAATAGAAACAAGAAATTAAAAAAAAAAAGTTGTTTCTTATTTCGAACACATTTTATGAACACATTTTTCTCTCTCTTCCATTTTCTTCTCTCTTTTTCTTCTTCTTTTCTTCTTCTTTTTCTTTCTTTTTTCGGCCATGTGGCTGGCGACCTCACCGGAGCGTCGCCAGCCCCTGGCGAGGCTCGGCCTCGCCGAATCTGGGCCAGCTCGAGCTCGCCCAGCCAAGGTGAGGCCGACCTCACGCCGGGCTGGGCGAGCTCGATCTCGCCCAGATCTAGTGAGGCCGAGCCTCGCCAGCCGTTGGGCGAGTTCAGCCTCGCCGGATTTGGGTGAGCTTGAGCTCGCCCAACCAAGGCAAGGCCGAGCCTCGCCCAGCTACGGCGATGCTCGGCCTCACCGAGGGCCGGCGAGCCTCACCGTGGCTGGGCGAGGCCGCCAGCCCTCGTCAGCCGGTCACTGGCCATGGCCGAGGCCAGCGACCGACCAAAAGAAGAAAAAAAAAGAAAGAAAAAAGAAAAAAGGAAAAATAAATAAGAAAAAAAGAAAGAAAATAGAAAAAATAAAATAAAAATATTAAAAATGAAAAAAAATAAAAAATTATACAAATTTACCAAACGTGTTTTATTCTTTTTATATTTCTGGAATAGATTTACCAAACGCGTTTTTTTGTTCAAAAATTGTTCCTTAGAACAAAATATTTTTTTCTATTTTTGTTTCCTAGAACAATTTTTAAACGAAATGTTACCAAACGAACCCTTATTTGCCTCCCTTATTTATATCTTCATGCTTAGGCTTAAGTCAAAAGTCTAGCCTATGCATTTTGGGTTTGGGGGGGGGGAAGGGGATTAGAATATTAAAAAATTAAACCATGCGCTTCATATAACAATTGAATCTTTTAGAGCAAATGGTAGTGGCTCCACAAAATTTTACATATAAACATGCAATTATCATTACACAGCTATCATTTATTGAACAATGTTATTTTGAGGCTGGATCTATTTCAAAAACCTTAATTATGTGCGACTTCATAAGTATACACACTTAAATGGGATTTCGGGTGACATATGATATTTAGCAATATATAATATAACATAACAAAAAAAAAAAATAGATTGCCTAATGTTGTGTCAAATATATGATAAATATCTGAAAATTTATTCACATGATCAAGTTTAATATTTAACC